>OY019132.1:47568704-48768704 GCA_955652365.1 Eristalinus aeneus
TCATTCCTTCATTCCTTCATTCCTTCATTCCTTCATTCCTTCATTCCTTCATTCCTTCATTCCTTCATTCCTTCATTCCTTCATTCCTTCATTCCTTCATTCCTTCATTCCTTCATTCCTTCATTCCTTCATTCCTTCATTCCTTCATTCCTTCATTCCTTCATTCCTTCATTCCTTCATTCCTTCATTCCTTCATTCCTTCCTTCCTTCCTTCATTCCTTCCTTCTTTCCTTCCTTCATTCATTCCTACTTTCATTCCTTCTTTCCTTCATTCCTTCCTTCGTTCCTTTCTTCCGTCATTCCTTCCTTCCTTCCTTCATTCCTTCCTTCCTTCCTTCCTTCCTTCCTTCCTTCCTCCATTCATTCCTTCCTTCCTTCCTTCCTTCCTTCCTTCATTCCTTCCTTCCTTCATTCCTTCATTCCTTCATTCATTCCTTCCTTCCTTCCTCCATTCATTCCTTCCTCCCTGCCTTCATACCTTCCTTCCGTCCTTCCTTCTGACAGAGTTGGACTTCTTCATGTAGTCGTAGTAGACCACGTCTTCATTTTTAAGGTCGATAATGTAGCGCTCAGTTTTTTAGGGTACATTCGCTAGGTGAAGAACACGACTATCCCTTGGTCTCAGAATGCGTTCTTTATTGGCAGTCTCGAAACGATAAATAAACTCCTTCCAATTTTCTGCAAGGACAAAAAAAAATAGTCTAAAGAGGTCTTCCGATTACCCTTCGCATCAGAGATGATCAATCGCGAGAATGATCAGACAGGCTTCTCCGAGCCCAATATTTCATTCAAGATAGGGCAACGCTGTCGACTCCCTTTGGTTGCACAATACGATATCATGAATTTCGTGTTATCCTCTATGAAAACCGTTTTCAGGACACCGAGCTGTGCTTCATCCAAAACAGCATGTAGCCACATTAAAACTAATTTGGCCAATTTGTGTAGGTCGCCATCGAAGAAGAGTCACCGTATGCAGAAGATAGACCAAATCACAGACTGATATTGCTTTCTTTCCATTTTTGAGACAAAACTATGAGTTCAGCCGAAATTAAGTCAAAACTATTCTGCAAGGCTACACGTCAGAAATGTGTGCAAATATTCCCATGTGCAACCGAATGCCAAAAGAATGGCGTCATGCAGACACTGCGCTCAGAGAATATAGTTTTCAACGCCCACCCAAGCTGAATTTACTTCCGTCGAATAGAAGAATTGAAAGTGGGAAAGAAATTGTTTTTCAATTCGCAACTTTTGCCTTTTTGAAACCCCTCAAATCTGACTAAAAGGTGCGTCCCAAAATGATAGTGCCATCTTTAAAATTTTCCATCTTAAAATGCGAGACAAGTAATTGGAGAAAAAATCTCTCAGGATTTTGAAGAATATTCAGAAACACTGAGTACACTCAAAAATTCGAACCATATCGAAGAATTTACTGATGTTTACTGCCATTTGGGCAAACACACACAAGATAGTGCTAAACTACGTATGCAGCTGTATCCTTCCTCTAGGATTACAATTTCAACATGTTCTACAATGCTTACTCCGTGACAGTATGGACAGGTATGATTTAGTGTTTGCAGTTCGAGTAACCATTATCAAGATGAGAAGAGGAAGGCCGTTGAGTGAATTTGAAAAAGGTCAAATAATTGAATAGTTGAAAAGATGTAGCCACCCGTTTCTTTCTACTCAAGGGCTGTGAATTCGGGTGTCGGTGACGTCTGCTTCAGGAACTATGGTCAGAACTTTTTCTTTCTACTCAAGGGCTGTGAATTCGGGTGTCGGTGACGTTTGCTTCAGGAACTATGGTCAGAGCTTTTCTTTCTACTCAAGGGCTGTGAATTCAGGTGTCGGTGACGTTTGCTTCAGGAACTATGGTCAGAGCTCGACCGATGAGCAAGTGTCCCGGGGTTAGTGCGGTGAAGTCATGCGGGTTGCCCGTCATAGGACATAGAGGTCTGGAGTTCAGACAAGCTTTAATCTGTTGTAAACATGTGCTAAGTTCCTTGTACGTATATTTTTTTTCTGTCAGATGATATCTAACCGACTTCACCCCGGCTTCCCATAGTCCGCCAAATTGAGGAGAAGCAGGAGGGATGAAGAACCACTCTATCGGTCGTCCACCCGAAGTGTGCTTCAGCGAATAACCTTCTCAGCTCATTGTTGGCCCCCAAGAAATTCGTGCCGTTGTCGCCGTAAATGTGCGAACATACTCCTCTTCGTGTGACGAAGCGACGTGATGCCGCGATGAAGGTTTATATCGTTTAGTCGGTAAACAAATTGATGTGAATGGCTTCGGTAGCCAGACACACGAGCACAACGAAATATGCCTTGGGATCTTTTAGCTCCTCGATCTTCTCGATATCCTCCTTGAATCCTCCCTTTAGCAGAGTCAACTCCTACTGCTTACTGTTAAAAACTATCAAATCTCTTATAAATTTTAGAGGATTACTGGGGTCTGACGGTGATCATCTCAGTTTCGTGTAGTCCAGTTGTTCAGATTTAGTTCCAGAATCGATTGAGTTCCCAGTCAACGCTGCGCATCGCTGATCGCCTACAAAAAAACTGCCTATCTCCATTTCAAACGCATTTCAGAATCGATTGAGTTCCCAGTCAACGCTGCGCATCGTTGATCGCCTACAAAAGAACTGCCTGTCTCCATTTCAAACCCGGAGGCTTGCAACAAGACTTTGAATTCATTCACGCCTAACAGCCATATTTGGAGCCCGCTTCTCGCGAGGGAACAAAAGCACGCACAAAAGCACGAACAAAAGTTTCTAAAAAAGCTACGCCGAGTGATAGAAGTTTTGTGGACTGAAGCGGTATCAGACAACTTAACCATTTCATTCCTTTCCAAAACAATTGTTGAATGTAGATTTCATGTTGTTTTTGAAGTTGTGAGGACGTAAAGCATTTAAGGCATTTATAAAGGAAATTGCAAAAGTTTGCGTAAATCGACTTCCTTGAACCCCACACCCCTACCCTTTGCACCGCACCTCTTCATAATACATCCGACCCGAAATGTTTCACAAGTGAAAACTTTGTTCCTCTTTAGCCACTACAGCCAACGTCGATGAAGGAGGTGATGTTTCGTTGCTTCTCTGCTTTTCGAGGTTGTTTATCGCTTCTCTGCCTTCCTGAGGTGATTCGTCGGTTCTCTACCTTCCTCGAGGTTCTTCGTTGCTTCTTTGCCTCACTTGAGGTGGTTTGTCGCCTTCCTCCTCTTATATCTGCCTCCCCCTTATCTCTGAATCCTTTACATTCGCCCCATGAACCCCATGCGTAATACCATACATCTGCAGCCGACTATCAGCCATCGCCTATTGTGTTTTTGTTTGCATGCACTCTAGTTCACCAAGATCTCGATGAAGCACTTCACCGGTCCCCATCATGCCCCAGCGGCCTTCCTGAAGACGCTTTTCAAGCATGACTGAACATGCGTAATTCTGAGGTTACATGGTCCGTGCTTCTCATCCCAAACCTAGGATAACAGCCGGAAAGACCATGGCAAAGCAAATGGTCTGCTTCATCGGTCAACTTTAACTCGTTCGGAACTCCGAATGAGTGTATGGAATAATTGGCGCTTAGCTTTCCGGGTTCCTTAATGTCTGTGGCCTACAATCGACCAGACGAGTTGTTAATCAAAAAGAAGGAGAACTCCATTTGCATTCGGGACTTTTTCTGTGATTCCTAATAAAAAAAGGAATCACATTTTTCCTTAAATAATAAAGTCTGCTTATTGAGAAGTCCCCTTCAATGATGAATTCTTCCATTTTATTCTCCACAGAAAAACCGCAGTGAAACGGACTATTCGTATTGTACCAGACTGGACGGAGAATGCGATCCAAGGCGACCATTTCTGGAAACCATCGTCGGCTTCTGGTGATCTTTGCTGTGTCGACAATGAGTGTCGGGTAAGTTTCAATGAAATTTAATTACTCCCTTTGTGTGTGCATATTACAAAACATTCGTTTGAATTTTATTGTTAGTTGAACTTCTGAAACATTTAACTATAGACAATTCCATGTAGGGGATAGGTAGGTTCCTTTGCTCGGAAAGGTTCCAAGACAACTTCCAGCAGATTTAGTTTCCTCATTTTAGTAAAGTGAAGAACCCATTACACTTTTCACTATAAATCTGTTGTTTCAGACACATAAAATCTGCGGAAACCATCTTTGAAATGCGAAAAACAAAACAAAAAACAAACATAAGCTTAGAATAATTTGTTGTGCGTCATTCTGTCAGCTATAAAATTTCTGAAGCTTTTATATAGACCGACATCCATTACTATCAATCCGGCAACACAGTCGTCTCCAGGCGGCCGTTCACTTGAAAACCATCAAATTGCACAACCTTACCGACATTTGGCTCAAACAGAAAAAGACTTTGTTCGCACATTTGTGTCGAGACGAATTTCACCAAATATGAAGCCTTTTGATTAAAAACTGTTTCCTAACTTTGGGGTTAAGCCTTTAATGTGTGGCTTCTGAGATTTCTGAGCAAAAAACAGCTTGAAGCGAATGTGACACTTGCACCACACAATTAGGAAAGCTCTACAGAGATCGTAACAAATGATATTCAGAGCTTCCATCGCGTAAGACGACAATCGACGACGTGCTTTCGACGACTACATTGCTCCGTGTAACACTAAAATATTTGAATCGTTTGGACTACATAGTTTTGGACGATTCACTAATGCTGCGTATAACTCATTGAACTGTCAAATTCCGACGATTAAGCGATTGTGATTAAGCGATTACTATTTCAAAATCGTTTTCCACGTGGATGATTGTTCTATACGCCTTATGCATCAGCTCTTTAAATCTCAAAGGATGTGTGTGGTGTCCTCCTGTAATCATTTAAATTCTTGACAGCAGTGAACAGCCCTTACTGTTCGTAATTCTCTTTGAATGTCTCCAGATATTCATTCTTAATGTAACTCCTGATATGCGAAGATTAACAATTTGTTAACAAAAATTATGTTTTTTATATATAAGCCACCTCCCATCTACTGTTATCACTCACTTGAGAAGTGATTGATACCGATCCGTCTCGGGAGTGAATCAAAAATGGCTTCTTGACTCAATTTATGACTGTTTGATGATGAGTATGTAATTCCCTAGCAACGGTTTGCAATTCAACCTTGTGTAGTTTTTAGCATGACTTCATTCAGGCATTGATCCAATCATTGGACCATTCTTCGATTTTTTCAAACGACCGTTGAGCACCCAAATCCAGTCCAACGAAAAAGCCAGTATTCGAAAGAAGCAAGGTGTGAAGAATACTCCAGGTCGGGTACGACCTCCCAATTCAACGTTTTTAGATAGTTTTGACCGCTACAGCCACTTGGGGACGTGAGCTATCATGTTGAATAACCACCATCTCATGTTTATCGGTCGTTTTCGGTCGTTTTTGGACGTTTCTGGTTCTTTTTGGTCGTTTTTACCCGTTTTCACTCAATGCACGACTCAAACGCATAAGTGTTAGTCAATGAAGTTTCCCATTAATGGTTTCACCACCTTCTCCTGTTTTTCGATCGTTTTAGGTTGTTTTTTGTCGTTTTCTATCGTTTTTTGTTGTTTTTGGTCACTTTCGGTAGTTTTCGGTCATTTTCGGTCGTTTTCGATTATTTTTGGTCGTTTTTGTCATTTTTCGTGTTTTTTGGTCGTTTGTTTGTCGTTTTTCACACAGTAAACGACTCAAACGTATTAATTGCAGTTGGTGACGTTTTTCATCAATCGTTTCACCTAGTTTTAACAGCACACCTCACCCGTCTGGTCGCACCATATGGATAGCACAACCTTTCAAAACAAGGATCGATGGCGTCGAAGCGACAATGATAGAACAGGCTCACCAGGCTCTGCGTAGTGGGTTTTCTCCTCAGAGTTATCATAGTTTATTCATTTTTTGTCTTCAGTCACGATCCGGTGCAAAGATTCCTTCCTTTCATGTCTCTCAAGAAGCAGTTGCAAGGTGTAAAATCGCCAAGAAATAGCGACATCTTTCGGTTTCTACAAATACGTAGTTCGATTTCCTTGCTTTTGAATGCATTCAAATTAATCTAAGAAGAATTCTTTTCTGGAACACTTTCAACGTTTCTGTGAGTTAATTTTTGTTTGACACGGATTTCGATCTAGTAAAAAACATAAACTTCCCGCAAGTGCTATATATTTAAGACCGACCAGGACATTTTCGAAGAGGCAAAAAACAATGTTGTTGTCTGAAACAGACACTGATGTACACTAATGATTGCGGACAAATGTTGCGCCTTTCCAATGAAGTAGGTAAACGCTTCCAAGATCGCCCACAAAGTATAGGTGGCGCCATCCTTTGAAAACGGACCCAATAAGACCTTATTCTAGGTAGATGAAATTTAGAAGCCATTGACCAACATTTCGTCGCCGAACTTTTAGAGTAAACAATGACATGTCACTTTTTCCTGCTATTGAACAGCCTTCATTGGAGTGTGTCTTTCTGGTTATTATTCTACTATAAGGTTAGAAAATAAGGACCATCTCTCACCCTGCAGTTCTTAAACGGAACTGGTACCTCATGTATAATATCAAATAACCAGTTCGTTCAAGTAATTCGGTCACACGGATGATTGAAACGCGCGAAAACGCACGAAAATATACTCGTAGAAGGTTTCGTTTCTATTATCAAACTCATTAAAAGGACCTGAAGACTTTGGTCAATAATCCCACAACCAGCACAACTCTCTTTCCGTCTAGCACAATAACCAAATTGTAAAGATAAGACTGAATCAAGTTCCTAAGAAACTTAAGCTATTGATAGAGTCAACCACATCCAGGTACAATTAAAGCTTTCAAGGCGCGAGACGCGGCTGTGTCTTGAAAATATAATTTACATCCGATGTATCTCCAGGTCTCACTTTCAAACAAAACTGTATCAGCCTCATAATTTTTTGAAAGAACATTTTTTGTCGTTTTACACGATAAGAGAATGCAAGAGAATTTTTCATCCATTGCACCATTCAGGCAGATCAACACGTGTTCGTCTTTCTGTTGGACGAATAAAAACATAACTCCGAAAATAGTCTGCAATACCTGCCAATTTCTCACACTACATAAAATTATTTTGGCCAAAGACCAAAAAGTTTTCCAGTTGCCCACATGCATGTGTGTCATATTACAAGGAAGTATGTATTTCTATGGCTAGCGCCACCTTAATGAGCGACACCAACGACAATGTATGCTTCGTTAAGACGGAAATACAGCAAAATTTATTTTCTTTGGCTCACTTGTAAAACCATGTCAACTTCCTACAGCCGCCTGTCAATTTATTCTGTTGCATTGTCATGCCAGGAAAAATTGAAAAAAAAAAGTATACGCCACAGAAATCTTGAAATTCGCTGGAATCGTTTGTACATTAATTTTCACCTCTTTGAAAACCCAGACAGCTGCTCGACCAATTTAAGGTTGCTTCACCAGCCATCACCAGAGGCGCGAGTAATGCAGTTTCTTCTGATTTGTATCAGAAGAAAATGCTTGAAACAAAAATATGTGCGCCTAAAAGTAGGTCATATACAACCGCAAAATTTGCACTTTCCCTTATTCTTTGCGCTTAATCATCAATCTGTCTGAACAAACTGTTGCAAGACCACCTCTTCCATATTTATACATTATATATTAGAATCAACAACAAAAGTTTAATGCAAACTTTTCCCTTTTTCCTATTTTTTCAGAAAAACGGTCCCCGTATGAAATGCTCAGCATGTCAGCTAATCGCTCATCAAAATTGCATTCCACTCGTCAATGAAAAGACTCAATTAGCATGTAAGCCAACATTTCGTGACGTAGGTGTAAGACAATACAGAGAGCAAACGACAACCCACCACCACTGGGTGCATCGTCGTGCCGAGAAGGGCAAATGCAAGCAATGTGGAAAGGTAAGTGTCCTTACTAAGGTGACATCAAAAAACCGATAAAAACACACTAAGACTACAACCAGTCGGAGACTGTTTGTGGTCAATGTGGTGGCGCCAGACATTGCGCTGACGTCTGGCACTGCGACGGCTGCAGGCGGAACGTTCGTTCTCGTCTTGAATGAAATTAATATTTTCCAATTCCAATTACTGCGTTTGCCGCCGCTATCGTGTTTCCTGCTTCGCCTCAACCAGAAACACATTGGCCGGATGCGAGGTGATTGCGTGTGACTGTGTGTGTGGGTAGATAGATGGGGATTTTTCAGAATTAATTAAAGTCTACTCACAGACAAAAATAAAACAGGCGGAACCGGTCACCGCAAGGATAATTGACCACCGCCACTGTCGCCGACCCCTCTGTCGCAATGAATCCTCGCTCTTAATCACCGGAGGACAGCTCTAAGTGGCCGCTTTGTTTCGATTCGATTATGCCTCTGCCAGTGCTCTCATCTCTCGTCTCTCCCATGACGATGTAATCCCATACAAGCTCTTCAGCGGGAAGTTATCCAATTATTCGCACTTTCGCACTTGGACCCGCCCGCCCCTAAGCTCTGAGCGGAATGGCGTCACATGTGGTCGCCGGCTGTGTGTGTGCATGCTTGGCCGCAACAATTGGGATGCTCACTTGACCGAGTCGAGTGACGATTGCTTGTGTGTGGCTTCACAGTGCGGTCTGGGGGGTTGCGGACGGCCTATAATTGAATTCTGCTAATCGGAAGGCATCAGTTTCTTTTCGTTGGAGGACTTATTGTTAATCAATTAAGATGCCCACTATCAGTGTGACCAGAAGGTGCTTGATTGGTTACAACTCAGTTTGAGGAGACTGTGGAAAGGAGTGGATCCCAAGTGGGTCGTTAAAGGGACACTGTAAAGTATCCATCACAGTGGTTCCTTTCTGCCAGCAAGTTGATAAATTGTGTTATTGCTCCCTTGGAACTTCTTTGGTGTAACACAAGTCTAGACAACCCCTCCAGTCGCATAAAATCGCACCGCAAGGCAACCAATTTTCACGTCGACCCACTCCAGACATGAAAACACATCTGCCACGACTTGCCACTTATCCCCATTCCCGGGCATGTTCCCATTAGGTTCCTAAAGGTGGTCGATTTTCAATTACACGACGTAGTTCGAGTTGCTATCAAAATTGTGTTGGGTTATTAAGTCTCTAATGGCTTCTTCTCTGTGCACGAAACTTCGCCGCGTCGCCTCCGAAAGGTATGGCCGAAAAACTTTCATTCCAACTCAACGTGGAGCGGATTTTTAAACCTTGACGGACTTCCATTGCCTCGCAAGTCCCTCGGGCACTGAATAGATGCTGAAACTTTACAGTCGCGCATTTCTTCTGAGAGTTTTATGCCCGCGCCCCTTGGGCCTGGATCCCGGCGGCGGCGGCGACTGGATTGCTGATGGGATTATGATTACGGTTGAGGAAATTGCTTTTAATGAACACCCGCTCGTAAATATTTGACAGAGTTTCAATGCAACGCACAGGAGCGTGGTCGCAGATGGGGACAGAGAACCCTTCGGAAGTTTATTACGCGTGGCATCTTAAGCTTTCGACGAAAGGTGCTTCCGTTCTGTGTGACGAGTGGGTAGAGGAAACGTAGTTTTTCGAGGAAGGGACGGAGTTGTAAAATAATGCCTCATAAAACGTGAAAGGACTTTGCTTTTTGGTGAGAGTGTCGCGTCGTCGTAAATATTTGACTGGGATGAGTATGGGGCGCTAAATGGAAATCTATGTTTCAGTGAGCAAAATTTGAAGAGAAGCAGTGAAACTGGGATGAGAACATCTTGCGAAATATTGACTTTGAGCTTATCCCACGGAAATGACTGGGCGGATGGGAAATGAAACTGCCAACATATGTGCAAACACATTCGTTGGAATACTTATGATCAATATTCCTTTAATTCAGTCAGTCGGATTTTAAATGAAACAGTTAGATGGCCGCTAGCAACTTTGGGCACAGGTCTCGTTTAAACCCTTTGTTCCCACTGAAAACTCTGGAAAAGAACTTGCAGGCAATCTAAATTAACCTTTTAAAACTAGATATTTACAAAATATTTTACTCCTGACAGTTGCACGTGGCTTGTTCAAAAGGTGACGTCTTAACCTCAATTTCTCTGGTAACACGTTAATGGTTGACGAGGGATTTGCTTCACTTAAATGTTTGCTACTCTAAACTTTTTTTTCTATCTCTTCACCAAACATGAGATACATTAAAACTGCAATCGAGTGCAAACTGAGTACAATTTCATTTAATTTTATTTCTTCCGGCGTTTCATTTCAATTTGTTCTTGCTGACGTTTCGACAGGGATGCTGGAATGCTGGAATGCTGGAATGCTGGAATGCTGGAATGCTGGAATGCTGGAATGAGACAGACGTTAAGCTCGTTTTTCTTGGAGGTATAGAAATTTGAAGTGGTCGACGTGGCGTAGTGGGTAGAGTGCGACGACTCCCAGCTCAACACCGAATTTTTCGAATTTTTCACGGCACCACCTCTTTCGAGCTGCTGACAACACTCAAAGAGTAATAACTGTCTTCTCAAATTTCACCGTTCTGAGTCGGCAAAAAACTGTAGGTCCCTTCTAGTCGTAAGTAGCGCGCACCACACGAGTAGTTGATGAGCAAGCTAGGCCCTGGTCCCCCTTTGGACTGTAGCGCCAACAATTATTATTATTATTATAGAAATTTAAAATGCAAAAACGCAGAGATGATTTTCTTGAATTGACATACAATTTTCTCTATTTGAAAGACTATCTTCTGGCAATATGATTTCTTACATGTAGCGGTCATAACTAGTTTAAATGTAATTAAATCTGGAAGTTAAATATTCGATGACTTTTTTTAACGTATGTGACCGCATATCTGCAATAACACGGCGGTTGTTGCTCTGAAAGTGGTCAATTCTTCCGGGTTTATTAGCGAAAATTAATATCTTCATATATCCCAACGAAAAACACTGAACGATGTTATATCACACGAGCAGGAAGGCTTGTTAAGGGGTCCATTATGACTGCTTTTTAGATGGTTTCACAGCAGCTATTGGAAGAACGCTGAAACTATACAATTACCAAACTTCTTCTTCTTCTGGCGCTGGCGTCAGAGGCGGACCTGAACCTCAACCTACATGCCTCTCCAGCCAGCACGATCTTTCATTAGTTGCCTCCAGTTGCATATTACAAGTTGGTTGAGGCAATCACCAAACGTATTCTTCAATTAATCAGTTTTGACGGCGTAATATGTTACACAACATGTTGCACCTTTTTTGTGAAACCACCCAAGTTCTGCACGTCATAGTTCAAGTCAGTAATCAAGGTTATGTAATAGATTCAAAATCTTCATTAACAGAAATGTTAATATTATCAACACGATTTTAGCTGCTGAATTAAACACAACAGGTCAGGTTGATGATTTGTTAAGAGATTTTGTTAATGTCATACACAATACCGCGGAATTTGCTATTCCTAAACGTTCAGCTACAATCCTCAATAAGCTACGTATTCCTACTGAAATCCAAGATCTTATTCGTCGCAGAAATGCAGAGAGAAGGAAGTGGATACGCTATCGAATGGATTGCTTCTATGAGAATACCAAAATGCTTAACTCAATTATCAAAGGCAAAATTTTAGCTTTCAGGAATGAACGTTGGAACCTTCTTCTCTCCACGTTTGACAAGGCAAATCGTCCCTTTTGGAAAATTACCAAAGTTATTAAAAACAGAGGCAATATTGTGCGTCCACTTAAAGTGAACAACAATGTTCATATTTCTCAGAAGGAAAAGGCAAATATCTCAGCATCCACATTTAAGGGATATTATTTATCAAGAGCACACCTCAGCGATATTGCTACCAAAAATCAGGTGCTCTCCTCTCTATCCACAATTTCTGATATTCTTTTTGTCATTAACGAAACCTATTTTCCCAACTTAAATGAAATAAATAATATACTTAAAAGTTTAAAAAAACGAAAATCGCCAGGAATTGGTAATATAAATAATAAAATTGAATCAAATTGAAGGCATTACCTAAAAAAGGCGTAAAGTTGTTGCAACTAATCTTCAGTTCATACCTAAAACTGTGTTATTTTCCCTCCGATTGGAAAATTGCTAGGGTAAACCAGGTAAACCCAAGAAAGATGCTACTAGCTACAGGCCTATTAGCTTACTAAACAGTTTGAGTAAAATATTTGAAAGAATAATCAAAGTAAGAATTGAACAACATATTGAAGAAAATAATATCCTTCCTGGAACCCAATTCGGTTTCCGCAGAGATCATTCAACTTGCCATCAAATTGTAAGAATTAAGCGACATATCAAAAACAAATTTATGACAAAAGAATCAACTGGCTTGGTATCGCTTGATTTAGAAAAAGCCTTCGATACGGTGTGGCATGATGCGCTTGTTCATAAACTTTATCGGCATGATTTTCCAATTCCATTAATAAAAATAATACAAAGTTTTTTAAAAGATAGGAAGTTTATGGTGTGCTTGGGTAATACCTATTCATCCATGCAAAGTGCTGTTTTTGGTGTTCCTCAAGGATCAAATCTTGCACCTATTTTATTCAACCTATTTGTATCCGACATACAAATAGAAGCCGAAAATTCTGAACTTGCAATGTTTGCTGACGATACCGCCGTATTCGCATCTGGTGTAATGCTCTCGTATGTGTTTACGACGTTGCAAAATGCACATTTATCAAATTGAACATAATTGCACAAAATGGAAGCTAAAGATAAACGCTGAAAAAAACTCAAGCTGTCTGGTTCACTAGACGAAGAAAAGAATGTTTTATGCCTAACAGAAAGCTTAATCTAAATGCAATCGAAATAGAATGGGCGGACTCGTGCAAATACCTAGGAGTAGTCCTAGATAAAAAACTAACCTTCCAAAAGCATATTGCCAATCGTATAGATAAAGTAAATAACGTAACCAGAATCATTAATCCGTTTATAAATAAGAAATCTATGCTTAGCAATATTAACAAAATCATTTTGTTCAAAACTATTTTTCAACCCAACTCTTATATGGTTGCCCTGTTTGGTTTGATTGTGCAAAAACGCATATATTGAAACTGCAAAGATGTCAAAATAAATTACTTAAAATGATGATTGGATTGCCTAGAGATTTTTCTACTGCTTGTCTTCATGATATAACCTGCGTCAACCTTATAATTACTATGTTAAATAAAATTAAAATAAAATTCTACAATAATTGTTTTTTTTTCGGAACATAGACTAATTGCTCAATTAAGTGTGCACGAGGGTTAATGTGCAATAGCAGGTTTAAGATTTAAGTAAGGGTTTTTGTTGGTAGCTTTTCCCTTGAAGTAAAATAATGCAGCAAATAGAAACTTTATTTTATAAATACATTGAATTACAGTTGTAAAGGAAATTCTCCTAAATCTCTACCTTGTTATGTAATTACCTTCATGAATTGTATCGAATTGGCTACTGAATAGATTAAATTGAAAAAAATCAAGGTTATATGCCTCGTGGTTATTATGAATTTTACGTTCTGGCCGGGTTTCGTTTTTTAAAGAAGTGCAAATCAATTATTCCACCAACCCATATAGCCCACCCTGTTTTCTTAGGTTGTAACTGTGTCTCATTGTCGCCAGGTGATGTGACTAGATTTGATGAATCACGTGATTTAAAAATCACATCCGTAACACTATTTGCAGTATCAACGGAAACACTGATGGAGAAAGGACCATCTGTGGTGGAATGGCAGCTAACAGACACAGGTTTTAAGGGAGCCTGACTGTTGGTGACAGCTTGACCAGAGGCTTCATTCTGGTGCCACAGCTACACAGAGGCTATATTCTGGTCAACAGCCCCTAGAACTTCGATTTCAGCCTAACCGAAACCGAAACCGAAAACCCCCTTGTGAAAATATCATGGTGGCTGGCCACCAAACATCGCGGACAGAGTCGAGGTTAGTGTACTGTGATTGATTTTTCTAGTTGCATCTTTAAAAAACTAGATAAGGCGGTTAGGGCCGCCGTGGCGTAGTGGGTAGAGTGCGATGCTCACACGCCGAAAGGTCTAGGTTCGATTCCCGGCCGAATATCTCGAATTTTTCATGACACCACCTCTTTCGAGCTGCTGACAACACTCAAAGTGTAATAACTGTCTAAAAAAGCTTCTCAAACTTCGCCGTTCGGAGTCGGCAAAAATCAATATGTCCCTTCTACTCGTGAGCGAACAGTTGCGCGCACAACACGAGTAGTTGATGAGCAAGCTTGGCCCTGATCCCCCTGTGGACTGTCGCGCCAACAATTATTATTAAGGCGGCTAGGGGACTATCCCGGCTCAGTGTGGAGTTGCAATCTCAACCGGGCGCTGCGACACAAATAGTGGCAGAGGTTTTAGGAAGGAATACGGTGGGGTCTCTCAAACTACGGTAATAATAATAATTGTTGGCGCTACAGTCCAAAGGGGACCAGGGCCAAGCCTGCTCATCAACTACTCGTGTTGTGCGCGCTATTGTTCTCTCACGAGTAGAAGGGACCTACAGTTTTTTGCCGACTCCGAACGGCGAAATTTGAGAAGCTTTCTTAGACAGTTATTACTCTTTGAGTGTTGTCAGCAGCTCGAAAGAGGTGGTGCCGTGAAATATTAGAAAAATTGGTGTTGAACTGGGAGTCGAACCTAGACCCTTCGGCGTGTGAGCGTCGCACTCTACCCACTACTCCACGGCGACCACTACGGTGGTGTCCCTCAAACATGATCTCAATTAAGCACTTTGGTAACAAAGGCGTTTAGTCTTGCGTTATCTACGACTCTTGAAAAAATGCACCCCGTGATATAAGCCGTAAAGGCAGGTGACCACGTAAAACCAAATCCCACATCTATGTCTCATTATACACTTGAGGACTTTCATCGCTCTTAATGCAGTAGTTTCGTTTGTTGGCTTATACATTCAACCAAAAGTAAGATTCAACACAAAATTCACGCGATACGACTTTCGAACAGAACTACAATTTTCAAAATAAATTTCTACAGACTTCTTCTTCTTGTTGTTGCGCTATAGTCAGGGGTGGACCTGGGCCTCAACCAACATGCCTCTCTAGCCAGCACGATCTTTCGTCAGCTGTCTCCAGTTGCGCACTCCAAGTTAGTTGAGGTCCTTCTTCTCGGTTGTCCTTCCTCTAGGTCGTCCCCTGTTGCGTTATCCCAATGGCACAGATTCCAAGACTTTTCGGGCCGGAACAGTGGTGTCCATTCGCTCTACATGTCCTAGCCATCTTAAGCGTTATATCCGTAGACGCTTGACCAGGCGCATGTCGCTGTACAGCCCATAAAGTTCGAAGTTGAATCTTCTCCTCCAGATGCCATCTACGCAAACAGAATCACAAATCGCACACAAAACTTTTCTCTCGATGAGACTAACAACTTCCCCATTCGCTTTTAGTAACGTCCAGGTTTCCGCACCATAGAGTAGGACTGGGATGATCAAGCTGTAATATAAAGCGAGCTTAGTCCTTCGAGAGAGGGCTTTATCACTCAATTGCCTCTTGAGCCCAGAGAAACAGCGTTTGGCAGGAGTGATTCTGCGTTTGATTTCGGTACTGATGTTATTGTCCCTGTTTGCCGTGGAACCGAGGTAGACGAAGTCCTTGACTACCTCAAATTTCTGCTGCCTAGTGTGACGCTGTGTCCGGGACGTCGATGTTGTGTGTCCTTTCTTGATGACAGCATGTACTTTGTTTTGCCCTCATTTACCGCCAGACCCATTTAAGCCGCTTCCGCTTCAATGCCAGCAAAGGCCTCATTGACGGCTCGCTGTGTTCGTTCAATCACGTCAATGTCATCAGCGAAAGCTAGCAATTGAACTGACTTCTGAAAGATCGTGCCTGTACAGTCTATTTATCCGATATAATATTCAGTCACTATCCAGTGAAAAATTTCCTTAGTTTGATGTCCTTAAAGAAGCAGTTCTGGTTAAAAAAACAGCCTTTCCAACATCTGTCGGTTTCAACTCGTAAGGCACTCAATTTCCTTGCTTTTCAATAAATCCAAATTTATTCAATCGAATGGAAATTGTTTCCTCAGTCACTCCTAATAAATCTAAATGCGTTCACTTTGCGTGTGGCACGTATTTTGATCCAACTCCTTTTCGAGCTGGCCAACATGTTATTTATCTTCAATGAAAAAATCTCCGCTTTCGCAATAACCACTGTCTACATAATTGAGCGGTCGAAGCAGGCTCAACATTTATAATGGTCTTCAGCTGCACTTTTCATCCAATTAAAAGAAAAATTAAAACTTTCCGCAATTCCTTAAAATTTAGGACAAATTTGAAAACATTCAAATAGGTAAACCACAATGTTGTTGTAAAAATTAGACGCCACCTGCAAGTTGTTGCTGATCTTGGAAGCGATTGCCTACTTCATTGGAAAGGTGTGACATTTTTTAGCAATTGGTGAGCATCAATTGCTTAAAAATGTCACGGTGAGCATCAATTGCTTAAAAATGTCACACCTTTCCAATAAAGTAGGCAATCGCTTCCAAGATCAGCAAAAACGTGCAGGTGGCGCCATCTCTTCAAAACAGACCGAATTAATTTGTGCTTAAATTGCTTAAAAAATGTCACACCTTTCCAATGAAGTAGGCAATAACTTCCAAGATCAGCAAAAACTTGCAGGTGGCGCCATCTCTTCAAAACCATCTCTAGAAAAACTGTGATTGGATGAATTTGAACAAAGAACTCATACTTGCCTAGCACACGTTAAAATTCTGAAATACAATAAATCGTACGCAGTTAGAAAATCAAAAATCGAAAATCGATAGAGAGACGCTTCAGTCCGAAGTGAGCCTGGCCTGAATCAAGATGTTTCTCCGGCCAGAACGATCCCTCGCCAGCTGCCTTCAGTTGCGCACTCCAAGTTAATTTAATAGCTTCTCCACTTCTGTGCGCAACCTTAGCCTAAGAAGTCCTCTGTTGCGTTGTCTCAAGGGCTGAGATCCATTTTTCAAGACAAAGTGGTGGTGTCTCTCTGGCCTTTCCATCTTAAGAGTTCTATCCGAAGAAGCTTGACCATGCGCTTTCCGTGGTACAGCACATATCCCTCTCTTCCTCTCTACCACTATACCTACGGCCGTGCAATGCCTTAATCCTAGTCACTCAAGGGAACAAAATAATTCCTTTGGCACGCGCCAATTATAAAACAAAGGTTGTCGCTGAATCTTTTCCTCCAAATGCTATCATACAGACCTAAGAGTAACACGCAGAACTTTTCTCCCAAAAAGACTAAGGGCTAACCTCAACCGCTTTAAGTAACGTCCAGGTTTCCGCGCCATAAAGTAGGACTGGGTTGAACAAACTGTTGTACAAAACCAGATAAGTCCTTCGAGAGAGGGCTTTATTCCCAACTGCCTCTTAAGCCTAAAGAAACAGCGATTGGCGAGAGTTACTCGCAGTATTACTGACGTTGTTGTACCTTATCACCGCGGAGCCAAGGTAGTCCTCAAGCTTCTGCTGTCTAATGTGACATTCTGTCCAAGACATCGATGTTGTGTGCCCTTCCTAGATGACAGCATCTACTTCGTTTTGCCCCCACTGACCGCCAGACCCATTTTAGCCACTTCCGCTTCAATGCCAGAAAACGACTTATTGGAACCTCACTGTGTTCGTCCAACCACATCAATGTCATCCGCGTAGGCTGTCATTTGAGCTGATTTTTGGAAGACCGTACCCCTGTGGTTGACCTGCGTCTTACGCACAATCTTTCCAAGAATGATGTTGAAGAAATCATGACACATAACAGCCCGTCGCCTTGTCTAAAACCTTTTTTGACATTGAAGGTCTCGGTGAATTCGTTACCGATCTTAAAGGAGCAGCGAGAGTTCTCCATCGTCATCCTACACAATCTGACGAGTTTGGTAGGAATGCCAAAACTAGACATGACACTGTGTAGCTCGTCTCTCTGCACACTGTCATATGCGGCCTTAAAATCGACGAATAGATGGTGAGTGTCGATTTGTACTTCTTTGGTCTTTTCCAGAATCTGCCGTAAAGTGAAGATCTGGTCTGTAGTGGACTTCCCCGGCCTGAAACCCCACTGATAAGGCCCTATCAGGTTGTAGACAAACGGTTTCAGGCGCTCACGCAATACGGCAAAGAGAGGGGCGTTACTTCTTTTAAAGAAACCAAGAAGTATATTTAGCCACAAGCTCATTTGCGGTGGAGGTGATGTCCAAAACTCACTTCGAGGAGACTTACTTCAAGCATCCTCGCCGTTCCACTCAAAAATGTATAAAAGCATTCAGAGTTACACGCCCAAGGCGTCCCCTAAACACTGGACACGACCAAATTCAAAGTTCATAAAATCCACCGCCAGATTGTTCTTTCCCTCGTCAGCCAAAAGAACACTGCCACAGTTAATAGGAGGCCACAGATTTCGAGTTCTAGGAAAGGAAAGTCCCCATTAACATCAACAAAAGTTTTCACATCGCCTTCAGACATCTGCGATCGTCCTCCCAAAATATTTCCAACTCCAGCCGCCCAACCCCCCGTCCCGCCTTTGAAGCGCGCAAAGTAAACAACGTAAATCAATTCAATTGACGTCATAATTTCGGATTTATCAAGAAACACCGTTTTCTTCGGAGTTCTTTTGATTTGTTTGTTATTTCGGTGGAGAGACTGTGTACACAATGTCAGTGCAAACAAACCCGTATCCTTTTGCCACCCCCGAAGGCCGGCACGGATACAAACGTCAAGACGATGCCTCATTATGAATTCGCCAAGTTTTTTCATTTTGTTTTTCCAGCCTTTCATAATTACTTTTCCCTTTGCCCTTTCAATCCATCCGCCTCCATTTTACGACGAATCTATTTCAATTTCCATAACTGAATGACACTTTCTTTCTATTTCGTTGCAGGCTGTGCAAGGGAAACTGTTCGGTTCCAAGGAGATTGTTGCGCTGTCGTGCGCTTGGTGTAAGGATGTCTATCACAACAAGGAGTCGTGCTTTAATCAGGAACGCATCGGTGAAGAATGCTCATTAGGTAAGAACACTTTAATTGGATTTGCACATGTGCGCAAACTGTGAAATGGATACGTACATAATTTGGGGGAGTTTTTGTGAACGCATGTGTGTGTGCTTAACTGCTGCATATTCATGAGGCCTAAGACCTCCACTTAATTTGTGGTTGGCTGGCACATTGAGAAAGAGGCGTATCTTGTTGTGATTGCAAATGCATGACTGCGAGTGGCTTGGCGAACAGCAACAGCCAAGTGAAGCCAGCAAGGACATCTTTATTCATTTCACGTCCGTCCTCCCATAGGCTCGAAATAAACGAAGTTTGGCATCCATAACAAAATGAGATTAGCGACTGAAAGGAAAGACTACTCTCATTCCGTTCGTGAGCATTCCTGAGCCACCCGACACGCTAATTCATGATGCATACGCAAAATTCAAGCTTCAAGTGACATGTTTTCAACGTGTTCCCACCACTCTGCTTAGGCACCACAACCTCCTCCATCATCAAGGTCTGCCTGCATCCTCAGCTGAGGACGCTCTTGAGAATTCAATTACTCGATTTCAAGTGCGCTCCCCCGATAGCTTTGTCATGAGCATGCATTTTGTCAACCTCCGTCACCCTGCATGTCGTGTGTGCAGTTCCCCCCAACGGACTATCGGGTTGCTGCCACTGTGATGGTATCGAGACCACATTTACTTAAACTCATCATCTCAACAAAAGGGGCTCTTCTGAGCTCCCCCATATCGTTCGATCCATCAGTGGTTTTTACTGGCAATCTGCCAAAATAATATACGATTCCAAGTGCGGGGTTCGCAAGGGCAGAGTTGCAGTTCCTGGCAACCCAACATGTAATAAGCTCACCCAGATGGGATTTGATGCATCCGCGGGCCGGGTGGGAAAAATGCTGCTCACTCTGCATGGCAATTCCGTGTGCAAGGTGGAAAGTTGATAAAATAGAGAGACAGAGAAAGGGGGGAGAATATTGCCATAGAGCTTATTGCCGATTCAAAGGACTTAGTGCAACAAAATAAAGAGGAAACCCTAAGATGGTCGTTCATAAATGAAAGAGGAGAGATAACTAAGTGGTGACTTAACTTTTTAAATCTAAATAAATGCCGCGTAATTTTCAGTTTTGGGTTGAAGGACATTTTTTTCAACAGAAGGTGGAAGCAACCGAGAAGCCTTCAAATGCTTCCCTTTGGACGATTCTTCATCAATTCGTCGTTCGAGCATATTGTCAGATTGTCTTTAGCAAGCGTCATGCTAAGTGATGCATCCCTTAAACTCGTCTTTAAGAAACATGGCTTATACCAGATCTAAAAACAATCCGAAACGCTTTAAAACAATACCCAGCATCAGCCTCAAAAAATTCTTAAAACTATCTCAAAACCCACTCAGAACTGAACCAGAATCGAATTTGAAGTTGATTCCAAATCCACACGACATTCCTTCACCTATAACGTATCGATACCCTTGCTCCACCAAGGCCAAGACGCCCGCTATTCCGAGGATTACTGTCTCCGTTGGCAACACAAATGAGAACTCCATTCTCTGTCGTACATCAAAGAAACTTTTTGTAAACGTTTCACAGATGGTTGTCTGGCGAAAATGAAATTATTTCCAACCTCAGACCGCACCAAAATCTCTCACCTTTACCACACCCTCCAACTGCTTCCATTCGCATCACCGAGTGCGAACAATCGACTAATGTATCCATATCCGTTTGAATCCAATTACACGAGTATATCCCTCCGCTGCTGCTGCTGATCATCTCACCTTTCATCTATCTGTCTGTGCTCCGCAGGGAACTACGCTCCGATTATTGTGCCACCATCGTGGATCGTCAAGCTGCCGAATAAGGGAAACTTCAAATCCTCACTGAGGAACAATAAACGGAAACCAACGAAGAACAAGAAACCAAAAGATAAGGAACCCAGAGCATTCATTGTGAAGCCAATTCCATCGCCCGAGGCAATACCTGTGATAGTGTTTATTAATCCGAAGAGTGGTGGTAACCAGGTGAGTTCTTTGCCTCCCCCCAGATTATTTTTGTTCTCATGGTTTTGCTTCTTATTGTAGGGTGTGAAGCTCTTGGGAAAGTTCCAGTGGATCCTGAATCCCCGACAGGTCTTTGACTTGACTCAAGGTGGCCCGAAAATGGGGTGAGTGCAATTATAATAATTTTGTCATTTAAGCGGCTTTATTTATTCACACTGTGTACAGGAGCAAATAAGGAGGAAGACAGTTTTGCTGCTGCAAAATTGGCCAGATTAAAATTTTCCAATCCAACTTTCTGAATTCGAAAATTGTTTTTCTTACAATATCAGAAAGATCCAATTCTCAGTCGACGCAGGCTTTTCAAAACATTCTGAAAGGCGGCTGCATGTGTTCTGACCCAAAAATTTTAAATCAAATAAAATCTGAAATCCCGCGTTCAACAACATCGCGTCGGCACACTCTCTGAACCGAAAATCTGAAATAATATAATTCAAAATCACGCTTTCTGATTCAAAAAATTTCGAAATCCCGCATTCAGCAACATTGCGACGGCACACTTTCTGATACAAAAATCTGAAATAAAAAAATCAAAAATCACGCGTTCAACAATATTGCGGCGTCACACTTTCTGAGCCACAAAAGTTCAAAATGCCGAGTTTAGCAAAATTGCGACGCCAAGCTTCCTGATTCAAAAAAAGTCAAAATACCGCGTTCAGCAACATCGCGGCGGCGCGCTTTCTGATCCAAAAATCTGAAATAAAAAACTCCCAAATCACGCGTTCAGCAATATTGCGGCGTCACGCTTTCTGAACCAAAAAATTCCAAAATGCTGAGTTTAGCCAAATTGCGGCGCCACACTTTCTGATTCAAAAAATTTCAAAATCCCGCGTTCAGCAACATCAATGATGCACGCCACGTTTTTTGATTAAAAAAAATTCCGAAATATCGCAAAAAATTGCAAAATCCGGTGTTCAGCAACATCGCGGCGGCGCGCTTTATGATCTGAAATAAAATAATCCAAAACCACGCGTTCAGCAACATTGTGGCGGCACGATTTCTGATCCAAAAAATTTCAAAATGCCGCGTTCAGCAGCATCGCAGATGCACGCTTTCTGAACCACAAAATTTGAAAATGCCGCGCTAAGCAAAATTGCGGCGTCACGCCTTCAGATTCAAAAAATTTTAAAATGCCGCGTTCAGCGACTCCATGCTTTCTGAACTAAAAATCTGAAAAGAAAATAATAAAATTTATAAATCGCAGTACAAAGTCTTTAAGTCGAGAATCTTCTAAACAAAATTTCTCGAATCTCTGTATTTACAAAATCCAGTAAATCACTGAATCCCACTATTCAAAATTTCATGATTCAATTTCCTAATTTATAACTTCTGGTATAGTAAAGCGAGGGACTCGATATTTTAACAGCGTGAAGTTGTAGAGATTCTGGTACAATTTATTTGATTTAGAACTCTGATGTCCGAAGTCACAGGGAACAGTATTTGGACATCAAAGTTATGAACTCAAACCCAAAATTTTGAAATGATTCCGAAATTCGACTGGTATAACGGCGAAATTCACTGGTAAAACCCCTGTTCTTCTGGAGAAGTTTTCTTCTACACCGGCAAAACCATTGATTTTTCCGTGTAAGTGACGAACAGGATTTGTCCAGCCCGTTTCTAAAAAAGGCGAATCGTCATCAACGACCTTCCATAGCAGTTAACGATCTTCTTTCCAATGTCATGGAAACGCTGAAAAACCTTCAGCTTTTAAACGATCTGCAGTCCTGAAAGCTTCTTAATGACCGGTTGCATGAATTTCGCAGCAACACCTCCACCGTGATCCAAATGCATATCTCAACGAAAACGAAACCAATCTTAGCACAATGCAAGATCGCTTGATGTTTCAAAAGTATTTAAGAAAATCTGGCACTAGGCTCTCTTGTCAAAAACTCATCCTTTCGGTGTTGATGATTACCTTCTTCAATGAATAAGAAATTATCCTTCGAACCGTTTAACACAAGTTTTATAAGGTTACCCAATATCTCCCTTCCGCTTTTTTGCCCTTCATTCAATACCTCATAAAAAGTTTTGCAGTGATCGGATTTAGTTCACATATGCCACGTTTTGTTCGATAATCTGTTTCCATCTAGACGGCAACTTCATAATACCCCCTTCGTAGAAGCCACCCTCCTTATTTGCCAAGAAGTCGGACAGCCACTTTTCACAAGCCTCATTGGAGTTCAACTTCACACCACCAAGGGTGTTCGCCATGGACAGAAACAGGTGGTAATCACTTGACGCTATGTCCGAGCTATATGGTGGATGTGATAAAGCCTCCCATTCGAGCTCCCATAGCTTCTGACGAGCCATCAACGAAGTGTGTGGTCTGGCGTTGTCCTGGTGGAACACTACACCCTTCCTGTTGGCCAATTCTCGGCGCTTCTTATCGATCGCCTGCTTCAAGCGGTCCAGTTTTTCGCAGAAGATGGTAGAACTAAGCGTCTGGCCATATGGGAGCAGCTCATAGTGGATGATTTCCTTCCAATCCAACCAAACACACAGCAACATCTTCATGGCCGTCAATCCCGGCTTGGCCACTGTTTGGGATGATTCACCAGCCTTCAACTACGACCGTTTTCGCTTGATATTGTCGTATGTGATCCATTTTTCGAAGCCAGTCACCACCCGCTTCAAAAATGGGTCGAGTTCGTTCCGTTTCAGCAGCATATCGCAGGCTTTGATTCGGCCCAGAAAGTTTCTTTTGCGTCAAATCATGCGGCACCCAAACATCAAGCTTTTTCTGTATTAAGCCTTTTGTAGATGGCTTAAAATGGTTTGGTGACTGACTATCTTGGGCGATGTCACAAAATGCCACCTGCCAGTCTAACAGGATGATTTTCATGATTCGATCGGTATTTGTCGCTACAGGCCTTTCGCCAGCTGGCTTATCCATGGTGTCGTTTTCACCGGCTCTGAATTGTCGAAACCATTTCTCCGCGGTTCGAAGTGATAAAGTAGCATCCCCCAAAACACCATTAATCTCACGGAACGTTTCTCTAGCTGATTTGCCTTTCCATTCTTACACGTCAATAACTGTTGAACGTAATATCCAAACTTATCATGCAGCGTCGTTTTGTAGGTTATGTTAAGACCTTTCAAATAATGTATAGTATTGCCAGATACGAGATACTCTGTAGCGCTTTGTACATAGCCGAAAAATTCAAAAGACAAAAAAGCGGAAGGGAGATATTTGACAACCTTATATTAGATGGATTAAAGTCTGGTATTCAACATATTAATGATGGTGTTCCCCAGGGCTCCGTTTTGTCCCCAACACTCGTCCCTTTTTATTTATAATATCCTGTCTGTCACTTCTAATCCAATTCACTCCCTAGGTGATGACAGTGGCTATAATATGCAAGGCGTATAATTACCCAAAGCTTGAATATAACGCTCCTATCTAGTCTCCAGTGGTCGCCGTGGCGTAGTGGGTAGAGTGCGACGCTCACACGCCGAAGGGTGTCGGTTCGATTCCCAGCTCAACACCAATTTTTCGAATTTTTCACGGCACCACCTCTTTTGAGCTGCTGACAACACTCAAAGAGTAATAACTCTCTAAGAAAGCTTCTCAAATTTCGCCGTTCGGAGTCGGCAAGAAACTGTAGGTCCCTTCTACTCGTGAGAGAACAGTAGCGCGCACAACACGAGTAGTTGATGACCAAGCTAGGCCCTGGTCCCTGTTTGGACTGTAGCGCCAACAATTATTATTATTATATCTAGTCTCCAGCTCCCAAATCCTTTCTGTACAGTGAGCGATAAGACTTATTTCGAACAATAATGCTGCGATGTCAGCTAACTCGCTGTAAAATCGACGTAAATGTGCATCTTTAACTCTCTTTTATCGTTACTTCAACTAAAGTGCTCTATCTAATTAGCCAGTTGTATTCCTCCTTTTCAAGAATTCACCCGCAATACTTCCTCGCTAGGAATGCTCACCCATTCCCCCTTAAGGCCAAATCCGGACGTACAATGCTGTGAAGAGACTCGATCTATAGCAGCGCCACACGAATATGCTCTTTTCAGCTCAACTTTTCCCCTCATTACAATCCACAGGCATTTTAATCAAATGTGCACAAGCACCTCCTTTCATCCTCCAAACCTTCAGCCCGTGCTATGACTAAATCCCAGGGTACCAAATAATCTTAATCCCCCGCGTCAATCATAGAAAGTTTTTCAAGCACAGTTTCTTACATTGAAAATCTTAAATTCCAGAGCATATGGTTAACTGCAATGGCATAAGGGCCGAAATTTCAAAATTTCGAAGTCCAAAAAATTAAAAATCCTGATGTCAAAATAATCCTAATCAAAAATCGAGAAGCCTAAAATCCAAAAATCCGAATTTCGGGATAGAAAATCTCATCTAAAACCGAGCGTCCCAAATTATTGTACTCATAGACCTTGGTTTTCAAAACTCCGAAAAATGTTTACTTTTCAGATAGCTTGCGCTACCAGACATATTCGTGACCGCACAACAGTTAAGTCTCTCCCTAAATCAAAAACGTCGCATTTGTCGCTTATCGTCCTCCGTCGCAGCAAAAAATTAAATGACAGAAAAGTGTCAAAGAGCTTCATTGCTTTGAAATTAAACCTCAACCACAGCCCTTCCTGATTCCGTATGAAAAAAGTAATTAAAACTGAATTCTCTCTCCTCTCCACAGACTGGAAATGTTCCGGAAGGCTCCCCAGTTGCGAGTGCTCGCATGTGGTGGCGACGGCACTGTCGGCTGGGTCCTCTCAGTTCTGGATCAAATCAACATCCAACCGCCACCGGCAGTCGGTGTCCTGCCACTCGGCACAGGCAATGATTTGGCTCGCGCCCTCGGCTGGGGTGGTGTAAGTATCAGTGCAGCCGTCGGACATCGCACACCACTCACAATTCAATTTGAAATTGCAGGGCTACACTGATGAACCGATTGGTAAAATCCTCCGTGAAATTGGAATGTCCAACACAATCTTGTTGGATCGCTGGCGTGTTAACGTACAACCCAACCCGGACGCAGAACCAACTGAGAAGGGCAAGGACAACCTGCCCCTGAATGTGATTAACAACTATTTCTCATTCGGCGTCGATGCCCACATTGCCTTAGAGTTTCACGAGGCCCGTGAAGCTCACCCGGAGCGCTTTAACTCCCGTCTCCGGAACAAAATGTATTACGGTCAGATGGGTGGCAAGGATCTCATCCTGCGGAAGTACAGAAATCTCGCAGACTGTGTTACCCTCGAGGCCGATGGCGTCGACTACACACCCAAACTGAAAGAAGCTCGTGTTCATGCAATACTCATCCTCAACATCCCAAGGTACGTTCGTGCTCCTCATATCTCACATGACTGCTCGTGGTAACTGTTTGCTTTTCTTTTGATTTTCAATTTCCTCTGCAGCTACGGCGGTGGAACTCATCCGTGGAATGATTCGTTCACGAAATCCGTGCCATCGACGGACGACGGAATGTTCGAGATCGTTGGACTAACCACCTACCAGCTGCCGTTCTTGCAGGCCGGCGCCCACGGAACGTGCATCTGCCAGTGTAAGACTGCGAAAATCGTCACCACCAAGACAATCCCGATGCAAGTTGACGGCGAGGCGTGTCGCGTGAAGCCGTCGATTATCGAAATCGAACTGCTCAATAAGGCTGTGATGCTGGCGAAGCGAAAGCACGGACGGGTGAACGTGGCGTAAGTAGCGTTAGCTGACTGTTTTCTTAGCTCAATTGGATTCCCTCTCAATCGAGGCTGAATTGAAATTGTAATTTGTACTCCATACGTTATATTTTGCCCGCAGGACTGCCGGCTTGGATCCACTGAGCATGAACATCCTCCGCATAACCATGCCCAACTACGAGCTGTACCACTACGACAAGGACATGCTGAAGAAGACCGCCGTCAACCTGGGTACTGTGGAAATAGATCCCGTCTCCGACTTGGAACAAGTGCGGAACACAATCAACAAATTCTTCGAGGAGTCCACCAGCTACCCGAAAATGTCCCAGGAGTGGTGTTTCGTTGACTGTGAGTATGAGCGCATGGCTCAAGTGAAACCTCTAACCACCGACCGTCTTCTTTCTTAAAGCATGCACAGCGGAACGTTTCTTTAGAATCGATCGTGCGCAAGAGCACCTCCACTATATAACGGACATTGCCACGGACGATGTGTATGTTTTGGATCAGGAGTGCGCCACCTTACCACAGACTCCAGACCAGGAGCGCGCATTCTCGGCCTTCCAACAGCGGCAGGAGGAGAACGAGCGTCGCAACATTGACCAGACCGGACGAACGTCCAGCACGGGTATGACCACCCTTCCCTACCGTATTAGACGAATGTTTTTGCATTACCATTACTACAAAAAGAATGTCGAACTGTAAGGTTTTTGTTTTGGTTTTGAGCGAGAGCTGAGAACCAAGAAACCACTGAATGCATGCATGTCCTTGTTGGGGGCATGGGTTCATTGTTTTGTATTGTTCTTCAGTGCTTTTGTTTCGTTTGTGTTAATTGTTTATTTGAAGTGTTGAATATCCACAAAAGTATTTTAGTTGTTAAGTCCTGAAATGTGACTGGGGACCACTTGGATTCAATTGGGGCTGAAATTTCGTTTGATCCTTCTGTACGGAAGGCGAAATAACTAGAAATTCTTGGAAAAGTATTAAAATGTCCTTGATCTAAAGAGTGTTGTATGCGCATTTATTTCGGAGTGTGTGGTGAACATAGCTTTATGTGGTGGTGATTGTTCTGAGTCTAGATATCCACTATTTTAAATCAAAAACGTTCGTCGACGAAGTGAAGACCTCATCGAATAACAACTTTCGGTTCAATTTAACTGGTTGTGGTCTTTGCTTAGCTGCATCAGAAAAATTCATGCTCTTGCAATCGTTCAGTGAAACCCTGGCCTGGTTGATTGTTTCTTATTTTTGAGCATTGAGCGCAACCAAGGAACAACTAATAAATCTGGTTCAGAACTTACTTACATTTTTAAAATTGTTAAGACTTGGGAAACAGCTATACGACGGATATATTCTGTGCATCCTGCTTCCCATTCATTTCGTTATTGGCTTTGATTATGTGTAGGGTTTAAAGAGCAAATCCTTTGCTAGTGTGTTCTTCCATTTGGAGGATTTTGACATCATCTAGGTCAGGTAGGCTCTATACGGTCATGAAAAGACCTTTTCTTTCGTATGCAGTAATTGTTTGGTGGAACATGTTACGAGGGGCGTTCAGTAGATTCTCGGTATCGATATGAAAGAAAATGCGAATTCAATTTAAATTGTTTTTATTTTTCAATATAATCTCCCCTAACATCAATGCATTTGTTGCTTAAGATAAGCTTTTTTAAACCCTCAAAAAAATAGATTTGCAAAATACCCATTTATTGCCGACTTGAGTTCTTCATCATCCGAAAATCTTTTTCCTCGAAGACATTTTCTCAAATCTGGGAACAGGAAATAATCACTGCGGACAAGGTCTGGACTATAGGGTGGATGTTGGATTTCTTCGAAACCACTATCTCGCGCAGCAGCCTTGGAAACTCGCGCCGTGTGAACAGCAGCGTTGTCATGAAGAAGGAACACACCCGCTACGAGTTTACCCCGTCTTTTCGTTTACATTTCCTCCCGCAAATTATGCAAAGTGGAGTTGATGGTTTCACCATTTTTTTGTGTACTCAATGAGCAAAATTCCCTTTGAGTCTCAAAAAACTGTGGCCATTAGCTTCCCGGCAGACGAAGTGACTTTAAAATTCTTCGCGGGGTCTGTTCCTTTTTTATGCCACTGCATGGGCTCTTCTTTGCTTTCAGGGACACAAGCAAGGCCTGACCTTATCCATTAGGTATTTTTCTTATAGTCGGAATAGCCCTTTTCACAAGTTCTGGCATTGCTCTGTTCAATTCAATGTTGTTATACTTCTTCATTTTGAACGTTTGCCATCCCTGCAAGGAAATGACTCTTAGTCAGAAACCAATAAGGAAGGAGATGGTCAACTGAACAGTTGATCAAACAGCTGATTTCCCCTTTGTCCATCGACCGTTTGACTGTTATTTACGTGTTTTAGTAGACATAACCTCAAATTCTGAAAGTTATTTACGTATCATCGAACATTGTCTCACTTTACTCACACATGTTTACGTTTTGATTTACATGCCCTCTCCTTCTAACAGCGTGAAGAGTGAGGAGATCCACCATATAGATAGTTCACACGTATTCTCATTTGAAAACAAACAAAATCCTTTTTGTGCATCAGCTGTTCAGGAGGGGAAATGTTATAAAAAACGCTGTCAAAATGAATTCAAGGGCGGGAGACGAGGGAGTTGACTGTCTCCCTATTGGTATCTGCTCTTGGTCACATTATCCAAAAATTTCCTTTGGATGGATGGGTTTCAATTGTCTCCAGCCCTTCTTTTATGCAACGACAATTGTTCCTTTTTTTATGAAGGTTTGGTACAAGAGGTCGCCACTGAGAGCATGATGTTCCGTCAAAATTAGGATAACCACGAACATTAAGTTCGTCTATTCACACGCCGAAAGATTGACCCAAAGACTGTTTATTTATGAACCACCACCACCACAGACTGTTTATTTATGAACCACCACCACCATAAACTGTTTATTTATGAACCACCACCTTTCTGAGTTGCTGTCAATACAGATGTCTTGAAAAACTTTTTAAATTTCAAAGTGGCCTGTGTTAAGCTCACTGCCTCCAGTAACTGAATAAAATAATTAACTACGCACTTACCCAGAGTTTCCACACTCAAGCATTTAACGTTTTTAAAAAACGATCAATACAAAATATGAGCACACCTTTATACACAAGCTGTACAAGTTTTTATACGTTGAATGGTGTTGCCACCAAGAAAAGATTAATTCTTTGTTAACTTTAAACAATAAGTAATAATTTCATAGCTTGAAAGGTGAAACCAAAGCGTCCGTTTTTTCTACGAATAGTTCCATTGACCTATAACCTACAACAGCATTGAAAAATTGATTCAAGTCTCTCAATGGCCGTCGACATCGAATCGATAAGAAGTGCGCACAAGAAAGTCCACATGACTTGTGAGATGCGCTTACAAGTCATGTGAACTTCCTTACGCCTGTTTCCTACTGTCGATAGGTAAACATAAAAACGACAACAGATCAAGTTCATTTCACTGCAATTGGAAGTGATGAAACCCACACACACATCTCTTATCGAATACCTTGGCAGAACTCACCCGAATCCAAATGGCTCCCAGTCTCACAAACTCACATAACTTAAATGATCTCTCTCCAAGCTAAGCACCTGTATGTGTCTATCTATGTACCAATGTCTCTCTTAACTAACACAACGAATGCATGTTATATTGCGCTTTTGATGAATAAATATAGTCACGCAAGAAACCGCTTGATGAACTCTTTAATGTACCCTCCAGAGAAAATTTGTCACAACTCAATTTTAGAAAAACTCAAAAAACTAAATTATCGCGAAAGGATTTCAGAATACAGCTTAGTCCTTGCCCAACGCCAGTAAGTATCTCTGTGCCCAGTGCTCAGTGCGGAGTCGGTGCAGCGTCCCGTCGACGTGACCTTCACTTATGCCTGTGCAAAGCAAAGGCTAAACAGTATTCCGAAGTCTGCAGAATTTGGTATAGCATGCAAAGTATGTACAAAGTCTCTGTTTATTACTGTCCAAGTAGATTTCGGTTGTTTTCCTCATCTTTTCCGTTTCCCACTTCCTCTCACTAACACAATTTTCTTTCTCTAATAACTAACTTGATTCTTTTTTGAATTCTGCATTTGTTTGTTTCTTTTGTTCATGTAAAAAAACAATAATGAAATTTTGTATGTGTCTTTACTAACGACGATCTAGTGAGGACTAAGATCAAGAAAGTCGAGTTGAAGTTGAAGAGGTAAACTTTTGTACAACAGAATCCTTGATTTCTTTGTGTTCTCTCTTTCTTTCATTGTTTTCTTCTTTTTCTGAGTCTCACGTTCATTTCTTTCTCATTCGAAACACGATTTTTAAAATTTTACTTTTTCCTTTTTACTTTTTTCTCATTTTTATTTTTTACTTTTGGTTGGACTCTTTTGTTTGTCTTGCGATGTTTTTCCTTTTTGTGTTCTTTTGTTATTTCGTTCTTTATTCATTTTGGAACTAACTAAACCTAATGCATGCAGCAACAGACAAAGATTGTTCAGCTTAACCGAAGATGCACTCAACTTCAGGTATTCATTTAATGCTGTTCTTTTTTCCCCCATTACATACTGCTTTGCTTTGCTTTCTGCTAGAAACAATTAAAGTTGGCTTTTGTTGGCAGTGGTTGTAAAGGAATACTTGTGAAAGTGTCAATTTTGTGATAATTGCAGTTGAATAACAATTTCGATTGTAAAGAATGATTCATCAGTCACTCTAGACGCAGAGACTCTACAAAAGTGTGTAATTGAAAAACTATTTTATTTATTGGCAACGAGTATTTTGTACAATGTTTACTACAAAAGCTTCGCAAGTGGACACCAAGTTGACAAGTCCGACAATTCATAACTTTTTCAAACAGTTTGACCCACATCCGTGAACTATGAACTACCTTATCGACATTGGCTGGTAATTCTGTTTTATTGCGAGAAAACTCACACAACAAAGTTTCTGAGATCGAAAAATTGTTGCACCTGTAGTAAATTTTCAGAGAAAATTGGAAAAGTTTTTCAGCCAATGCTTTGACTAACTTTACGACATTCACGGTGCGTTCCCCAATGGCTCGGATACAATAAATCTATGGGCCGCGTCTTTGTTTCCCTTTCGCAGACTGTAAAGAAAGTGGAATAATTTTTGTGTATATTTTTCAAATATTCATATATATACACTTATGTCCGTGATTTTTCCAATCCTCGAAGCCGTTGTAATATAGTATCTCCTTGAGCTCTCTGAATCGTCGCAAAATATCGTCCTTTTATTGGTCTCCTTAATCTTGGGAACAAAAAAATGTCGCGGGAGGCCAAATCTGGTGAATATGGTGCTGAGGCATGATAACGGTTTTATTTTTAGCCTAAAAATGAAAAACAAGTAGGTGGATTATAGTGATGCAAGAGGCATGAATTGTTTTTCGACGTTTTCTTTGTTTTTTTTTTTTCTGGCATGCGGCGCCTAACTTCGAGACATTACTCCTTATTGACCGTAGGACCATTTGGTAAGAGCTGCTGATGCACTACACCACAGTAATTGAAAAAACAGTCAACAAAACCTTCATATTTGTTCGAACTTGATGTGATTTTTTTGGTTTTGGCTCTCTTGTGTTTTCCATAGGGACGATATCATAACAATATACCCATGATGTGTCCCCAGAAATCACCCTTTTAAGCAATTCTGGATCGCCCTTGACTTCGTTCAAAAATTTCCGAGGGATGCTCATGTGACATTTGTTTTTAATCAAAATATAGCAATTTTCGACGATTCTCCATAATAATTTTTCACTTTCTCAATATTTTCTTCGGTCCATACGAGATGAGTGTACCAACATAACAAATTAAAAAAATGGATAATCGAAAGTACACAGCCCGCGGAATTCACCTAATTTGTCCTTGTAATTTAATTGAAGGTTTCATACCCTACATTCTCTTATTTTTAAAAGATGAAACAACTTTGTTAAAAAAATATCTACTTTTAACTACTTATAAAAAGTTTTTAACTACTCACAATAAGTCTTTAACTACTTACAAAAAGTCTGGATATCTCAAAGAATGAATAAATATATTGATATGAAATTTACCAGATATGAATTTGACAGTATTCCATACCTTAAGAAAGAATAGCATTTGTTTCAATCCGAATCTTAACAAAGACCTAAAACCAATAGGCAACCATCGAAGGTAGACAGAAAGAACCATACAGTCAAAGGAATTGTCCTCCAGATGTCATTAACGCAAGCATGACCAAAACTGCATGCAGAACGCTTCTTTCGAAAAACCAACGTTTCTTTTATGGTAAAACATCTTCACAAATTGCTTTTGCCTCGTTTATTTGAAGAACCGCTTAAGCAGCTTTCGCATTTATTTAGCATCTCATTGATGGCCGCTGATTCCGTCCTGTCAACATCATCCAGCTAGCACTTTAACGAACTTTCGGAAAGGTGTGGATTTAGCACCAACATGTGCATTTCTCCAAATCCTCTTCAGGATGGAGCTGCAGAACTTGCATGACTATGCGTTGAATTTTCTTAAGCCTCGTTTGTTATTTCCTCCACTTGGGTCAATTATTTTGTTAGAAATACAAAATTAAGGTTGAATTTGTTTGAGGTCGAATTTGTCAACTCCACACTCCATTGTCACATACTGAGTCGGTTTTTCATCAATTTTTTTTATTTTGTCTATAGACGACTTTAAACACAGCGGTAACTGCATCGCTCAACTTACGTTTATTGTTCCCTACTCAATAAACAGGAACGCAAATGATGAAAAATTAAAGTTGCAGTAATATAATAATAATAATAATAATTGTTGGCGCGACAGTCCACAGGGGACCAGGGCCTAGCTTGCTCATTAGCTACTCGTGTTGTGCGCGCTACTGTTCTCTCAGGAGTAGAAGGAACCTACAGTTTATTCAAGACTCCGAACGGCGAAGTTTGGGAAGCTTTTTTAGACAGTTATTACTCTTTGAGTGTTGTCGGCAACTCAAAAGAGGTGGTGCCGTGAGCAATTCGAGGTGTCCAGCCGGGAATCGAACCTAGACCCTTCGGCGTGTTAGTGTCGCACTCTACCCACAACGCCGCCATTATACGTAGACAAAATCGAACTGCACTCAGCTGTTAGACCAAAAATTTCTTTCATCTACGATATCTACTTTCTTCTATAGATTTGTTCTTACTGTTCATTCTTTTGGAAGCGGAAAGCAGGAATTATCAAACCCTGGAGCGTCCTGATACAGCTTATTTAATTCGACGTTATCGTTTTTCTCCATTCATCTCCGGACCGCTCTCTCTCTCTCTCTATACCTATTTTATAATCCACTTTAACTCCTTATCATGATTTGTGTTTTTCCTGACGAATTATCTCCCTCTAACAGACGAACAATCTCCCTCTAGCAGAGCACGTTAATAGTCGTCTGGCTTTTTTTCAAGCCACTATCCGTAATGGATGTAATCGCCGTGGCTCAGTGGACAAGTCATACAGCGAAAGACCCAAATTCGATGCCAGGACAGAACTTTAACATTACTTATTTTATTATATTAATAAAAACGAATCTCAAATTTTGCTCTTTGTAGCCAATAGTACACGGACGCACCGCGCGGTCAGTTCCGAAAGAAGATAGGCCCTGATAACCTTGTACTTCCCTACTCCTCGTAAAAGAACCCCTAAAAGAATAAACGCAACAAAGGAGGAGATGTATCATCAGCCCTAGAGGTTAAAAAAAATACTGAACCAGATGCAAGTGTCTAGCATTCACAATTTCGTCCACTTCCTTACAGCTTCACCGTGAATGACACGAAGTTTGGAACCGCCTGTTTTTGATCGTAGTCTTAAAACAGACTACATGCAAAGTATTGGCACAAAAAGTGTTCTTAGAGTTCTTGATTCCATTTTAGTTGTAGGACCCCCTTTTGTCTGCGTATTGGTTGCGTACTTTGTTACTTGACCTGCCAAGTCGTCTACTATGGTTACGGGAATCCCGTTCATTTTCAGCATCTCAAGAGAGATTTACAAACAACCTTTATCAATATAATTTTTTCAGCTATCAAGGGGCCGCGGTGGCGTAGTGGGTAGAGTGCGACCCTCACACGCCGAAGATTCAGGTTCGATTCCCGGCTGAACAACTCGTATTTTTTATGGCAACACCCCTTTCCCGCTGGTGACGTAGCTGATAGCTGTCTAAAAAAATGCTCAAAAGAAAAGCCGTTCGGAGTCGGCAAGAAACTGTAGGCCCCTTCTAATCGTGAGAGAATAGTAGTGCGTACAAGTCACTGGTCTCCCTGTGGACTATCGTTCCTTACAATTATTATTATGATTAATTTGTTTGACTGTCAACCTCAATTTTTCACCAAATTCAGGGACGACGAGTTTTTCAGGCCGAGGTTTAAACAAAGCAGATGACACATTACCATTATATGGTGGCTTGACTTTAAAGACCTGACCTGAATGGAAAACGAAATACCAATATTCCAAAAAAGGAAGGAAGCGTTGCTTCATCCAATAATCACATCAAACCGCGGCAGTGACCTTAAACGAGTTGGAAAAGACAGCTTGCTCTATAATGCCTCTGAGACATTCTGTTTTTTTTTTTAACTTTTTTGAAACTCCGGATTTCTTGGTATTTAGTATTTCGAAGTCTTGTTGACGCATAAGGGAATTTAGTTTCAAAAACCATACCAGAACTCACAGAAATCCCTTACATTACACAGCTTCGGCGAACCTCTTAGGTAACGGGTCCAATCGTATTAACTTCCCGAAAGAAATACAGTCGCGAATTATCATCTACAATAAATAACTCGCGACGATATCGACCTCAACCTGCTCTCCAATGCCTCTGAGTAAAAGTAAACTGCCGATGCCACACCAACTATTGTAGAGCTTTTCATTTTTCGACCTTTCGTCCTAGATTTTACAGCTTGCTTCACTTTCTCTTCAAAACGAAAAAAAGTCAAAATCTCATTTTCTTATTACGCTTCCCATTACCGCACGCTCGTCACTCTGGAAATGATTTCACCAAAAACAACAAAAAAAAAACAAATAGCTCACAAAACTGTGTGTTAATATCGTTTTTGTGTTCAAATTTTGTATTTTTTTTTATAGCTCTGTACTGGAAAAAACTTCCGATGCCGTATTATTAGCAGCCCAACGTGGCGATATAAATTTGGTAGTTAGCACACTAATTTTTATCATTTAACAAAAAATTATTAACTGATTTAATTTTGCGATAAATTGCATCGGCTGTCGGTCGATGGTTGATTGATGGAATTGATGGATCGGTGGTTGATACAATTTTTTGTTTCTTTTTCTTTTTGATTGCAGTTACGTGCATTACATGAACAAGGATTCTCATTGCAATCAGTAGACTCATCGGGACAGACAGCTTTACATATTGCATGCAAACTCAATCACAAGGACATTGTCAAATACATCATATCCTGTGCGCCACACGCTGTCATCAATGTAGTGGATAATATCAAGTGAGTGCAGTTTGTTTTCAATTGGCCACTGTAACACAACGGGACGTAGTTAGTTGAGTGGACATGTGCAGGATGATTTAGTTTGTCACAAATAAATTGGCCATTCATGAAGTATCCCAAATGCCTCATCATCTAATTAGGGATGCGCATAAATGGATTAACCAAATTCCTATTGTCGCTATCCAATTTGTAGCGAAACCACAGGCAAGTGAGCGGACTTGGACTAATTAGCGGGGAAAGAAGACCCTGTTGAGCATGACTTTTAAATTTGATTTGTTTTTCATATTTTTGTAGCTGTTGACATTTAATTGTTTTGCTTATCTAATTTGTGGAGGATTATTCTTCTCTGCTGCCAATTACGAACACTTAAAATTAATTTTTAAGAAATTTCGACTTCTGGCGCTTTGGAATTTCAAACTGGACTTTCATGTCATTTTTACAGCTCAATCTAACTACTAAAACAAACTTCTCAAATACCACAGCGCGCAATCGACATCAAACTGCAGGTTTTGCCCACCCATAACCAAACTAGAGTTCACAGACCACCTAAATAGGTATGAAACTCTAGCACAAACCACGTATTTGTGCTAGTGTTTTATAGGATCTGCAAGTTTCACGCACTTCTTCACTAGATTCATTTACTCAAACTAAAACGTGGTCGCCGTGGCGTAGTGGGTAGAGTCCGACGCTCACACGCCGAAGGGTCTAGGTTCGACTCCCAGCTCAATACAAATTTTTCGAATTTTTCACGGCACCACATCTTTCGAGCTGCTGACAACACTCAAAGAGTAATAACTGTCTAAGAAGGCTTCTCAAATTTCACCGTTCGGAGTCGGCAAAAAACTGTAAGTCCCTTCTACTCGTGAGAGAACAGTAGTGCCCACAACACGAATAGTTGATGAGCAAGCTAGGCCCTGGTCCCCCTTTGGACTGTAGCGCCAACAATTATTATTATTATTAAACGTCAGTCACTGAGAAACGAGATGGGCGACTGATCAGCCGCTTAAACAGCTGATTTCCCTGCGCCGACCTACTGTCTGACGGTTATTGACAGATTGTTGTTAGATATAGGCTTAATTAAATTTTACCGAGGAACCATGTGTTACCACCAAATTGAATTAAATGAATAATTTGAATAAAACTGAATTACCAAATTGAATTAAAAGGCGGGAATCAACTGTCTTTTTTTTATTGGTTTCTGCTAAACATAATCAACCGTTTTCACGTTTTCCATTGTTGCAACCACGGACCAACAAGCAAAGGGGCCAGCAGCTTCCTCGTCTACCGCTCTAAAATTCGATTTGACAGCTTTATAGTTCGTCCATCACTTTCAAAAATATGCCTGTACCCAACAACAATTCGTAAATAACCGTCCAGTTCGTGAACAGCCTGGGGAAATCAGCTGATCGATCTGCTGTGAAGTTATCCATTTTCTTCCTCATTTATCCCTGCTTGCAACATAACTTAGCGGGAAGGTTGCCACCATATAAAAATGTTTGTAAAAGTACTACATTTTTTTCTGATCTTAAAATTTGCTACTCTGTTATTTTTTTAAACAATAAAGTGAAATGTCAGTCTTTATTTAAAAGCTATTTCAATTAAATTTTCTGTGTTAGATTCTGAAAATGATATTTTTTGATTTGGAAAATGTATTTAAGTGCCTAGGTGCGACCGCCGTGGCGTAGCGGCTAAAGTGCGACACTCAGAGGCCGAAAGTTCGGTTCGATTCCTAACTGAACGCGTCGAAATTTATTATGAATTTAAATTTATGACACTACCTCTTTCGAGCTGCTGACAACACTTAAATACATTTGTGTAGAGAAATTCGTAGTTTATTAGTTTCGGAAAAAATCTCTCTTGCAGATAGTAACTCTACCGAAACTTATGAAATGACTTTTAGTAGAAATTCGTAAAGATGTATGAAATGTCAGAGCCTTTTTTATTTTCGATTTGACAGTCATCTGCTGCCCACGCATTTTTCTTCAGCAGCGATTCGTAGGAAAAAGAAATATTTTGCTCTCTCATGAGCTTCCTCTTCTACGAAAAAATCATCTAATGGAACGCCTTTTGGGAGTTTTTCGAGCAAATTCGAAGACATTCGTAGCAATTTAGATCAATTGAAGCGGACCTATTAATGTCGAAGAAAAAGTTTCTCAAACTTTACCGTTCGGAGTCGCCAAAAAACTGTAGGTTCCTTCTACTAGTGAGAGAACAGTAGCGCCCACAACACGAGTAGTTGATGAGCAAGCTAGGCCCCGGTTCCCCTGTGGACTGTCGAGCCATACAATTATTATTTATCTGATCAACTATGTTCATTCTGTAGCTAGGAGTCAAATTTAACCAATTTTCGCAATATTAAAACGACGTTGGAGGTACTTGAACGGAGCTACAATTTAATCCAGGAATCCTTGTTATATTGAGATATTTTTTCTTTTGAGTTAAATGAAGATTTGATTAAAATTAAGACACAGGAAATAATATACCATCCATGCAACCGTCGTATTCAACATTTTTTTACAAAAGTGTTGTCCTCTGTATGTTCGCAGATGTCTAAAATTATGGGCTCTGCACTATTATTGTGGTCAGCAAACGTATTGTGCTCAGCTCCGCAGGATTTTGCTGTAGGCACTCCATAAACTGCTGCTTCAACGCCGACACATTCAATAATTTTTTCTTCCCAAGCATCTATATGCTTTTGTAGGTATGGGCTTTCGTCCTGAGTTTATTTTTCATTTCATATAGTAAGTCTCTTCAAGATTTCAAACTACGAGGGTTGCCTTTTATATTTCGGGATTAGAGAACAAAAACAAATATTAATCATCGAAAATAGCTTTATTGTTTTTCAAAAAATTTCCCAATTGCATGCGTTTGAACCAATTGTCGAAGCACTTTTGCCACTCTGATTGAGGTATCTCCAAAACATGCATTCTGAACGCATCAACCGCTTCTTCAGGTGTTGAAAAACGTTGACCTCTCATTTTATTCTTTACGTACGGGAATAAAAAGAAGTCATTCGGTGCCAAGTCAGGACTATACGGCGGATGACTCATCAAATCGATGTTTTGAGTGCTCAAAAATGCAGTTGTTTGAGCCGATGTGTGAGAGCTAGCATTGTCGTGGTGAAGATTGATCCGCCTTCGGCGGTTGGTTTTCCTGATTTCTTGGAAGACAACTGGCAAACAAATGATTGTGTACCACTCAGAATTGACAATTCTGCGTTGTTCTAGTGGTATGGTTGCGACATGTCCACTTTTTATTCGAAAAAACAGGCGACCATTTGCTTGGAAGTGCTTCGTGCGCAAGCTGGAATCACTTTCAAGTTAGATTTGGCTCAATTTGAAACGCCCTTACGGTCGACTGCTGTTTACTTTCGGGCTCATACGCGTAAATCCACGATTCATCATCAGTCACGATGTCATAGACGTGTTTCGAAGCACCGCGATCGTATTTTTGGAGCATTTCTTTCGACCAATCGACACGAGCCTTTTTTGAGCGATTGACAAATTGTGTGGGATCCAACGCGAAAAAAAATTTTTGACGGTCAAATGTTCATGCAGTATTGAATGTATGCTGGTCCCACTAATGCCTAAGGTTGTCTCAATCTCACGATAGTTCACATGACGATCTCGCAATATCAGTTGGCGCACAGCATCAATGGTTTCCGGAACAACAACTGACTTTAGACGACCTTCACGAAATTCTTCTTGGAGTGAACTACGACCTCGGTTGAATTCACCATACCATCGATAAGCACTGGTCTTTGATGGAGCTTCATCGCCAAAGGTTGATGCAGGTTCATCGATGCACTATTGTTAAGTTAATCCACTTCGAAAGTAGTAAAAAATAATCGCACGAAAATTTTAACGATTTAATTGAATTTTGTGTGCGAAATGAATCTTTTAAGTTACTGCAAACAACACAAATAGCGCTCCAATGTCAAAACGTTCTGAGCACGTATAACCTCAAAAATGTCAGGCTTTACGATAGAGCTGGTAGTTGCCAGATTTCAACACTAGAGTTGCCCAATCCCGAAATATAAAAGGCAACCTTCGTCTACGCTTGTATATGTGTATGTATCATACTATAAGCATGTAATTGCCCTTACCTTTTCCAATCTTTAAAATCTTTTTTTTGGGGACGACAACTTTTTCCTGTCAACTAAAATTTTTTGTTTCAAACATCATATTCGAACTTGTATGCTGCCTACTTAGACGATACAAACTAGGATAGACGATTGAATCAAAATAGGTGCTTCCAATGTTCGATTGTATCGTACAAGCTCGATTGTTTCAAATTACGTGCTGGCACCCCAGGGGTCTAATCACGGTTGGGATATCGTGCGACGATATCGTTGAAACGAGCGTTTTGCATCTCGTAAGCAAAAAAAATACGATATCGACAGAACGATATCATTTTGGTTGTTCCATGTACTCTCAGAACTGCCTATCGCTATCGCCCTGGCGACCAGTTTTTGACGATAGCTATTTCACTATCGTTTTGCATTGGGCTGGCATGAAAGTGGTGAAAATTTGAAGAAAAAGGTAAGAAACGAATGTATCAGTAATTATAAAATGTTTTGGATATAATCCTCAGCTTAGGGAAATATGAATGTACTTTCAAAATTATTTAAAAAAAATATTTTCTGAAATCAAACTTCATGCATTTTATGTGCTCCTCTCGCATAGCCGTAATGGGTACATACACAACAAAACAATGAGAACTATCAGGCAGTCGTTGTTCATTGTTTTTTTGTGTGTTTACAATTATGACAAGAGATAGTTCTTAAACGGTCAGTAGCGCTTAAACTGTGTATAAAATATACCGTAGGCGAGGCGAAAGTGGTTGGGCTATGTGATGCAAATTATCGACGACGTTTTGGTGTATCGTCAGGACGATAGTAGCTTTAAAAGTTACGTGATTGCAGCCCAGGTCTTTTAGAAAAAATATCACCATAACTATTACAATTATAGCTTAACTAAGTATAGTGATGGGTACAAATTATATAAAACTGGAATATAACACATCACCGAATAAGTCCCGAGACATTAAGGGATAATAATACTATGATAATTTAATAATTTTCGTTAGTTAGCGCCCACTATTTACAACCAGCTCTGTGCAAAAAAATAGCACCACGTTGAGGTCTGCATTTTGGATGCTAATTACTTTTCTCCATGCTCATGTAAAGACACGATATTTATTGAAGGACATCTGTTGGGTATCAGTAATAAAATGCAAAAAACAAGATAAGCGAAGATGCATTTTAAGACAAGAAAATTTCCGTTATACGAAATGAAACCGAAATTTTGGTGTGCAAAATAATAGCACCACAAGTAAAACGTCGTAAATAAAATGCAAAATTTAGTGGAATAGTACGGTTTTTATTTTTTTTATTTATACTACTGTTTTAGTACTTCGTCTTATAACCCTTATTTTTGAGCACAGCGGCACAACGTCGTGGCATAGAGTCTATTAGTGCCCGACATCGCCGAATTGGAATATCCCTCCACGCAGCCTGCACAGCTTCCAATAGCTGAAGTGTATTTTGTGGTTTCGCTTTAAAAACAGCTTTCTTAACATCTGTCCAAAGATTTTCAATGGGGCTTAGGTCTGGAGATTGCGGCGGCCATTCCATAACTTGAACCCCATTCCTCGCAAAAAATTACTTGGCCAATTAGCTCGTATGTTTCGGGTCATTGTCTTGCTGCAGGACCCATCTGAGAGGCATATTCCACTCGGCCTAGGGCAACATGGTTTCCCTCATTATGCCAACATAAACTTCGGCGGTCATCATTGGTTTTACCCAAAATATAGGACCAGTACCGTTGTAGGAGAAGCATCCCCATATGTTAATTTTCGCGCCGCCGTACTTAATGGTTTTTAAAGTACACTCCGGTTTAAACTCTTGTTTTTTTTTGCCTGCGAGCAAATGTCCTGGTCTTAGGAGTTCCAAATAAAACAATTTTAGACTCATCTGTCCATAATATATTACGCCATTTGGTAAATTCCCAGTTCAAATGTTCTTGCGCAAATTGTTTTCTTTTATGAAGATGGACCTTTGTCAGCAAGGATACTTTTCTGGGATTTCGGGCAGGTAGTTCCTTCTCTATGAATTTCCTTCTTATGGTTGATGTTGATACGGGCAGATTTAGTTCCTCTTTTATTTTGTTTGATGTGATGAATGGGTTTTGTTTCACTAATCTTATCATTCTTCGCTCGTCGGTAGAGGTTAATTTCGATTTTCTACCGTTCGTTTTTCCGTCAGGAATTAATTTTTTTATAAGTTCACGTTTCTGAGGAGTACAAGTGCTATTTTTTTGCACAAAGCTGTATGTTAGGACTTATTCAAGTTTTAAAGAATTTTTAACGAACACTATACTTAAATACTGTTATATGCTTTAATTAAAATATCATCCTTATGTTCTGTCATGCTGTTGCCACTGGTTCTCTTACATGAAGGCTAGATGATGAAATAGAATCAAGTTTGAGGAAACGGTAGCGAATGAGAACTGTCACAGCAGTTCTATTAAACAACAAAATCACTTGATTAAAAAACAAACAGTTTAGCTCTACAAAAAGCGAGTTACTGATGTAACTTTCAACGAATCTTTCAACAGTTATGTAAATAATAATTGTTGGCGCTACAGTCCAGAGGGGGACCAGGGCCTAGCTTGATCATCAACTATTCGTGTTGTGGGCGCTACTGTTCTCTCACGAGTAGAAGAGACCTACAATTTTTTGCCGACTCCGAACGGCGAAATTTGAGAAGCTTTCTTAGACAGTTATTACTCTTTGAGTGTTGTCAGCAGCTCGAAAGAGGTGGTGCCGTGAAATATTCGAAAAATTGGTGTTGAGCTGGGAATCGAACCTAGACCCTTCGGCGTGTGAGCGTCGCACTCTACCCACTACGCCACGGCGGCCACCAAGTGAACAGTTATGTTCACGATCGTTTTTTTGATACACTTAAAAGGAATTTGGAAAACCATTGTAAGCCCTTAACTATAGAAGCACAACACAATGGGAATTAAAAGAAAAATCAAATATTTGTTAGAACCTGTTTCCCATTTTCCCATTTGCACCTAGACATGCACAATCGAATCGAGGACTGGAGCGATCTTCCATGCCTTTCAAATTCCCTGCATCAGTCACTCATGCAATCCAATGCATAAATCGATTCTTTCAATGCAATGTCAATGTATGTATGTTTATTGAGATTTTTTTTTTGTTGGCTTATACATGCACATATCCATAGTAGAAGTTGTTAAGAACAAACAGTTTATTATTTAATTTTGTATTGTTGCCGACTTAGAATTGGTCTGGCTATTGTAGTAAAACATTAAGTGTCAACTGGTTTATAGTTAGTTAGTTAGTTAGTTAGTTTGACTTTTATTTTTAATAAATGTTTTGCAATGTAAAGCTTAACCTAAGTCATTTATGGTTTGGCCTATGGCCGTCTACCAGGTTGACAAAATACATACAAAAGTTTTAGATTAAAAATCTCCATCTATGATACGTTTTCTATAACAAAGTGCTGCTACTGAATAATCGTATAAGGCCTTCCATCCCTTTTCTCCATTTAAGATGCACGTTACTTCATATTCATCTAAGACAAGTTTTTCGAAAATTGCTAGTCGAAATTCTTTTAGAATCGGACACACACCAATAAAATGTAAGATGTCTTCTCTCTTCCTCATGTTGCATAGGTTACAAAGAATTGGTAAATCTGGTCTGTGGGGGATAAAGTTTAACTGAACGAGTTCTCCTCTCAGTTTAAACTGGTTTATATTATATGTTGATATTGAAAGTTCATATGGGAATGCCCTTGCATATCTGTATTTTACTGTCTACTCAATATGACAACCTTCTTTATAATCTTTCAATGCACACTGTCTCCGTCCATACAACTTCTCTTAGTATCATCCGGAGAGGCCGCGTGCTCAAACTGCTCAGTTTGTTTAGTTTATGTCTGAACCAAATTTCGTTTGAAATTCTGCAGGAGAATTATTTGGGTCATTTAGGGCAACAAGTTTTGCCTCTTCATCCTACTCCTGCAACAATACTAGATTAGACTATTTGAGTAGATGTACTTCTTAACCTCAAAAAAAAATTAATTAACAATTCTTAAAAATATTTACTTACTATTAATTGCTTTAAATTTTTTATAGAGGACAAACCGCCTTGCATGTGGCCGCTGAAAATAAGCGACGTGACATATCGGTGATGTTGGTAGCCGCCGGTGCCAATTTAACACTGCGCGACGACCTCGGCTGCACCCCAATGATGTCCGCGTTCAACGTCAATGCCCGAGACATAGCCACCTATCTACAAAGTAAGACTCTGCGGTAATCCAGTTAAAGAGAAAACTCCTACACCCGCCATTTGTTCATGCAAAAGTGTAGAGCTTGTCCCAGCCGGTCAATCCAATGTATTCGAATAACCAGCACACACACACACAGCATCATCATCATTCCCATCATCATCATCCCCATCATAATCAAAATCCATGTCCCTAGAACATTGTTAACTTATTTATGAGCAAATTTAAATCGATGCGTTTTCGTTTTTTCCCCTCTCTCACGAATGCGATCATTTTATTTATGGGAAACCTCAACTCTTGTTAACGAAACTTAATCACAAACTAATAACATTCCACTTAAAATTAAAAAAACAATTGTGACACAAAAAAAAACAAAACAGCTCAAGAAAGATTCTTACGCACGGACGTCGAAGAGCAGATCTAAACGAATGCTGTAGCATCACACTTGTATTTGTTACTTTGTTGTATCGTCATTCGTTTTTCTTTTTCAATTTGTTATAATTTTTATCAATTTATGTGGACATCTGTTAATGTAAGAAATTTTTGAAATTTATTGTATTTATTCGTAGGCTTTAAGATAGATTCGAGACATGAAAAAGAAAAGAAACAAAACAAAACAAAGCAAAAAACATTTCAAAATTTAACTCTTGAATAATAAGATGATAATTTAAAGATATTTTTACTGTTAAGGATAAATGAAAAACAAAGAAAAAAAAAACAAGAAAACAAATCTCAACTAGAAACTAGAAGTGAAAATCAACAAGTCAAGTCGTAAATATTTAAGACACTTTTTAGTGATTTTTCATCGTTTTCTTTTTTCCAATAACTCAACATTAACTAATTTATTTGCTTCGAAAGTTGATTGTTTTTAAGTAAATCGATTTAAATTAGAAAAAATTAAAACTTCAACATTGTGATATTCCATATGCAACTGTAATTGAAACATAATAAAATATGAATAATTGATTATTGTAAATTGTACATTTAACTATAGCTAACTGCGTTCTGACAAAACATCGGTAGCTTTCTTGCGAAGAAAAAAACAATTCAAATAGAAAATGTAAGCACATCGATATGTTTTAAGCTTTGTCAACAACAAATGATCTTGTTGTCTGTAGGATTCTCAATGAGAAGCAGTTTAAGACGTGGAGCAAAATGCTAACCCAGCGAGAATGTTTCTTTTCCCTTTAAGTATTGTGTTTGTTTGTTTCTTCAATTTCCTGAATTAGTGTTTAGCTGGAACAAACCTTTCGTTGGGAGATTTGGATATGAATTTATTATCATAGTGCATACTTTTAGGGTGACCACTTATTTGAATTCTGATTCTGGTGTGAATCAAAAGATTGTCACCAATGCTGACTAGTTTCAAGGTTAACATCTCCAAAATGACACTAAACAAACAATTTCGCTCGTTAATACAGTTCAGTTCGCCGAGCGTGTCCTTCGACCCCATTATCACATCAACTACCGGACAGAGTTCCTAAAAGAAGAAGCTCCCGACGTGTATGGGGAACATCTTCCTCCCAACAACACACAAGATGTGTTGGCTGATGAGAAAGTTCAACAGACGAACTCATCCAACCTAGCTAGGATTTGTGTGACCTTCGTAGTGGATCTTCCCGACAAAAGTGAGTTCTCTAAACCAATGTAGTACTGGACGTTCAAATGAAATTTGCGTAAGCTTCAAGGCTTCCCCATCCAAACGGTTAACATTTTGAGCAACAATTGTGTTCCTTCAATTGAAGGATTTTCTTCTCACAATAGTTACTTACTTATCAGGCAAACGAAGTATGATGTGAGCCTGAGCAATTGCTGCCTTCCATCGATGACGGTCCTGAACGCGTTGCTTGCTATCTTCAAAGCCAAGCTGTCTCACATCCGCTATGACTTGGTCTCTGTACCAAAGGTTCGGTCTTCCTCTCCTTATCGAACCAGGAGGCTCGGATTCGAAGACCCTTTTTGCTGAAACGTTGTTGTCCATTCGCTCGATGAGGCCAAGCCAGTGTAGTCGACGAATTTTTGTCTTTCGGACTACATCCTAATCCTTGTACAGCTTGTAGAGTTCTTCTCTCTCTCTTCTTCTCCTCCATTCGCCTTCCTTGCAGATGGGACCATATATCCGACATTGAACTTTTCTTTCGGTGTCACCAAGAATCAGCTCTGCAGTCTTACTTAAAGTCCAGCATTCGGCTCCATAAAACAGGACTGGCAGAGTAACGGTTTTGTAGAGCATGAATTTAGTCCGTCGAGTCAGGAGTTTCCTTCTCACAATGAGAATTTATAATCAGTTCTATTTACTAAAGGCCTTTCCCATTTATCTAATATTTGGAGTGAAATTTGTTCGTAAGACCTTACCTAAAGCTGGTAAAATAGCATAACAGAAAGGTAACCTAAAAATTCGTTGTCTGCCACTACCTTTAATCAACAATGGACAGACCATAAGAAAAAGGATACCAAACCGCCTTTCTTTCCCGTTCTGAGCTCTATACAACATAAACTTGAAATAAAAAAAGGCAAACAGAGGTGAATAGTTGGCAGTAAATAAGGCCCTTAATGTAATTTACCTGCAAAACAAAGAAGCTTATGAGAGTTAACCTTGTTGAGTACAGTAGAGGAGAAACTCGAAGATTTTTTAGCAACGTGGCTATTTATTGATTTATGTTCGTCATTCAGATATCTGACACAGAAGTGTTTGAATGAGTCCTACCTTCTTGATGGCACCAGCAATAACACTGATTTCTCCTTCATTTATTTGGAATTGGAAAGACATTAAATCTCTGTTCTCTTTTTGTTCATCAACTTCTGTAAGCCACTGATTTCCCGAATTTGTAGAATTTGTAGGGTGTTTATCTTACCTACAATTCCCCTGAATGTCTCGATAGCGGGATAGCTCCTCACGAAAGGATATTTTCTTCAAAACAGACATCAGTTTTGATGTGTGACTTCTCTTCAGGAGAAATTATTATGATCGTTCATGATTCTTTAATTTAATCGAACTGAAACCGCCAACGAGATGTCCATCTGACTTTTGCCAAAAGTGCAAATATTGATACATTCGACACATCAGTTGGCTTCATTTTTAAAAAGTGGCATTCACACTTAAAAACTGTTAATTGATGGCAAGGCAGTTGCCTGGAGCGATTCCGCATCCGTATTGGTTTAACCCTTATTTGAGTTACAACAAAGTTGCTTCGTCTCTCGTAACCAATTTTAACTTGACCTCTTAAACCTCTGTCTTACGCTAGTTAAAAATCAAATTAAATTCAGAAAACTGTAAAATTGAGTTCCAAATATTTGCTGCTACAAAAAAAGAATTTGCCACCCGTTTTAAATGTTCCAAGTGACATAGAAGATGACACTCTATCACAAGCGACACTGGAATATGTATAAACTTTGAGATCAAAACATTCTCTATGCTGGACTTCCAAAGTCTCTCTGCTTCACGGTAACCCAGTGTTTAAATTAAGACATTCAAAAATTATCATTTCAGCCCATGAAAATATCGTGGAAAGAAGACAACGTTTTGTACATTTCGTAGAAGTTCAATTTTGAATTTTTTCTAACAATTTGCCTAACAAGATCTTAACAATTTCATATTGTGAATAGTATCTATGACTCATGTGTATAGTATGTTCCCGATTAAAAACAAAATGCATATCAACAAACTCTTGTAAATATTTAACCAAAATAAATTATGTATTTCTCAAATGAAAAAAAAAAACAAATACTCAACGAAAATGGCAACATTAATTCTTGAAAACAATCAATCCCCCTTTCCCCGCATAAATTGTATGCAACCAACAAACCTTCAAAAGAAAAACAAGAACAAGAAAAAAAATACATAGTGATAAACATTTAAAAGAAGGAACATAACATTTAGTAAAAATATATGATTAACAAATCTACTGCATAAAAGTATATTTTTTTACAAGACTTAACATGTAAATAAAATGATTTTCAATCACATAAAATTTAAAATTTAACTAAAGCAACAATTTAACAAAAAAAAAATCAAAAGTGTTAGCAAATAAGTGTTTAAGTTCCCTCAAAAAAATCGAAGACAAGTTAAGGAAAGGATAACTTAAATAAAATGGAGTGAAGTCAATTATTAAAAGAAATCTAATTTTAAAAACTATATTAAACAAAACAAAAATGGAAAGAAATTTATTCGCAATAAAATAAACTAAAACAAAACATTTGCATTTGGAATGCAATATAATAACAACTAAGACAACAAACAGTTAAATATTGGTAATTATGTATGAATGGAAAAAAATGTATTTACAAATAACTACAAATGATTTGTTGCATATTAAATGCCCCTACAATGTGCAATAAATCGTTAGAGAGTTTTTTGAAACAAAACACAAATCCGTTCACATTTTTGGTATTCTCTTATAATTTAAGGAAGAAGAAAGAATAATATAAAATAATTTTAGAATAGCAAATGACAATCTGATTCTAAAAGATATTGTATTTTACTCGTAGTGTACATAAATTAAAATCTAAGATTAAAAATGAATTTTTTTAGAATTGCCCCATTCATTATTCTTTTCATTGTCTGCCCTTAGATAAACAACAACGAATTTGATCAGATTTCGTTTGTTATTTTCAATAATATGTATCAAATCGAGTATTCCTATATTCTTAAAGCAATTTTCAAATATTTAAAAAAAAATTGTAGATAGAAAAAAATTAATTTAAACTACAAACAAAACTATAACAGATGTAAATCACTGGGTCCAATTCAGAAAACCCAAAAACAAAAAAAACAAATTAAGAAAGAAGAAACAATTTATAAATATCTCAATCTCAAAAGCCCCATCCATTCTCTCTAAGCCCCTAGTTGCACCTAGTTTTCCACATCCAACAACACACCACATAAACAATATTTATTAAATCGTTTTCTCCTCGATTAGCTGTACATTTTACAGAATACAAACAAAATGTGTATTTGAATAACAAATAATCTCTACACTGAAACGAAGGTCTTATGAATTTTAGCTATATAAGTCTAAAGTTAAATAAAACTAAACTTAAAAAAGCAACACTATTCAAATCTATTGAATATTTTATTTATCTATTGTAAATACATATATACATATTTATTGCATAAATTAATGAAGTATTTATTAATAAAAAACAATGTGCATCTCCGAGTGAATGCACACAGAAAATGTATTCAAACTAATTTGCTTTCTTCTTTTATTTAAATCAAATCGAAGCCATGTATATAATGTGAATTTCTTCTTTTTTTTGAATTATTAAGGTCAATTTCTAATTTCAATTCTAGTTTGCAATTATCTCGTATTCAATTCAATTCAATTTCTTATTTTTTCCTTTCCGTCTTCTACTCCCTGCTCTCATAAGCCAACAAATTAAGCTGTCACCTCTGATTTGGAAAGTGAAATCAGTAACAACCTTTTTTTGTTTCAAGAAAATTTCTAAAATAAATGTTTTAGAAACGATTCAGAAGTCGATTTTAAATAGAAATGTTTACAATCGAGTTGCCGTTTGAAGAAAAAAAATCGTTGCGTTGTTCTAAGCGCAAAAGGCCTGATAAGGTTTTTCAAGTCAAACCATTTGTGAAGAACTTATTTCTTTCAAAAGCCTTAGAAAACAGAAAACAACATACAAGAGCAGAAGCTGCATAACTGGACTAGGAATTAATAAAAATACAAATTATTTCAACCTAATGAATGTTATGAAAAGAAGCAGAAGCTGTTCTTACAAAAACATCAAACTAAGTGACTATGTATATACTGATAATCTCGCATTGTACCTTTTCGTGCTTTGACTTGAAAATCATGTATTATATTTGAAAATGTGTTTATCACGATCCACGTATATTAATCCAACGTGTTCGATTTCTGTTCGCTACCCACTTGTTAATTTCTTACGTAAGCCCGCGAAAAGTAAAATCCGTCTGGTTCCACTTTGTGAATCAAAAAAACGGACAATTCAAGCCTATCTTTTGTGAAAAAAGAGGTGGCAGGTTCAATCCAGAAGAGGAACGTAACTTAAATAACTAAATTGTTAACCTTTAACAAAAGCTGTATTGGTTCTCTTAGTAAATAAGTATTGTTTATCAAATTGTTTCACTTAAGCAAAATCACATCTGTCATATTTTTACTTAAATTTTACAATTCCGTTTTCAAGTGTGGCAATTCTCAATGATTGAGCACAAATCGCTGTGAAGAATTCTATGCATTAGAGCCGTTTAAAAAAAGACAGTACCAATTGAATTAATTCTTGACTTTCAAATATTTTTATTTTGAATACATTTAAAAATGATTGCTCTACCGCACCAAAAACTGATATCCCGCTCTCTTTACCAGAACCAATTACTGTACTTAAACCTAAAACAGAGTCTAAAACTTTATTACAAAATAACTCGCATAGGCAGAAGAAACCACAGCACTATTCCACCACTTCACCGACGGATGAATGTTTTGCAAGTTAAGGGCAATTTAAGTCCCACCACTTTACCGACGGTTGAATATTTTGCAAGTTAAGGCCAATTTAAGCCCCACCACTTTACCAACGGTTAAATCTTTTGCAAGTTAAGGCCAATTTAAGCCCTACCACTTTACCGACGGATGAATGTTTTGCAAGTTAAGGCCAATTTAACCCCCACCACTTTACCGACGGTTGAATATTTTGCAAGTTAAGGCCAATTCAAGCCCCACCCTTGAGGCACACACCTATCATAACTCTTTCTTTCGCTCTCTCTCTCTGTTTTTATTTCTTTTCTTTTCACGCGCTCATAAAAAGACAGGTACACAAAATACAACTTTTCGTAAAAAAAAAACAAAACACAACTTGTTAAAATGGGTAAAAATTGTCTTCGTCCAGGGTGGACCTGGGCCTAAACCAATATGCTTCTCAAACCAGAACGATTTGGTCAGCTGCCTCCAGTTGCACCCTCCAAGTTGGTTGAGGCCCTTCTCCATCTGTGTGCGATATTTCACTTAAGGTAGCTCTCTGTTGTCTTCCTCTCTGTGTCGACTACAGTCGAGGGTGAGCCTGCGCTTAAACCATTATGTTTCTTCAGCCAACCCGATCGTCAGCTGCCTGCAGTTTCATCCTCCAAGTTGGTTGAGATCTTTCTCCACCTATGTGCGCCATCTCCTACCGGAGCAGTGGTGTCTTTGAGCTGAGTTGAGTTCGAAGACATAGCGTATGCCGCTACGGCCGATATAAGTCATCGTTAAGTCTCCAAATAAAATCAAAGCAATCATAACCAAGAATTGCGATTGAAAACGAAATCACAACAGACGTACAATATTTTTTCATTCGATCACGAAAATTTATCATAGAAAGAGTTTTCCAATATTATTAGTCATCGCATTTTTTTACTAACCATCAGTGTGAATCAGTGTGAACGCCGTGGCGTATTGGGTAGAGTGCGACGAACACCTCGAATTTTTCACGGCACCACCTCTTTCGAGCTGCTGACGACACTCAAAGTGTAATAACTGTCTAAGAAAGCTTCTCAAATTTCATCGTTCGAAGTCGGTAAAAAACTGTAGGTACCTTCTACTCGTGAGAGAACAGTAGCTCGCACAATACGAGTAGTTGATGAGCAAGCTAGGCCCTGGTCCCCTGTGGACTGTCGCGCCAACAATTATTACTATTAACCTATCAGTGTCCATTTTCTTAGTAAACTCAACGTTTTCGTCATGGTAAAGTACACGAAGTAACGATATCTGCAAATTATAAACTATACAAATTTAATTAAAAAAAAACAACAACTGTCAAATCCATGCCTTGTGGAAGAGAACTGTAGCTTACTGAGTATTTAATTCAAATCATTGGCTGCCTCTTGCAAGAAAAGAATTAATTCAAATTTTGATGGAATAAAGTGGAAAGTGGATTGTAAAACAGCTGCTTGTCCCTGAAGTAATATTTTCATAATCGTTAGTTCTTGGGTTGACTCAAGCCAAAGCCAGATTGTAACGCCAGTTACGTTGAAATGCACAGAAATTAGGAAAGAGTGTCCGATAAGTTCACACTGTCCAACAAAAACCATTTCAAAATGATGAAGAATTTTGAAGCAGAATGTGAATAGGAGAATGAAAAAAATATTTTCCTCGTTCATTGCAACACATTCCACAAGTAGACTCGGTTTACCGTCTCAGCCGTCTCCTTTCCAATTTTGATAGTTATCAGTCATAAACAGAACGCTGCTTTAGAGTCGGTTTGCATAAAATTCGGTATTCATTCACACAACTTCGCTCTTTTGTGAGGAAATCTATAGAACAATCGAAAAATTGAGGCTGATGTATAGAAACGATTTCTCCTTTCTCCTTTGTGCAGTTTGAAAGGCACAGTACCTGAACTGTTTTTTTTTGGCATATGTACTGCAATTCCTTGGAAAAATTACACTTATGGCACCACCTCAAGAAAGCTTAAAACTTATTTCTAGCCCTTCAAATTCATTATTTATTTATTTCAAATTCAATCTGTTTCTTTACGTAAACTTCCTTCACAATTAAAACGGGTACTAGAAGTAACACACTCTTGTATGAAATTGTATAAAATTAACTATACACAAGAAAAAAATTTAAATCGATATCTTAAGAATTAACAAAATAATAAACTTTATGAAACAAAACAATCTGCTTAGTACTAAGTACTTAAAAAAGTCTGAACTCAAAAACAACTATTTTAATACATTTAAGATGAACAAAAAGATAATCTAAAAATTAAACAATTGACACGCTATTCTTAAACTTAGCATTAGTATGAACACTTAGCCCTTAGTCTATCAAACAAAGAAAAAAACACAAACCATAATTAAATGTATTTACAAAAGTTTGTTTTTTCCTTTTCATAATTCAATTTGTTTGTCGTGTGGTCTTATGTTTGCTTGTGAAATCAAATAAATTTTCATAAAACTTTATAATGTAGCATTCAGCAAAAGAATACAAAAATCATTATAACCTAAAGTATATTTAAATGCACTGCAAGCACTGAGGATTTGATTGAATAAAAAACGAATATAAACATATATAAACAAAACGAATACAAGAAAACTATAAGTAAATATGGTACATTAAGACGTGAACTATTTCTCTATGCATAAGACGATTGACGGTATATTTTGATTTGCCTAAATTTTATGTTCAAGACAAACGAAAATGCTATGCCTTGCTGACCTTGCCTGGTTTCTGTTGAGTCTTGCCGACTGTTCTGGTTAAGGATGTTTCTTGTTTTTATGTTATGAAGTTTTTATGAACACATCCGTTGGTTTGAAATCTCTGTTTGGCTAGTAACATAAAAAATTATGTTGAATGGTGTTGAACATGATTTCTTAATAGAACAACAAAACCGAAGTAACATAATACGTGTATATACATAAGAACAATAAACCTTTGTTAACTATGTAATGTAATATAAAATTAAATTTTACTAAAGACTATAAATTAAAAAATTTTCAGAAATTAATGAAAAAAAAAAAAAGAAAAACTAATAAAAACCATTTGAAATTTTGATCTGAATTGAAACGTTGTTTTTTTCCGTTGCTGTTATTTCTGTTTGATGGTATATATGCACAAAATATTAAGAAACTTTCAATTCATTTCACAAGTTACAGTGATATGGACATATCCCTGCTCATTGCATAGAAATGTCATTATATTTCTAATCTTCTGCGAAGTTCGAATAACCCCAAGATATGACAGATTTACGAGTTGTATTCCCGGATATATCAACGACAGTCTGTTCCAGTACACCAAAAGGGGTTTTATGTCAAGTAAGCGCCCTCTCTCGAGAAAACACAACATTTCCCCACACAGTTCATTTTAACCCATGAAATTTTAGTACATAGGTTGTTGGATTTTCTGTGAAATCAATTGATACGTCTACCTCAATTTGTTTGGTTTGACATAAAAGGTCCAATTGATTTGTGTACAGAAATTCGTAGTTGAGCAATTTGGGTAATAATCTCTCTTGCCGCCGTGGCGTAGTGGGTAGAGTGCGACATTCACACGCCGAAGGGTCTAGACTCGATTCCCGGCAGAACACCTCGAATTTTTCACGGCACCACCTCTTTCGAGTTGCTGACAACACTCAAAGGGTAATAACTGTCTAAGAAAGCTTCTTAAACTTCGCCGTTCGGAGTCGGCAAAAAACTGTAGGTCCCATCTACTCGTGAGAGAACACTAGCGCATACAATACAAGTAATTGATGAGCAAGCTAGGCCCCGGTCCCCATGTGGACTGTCGCACCAAAAATTAATCTCTTGCAGAAAGTAACTCTACCGAAACTTGTAAAACGACTTTTAGTTGAAATTCGTAAACATATGAAATGTCAGAGGATTTTTATTTTCGATTTGACAGCCATCTGCAGCCGTGCTGCTACCCACAGTGTTTTCTTCGGCAGATATTCGTAGGGAGAAAAAATCAGTTAAAGGAACGCTTTTTCGTAGTTTTTCGGGGAAATTCGTAGACATTCGTAGCAATTCAGAGCAATTGGAACGGACCTAAAACCTTTCTCCTTGGCATACAAGAACAGACTTTCATTAATTTTGCTGTCTAGTACTGCTTTGTGTTGTATATTTCATGTAGGGAAGCACACCTTTTCAGATTTGACATTTCGTAAATTACATAAGGCATGTCCCAATTCATTTGTGCACCTTAATTCATAGTTGAATAGTTTGGGTAAAAATCTCTATTGTAGAGAGTAACTCTGCCGCCCTCTCTTCTACGAAAAAAACAGTAAATGGAACGCCTTTTAAAGTTTTTCAGCGAATTTCGATGGCAGTCGCTGCATATCAGATCAACTGGAATGGGCCTATAAGTCCGCTGCTCTGCCATACGTTTTAAAAATGTTGCCTTTCTAACAGATTTTCATCCTCACTCCTTACAAAGTGACAGACTTCATAATTTGGTGCAGAAAGTATTGGTACAAAGTTATTGACAGCAGTAAATATTTACATAAAAGCATGGTCAAGAAATTGCCTTCTCTGCATTGCTTTGGAGCAGTATAAAGAATAGTTTCACAAATTGCCAAAAATTCAAAACCTGGTTCAAACTGCAAAAAGAAGAGTACTTAAATAAATAATCCGAAAAATGAATGTTTGAAAAGCAACAATTTCTGCTCGACTGACGTTATCCTTCCACTACGCTCACATATCAATAAATATCATGTGAACCGTTCGCAGTTACTAAGTTCTTACATTTTTAAATTTTGCTCACATTTATTGCTTTCAATCTCAAACAAATGGCAACTCTCTTGAACATATTTCGCACCATTTTCAATCTTCATTCATTTCCATTTCCGACCTGGGTTTGTGTCTTTGATAAAACATATGTGAGAAGATAAAATGTATATACCAATTGCTCTGAATTGCTACGAATGACTGCGAACTTTCCCGAAAAACTCCCAAAGAGCGTTCCACTTGCTGATTTTTTCGTAGAAGAGAGAGCAAAATATTTCCCCTCCCTACTAATATCTGCCAAAGAAAAATCTGTAAGCTCCAGGTGGCTATCAAAGTGAAAAAAAGCCTAAAATTTCATATGTCTGATAGCTGTTTACACATTTCTACGAAAAGTCGTTTCACAGGTTTCGGTAGATTTACTCTCTGCAAGAGATTTTTTATCCAAACTACACAAATGTATTGGAACAGGCCTAAAATCACTTAATTTAGCACATCCAAAGTGTGAAACCTATTTTATTTTCCTTTACAGTGTTATAAAGTTAATAAATCACGCCAAGAAATTGTAGTAAGTATTAAATTAAAATCACTCTGCGAAAAATTCCTCGCTGTAGAAATGTCCTTCCCATAAAATATTTTTCACCACAGTATCTGTAAGTATCTCCGCACTCATTGCATTTATAAAGTGGCATCACTGCGGAAATAACGGTGAAATATTTCAAACTGCGATCTTGAACTCATCATTCAGATATTTCTGGGAAACATCTGAAACTGTGTATTCCGTGTGTTTCAAATTTTAAAAATATAATGGATACTGAATTTTTAAACATTGGGCCTATTAGCAGCGCAACGCAGACATCGCTGACCGTCACCGCCGTGGAGAACACGACCGTTGTTTACTCGCTTATGCAGACAAATGGGCGCAAAGTCTATGGTCCTCCAGAGGATTGGGTTGGCCCCCCACCAAACAGTGCCTGTGAGTTATACATCCGCCGCATTCCGAAGAACATAAGCGAACAGAAGCTGCTGGAACCATTCATGAGATTCGGAAAAATCTACCAATTTCGAGTACCGATCGATTTCATTCAGGGAATCAGGGGGTATGCGTATGTCCGGTACGCCAACGAGGAGGATGCAGCTTGTGCCTTGGAGGTTCTCAATCACTACTTTATAGAGCCTCACAAGACATTGGATATAGTCAACTCGTGTGAGAAATGCCGTCTCTTTGTCAGCAACATTCCGCGGCATTTGTCCGAGGAGGAGATCGAGAGCAAGCTGCGAACAGTATTTCCCTCAATGCAGCAAATTTCCACGAAGGGACAGTGCAAAAATTCGGAAGGCAACATGGGATATGTCTTTGTCAACTTCGCCACACATAATGAGGCATTGGAAGCGAAGAAGAACACTTGTCCGGGGATAATTCGCCTCTGGGGACAGGACCTGAAGGTTGTTTGGGCCAACTCGGAGGGTACCGACGCCTCTGTATCCGTAAGAGATAAAATATACTTAAAAGGTGATTTTAAATATCTTATTTCCTTTAAGAATAAAACACTTTTCGTTCGCAACGTCGATTTAAAGCTGAACAACAGGGATCTGATCGAGTTGATGGTGCGATATGTTCCCCGAACAAAAATTCGCAAGATATCAAAAGTCCGAACGAACGCGTTTGTGGACTTTACCTGCCGGGAGGCGGCGGAGATTGTGTTGCAGAAAATGCAAGGGACAGTATTGGGCGATTCAAAATTTGCAGTCGAATGGGCAAAGCCTTCCGCACAGTAAGTTCGCATATCATCGAATGTAGTAGGACGTGTATGTTTTCTCTTTCAGACAATCACTTCATCGCATGCGAAATACGGATTTTGATGCCCTTCTCCGCTTGAAATGCATCGCTAACATGTGGTCCATACCAGTGGTTATATTCGGGACGTTCTTTGAGGCAGAGGGAATTCAATATGGAGCCATACTGATGCGAAATTCTCAGTGCCCTGTGCGCTTTATTATCGTTGCGTTGCAATGCAAGGAACTTGTTGACATTCATTCTCGCCTATGTGAAGTAGTTGTTTCTCTGATCGACAAGATTGGTGGATTTCCGGACTGCAACTATGTTTTCTTTGCTCAAAAAGACATCGCTCACTTACGTACGTCTTCTAAAGTTCATAAAAATTGTGATGTTTTAAACTTTTTCTGATTTCAGTTGGTATTGTAGTTCCCGGGCAGCAGGTAACCTTCACTGCAGCTCATAATGTTCCCAATCAGTTTCTGGTTGACATGATTGAAGTTATTGACCTAAGTTGGGGCTGTCTGATGCTTTCAAAATCCCCAGAAAGTCGACTTATCCAGATGTACAAAGAGAGTTTCATGGCCCATGAAATGTACACCTACCTAACCGACTGGATTTTTGGCTACCGCATATTCGGAACCGTCATGCCGAAATACCGCAATAAACCACCGCTAAAATACAATCTAAACGACACCCAAATCGTCTTGGTTCTGTGCTATCAAAGAACTGGCAGCAACGTTACCTTTTCCGGACGAGAGTACACACCTTGGGAGGTGGCGAAATTTGATTGCGGACACAATGGACTGCCGTACGTTGGAATAACACTCTTGCCGCTATCGTTGACACAGTCACGATTTGCAACAAATCACATTCTTAGTCAGGTACATTTTGGTGGAACGAACAACTACCACCCAGCTCAACAGGTTATGACACCACCATTATGGATATCCGGCTCATCATATGCAGAGTGCCTTAAGCAGGCGTCACAAGATATTAATCTACCGCCGCGACGTGCAAACGTGAATGCGACAAAAATTTAAAAGCTCTAAAATATGATCTGATTTCGAAAGGTTTGAATTTACTTTTTTTAGTTTTCTATTTTAAGGCAGGATGCGAAATGCCATTTTGTTAGTGGAGAACAGGGAATGTTAGATTTTGTTTGAGTTTAAGGCAAGTTTTCAATTTTCGTTTCTGTGTACTTTAAGTTTAAAATTACATGAACCATTTCTTTCATCTTTGTATGTGTTTTAAATAAATTTTTTCTCCAATGAAATTATTGTGTGTGACTTGCGCTCTTTTTTTTCAAATTCAAGTACATCCATGGGCAAACGTCAGCGATTAATATTACCGCCGGTCGGTAAGGCAGTATAATAATTTGCTTAGTTTATCGAATGGATGGCAAAGACAACCTAAAATTGGTAAAAGAAAGGCAGAATAAGCTTTAATTGGAGATCTTTTTAAACTTTTTAACCTTCTTCTAGTTCTGGATTTCTTTTTCAAAAAGAGACTTTACAGAGAATTTTGTTTGTACGACTTAAAGAGCTAAAATCAAACGAAGAAATGTGAACTACGACTGTTTTTGAAAATGAATGATATTTATTTCTTGTGAAAAGATGAAAAGATATTCATCATGTGTTAAATGGGATGAAAAGCGAACAAAAGGCAAAGAGAAAGGTAAATCCCACAGCACTCAATCAAAACAGTGAGGGGTGAGACCAATTAAGAATATTTTATCGATATACCCAAAGCACATTCTGCCGTGATTGGTGTACGTTCAGCGTTCAATAACTTCCTTCCGGTGACAAATGCAGACAATATTCGCTTTCTTCGTAGCCGTAAAGCAGCCATTCTATTTCATTCGTGAGCCACATGCATTTCTGGCAAAAAGTTGTCTCGTTCCTCGAAAGTTCGTATTGCTTATGGATTTTCGCTCCTTTATCTTTCATGTCTGTTCTTTTTGATCACTAAAAAATTAAATATGCGTTCAACAAAATGTTCTTGATTTAAGATTTGTTTTTTCTTTTGAATCTCAATGTTGTCATGTTCAAAAATTGGTATTTTTTAAGAAGATGTTATGTTGATACCTAAAGGAATGTTTAATTTCGTTGGATCAGATGGGTATCAGAAAATTTAAAGGAATTCAAATTAGGAACTAAACATAGTATTGAAAGCGCATAATGCCTGTAATCTACAATTCCCTTTGTATTAATTTTGAATGTCAATATGATAGTTCATGTTCTCCATCTCCATCATCCAAATGACTACTTATCACTAAGATAGAATATTTTTTTTGTGTTGAATGAAAATTTTCAAAAGTAATTTAATTTTTAGTTGGATGGAACATGCGTATGAATAAACACAATTCTTCACTCGTTCCATGTATTGTAATAGACAGAAGACGCTTAAAACTCGCGTCAAAGCCTCGAGAGTCCAATATGTGTGGATTGCAGGTCTGAGTGCGTCTAGTACACAAGTTTAGACACAGATCTTCAAATTCTTAAGCGCGATCTAGGCCAAATTGCAGCCCAAAATAGCAACATCAGCAAAACCATGTTCAGGACGTCAAAGAATTACGAGAAGACGTGGAGATCGGCGAAGACAGTGCGAAATTAAACAAGAAATGCAAAAAAACAGCACCAAATTCTTAACGGATAGCGTTACTGTCAAACAATGGTCTCAAAAGGACACTCAGGGAATTTAAGCCTTTATGCGCTACCTACACCAATCTTATTTCATCAGAATAAGTAACAAGAACATATAAACTGTGAAATATAATATTGAATCGGTGCTCCCCTGAGTGACTTTTCTGAACGAATCATTTTTAAACCTTCAGCAGCCCTTTTCTTTGTCTAGTTTAGAAAATGTCATTGTTGAACTGAAGTCATTTGGAATTTTCTTAAATCAACATACAACATGTTATGCAAACTTTCAGGCATCAATGACTTGATTGGTTCAATTATCACCAAGAAATACGAGTCCGTGTCTTGACTATTTCCGAGCCCAAAACCGACCGAATCACCAAAACCATTGAAGACTACCGAACGCAAAAATTTGCAACCACCGTTGGAGTATGTTTTTTTATTCGAAAACACTCATCGCACTCGCGTGCCAAAAGCTACGGCAAAATCAAAACAATCATCGCTAGCACGTTTCTGCTCTCCCTGCTCTCAGTGGTAGCGGCGGAAAATTGAAAATGTTTTTTAACAGCTGGAAACCCAAAATACACGCCTCGTTAGGACGCTTTTCTAAAAATAACCTCCGACCGTCGATCGCTTGCTCTCGGCAGAGTGCGCACTCGAAGGCGGCACTCAGTTAACGAGAAAACGCGATCGGAGGCAGAAGATGCTTCATTTTGCGAGCCCAACTATTTCCTATTCTAGGTCTTCATAGGTTTTCGGTTTTCTCGCGAAAAAAGTGCGCCTCCATCTTCCTAGCAAAACTGCCGTCTTGCATTCAACGTGTTGCCCTCCGGTAACTGCAACAAAAAGTGCGTAATAGTTACCAGCATATACCGTTAGTTAGAAGTGTGCAATTTACAGATTTTTTCATCGCCACCGCTAGCGAAGATTTCATATTTTTCATTTCGGCAAGAAAGAGAGCTTTTTCCGCCAGATGTTTACATCATCGGCGAAATGCCTCTGCTTGGCCGCTCTCCTAGTGTTGTTCGTCTTCCCGCAGCTCTCGATTGAATTCGGCGCTAGTGATGGAGGTGCGCCGGGCGGGGAGAGAGCTGTTCGTTCGAAACCACCGCGGAAGTTCGAGTTCCGGAAGCTAGTTCGAGTCATACCTTCCGAAGACGACAGTGCCGACGAGGAGGAAGACGACGATGACACGGATGATGAGTTCAAGTTCGAACGGGTGCATAAAGTCGATGGCAGCAAGCTCCAGCCACCGAAAAAGGCTCCCGACGTAGACAAGTACGGAGAGGACTATGAAGAAGATAACGAGAAGCCAAGTTCGTCAAAAAAGGAAAACTCAGAGCCGGGCTTTTTTGAGTCTCTCTTTGGCAAGTTCTTTGGGCAAAAGTCGTCCACCACACCGCCCCCAACCCAACCACCTATAGAGAAGACAAATGGCATCATTGACTGGATTCAGTGGATTGGGAGAAGCTTTAAGAAACCCGCGGATGAGCCCAAGCCAGCAACATCCGACTGGATGTCGTATCTGAACCGGTGGCCCTTTAATTCGTTCTTTCCCATTGGAAAACCAGAGAAGAGGATCTCGCTGCCCAGCGGGGAGGGTTCAAGCAGCCGCAACAACTGGGAGACGCAGCCAATGAGTCAAGATCACTTCGAATCGCTGCTGCACACAGTTCCGGGGTTCGTTGTGAATGCTTCCCTTGTCGGAGACATTGAGTGCAAGCAGCAAATGCAGATCTTCCACCGCCAGCTGCGAGGACACAAATTCTGGACGATGCAGAGTAAGTTGTTCCCGTCCCAAAGTGAGATGTGATTACCCGTCTTTCTTTTCGTAGTGCTTGATTCCACGGGGAAGATTACGTCGGGAATGTTGCGCGGGAACATTAACCAACTGGGGGACTTCGATATGTGCACGCACGCAAAGACAGTGGTGAAGGTGACACCGGAAATATCCATGCGCATCAGAGGAAAGTACTGCTTGGCCCACATTGAGACACAGGCTACGGTGGAGGGGCTGAAAGTACCAGTCCACCTCGCACACGGACGCGGACTATGGCGAAGTCATCTGGGGAATGTAAGTATCGCTCTAGACAGTCTCTCACACACATCTGACAACTTCTTTCAACAGCCCAGTCACTTTGTGCCGCGGTACTCGATAGCCAACTGGGGTGTGTGCATTCCGAACGCCTGCTCGGCGAGTGTGGTCCAGGAGATGATCGAGACGAACCTGCGACCGTACAACGGCACAGGAGTCGAGTTCCGTGTGGAGGTTTCCGAGGACGACTGCCACGTCAAGACAAGCAGACGCCTTCTGCGCATTTTCAAAAAAGACAGCAAATTTGGGTTTGCAGTGTAAGTATGAGCCTCTGTGCAGCAGAGCTCCCATTTCACTAAGCTGACTATGCAGGTGCTACTTGGCGTCCTTTTGGTTCATATCTGCAGCCGCCTATGTGACGGAAAATTGGGCGGCGATTTCTAAGTTTCTCAACACATTTGCGAGACCTTCCAAAACGGAGCCAAGAGAGGAAGAAACCGAAGGAACTGAAGGACAGAGTGAAGCAGAGCCCGAAGATGCAGACTCCAGGGAGAGGTCTATCTTCAAGGAGATCTTCTTGTCCTTCTCCCCCAAGCGCTCGCTATCAGAATTGGTATCCCAGCAACGTTTGGACGTTCAGTTTCCAATCATTCACTTTCTCAAAATTTTCGTAACGTTCATGTTGTACATTTGCCTAAAGTACATGATGATTGGCCACTTGCCGATCACCAATCGCGACAAGCTGGTCAGGACCGTCGATCAGCCATTGAGCGTGGTGTTTCGATCGCCAATGATATACACCGACGTTCTCCTGGTCATCAGCGGCTTCCTCTCTGCCTACCAGCTCTCGGCGGAGATGGAAGAAAAGACCTACATCGGCGTGATGAAACGGATTGTCGCAAAAGTTTTGCGATATCTTCCAACCATCTACGCGGTGATATTCTTTCAGACCTGGATCCTCCCTCACTTGGGCGCTGGACCACTCTGGAATCAGCTCATTACGCAGAACGCCCGCCTGTGCGAGCAGAACATGTGGCGAGTCCTGTTTGGCGTTCAGAACGCTATTGATTTCGAGGACACGGTGAGTTTATCTCTGACCAGTTTTGTAATACTATGCTGACGACTCTGTTTCAAAGTGTTCTCCGATCACAATCCAACTGGCGCTAGAGCTGCAGCTTTACATGTTGGGACCGCTTCTCGTGTGGCTCTACTATACCGACTCCGATGCAGGATTCTATGCATACTCTGCCTTTCAGACGATTTCGGTTGCGGCAACATACTCAAGAACCAATCTGGAGCATCTCTCGGCGACCTTATTCCACGGAATGAAGTGAGTCTTGACACGATCAGAGGGCACACTTATCTTTGCTTTATATTGCAGCGTCAGCAAATTTTATCGCACTGCAAACCTGCTCTTCTCCTCACCCGTCTGCCGAGCCACCCCCTATTTGATTGGAATCGGAGCTGGAATCTTGCAAAAGTCCACCGACGATGATCCACTTGACATCCCACCCGTTGTCTACCACTCCGGGTGGTTCGCGGCGGTCTGCTGCATTGCCTGGTGCTTCTGGTATCCATCATTTGGAATGCGTTCGGACTTCGTCTACAACTCCGCCGACGCCGCTGATTATGCATCCTGGTGTCCTCTGATTCTGGGACTGGCTGTAATGTGGATCATATTCATGACACCCAAGGAGGACTCCCTGCTTTCAGCGATTCTGAGCTCGAAACCCGTGTTGTTCTTGAGTCGCATTTCGTTTCCCATGCAACTGGTTAGCTTCGCTGTGGTAATGTACACGACGGCAGGCGTGAGCGAGGCCAGCAAGTATCACATCTCTGATTTGGTATGACTTGAATGACTGGAAGAGAGAGTTTGACGTGTCGATTTGTTCTTGCAGATAAATGTCATGGAGTTGGGCACGATTGTCCTGTGTTCCACGTTCCTGGCTTTCCTCATCGATGTGCCCTTCCAGAACGTGCGACTGATCATCATAAAGAAGCTCTTTACAGAGAGACCGATCTCCGACACCGAGGAACAGGAGAGCGAAAGGACTGATGACGCTGCTGCGATAGAGGCGAACCATGAGACGGGTGAGTTGGTTGCAACTGCAGCCGACCCTGAGCCTTCCGCTCCGGATGTCTGGACTGATGAACCTGGCGAAGAGGAGAAGGAACACGAGTATGTTGTCAAATTTAACACGCACTTGGTTAACGGCATTGGGGCTGTTGTGGAATCCAGCATAAGGTGAGTGCATACAGGATTCTTGAGGCTTGGACAATGAATCATGCCTATTTTTAGCGAGCCGTCCAAAGACGGTAACAAGGACGACGACGTAACAGAAAAGGAATCCCACGAAGAACCCGAGGAAATCGAAGTTGAAGAGGAAGTAGAAGAAGAGGAAGAGGAAGAAATCGCAGAAGAAGATGAAGTAATTCGACGGCCAATCACCCCAGACCTAAATGCCATCCCAACACCGCCAAGCTCTGACGACTCTCCCCTCAGCTACCGAAGGCGACGTCCCATATCCGAAGAAGACGAGCAATAAAAAGACATTGTCGACTCAAGTTTTAACGATTGTAATACAAAAATTAAAAAAACACACACACACAAGTCTATACAAAAGAAAAAAAAAAAAAAAATGAACTCTCTTAACCTAACCTTAAAAAAATGAAAAAGCGTAATCACTTCAGACTGCCGCTGGACACACACACACGCACACCGTGAAGAGGAAAGAAGATAAGTAGAGCTTAGAGAGGCAAGGATCACATTTAATGCGGCAGTCCTTCGCTTACACGCGTTTTCGATTCGTTTTTGGTCTTGCTTATGATTTTTTAGAACTATCACCCGACTTTTGTTTCCACTGTACTTTCATCGTACTACGCCATCTGCTCCTCGGACGTGCTGGGTGTAGTGCTGTCTCGCTTCTGTGGTGTGGTGTGCTTCTTGTGGGCGCGGAAAATTATCCTTTCTAGCGCATGGATGGGCGATTCGAAGAGAAGGCAAAGAAACAGCGCCAAGATGAAAGTGTTGGTGGAGTGCATCAGGGTCTTGTTGAACTGCAAATGCAAGCCGGAAGCGGTCTAAGGAGGTCATCTTGGGAGAATGAGAGTCATGGGGTACTTACCAAATCCACTCTGGTCATATACTGGGGAGATCTGGCCTGTCTTGTGTGATAGAGTTCCACAATTCCGTTGCAAAGGTACGCGCAGTAGGTGAGACGGCTGATTGGCGCGAACAGTCGGTGGCTGAGGAAGCGTTGGAGTTTCACTGAGTGTCCGGTGGTGACCGCGATAACTAGCCACCCGACAGATAGACTCCAGCCGACCTTGTGCAGTGCCGCATACAACGCGCTCTCAAGGACTGTGTAGGACCGGCTGTAGAAGACCGTGATGGAAAACATCGACGCCAAGCCGACGATGACCGAGGAGACCCAGAGAATTCGAACCAAATACTTGGGAATCTTCGTTCTAAAGAGGATTCACTTCAGGATTACAAATAAAGGAGTGGGTGACGTATGCTTACCCCTTTTCCTGCATGAGGTGGACAATGTAGCCTGCCAGAAGGCCGAGAACATAGCCAGTCGCCCGCATATGGGTTTTGATATACGACTCGATGTAGAATGGATTACTCACAAAATCTTGCACTTCACTGAAAAGACCGGACTTACATAAATCTAGAGAGTGACGCAGACAAAAATACAAACTTACTCAGCATAAACAAGCAAAGTCGGGTCCAGCTTGTCTATGTAGGTGATTGTGAATGGAACAGCCACCGCAATGAGCACCACAAATATCAGAAACTGGACACCGTACTTTCTGGATTTGTTAAGAAGGTAGATCACAGCTGGGGCCAGAACGAACAGCTGCGAGTCCACCGAAAGATACCACGACTGAAACATGCACTACAGGACAGAGAAAGTCAATTGGTTGACTTCTCAACTCATTTGTCTCAATGCTCACCAGTTTGTCAGTCCCAATGTAGTTGTTGATGTACAGAATATTCAGCCACCAAGACGCTTGGCACCTCTGTTGCTCCTGACCAATTCCGCTCTCCCAAAGTGGACCATTGCCAACCACGGCAAACCAGGTCATGTAGAAGCCGATCACCGCCATGTAGGACGGGGTCAGACGAATGTAGCGTCCGATGTAGAGGAACAGGACATTGACCCGACCACGACGTCTCTCCAGTTCAATGAGGAGGATTCGACAAAATAGGAATCCACTCAGAAAGAGAAAGATGTCAACGAACAGCAGCGAATTGGTGAGAAATCCATTTTGGATTTGTTTCAAATTCTAAAAGAAGGAGTTCTTTACATTTACTTCTGGAAATGAAAGTGAAACCCGAACTCACCTCAGCCATGAATTCGCTGTTGTACACTGGGCCACTGTACATGAAGGACAGGGCGTGACCACCGAGGATAAGAAGCATGGCGATTGCTTTGATTCCATTCACGGCGTTCAGGCCAAGGTGGTCGCTTCCGCTTTGACCAATCTTTCTTAAGTTCTCTAAAGGATTACAAACAGTATGTGTGATGTTTGGGAGATAGACAAATCAACTACTTACCTATGATCGAGAATGATTTGAGAGCCATGTCCGTGGTGCTGCGAACCGGCTTCTTGGATTCGTTTCGGTTTGAGTAGATTTGATGAATGTGATACGACGTGCTCGCTATGGCCAGTGCAACAAAGAACATCACAACAAATCTGCAAAATTCAAAAAAAAAAAATCATAAATGGATTATGAGTCCTAAGAGATTGAAAACGAAAAGCAATTCGAATCATTCTTTTTGAGTTCTTCATTGGACAGTCACGAATTATGTCACTCTATAAATGTGGGTGAATGGTATCATTTTCAAATAGTTTTGCTCTTGGAAGGGAACTTCATCCTCGGTTGCTGTTTTTGATTCAAAGTGATCGTCAGCTTTTAAGTTGCTGATCTTCACCGATCCTGATAGTCACACATTCGACCCACGCTGATTTTATTTACCCCGACTATTGACGCTAGTCACGATCTTAACCCATTCTGATCTTCATCGATCCTCATGCTCAGTGGTTCTGATCTTCGCTGTTAATTTTCTTACTATTGGGTGTTCAACTAAGTCATTGCGAATTTCATTCATTGATGACTTTAGTTGTATTTTTAACTTTATTGACGTAATCGAAATGTCAAACTTATTTTGTTTTTTGATAGTTGGCACTTCAACTATCGATCAGTAGTAGATCAGTTTTTGTTTGGTGTCTATTGAAAAATTAAAAATCAAAACGAACATTTTCGTCTTATTTTATTTTTATTTCCGGAAAGGAAAGAACGCATCGCAAGCTCTCAACAAGTTTTGTGCTGTTTATGGTGACGAAGCTTTAAAAGAACTGCCAAATTTCTTTCTGCTGATTTTTTACTCAAAGATGAACAACGCTCTGGTCGCCCAGTTGAAGTTGACGACAACCAAATGATAATCAATTCGGATCGTCACTGTTCAACACGTGAGATTGCAGAGAAGCTGTATGTAAATCATACAGGCATTGAAAATCGCTAAAAACAACTTTGCTATGCATGAAAACTCGACATATGGGTTCCTCACAAACTAAACGAAAATCATTTAACACAACGCAATAACATCTGCGGTTTGTTAAAGAAATATAATAGAAATCATACATTTTTAAAAACTGGTTGTTTACAACAATTTCAATCGGAAAAGATCATAGAGCAAGGCAGGTAAACCAGCTCAAACAACACCAAAAGCTGATATTCATCAAGAGAAAGTTATGTTATTAATTTGATGGGATTCTTCTTTGAACTTTTACCACCCAATCGAACGATCAATTCAGATGTCCACATTGTACAACTAACAGAATTGAACAAAGCAGTTGAACAAAGCGGCCCGAATTCACAAATCGTAAAGGTGTTCTTTTCCACCATGACAATGCAAGGCAATACACATCTTTGATCTTTCGGCAAAAATTATTGCAGTTGATAGGGATGTTTGGCCACATCCACCATAGTCCTGTCCTTGAACCATCTGACTATTTTTTATTTTAATCTTTGCCAAACTCCTTGAATGATACAAATTTCAATTATAATGATGATATCAAATCGTACCTTTCTTAGATTTAGTTTTTTGCTGATAAAAACCAGAAGTTTTATGAGCGTGGAACTATGATGTGGTCGCCGTGGCGTAGTGGGTAGAGTGCGACGCTCACACGCCGAAGGGTCTAGGTTCGACTCCCAGTTCAACACCAATTTTCCTAATATTTCACGGCACCACCTCTTTCGAGCTGCTGACAACACTCAAAGAGTAATAACTGTCTAAGAAAGCTTCTCAAATTTCGCCGTTCGGGGTCGGCAAAAAACTGTAGGTCCCTTCTACTCGTGAGAGAACAGTAGCGCGCACAACACGAGTAGTTGATGAGCAAGCTAGGCCCTGGTCCCCCTTTGGACTGTAGCGCCAACAATTATTATTATAACTATGATGCTGCCTGAAAGATGCCAACACATCATTGCTCAAAATTTTCAGTACATTACAGAATAAAGTTATTACTTAAGTTCCAAAAAAAAAATGTTCTTTAAGTTTCTAAAAAAAATTCCTTACTTAGTTGTCAACAACTGTTTGGAACAGTTCCCAAATTCAACAACCGTTTGGCGAACGCATTATTTTGTTGTTTTCGTTTACAAAGAAAAAAAAATGAACACAATTTCCCCTATTGGCTATTCCCTGATTGCCCTAAAATGCAGCCTCTCCAAATTTAAGTTTAAAAGATCATTAATTTGATAAACAAATTAGAAATTACTATGCCTCTTATAATCTTAATACCAGGAATACCCGTATGAAGTGAGCGTCAAGACACAAATGTCTCTATAGGGAACATTTGTTGTGAACGAGCCCTTATTTTTTTTTCTTGTTTGCTATGACATCTGTGATAAATATTTAGTATACATCAAGTCATTGAACAGACAACATCATATTTGTTCATCGTGTTAAAAATGTCGAATTTTGTACCAGAAAGTGATGATTTGCGGAAAGCATTAATTTTTTGTTTTCATTTGAAGAAAAGTGCTGCATAGTCGCATCGAATGCTTGTCGAGGCATATGGTGATCATGCTCTATCAGAAGCAATATGCAGAAGATGGTTTCGGTTCAGAAATAATGATTTTGATGTGAGAAATGAAGAACGTGGAAGACCACCAAAAAAGTTTGAAAGACGCCGAATTGCAAACGATATTGGATGGAGATGACATGGGTGGGTCAAAAGCAAATGGCATCAATGTCAAATGTTGCACAACAAACAATTTCTGACCGTTTAAAGCTATGAGAAAGATCCAAAATTGAGGAAAATGGATGCCACATGAATTGAATGAAAAACAGATGGAAAACCGAAAAAACACTCGTGAAATTTTGCTTCAAGGACACGAAAGAAAATCGGTTTTGCATCGGATTGTTACTGGCGATGAAAAATGGATTTATTTTAAAAATCGTAAATGGAAAAAATCATGGGTTAATCTGGGACAACCATCAACATCGACTGCAAAACCTGATCGATTCGGCAAGACGAAAATTCTGTATGTTTGGTGGAACCAGAAAGCTGTGCTGTACCACGAGCTCCTAAAACCTGGTGAAACCGTTAATACTGATCGCTACCGACAACAAATGATCAATTTGAACCATGCATTGACCGAGAAACGGCCAGAATGGGCCAGGAGTCACGGTAAGATAATTTTGCTCCATGACAATGCACCTGCCCACAAAGCAAAACCGGTTCAGGATACAATCAAAACACTTGGCTTGGAGCAGCTACCCCACCTGCCGTATTCACCAGACTTGGCTTCCTCCGACTACAATTTGTTTTCATCGATGGGACACGCATTGGCTGAGCAGCACTTTGATTCCTACGAGGAGGTCGAAAATTGGGTGTCTGATTTGTTTGCTTAAAAAGACTACCAAGTTTATTGGCGTGATATTCACAAATTGCCAGAAAGGTGGTCAAAATATGTAGAAAACAATGGCCAATACTTTGAATGAATTGTTTTTACTTTCCCATTTATAGTTAGTGTCTTATTAAAAAAAAATATATCGGTATACCTGGTACAGCAAATGTTAACCACATGGAATACCTCTTTTTTCAAGGATACACTCACTTTTCGCACGCTGCCATACTTATTAGATCCTTCGGCTTAAATGATTCATTCTACAAAAGTTTCCTATACTCATCTCTGAAAACGTGTTCTTAGACACATGCTGTCTTGGCAAGGGAGTCTGCCATTTTATTACCTGCTTGCCCTATTCCTTTACGATAAAAAGCACAACAGAGATATACTCAGACATATTTGAGTTTCAAACATTACATTCAAATAGCAAAAAGATGAATTTGCTTTTGCCTAGGGTTAACTACATTTTGGTCCACTAACGAGAAGTTGTGAAACTTGGAAACTTTAGTGATCGCGTGAAACACGAATCATTCGATTAAACTAACACGACAACACTCACAGTGCCTTAAACTAAAATCAAGCAATTTGAAACAACTTAAGAATACCCTTGAAAACTGCCAGGATACAATTTTCATACTTGGGATAGTTCTAATCAAGAGATGAATACGGTCAAAATGTCGGAAATTGACAGGTCGTGTTTCCTACCAGGAATTGTCTTTAAATAACGCTTTGATTTTCTTTTCACATTAACGCTAAGCAATGCCACATTATTTTAAAAGTTTTTTGGCATTTGTGTTCATTTTTCATGACAGAAGCACAAAATTGAAAAACGTTTGCAAGTTATCTAATCGCTATAAGTCACCGCGAGTATTAAAAAATGTTTTCTTGGAATGACAAAGCAGTTGAGGAGGCCTAGGGTGAGATGGCGCACAGAAGTGGGGAAGAACGTAAACCAATTTATGGTGTCTAAAAAAATAGCTGCCTAAGCTAAAGGCAGTTGGCGAGATACATATGTTGATTGTGTCCCAGGTTCACCTCAGGCTTATCACAACAGAAAAAAAAAAATGTAGAAAGAACAATGTTTTCGACGCCATCATTAGTTTGTTAAATGAAGAAATTAATGTCTAGGAACGTCCACCCAGTGGCCGCAGTGGCGTAGTGGGTAGAGTGCGACGCTCTCACGCTGAAGGGTCTAGGTTCGATTCCCAGTTGAACACCAATTTTTCACGGCACTACATCTTTCGAGCTGCTGACAACACTCAAGTAAGTAGAGTAAATAACTGTCTAAAAAGCTTCTCAAACTTCGCCGCTTGGAGTCGACAAACAACTGTAGGTCCCTTCTACTTGTGAGAGAACAGCGCCGCGCGAACACGAGGAGTTCATAATAGATGTTATTCGAGTATGTACCTCACAAAATTTAGCATACACTCACAGCTTAAACATATTTTTATCTTTTTCGCCTTACAAAAAGTAGTAATTAATAAAACTTAAATGCAGTTCGAATTGATGTATTTCAATTGCTAAAAACCATAAACAAAAATATGAAAATGAAAAAAAACTTGCAAAACAAAAATTTTTTTCATTTTAAGACACAAAATTTAGCATACACTTAAAATAAATTCAAGTTACGACTAAAACACAAAACAAAAACAGTTACAAATAAAATTTCAGTAACGCGTGGCACCTCCTTCAGCATCTATGACAGCATGTAACCGCCGTGGCATGGATTTTACCAGTTTTTCAGTAAAAGATGGCTGAATCCCTTCCCAAGCTGCCTGAACTTTAGCTTTTAGCTCCTGCTTATTGAAGCAGGTACTTTCTTCTTCTTCTTCTTCGGATGGCGCTACAGTCCGGGGTGGACCTGGGCCTCAACCAACATGCCTCTCCAGCTAGCACGATCTCTTGCCAGCTGTCTCCAATTGCACACTCCAAGATGGTTGAGGTCCTTTTCCACTTGTGTGCGCCATCTCAGTCTAGGACGCCCTCTGTTGCGTTGTCCCTGTGGTTCGGATTCGAAGACTCTTCGGGCCGGAGCAGTGCTGTCCATGCGCTCTACATGGCCTAGCCACCTTAAGCGTTGTATCCGTAGACGCTTGACTAGGCTCATGCCGCCGTACAGCCCATACAGTTCGTGGTTGAATCTTCTCCTCCAGATGCCATCAACGCAAACAGGACCAAAAATCGCACGCAGAACTTTTCTCTCGAAGAGACCAATGGCTTCCTCATCCGCTTTTAGTAGCGTCCAGGTTTCTGCGCCGTAGAGGAGGACTGGGATGATCAAGGTGTTGTACAAAGTCACTTTGGTCGTTCGGGAGAGGGCTTTATTACTCAATTGCCTCTTGAGCCCAAAGAAACAGCGATTGGCAAGAGTGATTCTGCGCTTGATTTCGGTACTGATGTTGTTGTCCCTATTCACCGCGGAGCCGAGATAGACGAAGTCCTTCACTACCTCGAAGTGTCTGCTGCCCATAGTGACGTTCTGTCCGAGACGTCGATGTTCTGCGTCCTTCTTCGATGACAGCATATACTTCGTTTTGCCCTCGTTTACCACCAGTCCCACTTTAGCCGCTTCCGTTTCAATGCTAGCAAACGCCTCATTGACGGCTCGCTGAGTTCGGCCGATCACGTCAATGTCATCCGCATAAGCTAGCAATTGAACGGACATGTGGAAGATCGTGCCTCTGGTGTTGACGTGTGAGTTCCGCACGATCCCCTCAAGGATGATGTTAAAGAAGTCGCATGACAGCGCGTCGCCTTGTCTAAATCCTTTTTTGACATCGAAGGTCTCGGCGAGTTCGCTACCGACCTTGACGGAGCAGCGAGAGTTCTCCATCGTCATCCTACACAATCTGACGAGTTTGGTAGGGATGCCAAAACTAGACATGGCACTGTATAGCTCGTCTCTATGCACGCTGTCATACGCGGCCTTGAAATCGACAAATAGATGGTGGGTGTCGATTTGTACTTCTTGGGACTTCTCCAGGATCTGCCGCAGTGTGAAGATCTGGTCGATTGTGGACTTCCCTGGCCTGAAACCACACTGATAAGGACCTATCAGGTTGTTGACGAACGGTTTCAGGCGCTCACACAGTACGGCAGAGAAAATCTTATATGCAATGTTAAGAAGACTGATCCCTCGGTAGTTGGCGCAGTCGAAGGGGTCTCCTTTCTTGTGGACCGGACAAACGATGCTGAGATTCCACTCGTCGGGCATGCTTTCCTCCGACCATATCTCACAGATGAGCTGGTGCATGCACCCAACCAGCTCATCCCCAGCCGCTTTGAACAGCTCTGCGGATAGTCCGTCCGCGCCAGCAGCTTTGTTCGATTTCAGTCTCGATATTGCTATCTTGACCTCGTCGAAGTCGGGGGGACGGAATTCTTGTCCATCGTCGTCCAAATTGAGTGGAACATTCTGCCTAACAGCGGAATTTGCGACGTCATCGCCGTTTAGGAGTCTGCAGAAATGATCCTTCCAGATTCTCAGCACCGACTGCGACTCTACCACTAGTTGTCCATTTTGATCCCGGCAGGCTTCTGTCCGAGCCTTATAACCACCGGATAACTGTTTTATCTTGTGGTAAAAATTTCGTGCTCTTTCTTTTTTCTTCTGAGAAGCCGGTTCTCTTCCCTTCTTCTCTGTTTGTAGAGCTCACAAACAGCTCTCGTCGTTCGATGCAGCGTTGCCTTGTACGCTTCTTGTTTGGTAGCATGCGCCTGCCTACACTCGTCGTCAAACCATGGGTTCCTCTTAGGTGGTGGCGTGAAACCCAGCACATCAGTGGCGGCCTCTTTGATGGCTTCTTGACAACGTTTCCATTTGTCTTCTATTGTTTGTGCAGGCAGCGTCGAACTTTGAGATAGTTTCAGGGAGAATCGATCGGCAAAGGCTCTAGCGATCGGTTGCGATTGTAGCTTTCCGACATCAAACCGTCTTGGCTTGTCTCGACTCCGTTGCTCTCTCGATATCCGGGCTCTTACCTTGGCTACAACTTTCTTTAACCTGCACTTTTATTCCGTGCCATAGATGTTAAATAGGGCTAAGATCCGGCCATTGTGGGGGTGTTTTTAGCTGCTTTGGAGCGTTATAAATCAACCATTCGCGTACTAAATAGGAGGTGTGCTTCGGATCATTATCTTGTTGGAAGTAGAAAAGCGAAGGTAGACCTAATTTTGTGTGTCGATTTCAGAGGTTATTTCCTTTTTCATGCGAAAAGTACCGGTAGGAAGTCGCCTGTCTGTGAATTTGGCATATACTCTTTTAAGATATGTATTCAGTTATGATTATATACCAAAAAAAAAAAAAGTGGTCGGCCTTAAAACAGCACGAATATGAAGTAAAAATAGGTGTATGCACAATTTTGTGAGGTACTGTAAGTGGAAAAATTTGAATCCACATTTTCACTACGCTATGTTCCAAATCCAGTGAAACAAAGAAGTGCGCGCAGTTAAGCAAATGTCGCCACCAATAGAATTTCCGGGTCGTTCTCTACTATTGAGAACCTCTGTGTCAAAATGCGATGTTGGTATAAACCGTTAGAAGATCAAGTTGACATACGAATTTAAGGTGATAAAACACTTTAAATGTTTTAAACTGGGCTCTGGAACACTTTGGAACAGATGCTGATTTTTATCGAAAAATCATCTTCAGCGATGAGATTTTTTTCTAGGTGAATAGGTTCGTCTACAAGAAAAAATTTGGATAGGCAGGTAGCAATCCACACGTTTTTTTTTATTGACGGTTGGGAAACTCTACACTGGAGTGTTTAAACTCAAAACTGATCCATTGTAGAACCAGACAGTAGGCTGTATTTAATGTGATTTCTTAGTCTTTCGTTGGAAAACCAGCAAGATCTTCTAAATTAAAGAGCTTACAACCACATCAGCGTCAAATTGCCGCTACCTGATCCGATCAAAGGCAGGACTTCACGAGAAACCACTACAACCAAGTTTGATGTGGATGACATGACGAAGGTGTCTTTGGATCAGATTTTTTTTTGCTTGGTGAACCTATTGACCAAGTTACTGTGGATGCAAATCGCTGTTGTAAATGACAAGTAGCCAAATACAGATTTGAACAACATGTGGTTTCAACAAAAAGGCGCCATAAGCCACACAGCATATACGAGTATTAAAGACGACTAACTGAAGTGTAAGTTTGGTATTCGCATGACAAGTACTAAACCGTCGCATGGCCGCCTTGTTTATGGCCCTTAACGCGATTAGACTATTTTCTTTGGGGCTACGTGAAGTCATTAGTATAACTTAGTACTCAGGCCAAATATTGAATGTGAATTAGCTGATATTTCGGCCTATGTATGCGAAAATGTGGTCAAAAATTGGGCTTAACGACTTGACTTCTTCAAACGTGTCCGCGACGGCAATTGAAAATCTATAGAACTTTATGTTTTTTTTAGAGAAGAGTTAATACGTTTTAAATTGTTTACATTCACTGCACGATTTGGCAAAAGTTGAATGAAAATGATGCACCTGTCAAACAAACACTTACGCATAAATTATCATATCCTTTGTGATTTGCAGCTTCCTCTCAACCTGACACATCGCCTCGTCCAGTGAAACAGGTTTTTGAAGAAAGTGTTGCAAAAATATTTCAACATCCGGAGCGCTGCACGATGCTGGTACACAAGTACCCCAATGAGCAACGGTTGAGTTTCCGGGCTGAAAATGAAAATATGTAAAACAAAAGCCATATTACTTGTAGATAAACATCAATCTTCAATCAATGGCACATACCTTAAATTTTCTGGAAGCCAAGTGCTGTAACTTGATTCCATCGAGAGTCACTTCCGCCAGGCAATACTTTGCCATGACTGGAACTTGATCTAGATTGGATTCCGTGTAAGAGTTTGCTTCCAGACATTGGTCAAAGTGACCGAACTGGTACACCATCCCGCTTTCCACGCCGTACGCTCCCTTAACAGATGTATCGTACACTTAAAAAAAAAAAAGGAAAAAAATAAATAAATGCGAGAAAGTAAGGAACCTGTAGGTGAAAATTAAACTTTCGAAAGTTTCTATTTTATGTAATTGATGGAGTGGAGGAATTAGCAGCCACTTTGGATTGATTTTCAGGGGTCTAAGATGATTACACAAACTGCGTGCCAAAAATGCGCGGAAATGTTTAATGAATACCGGTTTTCATTTAAAAATGCACCTGACACCTAATTATCACTCTCGAGACATTTGTCTAATTTCTAGTCTTTTGACTTTACCACTGATAAAAAAGTAGCAGGGCTTAGTCTATCTTATGGTGGTATAAAAAGTTAATTTATAACAACATTTACGAATAGAAAGTAAGGGTACGAGTGTTGTCTTTTATATTTCCGGATTAGAGAACAAAAACAAATATTAATCATCGAAAATAGCTTTATTGTTTTTCAAAACATTCCCCATTAAGATCTATACACTTTTGCATGCGTTTGAACCAATTGTCGAAGGACTTTCGCCACTCTGATTGAGGTATCTCCAAAACATGCATTCTGAACGCATCAACCGCTTTTCAGGTGTCAAAAAACGTTGACCTCTCATTTTATTTTTTACGTATGGGAATAAAAAAGAAGTCATTCGGTGCCAAGTCAGGACTATACGGAGGATGACTCACCAAATCGATGTTTTGAGTGCTCAAAAATGCAGTTGTTTGAGCCGATATGTGAGAGCTCGCATTGTCGTGGTTAAGAGAGATCCGTCTTCGGCGGTTGGTTTTCCTGATTTCTTGGAAGACAACTGCCAAACAAATGGTTCTGTACCACTAAGAATTGACTGTACTGCCTTGTTCTAGTGGTACGGTTGCGACATGTTCAGTTTTTTCGAAAAAACAGGCGACCATTTGCTTGCAACTTTTGTTGGATTTCTCTCAATTTGAAACACCCATCGCTCGACTGCTGTTTACTTTCGGGCTCATACGCGAAAATCCACAATTAATCACCTGTCACGATGTCATAGACGTGTTTCGAAGCACCGTGAACGTATTTTTGGAGCATTTCTTTCGACCAATCGACACGAGCCTTATTTTAAGCGATTGAAAAATTGTGTGGAATCCAACGCGAACAAATTTTTTTGACGGTTAAATGTTCATGCAGTATTGAATGTATGCTGGTCCCACTAATGCCTAAGGTTGTCTCAATCTCACGATAGATCACGTGACGATCTTGCAATATCAGTTGGCGCTCAGCAACAATGGTTTCCGGAACAACAACTGACTTTAGGCGACCTTCACGAAATTCGTCTTGGAATGAACTACGACCTCGGTTGAATTCTCCATGTCATCGATAAACACTGGTCCATGATGGAGCTTCATCGCCAAAAATTGATCTAAGTTCATCATGTTGTTGCGTAAATCCACGTCGAAAGTTGTACAAAATTATCGCACGAAAATTTTCACGATTTAATAGCAGTTTTTGTGCGAAATGAATCTTTTAAGTTACTGTAAACAACACAATAGCGCTCGTATGTCAAAACGTTCTGAGTACGTATAAGCCCAAAAATGTCAAACTTTACGATAGAGCTGGCAGTTGCCAGATTGCAGCACTAGTGTTGCCCAATCTCGAAATATGAAAGGCAACCTACGTAATACCTCTACGCTGCCCTTTAGACTCACAGCAAGGCTGATAATCCTGCTAAGAGCTGAATTTTCTCCAAATTTCTCTTTTTCAAACGGCAGCCCATGTACGCTTTTCGTTTCCGCTTGCAAAATAAAGCACAAAATGAATTGATATACTTCTCTCCCTCTGTCAAAATGTTAAACTGACGTAAGCTTCATATATTTTGGGAACTAAAAATGGCGTATGGCCTACTTTGAACGAAATAATTAAACGACATAGAATAAACATTTACACCCTCAGTTTTACATTTCTCCACAATCAGTGAGCTTTCATTAAAAGAAGAAGAAATAGCAATGAACTCACTAAAACTTGATTAAAAGGAATTGGCCTAGAATCTACAGTTTTTAGCCGACTCTGAAAGGCGAAGTTTGAGAAGCGTTTTCTTAGACTGGTATTACTCTTTGAGTGTTGTCAGCAGCTCGAAAGAATAGAATATAACTTGGAACTTCGGCGTGTGAGCGTCGCACTCAATCTACTACGCCGCTGCGGCCACATAACGCTCTCATGAAGAAGCTATTTTAAAGCATAAAAAGGATCTGCGGCTAGTACAATGCGTGATATAACCGGTTGACTATGGTAAAACATTTTTACCGGTTCAATGCAATGAATTATCTGCTATCTTTGGTAGCCAATTGCGATATTTATTCTCATTGCCTGCTATTGATATTGATGATTGACTTAGAAAACAAAACAAAAATGATAAACTTGATTTGACTTTTAAGCTTAAAGTTTAATTGAAAACAACTCGGGCTACTCCTTCGATGTTTGGAAAGCGAACTCTTTTTAAATCCTTCAAAGGACTTTGAATTGTGAAAGAAAATCAATGTGCGATACACTTAGCTTCCAATTCAACTCACCGTGGAAAAACCAAGCATAGACAATTAATTTTCGTGTCCTGTGTGCACCTTTGTAGAAGAAATGAAAGCTGATGTATTGGCAACAGTACTTCTGTCAGTAAGATTAAATTACATTGTCAAATGAATAAATTCTTATATAATTCATTAAAAAAAGTGCTGGAAATAATGATCACCCTGAATCTACTTTAACTTTGGGAGGAAATGTAGATTTGTTTGTCAAAAAGAACCAGATCGTTACTTATTTCAACTTCCTTAGGAACAATTGTTCCAAAAATTCCTTCATTTTAAATTCCCTTCCCTGATGAACGGAGATTAGCCAATTGTGTCAAAGACTACACACAAACATGAAACTTTTTATTGTTAACAAGGATTTTAATGAAAATCAAAATAACTTCTGTATACAGGTAGGCATAAAAGTGAGAATTAAAAGTGCAAGTGCCTTGTGCAACTCATAGAAGGTTTCGTTTCTACATTCAAAACACGTAATCCAGCTCTTTAAAAACATTGCTTTTTGGCATGAATTACCTTTCAATTCATTATCATTCATTATTAGTTCTGCCACGTCTACTTGAACCTTTACCAAAGCTTATAATATTGAAAATACGTTTAAAATCAACTGTAAAAGGTATACCGTGCTTTGCAAAGAACTTGTTTTTTGAAAAGAAAACGTGAATAAGGAGTATTATTTTTAATAAAGTCTTACAACGATACTTCATCATACGCAATTTCCAAAGACGCCCACTTCAGTGAACCATACATTTCCTCATGGTTAACCTTCTCGAGTCTTAAACATCTAGCAAGTTGCTATAAACGATCATCCTCCGATTAAGAAAACATTCAGAATACGTCTTCATTCAGACTTCCGCATTTTCTCAAACATTCAGAGCGTCACATAAATTAATCATGACTAAACCTTGTTTTAAAGTCTTTAATCATTTCACACAAACAGTGTTGAAATCAGTATTCAGTACACTTGTTCGAAAATTCAAATCCCTTAGATTCCAGTAAATTCTGCGTCAGTCGCTTCAGAACTACTCAAGGGTAAATATCAATATGGAGTCAACAACCTCTTTCTTCTTCTTAATAACCAAAGAAATTTAATTAAAACTACGTGAGCGCATCTCACGACGAAGCCTGCAACTTGTGCTGTTCAAACTAATCTGCCGCTTGACGACAACTCCAAGCAACTGTTTCTCAATGGAGGCGCCCTCAATTCTATGAAAAACTTCATACCGGCAGAATGACTGCGCGATTCCGTCCGGAGTGACAATGACTCTGACATTTCGACTCGCAACATTCAGCGGCCTGGTGAAAAGCGGTTAACTCGCAATTAGCACATTTAGATCGAAATTACTCTCTGCTAATTCATTCTCTGCTGGGAACCACTCACATCAGTTTTGCAGAACAAACTTTGCACCAGTCCGATCGTGATCATGTCCGCCAAATGGGGCGTCGTAATTTTGCAGATTCTGATTTAAACGTGATAACAAATTCCCGAATTTAGCCGGCAGTTCCCAAACGGCGATGAGTCAACAATCTCTGTTGAACAATACCACGCTCGATCGATCGATTTATAGCCACAAGCCCATGTGCCGCGCTGGAGATCGTGCGGCTAATTGATATGCTGAGTGTAGCCTTCCGGCAAATGTGGTGAATACGAAATTGAACAGAGAGGCTCAAAAGCGTGTGGTATGTTAATGGTGTTGGCTTTGATTGGATTGGCCCTTGCGATGTAGGCGAGGAACTGATGATGATTATGACAAGATTGACAATGAAGGCCGGTATTCCCGCAGGATGAGATATTGACGTAAAGTGGTTTTCAATTATGTCCAATGATGATTCAAAAGGTTTGGCTTGTGATTCGAAATTCGGCGTTCATCACAGAATCGTATGGATACTGCCAAAATTATTCAGATTCAGTTGGGTTGCCTTGCACATTGCTTGAATTAAAGATGAATTACTCCTTACAAAGAGGCCGATGAAAAGATCAAGATGTAGGCGTAGGAATTGATCGCGAACGCAGGACAAATTGATCATGATGACAGGAAGCAGTGTACAGGAAGCCGTCAATGGACGCTTATTTCTTCTGTATTCAAATATTTCATTAGTCATTGGAGTAAAATCCGGGCCAGTGGTGTTGTCAATAAACTAGAGATTAGATTTTTTACAATATTTAAAAATTCCTTTCTGGTTTTTCATGTTAACATTTGAAAAAGTTCTCTCAATCTGTTCATGATAATGCAGTCCGAAGTAAACAAAATTTCCCAGTTTACTTTGTGCACTTTTAAAAATTATTAAAGCTATCCACCACTTATCTTATATCAGCCCCTTTTACCAATTTCACTCCCATTGGCTCGATTATGAAGGCGCTTTACATTAATTCACTATATACAGTCTGTTTAATCTTTAAAAAAAATATTATTATGTATGATTTCAAAAATGAACTCCTGTGTTTACTGCAAAGACGGAAAGACTTCGTTTCTGACTGCCGCTATATTTTTGTTGCCAATTGTGAAACTCTGTGTAAGGGATATACTTTGTTATTTTTTTTTTGGTGGGTTGTTACTTTCATCGTTTCTGTATCAAAAGTATAATCGCTGTTGGCCGACACGTTTTGGCCATAAGGACACCAAATTTCCCTTTGCTTGTAAGTGTTGATTATACACCTGAAACACACAAACATTTTTTCCGCATCAAAAAAGAACTTCTTTCGATTCACTATCGGTTTACGTGTTGAGGACTGCCCTTAAGACAGATTTGCTTCATAAGACAGATTTGCTTATTGTTGACAAAACAGGTCAACTGGAGTTCAGTCACAGTTTAGCGGAGCAGCGAGGTATTTTTGCCATTCTCCGTCATTCATAATCATTCTCCTCGAGCATAAGTCGATGTTGTCCCAAATCAACAGAAAGCTTTAGACTAAAATTCCAAATTAATTAACACCTGTGTTACCACATAAAGTACAAGTATGCCAAACTTCTGCATCTTTGTGCAATACTTTGGGGCAAATAAAGACAATGGTTATTTTTCTATAATGTATGTAAAATTTTTTCCTTTCTTATCTTCTCTGACGTAAGCAGCTTGAAAGATCGTGGGAAATATTGTTGTTCCATATGAAGCTTGTAATTGAAGTGGAGAGTTGAGTAAATGCATTGTTCTTCTACTACATGTTTTGTACAAACACTGCTTGTTTGTTATGCAACTATATATACTACTTGTTTTGTACAAACATTGTTTGTTTGTTAAATTGCATGGGCGAATGGTTTACAGCTTCTGAGTTTCTACTTGCTGACAAATTGCAACACAATTCCTTCTTTGCTACATTTCTAAATACTTCCCAAATTCCAAATGACATACAAAGGTAAAGTCATACAAAGGTTAATTTTAAATTTAATTTGTTAACGCACTCTATCACTTTTCCTCAAACTGTGACTCTCACTGTTTATTCAGTAAACTTGACATTTTAAAGTACAAGTGAACATCCAATGTTTGCAAATTATAAAATCTTAAAAGTTATTAAAAATAAGTAAGTTATAAGTCCCTTTTGGTAAACTTTTTATTTGTGTGGAACGCGTCTTTTCAGCTTGGGCTCAAAGATAGTCTGGTCGGCAATAATGGATGTCCTTGTCTCACACTTGATCTAGAAAACACACATACTGTCGCTCAGGTAGAACGACATGCCTAAACGCAAGCAGTCTTGTAACACGTTGCATAAAATATTTTACATTTGCAGTTTATGAATTTGTGTCACTCAAACTATTTACATATCTGTTCTGTTAAATTTTTTAAGTTTTATCGTGTGGTCCCTTATTGTATGTTTTCCCACTGAACTGGGACGGCAGTGTTTGCAGAACATTTATTGAAGCTCCAATAGATGACCACCAAATTTTAAACGTTTTAAAGTTCTAAAGTGGGCAGGAAATTAGCTGGATCGAAATTGTAAAAAATTCAGAACGTTTATCATATGTATAAGTTTTGGCTAAATAAATGTAGGTTCTTGATGCAGCTTTAATTAAATCGGGTTCAGTATCATTTCACAGGTAGAACGTCGACGAAGGAATGACTCACAAAAAGTCAACAATTAGTGCACGAAAAAGAAACATGAAATGAAAACAAAAATCAGCTGCTTACTTTCTTGTTATGCCGTCAACCCGAATGGACGTCGCAGGATATTTGTCCACAATAAACTTAACTATGCCTCCTCGTATCATGAGCTCATTCGCGTTTGGTCTTTTTTTAACGTCTTTACACGAAGGGTCGTTTGGATATTGCCTAGAAAATGTATGTACATGACTGTGTTCCGAAATCGCGTAGGAAATTGAATCTTTTTTTCTGCTGAAAACGCACCATGAACCCAAATACTTCCAGCTCCAAGAATGTTAAATTACGACTTCTTTAATTTTAGTTCAACTTTAAATACATAATAATTGTTGGCGCAACAGTCCACAGGGGGACCAGGGCCTAGCTTGCTCATCAACTAATCGTGTTGTGCGCGCTACTGTTCTCTCACGAGTAGAAGGGACCTACAGTTTTTGCCGACTCCGAACGGGGAAGTTTCAGAAGTTTTCTTAGACAGTTATTACTCTTTGAGTGTTGTCAGCAACTCGAAAGAGGTGGTGCCGTCAAAAAGTCGATGTGTTCAGCCGGGAATCGAACCTTGACCCTTCGGCGTGTGAGCGTCGCACACTACCACGGTGGCCACTTAAAACACAATAAACTTCCAAATAAAATTACTACAACATTTTTAAAATGTGTTTTTAAAAAGTGAAAAAAGCATCTCCAATAACATTCTACCCAGCTGCGCCCATTGAAGCTTATTACTTTAAAATCCAAACAAATTGAACGTCGTGCCGGTTGAAAACGATCATGACTTTAAAAAAAAAAATAAACAAAGACCCTGTCTTTACAACGCCAACGTCTTAAATAGCTTATTTGACATTAATCACATTCTTCGTAAGCAAATCCAATAAGCCAATGTGAACTCTACAGTTATACAATCATCAATAATTTATCAAGACGGCGGCAATTAAATTTTTCAGGAAATTTTCCACCGCGACCACTCTCTCGTTCACCTTGGCAACATGTTGCCGATGTATAAGCAATGCACAACACTATGTAATTGCAATGCACCGATCCACATGAAATGGCATGCAGCTTCCAATGATGCTTGCAAGTCTCTAGCCGATTGCAATAAATTGTCGTGTGAAGGCTTCGTTTGAAGATACAAAAAAAAAGATCTCCCCAAGCGATCTGTTGCGATAATAGTATTAAATAAAAAGCACATCTTGTGAGGCCCTTGTGCAGTGACTGGGGTTGTCAGAATATGGGTTGCAAGTTTTGTTCGTCTGTTAAAACTCAGATCTTATCGAATGGTTACGCGGCAACCTTGGATGCATTCAGATTGCATCTGTAAATGCATATTCAACTATTTCCACTGTCTGAATGCACAAATATAATCTTTGATTTAATCTTAGACTTTAAATCGAATTGTAGACGGTGGGAAGAAAGTATGGGCTTCTACGTTTTAATTAAAGGGCGTGCGGAAGACATTGAACTATTAGCTGTAATTACCATCAGCGGGGCTATTATATGTAATTACTAACAGCAGGAAATCTGGTGTGAACTAAGATCAAACAAATTCCCCAGTGGGAGTGTTCGGCGACTTCGTTTGCTTAGCCCTTCCTTATCTCGGCTTTTTTTTTGGCCAACAACGGTTCAGTCGAGAGGATCGCAAACAAATTAATCTGGGTGAAAGGAAGATATTTGCCTTGGCCCATCAAATATAGATCACATGTTATATTCAGAAGCACAAAGATGTCGAGAATAAAGCAAATTACAATGCTTTCTCCTAAATTTCAAATATTCAATTCTGCAGATTGCAGAGCTCTAGCTTTTGTGAACATTTCCCTTTGAGAAACTTACAGGAGACAGTATGTCTTAAGCAACATGGAATTCATGTTTGGGATTATGTTTCATGGCACGTTGTGCGCTTCGAGATTTTAGCTTTTCATAATTGTTAATACTTTGGAGTTTAAATTCAGTCTCCGACCGCTTCCTCCTAAGCAAGACCTTTTATTCGATGTAATAAATTTAAAGCTATCAAGGCCTTGCTTCGGCGTCTTATTCATTGCCAAGAACACAGTTCTGGTCAGAAGATAACGTTTACATTTGCAGACCAATTGTTCTCGCTAAGATTTTTCGGAACACCGAATAACCAATGGACATCTTGCACTAAATCCCTTTTGAGCTGCTGGTTGTGAAGAACATTTTCCCTTCTCAATGTTCCCAAACTGTCGGACAGCGGTCAATAGGGATTTTGTTACCAAGCCCTGTTCGGCAAAACGATTCTTATCTTCAAATCGAACACAATCTTTAGTTGATCTGTTCTTTGATTGCTGTAAATAAGGCCGTTATTGTGGGTACAAAATAGTTCGGTCCCTCGTCAAAAGATGACGCCACCTGCAAGTTGTGCCTTGGAAGCGATTGACTATTTCATTGGAAGGGTGTGAAATTTTTCAGCAAAAAAATTCGCGTGCATTAGCGACTGTTGTAGAAAACAACATTGTGCCTCTTCGAAAATGTACAGATTTGTCTTTAATAACAGCACTTGCGGAAAGTTTTGATTTTCTTATTTAATTGGAAGAAAATTTCAGCTAAAGCCCATCGAGTGCTTGTAAGAGTTTATAGTGAATCTACTTTGAAAGATAATTATTGTCCCATTTCCATTATTAGGGAAAGAGTGATTTCGACACTCTAAAAGTGGCGATTTTAGCATCGGAAATAAAGAGCATATTATCCAGCCCATACAGTTTGAAAATGAGGAATTGGAGTGTTAACTGGATCGAAATATGTGACACGAAAAAACCGAAAGGCATGACAAGGTGATTTTGCGGCATAATAACGCTCGGCTCCACGCAATCGTAGTTGAAGCTGTCAAAACTACATGAACATCCAGACCTTATCCAATCATATTCCGTAGACCTTGTTCCTTGAGCCCACTGGCTTTTTCGACGGATGCAAAATGATTTGAGGGATCACCGGTTCAAGTCTTTTGAAAAAATCGAAAAATGACACAATGATTGAATCGATGCCAGAGAGGACTAATTTTTAAAGATGGCCATATTCCGTAGACCTTGTTCCATGGGTCAACTAACTTTTTCAACGAATGCAAAATGATATGGAGGATCACCGGTTCAAGTCTTTTGAAAAAATCAAAAAATGACGCTATGATTGAATCGATGCCAGAGAGGACTCATTTTTAGAGATGGTATTCGAAAATTAATAAAAAAAGATAGTCGCAACCAACGGACAATATTTTGAGCGAGATATTTCTTAACCTTTTTTATTAAAGAAGACCGAATTAATCTGAACTACCAATAAAAATATATTTCTTGTGAAAATGGTAAACGTGTGTAGCGAGAAGAGAGAGCGAACCAACAAGAGCGAGAACGACACCAACGAGAACAAGAAAACCAGAACTATTAATCGTGTTTTATCCTCGTAGAGAACTTGTGCTGTCCTTAAAGACATTATCTAAATTAATAAATGTGTATGTTATTTGGAAATATTGTGTTGCTTTGAATATTAATAATTTACGAACAATTTGGTGTTATTTTACTCAGAGGTCATATCTTTTTATTTTGGGTGCTAAATGTGCTTTTATAAGATTTTCCTATTGCGTACGAGAGTCCATCATGAAATAGCACTGGTATCAGCGATGAAAAACATTCTGGCTTGACTTATTATCCTCAAACAAGTGCCTGCACAAGTCGACCAGTTCTCCTCTAAGCTAATAGCTGAAACTGAAAACTGATTGAAAACCTTCCTCCTCACTTAGAGATAATAATAATAATTGTTGGCGCGACAGTCCACAGGGGGACCAGGGCCTAGCTTGCTTATCAACTACTCGTGTTGTGCGCGCTACTGTTCTCTCACGAGTAGAAGGGATCTACAGTTTTTTGCCGGATGAGGAAGCCATTGGTCTCTTCGAGAGAAGAGTTCTGCGTGCGATTTTTGGTCCTGTTTGCGTTGATGGCATCTGGAGGAGAAGATTCAACCACGAACTGTATGGGCTGTACGGCGGCAAGAGCTTAGTCAAGCGTGTACGGATATAACGCTTAAGGTGGCTACGCCATGTAGAGCGCATGGACAGCACTGCTCCGGCCCGAAGAGTTTTCGAATCCGAACCACAGGGACAACGCAACAGAGGACGTCCTAGACTGAGATGGCTCACACAAGTGGAAAAGGACCTCAACCAACTTGGAGTGCGCAATTGGAGGAGGCTGGCAAGAGATCGTGCTAGTTGGAGAGGCATGTTGGTTGAGGCTCATGTCCACCCCGGACTGTAGCGCCATCCGAAGAAGAAGAAGAAATAGAAATTGATGAATACATAAATATTTATTTTTATGAGAAAAATTAAAGCTTGCCTTAGATTTTGAACAGACCTTGTATATCTTTTTTTATGCCAATAAGATCAAACTGAGAATTCTTGGGTACCTACTGGTGTACTCATCAAGTCGCTTAAGTTAAGACTCAGGCAAAGCATTGCTCATAAGAGCTAGTGAGACGACCTTTACAGTTCACAAGTGGAACACATATTCTCCATTAACATCAAACAACTTTCGCTATTTTCAGGCCATGGCAGGTTGTTTCCCCCAAATTAGAAAGTTTTTCCTGAGATTGTTTCGCATTTGTACACACAATAGTCTTTAAACATAATAACAATAATAATTTTATGGCGCGACAGTCCACAGGGGACCAAGGCCTAGATTGCTCACAACTACTCGTGTTGTGCGCGCTACTGTTCTCTCACGAGTAGAAGTGATCTACAGTTTTTTGCCGACTCCGAACGGGGAAGTTTGAGAAGCTTTTTTAGACCGTTATTACTCTTTGAGTGTTGTCAGCAGCTCGAAAAAGGTGGTGCTGTGAAAAATTCTAGGTGTTCAACCGGAAATCAAACCTAGACCCTTCGGCATGTGAGCGTTGTTCTCTACCCACTACGCCACGGCGGCCACCAGCTTTTCCACGGCCACAAAAAGCACATCAAGTTCGATCAAATGTGAATCTTTTGCTGGCTGATTTTTTCGATCGCCGTGGCATATTGCATCAGGAGTTCTCACCACTTGGTCGTACAGTCAATAGAAAATATTATCTCGAAGCTAAACTACGCCACGGCGGCCATTTAGAGATAGTAACTTTTAATTTTACCCCGTAGACGTTAATGTGTGTGATGCGTTGCAAAAAGCACAAGCGCAAATGAATACAAGGGAGATTTTCGTCATAGCATCAGTAAGTAAGACAAAAACAAACAAATAATATTTGGCTAAGAAAACACATTCAAATCAGTTTAACACAAAGCAAACACCCTCCAATCAGCAACGGTTCACTTGGCAGAGTTCTAGCTTTACTCTCACGTGACTCACAGACAATTCCATCTGAATTTGTATGCATCAACTGTTCGACAGTTTAGATTTATATATTTGTTCTTGTTTAAAAAAACACCGAGACGCAAGTGAACGCTTGCAATCAAATATTCAATTCTCGAATGATCCACGCAACATCAAAGCTACGTCTATGGTAATTTCAAACAAATTTATTTAGTTCACGTGCAAAAACAAGAAAGATCGTTGAAATTACTGTAAAAACTGACTTTTTAATTAGTCTGGAATCTAATGTACAATGACAATGTTTTACATAAAAGTTGTTTGGTTAGTTCACTGCGTCTATGGAAATTGTTCTTTTTTTTCTTTGTCAGATCTTGAATCCAATTAAGTGAATCAGAAACAAATTTGTTTTGAGATGATAAGAGTTACGTACGAATTAGAATGATTAAAAAATTGGACAACTCTGAATTCCAATTCAGTGAATTTCATAAAAGTAGAGTGCGGCGCTCACACGCCGAAGGTCTAGGTTCGATTCCCTGCTAAACACCTCGTATGTTTCACGGCACCACATCTTTCGACCTCCTAACAACGCGTCATCATCTTGAACACAGTTTGATTCAGTCAGGTAAAAATTTTGTGTCCATTTTACTCCAGTTGTTGCTGCTGACAACACTCAAAGAGTAATTACTGTCTAAGACAAAGCTTCTCAAACTTCGCTGTTCGGTCGGTAGGTCCCTTCTACTCGTGAGAGAACAGTAGCGGGCACAACACGAGTAGTTGTGAGCAAGCTAGGCCTTGGTCCCCTGTGGACTGTCGCACCATATAATTATTATTGTTATTATGTTTAAAGACTATTTTGTGTACAAATGCGAAACGATCTCAGGAAAAACTTTCTAATTTGGGGGAACAACCTGCCATGACCTGAAAATAGCAAAAGTTGTTTGATGTTAATGGAGAATATGCGTTCCACTTGTGAACTGTAAAGGTCGTCTCACTAGCTCTTATGAGCAATGCTTTGTTTGAGTCTTAACTTAAGCGACTTGATGAGCACATCAGTAGGTAGCCAAGAATTCTCAGTTTGATCTTATTGGCATAAAAAAAGATATACAAGGTCTGTTCAAAATCTAAGGCAAGCTTTAATTTTTCTCATAAAAAGAAATATTTATGTATTCATCAATTTATATTTCTTCTTCTTCTTCGGATGGCGCTACAGTCCGGGGTGGACTTGAGCCCTAACCAACATGCCTCTCCAGCCAGCACGATCTCTTGCCAGCCTCCTCCAATTGTGCACTCCAAGTTGGTTGAGGTCCTTTTCCACTTGTGTGAGCCATCTCAGTCTAGGACGTCCTCTGTTGCGTTGTCCCTGTGGTTCGGATTCGAAAACTCTTCAGGCCGGAGCAGTGCTGTCCATGCGCTCTACATGGCGTAGCCACCTTAAGCGTTGTATCCGTAGACGCATGAGTAAGCTCTTGTCGCCGTACAGCCCATACAGTTCGTGGTTGAATCTTCTCCTCCAGATGCCATCAACGCAAACAGGACCAAAAATCGCACGCAGAGCTTTTCTCTCGAAGAGACCAATGGCTTCCTCATTCGCTTTTAGTAGCGTCCAGGTTTCTGCGCCGTAAAGCAGGACTGGGATGATCAAGGTGTTGTACAAAGCCACTTTGGTCGTTCGAGAGAGGGCTTTATTACTCAATTGCTTCTTAAGCCCAAAGAAACAGCGATTGGCAAGAGTGATTATGCGCTTAATTTCGGTAGTGATGTTGTTGTCCCTATTCACCGCGGAGCCGAGGTATACGAAGTTCTTGACTACCTCGAAGTGTATGCTGCCCATAGTGACGCTCTGTCCGAGACGTCGACGTTGTGTGTCCTTCCTTGATGACAGAATGTACTTCGTTTTACCCTCATTAACCACCAGACCCATTTTAGCCGCTTCCGCTTCAATGCCAGCAAACACCTGATTGCTGAGTTCGCTGAGTTCGGCCGATCACGTCAATGTCATCAGCGTAAGCTAGCAATTGAACTGACTTTTGCAAGATATTGCCCCTGGCGTTGACTTGTGAGTTACGCACGACCTTCTGAAGGATGTGTAGCCTTCTCTAAAATCATGTTTGACATTGAAGGTCTCGGTGAGTTCGTTACCGACCCTGACTGATGCCATCGACTGTGTCCATCGACTGCGTTCATTTTTCCTTAATGTCATCACTTTGTCATCTGTTTTAATGAAAAAATATATTATCCCTGAAATTTACAATTCTCCCTATTAACCCATTTTTTTTATCAGTCGTATGCCTGAGCAAGGAAAATCCATCTTAATTCGCATTTGTAGCTTGTATACAGTCGGAAAATTATAATTTGTGAATTCAGTGACAGCAAGTGCGAATGCGCATTTGAGCTACTGAAGGACACTTTTGTGTGCTAATTCATAAATGTGGTTTATGAAAACAAGTAGATAAATATATTTTCTGAGTAAGCGCAGAGAGAAATATTTTAGTGACTAAAAGTAGCAGAAAGTTAACTAGGTGAATCATGGCTCCCTGAGCAACTGATGAAGTACTTTGATTTTGTTTGAATCGTTAACTGTTACTATATGACGTAATTGCCCGCCAAATGCCGTCTCCTTTCGTGAAAAAATGTTGCCACCGCAAATATTTGGCTTATAATGCACTTTCGTTTGCAAATCTAATCACCATGACTTGAATTTACTTGCGAAAACCACTAGAGCTTGAAGTGGTTGCAGTCTATTGGAACGGATGTGAACTGATTGATGACTGAATCAACAAAAACAACAGCCCATGGGGGCTTTGCATATTTAAAGCACGTGTACCACTTAATGTGCTTGTAGTCGAGTTCGCCTTTAGGTGCAATTTATTTCTAATGACACTTAAAACTGCAAAGAACTGAATTTAACAACTTTACTACTTTCACTACGGTACTGATTTGCCTTGGACAACGATTAAATTCATGTTTCTATGCCCAGGTTTTGGGAGGTCATAGAAGGCGTTGATATTTCCTGGAGTTTAGTAGGTAGAAAACTACCGTCTATGCAAATCCCAAGGATCCAAAGTAACGTTTTATATACCCGAGCGAGATTTGGAAATATATCGGAAGTCTGAAGATGATGCCCAACAACACATCACACACTCTTCATTTTTCTCCAAATAAGCGCTAAGAACGCAACAAGAAAAAAACACGACAAAGTTTTTATCACTGCAATTCAATAGGTGAAGGAAAAAAATGCACTCTCTATTTCTTTTGTGGTCGGTAGGAGACACTGCATTTTAAAAACGAAAACAGTAGTCAATTCTTTTGAAAAATTTAATCTTACTCTTTCAACATCCACTTACAAAAGCTCAAACATATACTTAATTCATGCCGTTTGCTAAGAGATGGCGTTACTTGTTATTTTTCCATTGTTATTATTCCATTGGAACATGCGTTGGAAAGCTACTGGCATTGTACGTCATTTCAGTATATTTCATTCATTTGAAGCGCAAACAAAAATAATTGTTTTCAACTCAAAAAGTGTTTTTACGGAAGATTTTGCACTACTTTATTATGAAGAAAACTGATGTCGAAAGTCATCGTATTTTGGTAAAATTTAATGTTGACCATGCGCTAGCCGAGCAAACGCGCCAAAAGTAGTTTCCATGATTTTGGAGTCGTGATTTTGACTTGGAATACGATAAACGTCCTGGGCAACCAACAAGATTTGAAGATGAAGAAGTATATACTATGAAGAAAGATTATTCCATGAAGATTGTTACCAAACACAAAAAGACCTCGCAGAATTCTTGGCTGTCACTCAAGTGGCCATTTCAAAACGTATAAAAATAGATCTCTTAACGGCGCAACAGTTTACAGAGGGACTAAGGCCTAGCTTGCTCATCAACTACTCGTGTTGTGCATGTTACTGTCCTCTTACGAGTAGAAGGGACCTAGGGTTTTCGCCGACTCCGAACGGCAAAGTTTGAGAAGTTTTCTTAGACAGTTATTACCCTTTGAGTGCTCAGTAGCTCTAAAAAAGGTGGTGCCGTGAAAAATTCGAGATGTTCAGTCGGAAATCGAACCTGGTCCTTTGGCGTGTGAGCGTCGCACTCTACCCACTAGGCCACGGCAGCCACAAGCAAAAGGGTATATTTTAAAGCAACGAAATTGGGTTCCGCATAAAAAAATCGCACGAATTGAGTTCATACTGAATATGCATATGAAATTCTGATAGATGACAGGTTGATTTTCAATCTGCTCAAGAAAATCACAACATTTTCGAAGAGTCGGCGCCAATTATTCATTTTTTATTCAATTATTATTTCATAAGCATTCGTTTTATTTTTCATTTCATTATGACTTATTCCACAAATTGTCTGACGGCTACTTGCAATAGGTGTGTTCCCGTACCCGAAACAAACAGCACAATACAGTACAAAACAACACAAACCAACACAATATCCGTTCCCGTATTCCAAAAAAATGGGTTCTAAGTCAAATAAGCGCTCTCTCGAAAGAGTAAAATACTTTCCCGCTTATAGGTTTTTTGCCAAATTAATTAGTGTACGTACAGAAATAGGACCTATTATTTCTGTGTATGTGTCTCAAAATATGTTGTTGTTTTTGTTTTCTGTTAGTGAAAGTGACGTTTCTCAATTACAGACTTTACACATTTGGTATAGACGCGTTCCCGTACTTTGCCTCTTTCTGAGAGAGATTTGCCACACTCCTTAGCAAATGTCAGACTTCAGAATTTAATACAGAAAGTACTGGAACACACCTAATATGTGTTCATTCATTTTTTGCATTTCAACAGTTAATATGAATCACCGTCACATCCGCTGCAAGTGCTACCAAAAACGCACAGAGCAGAATAAAATGAAAACTACCAATCCACACGCGAAAGTTTGGCAATGAAGCACACTCTCAACATGTCAAAAAATTCAACCTTGTGACCATATTCTGTCATGACAGCAAACGTCAGTGAGTGTGCTTCGGCAAATCAAAAATGGAATCAGTCAAACGTTCTAGCTCCTTAAACGAAAATTTCTTTTGATACGCATTTCACGATGCCTTTCTCAAGCCGAATTTTGGCAGTCCTCTTAAGGAAAAGATCACGTCATCGAACGGTTATGTAACGCAGACATTCATTATCCACATGCGCCTCCTGAATACTAAGCGTTTCGTTTCACAGAATTTGTATGCAAAGAAATGCAAATCCCTGGTAACCTGGGTGGCCAGCAGATCGACTCGAAATCGCAAGAGAATTCCCATCACAGTCTTACTCTCTACTGCGCACTTTTGGCGCCCATTCCTTTAAATCAAATATCTGTCTGGCAGCCGGCTGTTTACATGCTAATGTTCTCAACTTGACATCCACAATTTGAAGGGTACGACTTTCTCATTTCGACGCCCAAGCTCTGACTTGCACAAGTTTGCACTCACCGGCTGTCAGTAAACATCGAAGTCAATTGTAGGGGGTACATCAACGCATAACTGGTTGTGCGAACGCGGCGCATTAAACTTCACGATTGCATTTGCATGCAAATCAAAGCGAGACTCGATGATACCTCTCTCTCTCTCCATCACTCGTCGAATGAAACAGAAAAAAACGTTTCAAAACATGTTGCCGAAAATATGTTGTTCGATCAGACGACGCGACGCAGCACGTTTAGACGGTCTTTATATGAAGACATCTCCTGTTGTTTTTTGCGCGAACCGAATGCTAAATCTGTTCCAATTTGTCATTGGTATTTTCGCCTGACACTTGCCTTAATGGACGAATAAGACTGCGATTAAAATGCTACGCATTTAAGGCGTTGATTAGCAGTGTTGACTTTCCGGCTCTAGTCCAGTCACTATCGAATTCAATTTAATCAACATAGATGGTGGACTCCGACACAAGGCTACGAGTTCTGATAGCCAGTGGGAATCAGCAAGTAGAACGTCCGGCATACGACATGGTGGTCTAAAGTGACCCAATGTGAGGTCTTGTTTACAGATAATGTGCAAATTTCACGAGTTTGATTTTATGTTCGATACACTTCTTGAATCGTTATGGGAAAATTACAGAAATTCGCGTGGATCGTTAAGCGGCGCAATTCCTATTCGATATTTCGAATCAAAACACAAACAGATTTGGTGTCATCATCCGGGGAATGGGAGTTTTTTGTTTGGGTATTGGCGCTGGTCGGCAGACACTAAGCTTTACGATACAAATTGAGCCGGTCATGTGAGTAGCTTTTTGAAGTCTGACAATTAGTTCGTTGTTTTGTTTCTTTGTTACATTCGAATGATGAATACAAATTTGTCGGAGAGTTGACTGAGAATGGATATGATCCTCGGTTTTATTGACAGTGACAAAGTATATCGGGCCAGGAAATTTTTTCCCACCCGATGTGTGCAAGTGCGACTTGTAAAGCGCGGCACGTAGGGAGGATTCATAAAAGTGTGCCTAAGCGAGATGTTTGAAAGGAATGTTGAAATGGTTCGCAATTAAATTGCAAGTGATCTGATGAAATGTTTAGGGTTAAAACGAAAAGAGCTTCGCTCTGCAGTTTATATTCCCAATTTGATTTATGGTTGAGTTGGGTAGAACTGTTTTATGAAAGTGTGAGTTCTGAGGTGTATTTTAATGAGAGCTGGCTTGTAAGAATTTTAAGGTTAGCTTGAAAACTATCTTTTTTAAATGTGATTTAAAGATTGAGCAAACCAATGATGAGATATACAAATAAAATTCTCCTATTTGTCAAAAACGTAAAATCTAACTCAATAGCCAGTTCAATTGAAAATAAAAGTTTTCTTAAAGACTAAGTCATGTTCCTTGGGGTAAGGCAAACAAGGCCGGTCTGAAGTCTATTAAAACCGCCATCTCTCTAACTTTTGACGTTATTCTTTGACAGTTTATAGTTGCCTACAAACTTCATGCACAATTTGAAACTTACATTAGTTTTATGTAAATTATTTGAAATCGAAGTGGATGTCAAAAAATTGGACTGTCAGAAAATTGGACTGTCAGAAAATTGGACTGTCAGAAAATTGGACTGTCAGAAAATTGGACTGTCTGAAAATTGGACTGTCAGAGAATTGAAAAACTGTTTTTTTTGTGTATCTAAAACAGCTTTTAACATGTCACTCAATAAATCCAAGAACTGACATTAAGGGGCGTCACAAACAAAAAAATTTTTGGAAGTACAAACCAGAGGCCAATAAAGAGACAGTCAACTCCCTCGTTTCCCGCCCTTGAATTCATTTTGACAGCATTTTTTATAACATTTCCCCTGATTCACAAACAATTTTTTTGTTCTTAAATGAGAATGCGTGTAAGGTGCCTGTACGGTGGATCTTCTCACTCTTCAAACTGTAAGAAGGAAAGGTCATATAAATCAGACAATTAAAGGAGAGATGAAATAGTTTTTTCCACCACAAAGTAATGGTTGCCAATAGCCGCGTTCAGAAATTATGTTTGTAAGGCAGTAGTTGCATCAGAAAAGCAATATTCTTAAAACTTTATGATTAATTCAAAAACAAAATGAGGGCACAAACTTAGTTTAAACGCAAGAATTTACTAAATAGTATTTCTGAACTAATAAATTTTACAAAACACTTAATTACAGCTACTGGTTTTAAATTCTATAACTAATAATTGTTGGCGCTACAGTCCAAAGGGGGACCAGGGCCTAGCTTGCTCTTCAACTAATCGTGTTGTGCGCGCTACTGTTCTCTCACGAGTAGAGGGACCTACAGTTTTTTGCCGACTCCGAACGGCTAAATTTGAGAAGCTTTCTTAGACAGTTATTACTCTTCGAGTGTTGTCAACAGCTCGAAAGAGGTGGTGCCGTGAAAAAATCGAAAAATTGGTGTTGACCTGGGATGCCTGATATTATTTTTGTCCTTGAAATATATATTTTTATTATTATTTCTTTTTTTATTTTGATTATTTTGATTTATTGTTTTTATTTTGATTTCGCTAAACATGTTTAATATCTGTTTCTGGGTTAGGTTTCATTATTTTTATTGATTATGATGATTCATATTGAATGGATGTCATTTGGACAATAAAAATAACATTTTTTAATCATAATTTATAACACCAAATATTTGTTTTAATTATAATACGCGTAACTGGGAATATAAATTGATAATAAACCTTTTCGGGTGCGACTTTTCAGCACGCGTTACTCTCGTGCTTTTCTACATACTTCAAAAGCTATTATAAACATAAATGCTATCAAATTTATTAGAAATAAATCCTATTTAAAGTTTCGAATACACTAACTTGCGGAAACAATTTGCAGTCGATTTTCCGAACGCGTTGTGTTGAATGTACACAAAATGGCTGACGAATTCACGAACAGTGGGCAATTTACGAGTGTTTGACGCCATTGAGGGCAAAAATTGACGAATTAGCCGCAATCTTGCCAATTTTGGAGGGGAAACGTAAAGATGTGTGAGTAACATGAGACAATGTTCGATGTTGCGTAAATAACTTTCAGAAATTGGGGTTTTTTTCCACAAGAACACGTAAACAACAGTCAAACGGTCGATAGACAAAGGGGAAATCAGCTGTTCAATTGACCATCTCCTTCCTTAATGGTTTCTAGCTGCAAGAAAGAATAAATCTGAGTGACATTCGAACACGAACGGTTTTATTTTCAAGTTCTTTAACTCTGCATATTTATTTCAGTTCAAATAGCAGACATTTCATTGTCATATGCTTTAATCTCTAATTCTGTGTCGAATTTTCACATGCAGACTAAAATAGGTACTCTTGCCCGCATAAGTCTGCGTACAACGGAAAAAAACTCATAAACATTAACTTCAGATGCAAACATATTTGTTATTGTAGCATGTATCGAGTTGAGTGTTGTTTTATATGTTCCATTAAACGTTCTCCTTACGAATACATTTTCATTTTTCGTTTTTTTTTTCTAAGAAAGAGCACTGTAAATATTTTTTTTTTCAAGAACGTCAAGACACACACATGGTTGCAAGGGAACACTCATCCAGAGTGGTTAATAATAACGTTTCGATGGGTTCCATCTGTCAAAGCCCAGAGAAGATCGTCCATCTGAATTCAAAAAAAAGCGGGAACAGAAACGCGTTGTTCAGCTAGTGTCAATTAACTCCAGGCTGAATGCCCACCAAGTGAAACCTGAATTAGAGAAAAGGTTTGGCAAAATAATATCCGATGATACTATTCTTGTTGTGGGGCAATATTCCGGGGTGGACCTGAGCCTCAATGAACATGCCTCTCCAGCCAGCTAAATCTTTCGCCAGCTGCCTCCCACTCCAAGGTTGGTTGAGGTCCTTTTCCACTTGTGTGCGCCACCTAAGCCTAGGCCGCTCTCTGTAACGTTATCCAAATAGCTCACATTCGAAGGCTTTTCGGGCCGGAGAAATGGTGTCCATACGCTCTACAACGATATCTTAAGATTTGTATCCAAAGACTCATGGTCAGGCGCAGGGCGTCGTCGTAGAATCTTCTCCTCCAAGAGGCATTAAAAAGACCAAAAATCGCACGTAAAACCTTTCTCTCGAAAAGACTTAGGGTTTCCTCATCCGTTTTTTGTAACGTCCAGGTTTCCGCGCCATAAAGTAGTGCTGGGATGATCAAGCTGATATATAAAGTGAGCTTAGTCCTTCGAGAGAGGGCTTTGTTACTCAATTTCCTCTTGAGCCCAAAAAAGCAGCGATTGGCTAAAGTGATTCCGGGTTTGATTTCGGTACTGATGTTGTTGACTCTATTTATCGCGGTGCTGATGTCGACGAAGTTCTTGACTATATTGATACTATCCCGCGAACATTCATAAAAGCTGACAAGTAGTTCGTATGAAACAACATGTTTCAGATATCAATAAACAGAAACGCATGCATTTTTGAAATGGTTTCAATTCTAAGCCTCCAGAATTTTGGAAACCATCTTTTCCAATGAGAGCAAATTTTGCATCTTTAGAACAAAGGGTACAAAGCTGGTATGGAGAAAATAAGGTTCAGCTCATGGAAAGCAGAATTGGAAAGCAGCATATATGGGCTGTATGGCCGCTAACGGCGTTTGCGAACTACGTTATGTACGTTTATTTAATCCATAAAAGACCAAATGGGTAATAACCAGATTCTGAAAGGTACTTTAAATATAAATAGTATTCGCTGTTGATCCTTTTTTCTCTTTCAAATCCCAAAACGCGGATGGCATAACCTTGCCAGCCGACCTTTATATTTTTGTTCGCTTAGGGCGTGGTTCATCAGTTGCTGTCCACTCCGATGTTTGTCGATTTAACTCTGCAGTGTAGCGGTGGTGTAGTTGTGTCGGTATGTAACTATGGATGAAACATGATCCATAGTTACATACCAACACAAAAAGTTGTGTTTATTCCGGCGAAACAGATCCAAACAGCCCTCAAAATCATCGATACGTTTATGAATTTGGTCCATTGTGAGCAAACGCAGTATCCATTTCGAAGACGGCTTCCTCATGGACAAATGTTCATGCAAAATAGTGTACACTATGCGTTCTGATATATTGCATCAGCTATCTGACGCAATTTCACTTTGAAGTTTTCAAGTGTAACTACCTCAATTGCCCTTCCAGAGCGTTCAGCATCGTTGGTCTCTTAACGGCCACGTTTAAAATTAGTATACCACCGACAAATAGTAGTTTTTGATGGAGCAGAGTCCCTGTAATACTTTTCAATCCATTGCTGAGCTTGCACGGAATTTTTTCCATCAAAAAGCAGTGAAATTCTTTTTTATTTATTGTTTTAAAAATCGCAAAAGTAGCGTCACTTGAAATACTGTAACTTGTAACCGAAAAATCAAAAAGTCGTGAAAATTTGACAGGATTCAGTTGAATGTCTGTACCAGAGACCAAAAGGTTTATTGGTTTCTGGTCTGCACTTCTTTAAAATAATTTTTTGGTAGCGCCTCCAAAAAGTGGCCGCCGTGGCGTAGTGGGTAGAGTGCGACGCTCACACGCCGAAGGGTGTAGGTTCGATTCCCAGCTCAACACCATTTTTTCGAACTTTTCACGGCACCACCTCTTTCGAGCTGCTGACAACGCTCAAAGAGTAATAACTGTCTAAGGAAGCTTCTCAAATTTACCCATTCGGAGTCGGCAAAAAACTGTAGGTCCCTCCATTCGTGAGAGAAAATTACAACACGAGTAGTTGATGAGCAAGCTAGACCCTGGTCCCCCTTTGGACTGTCGCGCCAAAAATTATTATTATTATAGCGCCTCCAATATGTCAGACCAGGAACTTATTCAGTGATGTGCTACACACGTATGCTCGAAAAATCCCATTGCACGTAGGCGGAACATCGAGTTCTATCAGCATCCGCTTCAACTGCTGGTGTTTGCGAAAGTTATTTAGTCTTTGAAAATGAAATTAATGTGGTATTCCAAAACAAAGTTATAAGGTTGTCCAATATCTCCCTTCCGCCTTTTTATCTTTTGAATTTTCCGGCTATGTACAAAGTGCTACAGAGCTGGCAATTCTATACATCATTTGAAAGGTCTTGAAATAACCTACAAAACGACGCCATGCATGATTAGTTTGGGTATTGCGTTCAACAGTTATAGGCGTGTAAACATGGAGTTCTCTAACGCCGAAATTCGCGCTATTTTAAAGTTTTTATTTGTTAAAGGCAAATCCGCTAGAGAAACATTCCGTGAGATTAATGGCGTTTTGGGGGATGGTACTCTATCACCTCAAACCGCGGAGGAATGGTTTCGATGATTCCGAGCCGCTGAAAACGACACCATGGATAAGCCAGCCGGTGGAAGACCTGGGACGAAGAATACCGATCGAAACATGGAAATCATCGTGTTAGACCGGCAGGTGGCATTTTGTGACATCGTCCAGGAGATGGGAGTTAGTCACCAAACCATTTTAAGCCATCTGCAGAAGGATGGATACAAAATTTGGGTGCCGCATGATTTGACGCAAAAAAACCTTCTGAACCGAATCAAAGCCTGCAATATGCTGCTGAAACGGGACGAACTCGAACCATTTTTGAAGCGGATCGTGACTGGCTACGAAAACTGAATCACATACGACGATATCAAGTGAAAACAGTCGCGATTGAAGGCCGGTGGAACGTCCCAAACGGTGCCAAGCTGGGAATGACGGCCAGGAAGGTTTCGCTGTGTGTTTGGTGGGATTGGAAGGGAATCATCCACTATGCTGCCCCATATGACCAGACGCTTAATTCTGCTATCTACTGCGAACAACTGGACCGCTTAAAGCAGGCGATCAACTAGAATCGTGCAGAATTGGCGAACGGGAAGTGTGTAGTGTTCCACCAGGATAACGCCAGACCACACACTTCGTTGATGACTCGTCAGAAGCTACGGGAGCTCGGCTGGGAGGTTTTATCGCATCCACCATATAGCCCGGACATAGCGCCAAGTGATTAGCACCTGGTCCTGACCATAGCGAACGCCCTTGGTGGTGTGAAGTTAAACTCAAAAGACTCTTGTGAAAAGTGGCTGTCCGAGTTCTTCGCACATAAAGAGGAGGGCTTCTATAAGGGGGGTATTATAAAGTTTCCCTCTAGATGGAAACAGATTATCGAACAAAACGGCGCAAATTTGAACTAAATCCGATCACTGCAAAACTGAAGCATTGAATGCAGAGCAAAAAAGCGAAAGTGAGATATTTGCCAACCTTATATATGGACTTAACCATAAGTCAATTTTCAGAGATCTGTCGATTGAAACATATCACCCTCTACAGGCGATGAGCTTAGACAACATCGATATTTATAACTTCATGAAAGTCCTACAAAAAGATCGGGAGAGATGAAGATTGCAACAGAACGAATAGAAATACACTTCGAAACTCGTTCTGTGGAAACCTTAGAAAGGATTTCGGTCTTAAGATCAACTTGTTTGCTCACTTGAATACTTCAATCAATGTCTGGAACAATCGTAAGAAAATGCGCGATTCGTTCACACTACTGCTTCTTTAACTCTCATTATATGTAAATTCAATAAGTAGTACAGTGATGTAATGACATGAAACCAGTCCTCGCACATTGCTCATTGCCCATTTGCCTCGTCAATAAATGCATGCACATAATTACTTCGACACGCAAGACTGGGACTACATTCGCACGAGGCCAATGTTGTATAGAATATCCACTTTTACAGGAAAAAATGAAACAGCTTGATTTTCAAGTCTTATCTCATTTATTCGGCGAAAGTATCAATGGCCTTCCGTACCCTTTGTTACTTACGTTCGGGCAACCTGTTTTCTGGTCGATACGCTGTCGCATGTATGAAAGTGTAAACAAACTCATCTTTGTCACGAGATTCAATTGCATTATATCACAATTGAACCATTCACGTTGTGAAGCATTGAACGACTGACATCCTTTTGGTGGGAGTTCAATCGATTTCAATGATCTCTCGTAAGCAAGCTTGAACTGTAGGTGATATTGTTTTGTATTTGAACAAAGAGCAATGAGTTTTGTGGGAAGAGACTTTGTTGTGGAGAGAAACTCATTTGAAACAGGATTGTCTGCTTTGTCTGTTTTCCTTTTCGTTTGCGTGTTTATATACGCCAACGGTTATATTTAAATTATTTGATACTTGTTTGATGCATGCTTAGGTGGATATCGTTCCATCTTGTCATGTGCTAAATTGACACTAAACGTGAGTATAGACTATTGCCCTTGTTTGACTGTGTAGGACAGGATTTTCAACATATTTTGCAACTTGCCTATATTTGAGTAGCGGTTTAACCATCCAGATCTAGACCTTTTTCACTTCTATTCCGTTGACCATTTCCTGAAAATATGGCCAGAGGTGCTACCTCCCTGTGTCGAGGTTAGTTTTTTTTTTAAACAAAATGCAGTTATCTGCGTTAGGCACTCATTCGCAATTTTCCAACAAGTCCGCTTTTCTTTTGAGCTGCAAATTCGAAAAAAACCTGACTTCGGCAGAGACGTTCTTTCGTAGCCAATAAGCTTACACATACCTGATTGCGAAAGTGGGAAAATAATTTCTAGCCCCCACTGTAAAAAGTCAACAGTCAAGAAATTGTAAAATTTTCAACATAACCTAACAATCGAAATGCGTTCAAATTCAAATATCCAACCACACACACACACCCCACAATTCTCCAGAAGCTCTAATTCCGTGCGCACCACAAGGTCTTCTGTCTGTAATAAACATTTCAGATTCAGTCCCTACGATAGCGCCTTGTATCTGATAACATATAATCACCGCAACACTTTACGCCCAGCTCGTTCATTTAAATGCTTTGTAGTTGACACATGTCCAGCGTATTAAATATGCACACGACGAACAATTTTCAAACAAAACCATGACAGCACACCGTTGGCGACGTTTTTAATGCAATCGTTTTGCAAGTTACTCCCCCAAGAATAAACAAGTCGAACAGTGTAAAGCCTACAGCCCGCAAGAAATGCGTTGTTTTTCGACACACTTTGTCAATAAGGAACAATCATCTTGGTGGCTGGTGAAACAGAACATCTATTATTCTGTTACCAACAAACTCAGCTTGACTGGCTTCCATCTAAGCATATTTTACGCGGAGACGTGTTCCGAATGCGAACTTCCAATTAAGCACATTTCTTGAGACTCAATTGTGATCCAAACAGTAATTCGGTGACTTTTGTTATGCGCTGCGTGCTCCACTGAGTAGAATATCCATAATCTACGCACATTATATCATTTTCGAGACGGCTCACAAAGCTTAACAGACTTCGGCGGACTTTGGCTGAGTCGCAGTGTGAAAAGGAAAATGATTTCAGCTAAACTCATCAACTGGAAATGCTAAGATGCACATGATTGGCAGTCACACATGTACAGCTTGCTGAAAAACTGAAAATATTCCTAACTTCCCTGCGTAAACACTTGATTGCGCCAACGGCGCAGTGTAAACATGTGCTTCTCCAGAATCTAGTCAGACGATTCACGCTGTCATCGCTTGTCGCTGCGTTTTGGTCTGTGTCAACGGATGCAGCGCCCGAGCGAAGGGACATGCAAACAGACAGCATAAGAGTCGTGAAATGACTTGCACTCAATTCGAGGGTAATTCAAGTTAGCACATTGTGCAATCGATTTGAAATTAACGTACAGGGTACACAGTGAGGGATGCTTGTTGTGATTAGTTCGAGTATTTGTCATACAAACACAAAGTACTTACGGGATCAAGATCAACATTTCGGGGGGAATAACATCAGAGCTGCGAAAATATAGTTTCTTCGATAGTTTAATCGAAGTATTCTCTATGACGCACAGCAAAGAATTCACGTTTTGAACAATGCTTTTATGGTGCTGGAAAAACATTTAATGCGTTTCTTGTATTTTGAACATTTACGAGGACATTTTTGACGTTTCTGGTAATCAGGACCAGAACTCTTTCTGCTATGCAGCTCACTGCTTCTGTTTTTATTATCCAGACCTTCACTATTTAATGAACAATGCCTTTAACGTATTTTTCTGAGAACTGTCTATTTGAAGCGGTTCTATTTTAAATCCCTTTTCAACATAAATTTATTTTCTATACAAATGTAGAAAAAGCTATGAAAATGTAGACCGAATACAACTAAGAGAAAGGATGTAGAAAACATCGATTTTAGATTTTTTTGGGCCGCTATGTTGGCACTCAAGTCTTTCACCGATAATTTGAGTGATGTAGGTTTTCCTTATAAGTGCATTGCTTACACGTATTTGGCCTGTTTTGATTTTTTGAATTGAAAAAGGCTTGAAAAATGTTGAATAAAGACTAAAACTATTATTTTTGGAATATAGTGATTCTATGTTAAATCGAAGCCACGTTAACAAGCGGTAAATAATGCACTCAAAAGTCCAAAAAAATGTGAACTATGATGCTCACAGCGGACACGCAAGACATGCATACAACAAACGAACAATGATAGTGTGATAAACGAAGCACCGTCCAATTACTTTAAGAGAACGGTTGGCATCGGCAAGTTTCAAGTTTTGCCATTGATTTGTGTAGAACATCAGACACCATGATGGCGCCCCTACTTGCACTTGCAAAGAAACAGAAATAATAATAATAATTCTTGGCGCGACAGTCCAAAGGGGGACCAGGGTCTAGCTTGCTCATCAACTACTCGTGTTGCGCGGGCTAATTTTCTCTTACGAGTAGAATGGACCTACAGTTTTTTACCGATTCCGAACGGCGAAATTTGAGAACATTTCATAGACCGTTATCACTTTTTGAGTGTTGTCAGCAGCTCGAAAGAAGTGGTGCCGAGAAAACAATTTATCCCGTCTTTTGTTCGATTGTTGACAGTGAGATAAATTTTTTTGATTTTTGTAAAAACTTGTAGGCAAACAGAAGCAAAAAAATATTTCTTTAAAATTCACTATTTCACCTGGAATAAGATGACGTTATAGAACTGTTCTACTGAGCGTTCGAAAATTTCGAAAACAACTTGTCATCGAACTGCTATAAAGTGTGGCACCTCCCATAGTATTTACCTCCCATAGTATTGAACCTGGCAATACCATAAGCTTCAATTAGAAATTTAATTTTTTTTTTGTCTCCGTAATAAATTGGGTATGTTTCAATACTCGAAATTGCTACGAATGTCTACGAAATTCGCCAAAAAACTGACAAAGGGCGTTCCATTAGCTGATTTTTTCGGAAAAAAGAGAACTCATGGGGAGTAAAATATAATATGTCAAATGTGTCCCTTCCGCCTTTTTGTCTTTTGAACTTTCCGGCTATGTAAAAAGCCCGTATCTACAGAGCCCGTATCTGGCAATACTGTACATAATTTGAAAGGTGACATAATCTACAAAACGACGCTATGCATGACTAGTTTGGATATTGCGCTCAGCAGTTATAGAAGTGTAAACATAGAGTTCTCTAACGCCGAAATTCGCGCTATTTTAAAGTTTTCCTTCGTTAAAGGCAAATCCACTAGAGAAACTTTCCGTGAGATTAAGGGTGCTTTGGGGAATGGTACTTTATCACTTCGAACCGCGGAGGAATGGTTTCGACGATTCAGAACCGGTGAAAACGACACCATGGATAAGCCAGCCGGCGGAAGACCTGTGATGACGAATGCCGATCGTATAATGGAAATCATCGATTTAGACCGGCATGAGGCATCTCGTGATATCGTCCAGGAGATGAGAGTTGGTCACCAAACCGTTTCAAGCCATCTGCAGAAGGCTGGATACAAGAAAAAGCTTGATGTTTGGGCGCCGCATGATTTGACACAAAAAAACCTTCTGGACCAAATCAACGCCTGCGAAATGCTGCTGAAACGGAATGAACTCGACCCATTTTTGAAGCAGATGATGACTGTCGACGAAAAATGCATCACATACGACAATATCGATCGAAAACGGTCGTGGTTGAAGGCCGGTGAATCGTCTCAAACAGTGGCCAAGCCGGGATTGACGGCCAGGAAGGGTTTGCCGTGTGTTTGATGGGATTGGAAGGAAATCATTCACTATGAGCTGCCCCCATATGGGCAGACCTTTAATTCTGCCATCTACTACGAACAACTGGACCGCTTGAAGCAGGCGATCGACCAGAAGCGTCCAGAATTTGTCAACAGGAAGGGTGTAGCGTTCCACTAGGACAACGCCAGACCACACACTTCGTTGATGACTGATCAGCTGCTACGGGAGCTCGAATGGGAGGTTTTAACGCATCCACCATATAGCCCGGACATAGCGCCAAGTGATTACCACCTGGTCCTGTCCATGGCGAACGCCCTTGGTGGTGTGAAGTTGAACTCAAAAGACTCTTGTGAAAAGTGGCTGTCCAAGTTCTTCGCACATAAAGAGGAGGGCTTCTACAAGGGGGGTATTATGAAGTTGCCGTCTAGATGTAAATAGATTATCGAACAAAACGGCGCATATTTGAACTAAATCCGATCACTGCAACACTTTTGATGAAGCATTGAATGAAGAGCAAAAAGGCGGAAGGGTATTTGAAAACCTTATATTTCCCCTCCCTACGAATTTTTGCCGAAAAAAAATCTATGGGCAGCAGATGGCTGTCAAATCGAAAATCAAAAAAACCTCTGATATTTCATACATCTGATAACTGTTTACGAGTTTCTACGAAAAGTCGTTTCACAAGTTTCGGCAGAGTTACACTCTCCAAGAAAGATTTATACTTAAACTACTCAACAACAAATTTCTGTACACAAATGAATTGGAACATACATATTATTGATATACAACTACGTTCAAAATTACAGAAAACTCAAAATAGTAAGTTCATCCTGCTTAAGCGTCAGTCTTTTTAATTTTTCTAAGGCCGCTACTGTATTTCTACTCGTACGACGCACCAAAATAAAACAAAGGAAGATATTTTGCACAACCAAGCTTTGAATTTATTTTTACCGAAAACACTGGAGGATTGGCTGCATTTTCACGGCTGTATTTCTACAACCATTCTTCAAACTCAAATCAAACATTTTGGGAACGTTATTTTTTGCCAACGAAATAACCTCAAATATTAAATTCTTAATGAAACTCTAACAACTTCCAAGTCACAACGATCAAGAAAATCCTACAACTCGTCTGCTCCTTCTTAAACTACTCAAAGTACGGATCCTTTTCTCAGTCCATTAATACACAATAACATTTTTAATAAGAACACATTCATTAACACAAACGTAACACGACATAAAAATGAGCGTCTGTTCTAAAGAATCTCTGTTGCGTATACGTATCATATTCTCCACGCACTGGTTTCTCCTTCAACTGTTTCACTGTTGTTGAAACCCATTTCGCTCTGACTTAAAATAAAGCTACCTACCAAATTCGAATTTTTTTGTACTTACTGGCAACGGCCCACTTTTCCTCACGAACTATTCCCCAGAGAGTAGTATTCAAGTCCTGCCTACATCGCTCGTCTTTCACTTCCTGGACGGCTTTGGCGAACCTCTCGAATTCATCGACACGCAACACTGACCCATGAGATTCCTTGTTCTCGTGCCGAGTACTTTGATATAAAATGTCAGATGCACCTACACTGTTCGCGGCTAACGCCGACACATTGCGTGAATCGGATAGATCGCGCGCATTCACTGCCAGGCACATTAACACAGCCACCAGCTCGCGTAAACCCCGCATAGCGACACTTGTAAGTAATCAAATGCAAATCAATTCCGACTGATTGAAACCCCTTCTGGGATATGAGGAAATCTGTTCACTGTGCGACACTCTAGAATTTCTTTGTTTGCTCTCAAAGCACTGCACCTTAGTTCAAATTAACTGCAATTTTCTATACAACAGACGATAGCGCGCCCGTTCAACCTTTCAGCTGGGCCGTTCAGTTCAGACTGATACCGACAATCTTTAAGCCGGTAGTGGAGTCAACAGATGGTGCGCCCGCCGTCTAGTGCCCTGGGGCTTGATTGTGCTAATTGTCTTTACCCACGCCGGAGTGGATTGAAAGAGAAACAAAAACAATGAAAAATGTCGCTGGCAGCATGTTGCTAGAAACACTCAAGTTGACAGAGCTGCTGCGCGCGCAAAGTGTGTGAACATGATTGCAATTTGCGCAGTCAGCTGAAGTTTGGTTTCTGGTTGTCGATTGTTTGTGCGTTACCTTGAGGTGCACTGTTTGGAGCTGTTGTTTGTGAGACGTGAAGATGAGAGAATTCGCGCGCGGTATAAGCCGCACGTGAGGAAACATTGGAATCGAAGACGGATGACTTTTGTTCGGCTTCTAGATTGATCTTGTGCAATTCATTCCGCCGTTGGCCAAGACAAATTGTTGGAAATTTGCTTTTGTTGTGAAATTAATTTTCAGCATAATCAGTGAATGACTTCTATTTGGGACAATGGGCGAGGAGAATGATGAAAGAAACGCGGTAGGTATTCCGAAACATTTGAGCGTCTTCAAACGGATATAGGAACTTTGAAGCCGACAGAGTTAAAGGGAGGTTACCAAAAGTGGCACACTCATAAATGTGTGTACCAAAGGCGTAGCGCAAGGCGTCTTAAGCGTAAGTCTTGACTTACTTACATTTATAAAACGGCCGTTACAGGTCACATTTTTAAACAGACCTAAGATCAGTTTAAACACCCCGAGTTCTGTATTTTTTTAAAGGTGCTTGGTAATGAAATGGCACTACGGAGGTTACTGAAATCGGATGACAGCCTTACACCTCAATGGTGTTCATAATACCTAAAACGAATCTCTTAGGCGCCACACATTGATGCATGTTACGGCTAAAATCTTCACAAGCATATGAGAAAGTTGGGCTTTGCAACTTGATTTGAAATGAAGAGGACTTGAAGGAAAGGAAAATACCGTAGTTCAGCAGGCTGTCGACTTCTAAATTCCGTTAAATTAATTGAAAGTTGATATAAATAATAAATGAAGATAAGGTCTGATATAAATTGCGAAGAAAGGGTTCAAAAATTTCTGCCGTAAAATTAATTTGCCAAATTTCTCTTTGTTAGCTTTCCAGATACGCTATATGTTTTTCAACAGCAAAATGTTCATTTTTAAAACTTCCCGGGGAGGATGACGTAGGCGTTAGTTGACATGCCTACCCAGACGGAGCGTTGCGTTCGAACTTCGATGTGGATGTCCACTGTTGAGTTGCCCCAGTGGTTCGATTTCCAAGAATCATCCTGCTTGAGTTGCTTATCTATATACTCTTGGCAAGGCACAAAAACATTGTACGGCTTAACTAGGCACAGTACACTGTACAACTTGTGGAGTTCGAAGGATATTCTGAATCAGATGCAAGTAGGACAATTCGTCCACAGAACCATTGTCTCAAAAAAATAAAAAGCTTTCTTATTCACCTTTAAAATAGTTCAGGTTTCTGTGTCATAGAGCAGTACAGGGATGTTTATGTTGATCTATTAAGCCAGCGTGACCCTGAGAAAGAGCGTTACTAATAAATTGCTTCTTGAAACAAAAGAAAAAGCGGTTACCAACACTGCTACACTTAATTTCGGTACTAGTGTACGAATAAAAACAACTATGAAGATGGATGGAGTGTGGGCTACCTCCTTCCTTTCTTTCCTTTCCTTTCCTTCCTCCTTGCTGCTTACAATTATAACGCTCTGTCTAAGGTGTCAATGTTTTACGTTCTTCTTAAACGAGAGCATATATTTTGCTTTTTCTGGTTCAGGAGACTTCCAGGTTTAAGTCCTCCTCATCAATGGCATTCGTGTAACGGCTAAACGCACTTATGGTGCTTTGCGCGATTTTCTCATGTATAATGTTTAAGGTTTTAATGTGGCCTCCGTGGCGTAGTGGGTAGAATGCGACGTTAACACGCCGAAGTGTCTATGTTCGATTCCCGGCTGAACAACTCGAATTTTTCACGGCACCACCTCTTTCGAGCTGCTTACAACACTCAAAGAGTAATAACAGTCTAAGCTTCTCAAACTTCGCCGTTCGGAGTCGGCAAAATATTGTAGGTCCCTTCTACTCGTGAGAGAACAGTAGCGCGCACAACGCGAGTAGTTGATATGAGCAAGCCAGGTCCTGGTTCCCTGTGGACTGTCGCACCATACAATTATCAATTATTATTAATATTAAAAAAAAAAAAAAACGCACAACAGTGTGTCGTCCTGTCTGAAAACCTTTTTAATACTGAAGTCCTCAACGAGTTTGTTTCCTACCTTGTAGGTTTTCCTTTCTGCCTGCAGCGGCAATGCCAAATAAAAAAGCTTTGGATCGTCTCCACGCATCCATGCGGCCATGATGAGAGAGAGAGATGATCGATTGGGAGGTAAATTCCAGGATCTGCCACTGTTAAAAAAACGATTGGTTTCCTGGTATAAAATTACACTTCCAAGTTTCAGGTTTCAGAGAGTCCTGTAAGCGATGTTGAATTAAAATCGTATAAGCTTTCTTTCAAACGAAACGAAGATTCCACGCAACGCGTAAGTTCCCCTCCATACCTCCATACCATACCCCGCAGTTGGCTCTATGCGACCAATCAAATAATATCCAGTCGTCTACAAAAGTCGGTACAAGCTCTCTGCCATTTCAGTCTTGTCATTGTTATTTTAAATTCAAGCGCAAATTGTAATCTTCACTCACGGTAATCTATTATCCGTTCGTAAGCTTTATTGAAAATGCTTACCTTCAATCAATTCACAGACAAGTTCAATATCTCCCTTCCGCCTTTTTGTCTTTTGAATTTTCCGGCTATGTTCAAAGTGCTACAGAGCTGGCAATACTATACATCATTTGACATAACCTACAAAACGACGCTATGCCTGATTAGTTTGAATATTACGTTCAACGGTTATACACGTGTAAACATGGAGTTCACTAACGCCGAAATTCGCGCTATTTTAAAGTTTTCCTTCGTTAAAGGCAAATCCACTAGAGAAACGTTCCGTGTTATTAATGGTGTTTAGGGCGATGGTACTCTATCACCTCAAACCGCGGAGGAATGGTTTCCACGATTCGGAGCCGGTGAAAACGACACCATGGATAAGCCAGCCGGTGGAAGACCTGTGATGAAGAATACCGATCGAATCGTGGAAATCATCGTGTTAAACCGGCAGGTGGCATTTTGTGACATCGTCCAGGAGATGGGAGTTGGTCACCAAACCGTTTCAAGCCATCTGCAGAAGGCTGGATACAAGAAAAAGCTTGATGTTTGGGCGCCGCATGATTTGACACAAAAAAACCTTCTGGACCAAATCAACGCCTGCGAAATGCTGCTGAAACGGAATGAACTCGACCCATTTTTGAAGCAGATGATGACTGTCGACGAAAAATGCATCACATACGACAATATCGAGCGAAAACAGTCGTGGTTGAAGGCCGGTGAATCGTCTCAAACAGTGGCCAAGCCGGGATTGACGTCCAGGAAGGTTTTGCTGTGTGTTCGATGGGATTAGAAGGGAATCATCCACTATAAGCTGCTCCCATGTGGCCAGGGGCTTAATTCTACCGTCTATTGCGAACAACTGGACCGCTTGAAGCAGGCGATCGACCAGAAGCGTCCAGAATTTGTCAACAGGAAGGGTGTAGCGTTCCACCAGGACAACGCCAGACCACACACTTCGTTGATGACTGATCAGCTGCTACGGGAGCTCGAATGGGAGGTTTTAACGCATCCACCATATAGCCCGGACATAGCGCCAAGTGATTACCACCTGGTCCTGTCCATGGCGAACGCCCTTGGTGGTGTGAAGTTGAACTCAAAAGACTCTTGTGAAAAGTGGCTGTCCGAGTTCTTCGCAAATAAAGAGGAGGGCTTCTACGAGGGGGTATTATGAAGTTACCGTCTAGATGTAAATAGATTATCGAACAAAACGGCGCATATTTGAACTAAATCCGATCACTCTAACACTTTTTATGAAGCATTGAATGAAGGACAAAAAAGTGGAACGGAGATATTTGACAACCTTAAAATTATATTTATAAAAAATTATTGAGTAGCATTGGTGCTAAAACTTCGAAACTTAGAGTAAAAGTAACAAACGAAAGCTCCTCTTCTAAAATTAAATAAATTATTAGTTCTGGCATAAAGTGTTAACAATCAAACAATTTCAACAGTCAATGACAATAAAGAATGGCGAATGATGATTTGAAATGAGACAACGCCAAATCCGCGGAAAAAGCTGTTCAGACACGACTAAACGACACTTCGTCGATAATTAATTACAGGCTTCATTAATCAGAAGAAACTGATCGAAGATGGGAATAATTGGTTTGTAATGAGGCATTTAATGCTGATAGCCGATTGCTAATTGCACCTATAAACGAGGGGGAGTTTTCGGTGCAAATTTGTTTACATGACCTTGTCGTGGTATATGGCAATTTGTCTTTTTGATCTTCCTTATCTGGAAGATTCACGTGATCAAAACCGGCAGTCCTATAAAGTAAGAGTTAAGTTGAAAATGATGAAAAAATAAATCAAAGCGTAGAATAGAATAGGTTTATTGTAAACTAATTGTTTCAACTAGATTGAATAAATAAAATAACCGAATTATTAGGCACTAAGTGTGCTTTTAATGCCTGATTCGTGTTCTGCAATTAATTAACTTTTTTGCGCATTAAAGGGATTCTTTATACCTTTAAGTGACCGGAATTAAGTCACAGCACTGACCGAAGGTATAAGGAAGAGAGGAAAAGGAGTTACCGATGCATATTGGTTAGAAATGCCTGTGGAATGTAATGAGGGGGAAAATTTGGCCTGAGAAGAGCATTCCATATTCATGGGGTGCAGCTGAAGAACGAGTCTCTAAACTTAACTAACGGGTGCGCATTCCTAACGAGGCGGGTGAATTTTCTAAGGGGAGAAATTCAGCTGGCTAAACCGCAAGAACATTTTTTTTGTTGAAATAGCGATAAAATTGAGGCCCAGGTCCACCCCGGACTGTAGCGCCACAAGAAGAAGAAGAAGAAGCGGTAAAATAGTGATAGAGACTCAACACTTGGTCGATGTTCTAACGAGTCGATTGACTTCACAGCATTATTATCACCAATAAGTTTTTACTCGCTGTTGGATTCTATCTAGAAGATGTAGAGAGATCTTAGAAGCACCAGACCAGATAGGAGCGTTATACTAAAGTTTTGAGCGGATGTACGCTTTATATATTGTTGCCAAATCAGAAGGGATGAAATATTTCTTGCATCGAAGAAACCTAAACATTTCGCTGCATTTTTGGTGATCTCGAATATGTGATCATTTCAACTTAGTGTTGATTTGATACACATACCAAGGATGAAAAGTTGTTCAATTTCAACAACGCAGAAGCCATTCATAGATAATGGCAGGTTATCTTGAGAACGCTTGAAAGGCAGTAGACAGCACTGAGTCTTGGAAGCAATAAATTCCACTCTATTTTTTTTACCCCAATCAATTATGCTGTGGTCGCCGTGGCTGAGTGGATAGAGTGCGACGCTTACACGCCGAAGGGTCTAGGTTCGATTCCCAGCTCATCATTAATTTTTCGAATTTACCGGCACCACCTCTTTCGAGCTGCTGACAACACTCAAAGAGTAATAACTGTCTAAGAAAGCTTCTCAAATCTCGCCGTTCGGAGTCGGCAAAAAACTGTAGGTCCCTTCTACTCGTGAGAGAACAGTTGATGAGCAAGCTAGGCCCTGGTCCACCTTTGGACTGTAGCGCCAACAATTATTATAATCAATTATGCTGCCAAGATCGAAGTTTAATGAGCTTAATATATGTCAAAAGCATGCATTTTCGACAAGAGAGCCTGATAGCAGACTCTGCCAAATGCTTTTGAAATATCAAACGCAGCGATCTTACTTCCTCATACATTCTGCAAAAATTGGTTTCATTTTTCGATCAAATATACCATTAAACCCCAAGTGGACATGTTCCTGTGGAAGCCGTATTGCCGGTCATTAAGAAGCTTCCGGGTTTCAGTAGGGAAAGTAGGGACATAAGTGCTGTCGGTCGGTAAGAGATGGGTGATGATGTTATCAAACTGTAATCCTTGCAGACAAATGTTTCTCTTTCTAAATTGGCAGTATTGCCATTAGAAGTTTACTTACTTACTTATCAGGCGAACCATGAAGAGTTTAAGCCTGAGCAATTGCTGCCTTCTACTGGTGATGCCCCTGGTCACACTGCTTCCAGTGATCAAGGCAAAGTAGTCTTACATCCGCGATGACTTGGTCTCTGTACCGGAGATTCGGTTTTCTTCTCCTTCTCGATCCAGGGGGATCGGATTCGAAGACTCTCTTTGCTGGAGAATTGTTGTCCATTCGCTCGATGTGGCCGAGCCAGTGTAGTCGACGGATTTTTTCCTTTCGGACAACATCCACATCCTTGTACAGCTCGTAAAGTTCGCAGTTGTGTCTTCTCCTTCATTCGACTTCCTCGAAGACGGAACCGCCGCACTATCTTCTCCAGTACCAAATTGGAAAAAAACACACGACAGCGCATCTCTTTGCCGAAATGCGTTGCAGGTCTCGAACGATTCAGAGGTTTTTGAACTAAACTGCTCGGTGCATCGCGTATGTGTTAGCTTGGTGCAACACAACCGGATCAATTTTGCTGGGATCCCGAATTCGGCCATCGCCCCGAATAGCTTCTTGCGATGAATGCTCCCGTATGTGGCTTTAAATCCAATGAAAAGATGATGAGTATCGATCGAAACTCGCTGGTCTGCTCCAGGATCGGCCTTAGTGTGAAGATTTGGTCTATAGTCGATTTGCCGGCCGGAAATCGCACTTATGCCGATTAGTAGGCCTTAGACGGATAGGATCTTGTAGGCGACGTGCAGCAGGCATATACCTCTATAGCTCTTGCAGAAGATAGGATCGGCTTTTTTGTGGATGGGGCATATGGAGTTGATATTCCAATCGTCGGGTATGCTATGGATTTGCAGCGGGTTTTGAGAATGAGAAAAGGAGAATACTTTCGAAGGAAATGTTCTGAGTCGATAGTTTTCCCCATCAGCAATATGTACGAGTATACTGTGGCCGTCGTAAGTGCCACACTCATTCGTTCCACTCCAGAACACCTCATTCGAGTTGCTGACAGCTCCTCAAACTTTTCCATTTAGAATTGCCAAAAATATGTAAATCCTCCAGCTTATAAGGGAACAAATAGAAATATTTGCAGGGAAGAGCTTTTAAGCGTTTTTGATTAATTTGGTTGTCGTTCCATAAACACTGATGGAATATTCCGCTTTATTATATCAAAAAAAAAAGCAGTATGCAATTTACCTGTGTGCAAAAACAACATTTTTTTAAATTGAAAGTCCTTTGATTTATTATCTTTCATGTCGTTCGAAAGAGATAATTAATTGATTGTAGCCAATCACGGTTTATTCAATCATTAAGAGCCGTCATATTTTTAATTTGTGGTATAATTAACTATTTTAGACAGTTTATCTCGACCTCACAGGGGCTTTTCCCACCACGTCTGGCTCTGCTCTTAATGCAGTCAATCAGTCTCACTCTCCTTGACATCCACATCATTGGATGCACATTCAAGGCCATCTCTTGACTAAAATGGAATGGTTTTTGGTTCAACTCGCACTGAAGCTGTGATGACTTCGCACACCGCATATCCTATGAAACTAGCCTTTTGGACATGCCGTCTGATGGGAGGTCACCCATAATACAGCTGCGTAGGTTATACAAAGTCAACTTTCACCCGTGTTCTGGGCTGGCGCTGGCCAGAAATTGAACCGGCAAGCGAGTTCAGTCGGATTTTCAGTCGGATCTGGAGCTGGGGCCTCCATAGAAGACGACAACATCAGATTTCACGCCTTCTTAGATAATTTCGCGTCGGTCTTCGAGACGGAAGCTTACGCGATCCTAATGGCCACTAACTATATTGCGAAGAGCAGGTGGAAGGAGCGAAGTGTCTGTGTTTTAGCGACAGCCAAGCAGTGCGGTCTTACTGAACCGTTTTACCATTTCCAAGATAGTCCAAGTGGTCGCCGTGGTGTAGTGGGTAGAGTGCGACGGTCACACGCTTTAGGGTCTAGATTCTATTCCCAGCTCAACGCCAATTTTTCGAACTTTTCACGGCACCACCTCTTTCGAGCTGCTGACAACACTCGAAGAGTAATAACGGCCTAAGAAAGCTTCTCAAATTCCGCCGTTCGGAATCGGCAAAAAACTGTAGGTCCCTTCTACTCGTAAGAGAACAGTAGCGCGCACAACACGAGTAGTTGATGATCAAGCTAGGCCCTGGTTCCCCTTTGGACTGTAGCACCAACAATTAGTATTATTAAGATAGTCCAAGAATGCAAGTTTTCCCTTAATTTGGTCGGCAGACTGGATTCGCTAAGACTGATTGCCGGGACATCACGTGATTATGGGAAACAAGATTTCCAATGAACTAGCCAGGCAAGGTTCAAAAGAAGCATTTGCAGGGACCGAACCTGCATTCCTGGTTAAGGCCTCCATCGACGGTTGGGTCTCCTAACAGCATAACCAGAGATAGCGTGACTCCCTGATGTAGGATGACCCAGTGCATGCTCCCGAAAGTTAGCAAAAAATCTTCTATCTGTAGACAGAATGTGTGCAGAGGATTAAGCACCTAAGGTATGGGCTTGATGATAGCACTCTTTACGACGCCTGTGGAGAAGGTGAAGACACTTCAGAGCACTTTCTCTGTCACTGCCCCTCCTTTCCCAGTATGAACTGGAGCGCTCAGACCAGTATTTGAGTTCAGTTCAGTTCAGTTCAGTGTATGCCAACCTCCAACAAAAAATCGGTTTTAGACATCTTTGAATAGGAAATTAAAACTAAAAAAAAACTGTAGGTCCCCTCTACTCGTAAGAGAACAGTAGCGCGCATAATAGAGTAGTTGATGAGCAAGCTAAGCCCTCGTCCCCTGTGAACTGTGGCGCCATTCAATTATTATTATTATCCATTTTTTGTTATTCGTAGTGTTTCACTTAAAAAAGTAAACAGTTTTGATGCGGTTCAGCAATGGCTAATTGAGTGCAAGGCCTTAAAGTCAAAATAATCAAACATCCTTCTGCAACCTTCCTTCTTACTCATAAATGTTCCTTTAAATCGGGGACAAGCTGGTTTTTGTATAAATGCCTTCTATGAATGTTTCGGTTTAAGTTCGGGAAACGGAGTGAAGGCAGACTAAGGATTTTTAATTTGAATATATAACGATGGATTGAAATTTAAAATAATTCCGTCCAGTTTAATTTTTGTTGACTTTTTGAGTGACTCGTCAACCAGGATATGGTGCGTATTTGCGACAGTTCAACGGAAAAGAGACAACCACTTTACAGAAAACGCGGCAAATGGAGCGGCGTAAGGCTCCATATTTCTTGGATATTTTTTCCGACACTGCTAACTAATCTTTATATTCAGATACATATGTACTTAGCAAAGTCCATCAAGTTAAATATTTATGTACTGCTGTAAACACAAAACACGTCAAATGAGACATTTCATCAGTCCAGAAATCTAAACGCTGCTCAGAAACGAGAAATAAAAACAATTTAAATGTTTAAATATAACATTGTGAAACGTTCTCTTTTTCATTATGTTTTTTTTTTTCATTTTATTTATATCCGTTTATTTATAATTTATAATAATATGTTCAATTTGTTTTATGGGTTCTTTTGTTTCTCCCGTCTCCATAAATACTATATCCTCTTTCGCTCTTACTTAGAATAAGTTATTCTCATATATTTACTTGCAAATTACAATTACAAATACCGCGATAAGGATATTATTATTTTCTCATCGTCATCATTTATGTTACGGGCATGTATATATATATATGTTACTTTCGAATTAAATCAATAAATTAATAGATTTGTTTGAAAACTAAAGTGGTAGCCTTAGAACTAAAGTCTTACATCCGAAACACGGTAAATCATACAAAAAATAAATCAAAGGCAAAGAATATCATTCCTTCTTTCACTTCGAATATTCGCATTATGAACTATTAACACATATCAATAAAATACATACATGTATATGGTTGTTGGCTTAGCAGTCTATTAGGGGAAGGGTAAAGAAAACAACAAACTATCAATTTATTTTACACATAAACATGGATGGTTTATTTTTTCCGATTTGGGTTTGTCTTACACAGTAATTCATTTTTCTTTTTTTCTTATTTATGCTGGTTTTTGGGGGTGTATTTATATTGTTTCCACTTTAATTTGTAATGAGTATACTTAAGGAAGAATAAATTATTACTTCAGTTATATTATGTTTAGTCGGGTTCGTTTTAATATAATTTTATTTAGGAGCTTAAACAATAAAATAATTTTTGTTTTTAATTCTCACATGGTCGTTGTGCATCGCGAATGGAGTTTTGAACTTGCTTATCTCAGGATTTAATCTAAGGAGAAATTTCGACATTTTCTGTTCGTAAAATTCGTATGGTGGTTAGTGTGCTTTTTTTTGGTTTCCCTCAAGGGGAGTTGTTAAGAATAAAAAAAAAATTAAGTGAATTTAATAGTAAAGTGCGTTAGTTGAATTTTTTGTGATTTAAAATTGGATGAAATCTAAAACAGGACATTCTCACGACATGTTTCATTTATGGTAAACAGGAATTTGTCTTTTGAAGTGATATCTTGAAATCTTTATAAGTGCAGTTCAATAACTGTTTTTCGAATTTAAAAGAGCGTCAAAACCTGCCAACTGGTGTAATTATTTTGACTGTAGGGGAGCGGGTCTAAGAAAATTGTTTAATCAGTAAAAGGGACTTTTTGCAGACATCGTTCCTTAAAGTTATTGTTAACGAATTCAGATGATGCTTTTTAGCGTGTAAGCACTGTCATATGAATAATTTAAGTTTAAACTTCACTCAGCTGAGATTGATTTCGGTTAAATATAATTTTTTCATGACCAAGATGCCAGAGCGATTTAGGGTCTTAAAAAATTGACTTACATTATGTTCATCTTTTTAAAATTCTTCATAAGAGTTTGTCAGCAAAAATATATATCGCATAAGATTCTGTGGAAATTTTACACCAAGTTCTTGGACAAAGCTGAAGTTGCTATCTTTTGCAAATAAGTAAAATTAGCTTGAATGTAGATGAGATGTGTCAGTAAACATAAATTAATTTCATAGATTCGACCACATCATCCGTATTAGAGAAGCGGTAAGATACACAGACGATTGAAATCTTTGTAATAGAAGCAACTTTTATTCTTTGCATCATAGATTTAAAAATAATTCGTTCTTTAGATCGCTCGTTTAAATTTTGTCTGGTGATTGTTTAAATTGCTTTATATGGTTTGTCGCCTTCGGTGTCGGTATTTCGGTCCCGAAAGCAAAACAAAACCTAAGAAAGTTGTATTAAGTGGTGAAATTTATGCTTTTACAGTCGATTGGAATAGTTCAAAAAGCACAAATACAGCCTACTCTGTATGCAATTGCAATTTAATTCAGCAAGAATTGCTTAACTGATCGGAGCAAATTAAGTGCGGCACATCGAGTTGTTTCAGTATAAACAGCATTGAACAAGCGACACACGCTTTGCAAATAACAATAATGTGAATGCGCAATGAGTAGATTTTTTTCTAATAAAGTTAGCTAAGCACAATCTGGTCTGAACTATGAAGTAGAGGCCAAATCAAGAGCGAAAAAAGCTACTGACATCTACATAATGCAATCGTTTAATAGAACTATTTTTGACTAGCAGATCTTCGGTTGGGGCACATGGCCAATCTCCTTTAGCAACTTCTCATGCTGTGCGTGCTCTTTCGAGAAGGACATGCAGTGCCGTCTCTGAATAGCGAATTTAAGAAGTTTTTCGTTGACAAAGCAACTGCAAGTAATAATATTTGTTGGCGCGACAGTCCACAGGGGGACCAGGGCCTAGCTTGCTCATCAACTACTCGTGTTGTGCGCTACTGTTCTCTCACGAGTAGAAGGGACCTACAGTTTTTGCCGACTCCGAATGGCGAAGTTTGAGAAGCTTTCTTAGACAGTTATTACTCTTTGAGTGTTGTCAGCAGCTCGAAAGAGGTGGTGCCGTGAAAAATTCGAGATGTTCAGCCGGGAATCGAACCTAGACCCTTCGGGGTGTGAGCATCGCACTGTACTCACTACGCCACGGCGGCCACCAACTGCAAGTACAACTATAAATTAAACGCTGATTTAGATGAAGTTAGTTAATCGCTCAAGGTTACTGGGAAAATGTGGTTAAAAATCATAAAATTGAAAGGGATACTTTTGAAGATAGTCAAGTGAAGTTGAATTTTGAATTTTTCGAGAGTTGAGTGCAGAATTTTGCCTTATTGTGCTTTAATTGAGACAAGCATAACTATAATTGAGTACAAATTCACATGAACAGCCAAAGAATAAAGCCAAATCTTCAACTCAACTTTTCACATGATGACGCATGCAAATACCGGCTTTAAGGCAAGATTAAGCTTAAAACAAGAAACAGTATAATAATAAAAAATGCATTTTAACATATTCAATCCAAGTATCAAAAAAATTACTAACCTAATACATATTTTTGTTTCTTCTGAAAGTCCCATTGACATACTCTACACACATCTGAATTTCATACAAAGTCATTACGCTTAAATCTTAAACTGCATTTTTTTCCTATCGAAACCAAAACACAATTCAATTATTTCAATTAGAAAAAGGAAGAATTATTCAAGTGCAAGTCGATGCAAGAATTAAGTGTAACAGCATTGAGATTAGAAAATGCATACGCAAGCGCAATATTTATTTTTTCTTTCCTGTGCATATTGCTTTGATTTGTACATAAGAATTCAGAAAACATCTTTCCATGTTTATGCATTAGACTGCATTGTTAATGAGTATATTTAATATAATTATATGTATATAAATTCTGCTTGGCAAAAGATCGTATTGCACTTTTTTTGTTTTTTGATGATTTGTTAATTCGCGTCTATCTTCGAAAACTTATGTAGTAATAAGCCAGGCAAAATACAATATAGAGTAAATTATTTCAAATGATCGTTATTCGATTGTTCCATTTTTTGTTTTTTTCTTTTTTTTTTGTTTCTGTCATTCGCACATCACACGTTAGTAAGCTGAAGTAACACATTAAATTCAATGTCTTTAAATAAGTGTGATTTTCTTCTTCTCTTGGGAATTTTTTGTTTGTTTTAAGAAATTGATATAATCCAATCTCGGGAAATCGTATTTTCGTTTGCATATGCGGCACGTGAAAAGCGAGAAAGAAAGAAAATCCTACGGGTGCACGGGAGTGTTTGTTTATACATTTCAAAAAAGGAGATCCTTTATCACAAAATCATACAAAAGAACAACAACGAAAAATGATTTGAGACAACTTAAAACTGTTTTTGAGGGAATTTCTTCATCATGAGCATGACTTTAAAATGAAATCAACAATTAAAGTTTTCCTTTTTTGCTGCTTATCCACTTCATCGTGCGCTTTTGAGTTTAATCTTCAAATATATATCCATATCAGTATGTATATGTGTATATACTATGTATAATATTTGTTTGAATTTCTTATTTTGTTTTTAAGTATTTATTAATAAATATTATCATCGTTTGTTTATAATTTATGTATAATTAATTATTAACGTAATTTTATTTATAATATATTTGTATATATAATATTTATAAATTTAGTTTGTTTCCTTTGTTCGCTTTATTTTAGCTTGAATTTGAAAATTTTTTATCATTTTTTTTTCTGTTCTAAATTATTTATAACACTTTTTTGTATTTTTTGTTTGTTTTTTTTTTATTTTTTCAAAAAGGCATGCTAAAATAAAGGCCCTCATCGGGGGCCACTCTCAAACTCTATAAATATCTTGGTGGTCCTGAATTGTATGTCCCCTGCGGCGGTGCTGGTGACGCTTGACCTTGACGTAGAACATCAAATGGTGAATCGGAACGCTGCATAAAATGGTGGTAATTGCTTGGTGGCAGTTGATGCTAGATAAGTTTAAAAAAATGTGTTTTTTTTTATTTTGTTAGTTTAAGCAGAATGTTGAATTTTATCAAAATATTCTTTAATATATGCAAGTTGTAATCTTTTTATTCAAGACCTCGAAGAGCAGACAACTCCGTAGACTGCGATGAGATTGGCACATACAGTATCGGACAAAACAATAGAACGTATCTAAGCCAAATTGTGTGCCACCTTGTAGCTTATGATAGCGAGAAGCTACGAGGATGGAATTTTGTCCTGATTTTTACTAAACAATATAAACATACAAACATTATTCCGTTTCCTTATAAAATAAAATTATAAAAATTCAATAAACAAAAAAAGTCAGAAAACTACCGCGACACAATTATAGCACTCCCTAGTAGAAAACATATTTCGTTTGACTTCTAGTTTTTTCTTTTTAAATGTATTTGAGATTTCCTTATTTTACCGTTATACAGAGTATAAATTGAGTTTCATGTTTGAAAACGTCACGGTATAAATGAGAATTTTTATAAATTTATTGATTTGCATGAGATATTGTCAATATGATGCAAAACAAATACAATAACTTCAAATAAAAAAATTATTTCAGGCTCTAAGGATGACTTATCCAGGCATAATAATAATTGTTGGCGCGACAGTCCGCAGGGGGACCAGTACCAAGCTTGCTCGTCAACTACTCGTATTGTATGGGTTACTGTTCTCTCACGAGTAGAAGGAACCTACAGTTTTTTTTTGCCGACTCCGAACGGCGAAGTTTGAGAAGCTTTCTTAAACAGTTATTACTCTTTGAGAGTTGTCAGCAGCTCGAAAGAGGTGGTGCCGTGAAGAATTCGAGGTGTGCAGCCGAGAATCGAATCTAAACCCTTCGGCGTCTGAGCGTCGCACTCTACCGACTACGCCACGGCGGCCACATCCAGGCATATAATAATCAAAAATCATAGAATAGTGAGGTCTATAACATTCCGGCTAATGCTGAAGTATTTGATGTTTATCGTTATCCATAAAAAGGCCACGAAAGCCGACTATAAGGGATGACAACATTATATAACAGACATTCATCAAAGATAAGTTGATTTCCGCGAACAAAATTGAATTGAAGATTGCATTTACCAGAATGTGCCAGGACGGTTTAACAAAGGGCTGTATGTCTATACAGTCGACGCCCAGAACGTAAGTCGTTCATTTCTAAAAAGAACTGAACAAGCGATTAGCCTTTGCAAATAGCCATCTAAATTAGACGACTGCAAAGTGGAAAACGATCCTTCTCCTGAAGAATTCAAATATAAAAGTATTAAGATAGGATCAAAAGAATAAGAAGTCGGGAGTGGAAGAGATGGGATCCACGATACTGCATTCCGACAATTAAATTTGGACGACAAAATGTCCTCGTGTGAGGTTGTTTTTTTCTGTTTGGGGAGCAGGGCCAAATTACCGAAAAAATGGTACTATATTATAGATCGTTTCAAATACTTGGACATCTTGAAAACAATTATGTCGTTTTATGCCGAAAAGAAAATGCAAAAAGGATCTGACATAGGACAACGATCCTAAACACACCAGAAAAGTTGTTAAAAATTTGAAGTTTTGGATTTGCCTGCGTAGTCTCCCGATTTCAATCAAATTGAAAACTTGTGGGATATTGTGGGCAGACAAATAAACCGGAAACAATTTATTTTTTTTTTTCTGATAGCATAGGCATAGGGTTAGAGTGCGACATTCACACGCCGAAGGTCCAGATTCGATTTCCAACTGAACACCTCGAATTTTTCGAGCTGCTGACAACGCTCAAAGAGTAAGTTGTCTAGAAAAAAACTTCGCCGTTCGGAGTCGGCAAAAAACTGTAGATTCCTTCTACTTGTGAGAGAATAATAGCGCGCACACGAGCAGTTCATGAGCAATCTAGGCCCTGGCCTACTTATGGACTGTAGCGCCACCCAGTTATTATTAATTTAATAATTTGGATCAATTGTAAAAGACTATAGAGGATGCATGAAAGGATGTGCCTATGGATTTAGTAGAAAATGTATTGCCTTTATGCTAATAAGGTTTATGGCGGTAATTAAGGCGAAAGTATTTGCAACAACAATTATTTTGTTGCAAAACCTTTTATTGGGTCGCGGTATTTTTTTTTTTAATTTATTTGTTCAATGCATTTTTAAATTTTATTTTCCTAAATATGTTTCTTCTTGTTCTTGTTATTGGCCTTAACCAACATGCCTCTCCAGACAGCAAAGAAAATATTTACTTTGTTTAATAATGTTCAGGAAATAAGTTTATAAGAAAAAAACTTTAATGTTTGTAATTGCTCTCTGTCGCCCGATACAAACATAAGGGTTGGTGCATATGGTAAGGTCCGATACTGTATAAATGTCCCCGAATGAACGACAGAGCTACTGTTCCATACACCTTTCTACGCGCGTTAAAATAATTTACAATTTGGTATAAACTCGGAAAACCAAATTTGAGGATGTTTTTCAAACAGCAAAGCATTACGCATTACACAGCAAAGCATTACGCATTACGCAGCATTACGCTCTGGAAACTCAAATTGCCTGCAACCCTTTCAGCTCTATTGCCTCTGACCTCTTTGAAGGATTTTACCTAAAGATCCTTCCAGACGCAGAAACTGAAAATGGCTGTTCATCCGCAATTGAAAAAATCTGAATGTTTTTTTTTTGACCCAATAACAAATTTAAAATAATACATAAAGTTTGCAAATCGACTTAGGGAGCTGATGACTGAAAAATTAAAACAAAAAAATACAACTATCTGGAAACAAAGATTTTTGATCAGCTTAATAATTCTGAGAAATGCTTCTTAAATCAGTTAAGTCAGAGCTAAGTCGGACAATCAAGTAAAATTTGTACCGAACAAGATAGTACTCAACATTGAACAACAATCCATATGAGGCAAATTTAGTACGGCTAATAAAAAAAGTAGGTACAGTGGTATTCAATTGATTTTTCTTGTAACTGGCGCGCTAAAGGAAAAATAGTTTTTGACTGGAGTTAAGCAAAGCACGGGTCCACGATATAGAGGAAAACAGAAAGAGGCGGTAGCTGGAGAGAATATTCCGTATTCGTGTAATGCGCGGTTGTGGGAATAGTTTCTGAACTAAATAGTATGTCCAAAAGAATGTCGAAGGCTAAACTGATAGGCATCCTTGCTGGGCATGTACTGCTTACGAAAAGGGTAGGAATACAGCTGGCTAATTCCTTTGAGCCTTTCTCGTTGAAATTTTGATGAAAGTGTAACGAGGACGTAACATTGATGAAAGTGTAACGAGGACGTAACATTACGACGATGTTTTAACGAGTCCTTTGACATCGCAGTTTCTATTGCATATGATTTTTATCGATCGCTGTTGAGTTCTGTCCAGTAGAAGGGGACCACCCGACCAGAAGCTTTAAGCAAATATAAGCCTTGTACAAGTATATTGTAGCCATATTAAAAGGAAGCTACTGACAACTTCCCTTTTTAAAATTGTGCCTGCTGACAAGGCGATGTTTTCTGTGTCTAGTGAGACTAACTGCAAATCACGTATAATGTTAATAATTTTCGGCACCTGGAAACACAAGTTGTATTGACTCTCAAAAAACATCTATGCCTAGCAGTGAAGTCGTGCCCTCTCTCTTCGAAAAGGGGGAATTGGACAAATTATGACATCGCCTAATTCGAATCGTAAGAACTATGCGCGATATGATCGACCTTAAACGATAATATCTGCTAGGCACCAAAGATATTTAATAAAATTCTGGAAGCAGGATTGAGAAATTCGGAAAATCAGTGAGTCAAGTAGAAGCACATACTTTGTGTAGCCAATAGACGCACGGACACCTGCAAGCTGCATTTCAAATCCAAAAGTAATCTATATCATTCTCGACATTTGATTCAAATATTATTTGAAAAAAGGATATAAATCGAGTTTTTTTCAAACTCACTTCAACACTCACCTGCAATCCCCGCAATCCTATTGGTCCAGCTGCGCCCATTATGTGACTCGGTCCATCACCCAAATCTAGTTGTAAACTATCGGGTGGCTCTCCGGCTAAATGTAATTGCCCTAATGACGCTGTTGCCATTGCAACATCGGGCATCATGTCTGACAGATGTCCACCTTCGCAACCGCCATTGGCTCCGTCAATGCCATCGCCCATGGGAGCGAATTGCCGATAGTCGCCTTCAGTTATTAGCGCAGGTAAATCACCACGGTGCCCGGAAGAGTGTCTTGATCCATAACTGCTCCCGCCTACCATACCTCCGCCGCTGCCAATAATGCTGGCGCCATTAGCGCCGACTCCGTGGTGAGCAGGGCCAACGCTCAAGTGTTGTCGCGGAAATGTCATGTTTCGACTATAACATGGCATGTTATTTTGTACTGATGTGGCATCATTCCCGCCAGCCAAGGCTGGCGATGGCGGTGGCGACTGTTCATCGTCGATGTGGTCAGTCTGTGTTGTATTGTTGGCAGCTACTTCGTCCACCCCACTTTGGCTGCTCAGTGAACTCTCCAGGAGCTCTGAGACCGCGTCCGGCAAATTGAATTCACGAACAACGCGCAATCGAATTTGGCGATTGATTTCGTGCTTTGACGATAGTGGCAGCAGTAGTGCCCGCTGGCACATTGGGGACTGTCGCAGTTTGTGCTCTCGCTTGAGCATCGCTGCCATCGTGGGGCCGTCGGGGGGCGGAATCGCCGCTGCTGCGGCCAGCATGTCAATATTGTCGGGCCCCGATGTTGTGCCCACTCCACCGCCCGCCGCGGCGTTCATTCGGGAGACCATGTAGAGTGTGTCGGGTATGTCGGGCATGTGTCTCGATCGCCGAAAACGATTCGAGTCATGCGGGTGCATATGTGTCTGTCTGTCTTCCAGCAGTGCCTTAACCTCCTCATAATACGGCATGAATAGGCGAGGACGCACAAAGAGCCCCTGGTTCTTCCCTCCACGGATCCACGCGTTCACCCGCAGATTCTCGCGCTCATCCCCAATCATGTGCGAGGGAGGGGTGCTCACGAGTCCTCTTCGGATAGCTTGGCAGAGGATTTCACTGTTCGGCGGCAACACGTGATCCATCCGAACCAGGGGAAGGAGCTCAGAGAGAATTTCCCTTAGTTCGACATCGCTGAGATCGCGCTTCTTCACTCCTTTCCGCGTCACCGAGTGCGCCGTGTGACTCAGCAGATTTGGCTCCCGATCCTCCATGCGCCGGATCAACTCCTGCTCGCCCCACTTGAGCACCGCCTGGAGTACTTCCAGTTCGGAAGCCTGCAAGAAGTTACTCTGCAGGGCGCAAATCAGCTGCGCCTTGTCCAATTGATGTAGCACTGGCGATGATATGACTGCAGAGAACTCCTCCCGCAAGTATTGGCACGCTTGTCGGAACACCCAAGCGGACCCGTGCGGCTGGTTGCCCCATTTTAACACAGTCGGTAGAGTATCTAGCGAGAGCCACTCCAGTATCAGATCCTCACATCCCTGGGCCAGAATATCCAGCTCTAAGAACCGACCAATTTGATACAGCTCCATTGCCTCCTCCAGAGGCGTGGGCCGCGCCCGGCCCGTGTGGGTAAGTGCGTGCACTTCGCCTAGGCTGCCTGCGCTGTTTCCACTGCCAGCACCTCTCAGTATGAGCGTCAAATCAACAGTATCCAAGTAAATAGCATGTAACAGCACACGAGCATACCTCTTCGGGATCACAGTTTCATCTAGCACTATACGCGTTGGCACGTGCAGCGCGCGTTCCGTGTATTCATCAACGTTTCGCGTCCGCCGCTGAATGAGATTACGAAAGAATGGTGACCTAGCACTGAGAATGGCTTTGTGGCATGGCAACTCTAGCTTGGGTCGGAAACCGTACTCCGAGCTGCCCGAGTCCGGCCGGTGATAGTCGTTCCCCTCCGAGGTGAATACCAACGCCGCATCGGCGTAGTCTCCCGTTTCGAGCAGATAACGTAAGTCGTGCTCTAGCGGATTCGGTGTTCCAAAGTCGTCGCCAAGCTGCCGCAAAAGATTGATATCGATGCTCGGATCGTGTGGACATAAGTCCCCGGTATACAGGTACCGCAAGAGTGATGTGAACATTTGTACGTCGATCGGTGAAGATGGTAGCTCGAGGCAGATGCGCGCCCCAAAGCCGGGACACCCGGCCAATAGATCACGGAAATACGAGCATCGTGACGAAAGTATCGATCGGTGTACGGGGAAGATCGTCCCACGAAAAACTAGATCACAATCGGTGCATGTCTTCATGTCGAAAAGATTCGCCAGATCCTGCTTGAATGTCGTCGCCGGTGGCCGAGCTAGCTCCGCCTGAACCGAGAGATCTTTCAACGCAGCCAAAGCCTCATACTCCTCGCAAAGAGCCGACCAGTCCAGCAGGCTCCAATCCGAAATAAAGTCCCTTAACACCCTAGCATGATCACAGGCCTTTGAAGAGCGTCGTCGACGAATGAACTTCCGTTTGAGCGTAGCGAATCCGGTCACCCTCTTGCGACGTTGTTCCCGGAAGTGCGGACCGCCACTACTACCAGTCACACCCGATGAGGTCGCTTGCATTCCAGATGTCGAAGGCATAGCGAAATCCGACGAAGTTGTGGCGCCCATTTTGAGTCGTATGGTTGTGTCCTTTTGAATTGAGATTTGTGGTCTCCTTCGGTATGTTATTTGATGTCGAAGAAGCTTGCGTCTATCGTGCGGCGGTAAGAGATTTAGATGCAGAATGGATGTCGTACCAGTGTCCACACTCCGACTGCAACCCTCTTCCGCCTGATTTGATTAGCGAATATTATTCATGTGCACGACAGCTCTCTGAAATAAAATAGAATGAGAGGTTGTTGCGTCAGAATAAATGGCAAGGGAAGTGATTTGTAAGCAGGGCCTGTTGGATTGAAGCAATGGCTAAAAGGACTGCGATGCTGTCATGTGCTGTGCAACGTGATATCCTGAGTGGACACGTGAACGTTTTGCTGTTCCTCCATCTGATTGCGTTCTATCCGGGATGGACGTTCGAAACCATGATGAGGCATGAGATGACAAGTTTTATACAAATGCAATGTGTAAAGTTGTTGACAACTGACATTGTGAACGAATACAAGTTTAACATCATCTACCCATTATCTACCCTGTCTTTGGCATGTAACATTCAGGAAGCGACAACAAAATCCACGTACCATACAATTTTAAGAAACGATTTGTTTAGACTTTCTAAGTTGAAAGCGGGAAAACTATCCACAGCTGGCCAGTGCATACGATTCCAGGATTCAACATAGCTTGATTAATGCTTGACGCAAGAAAACACAAAAGCAGTTTAAATTGAAGCAAATTCAGCGAATGGACAGTTATTAAAATGTCTCCTCACTTACTTACAGGTGTAAACTTTTTTAACCAACACTGGAGGCGGGGACGTAAAAAGAAGATCTTGTGTTTGCTTGAATTGGAATTGGAAAATAATTTCGACTTAAGACCCTACCTTACCAAACGACAACTGCAACTGCCTTTGTATACAAATGAGACAACAAAGGAAATACCAGAACAAAAGTACAACACAAATCCGTTATCAATAATCGCCTCATTTGTGGTTGAGCACCAGCACCAGTGCACAAACGAAAAAAAACTATCCCATCAGACCTACCCCACAATCACGACGTCAAAATCTCTAAATTAGCTCTTCCCATTCAATTTAAAATCAATTGTAAACACGCTCATGTGAGATGTCAAATCATTGAACGCTCAGTGTTGTGGGATAATGTGGGATTATTTAGCCACAACCGCACAACAAACATACACAATTTTCAAAACTATATGTGTAATCTGCACAAATCTTCACTTTGATTCCACATTGATGTGCGCCTCCATCACTGAAGGCGCACAATGGTTTACATTCATTCAGCCTTTCACCCAAGCCAACTCAACAAAACGCGTCCACAATTCTTCTATGTGCCCATCCGTATGCCATTTGCCATGGGCTCGCTTCAGCGTTTTACATGAATTAGCGACCAGCAGCCAATAAACCGACGACGACGACTACGAGGCGATCCCTGCAGCAACACAGCACAACAAAGCCACTAACTTATCACCGTTCAAATGTAAATTCCATCCCGTCCATTTGTAGGCTCCCATTGGCGATCTCGCCTAGCATCAATGCCCATATCACGGGCATTTCCTAAATTATTTATGAAATGCACCAATGATTTACCCGAATATTACACACAGCACCGCTTGCAGAGCAACGCACATGCATAAAACATTAATTATGCAGACAATTTCCACTTAAAACCTCACATTTTCGCCACAAATGTAAAATCGACGAGCGGAGCACAGGAAAATGAAATAAAAAAAAACAGAGAAAAAACCCAAACTACACACAGAAACTGAACAGAAAAAAAAATGAAAAAATAAGAGGAGCAACGACGGATGGGCGAAGGTGTTGTTGGTGTAAGGTGCTGCTGTTTGTTCAGCGATGAAAACCGTTGCTGAGGGGTGGGCGTACAGGGGGGAACATGCTGCACTGAAAAAACTTTCTATCCAGCTTTCACATTACGACAACTGTGTGATGTCTGAAACGGGGCGACAAACGAACGAAACAACAGCAACGATCAAGGATAAAACACAAAACCTCCACACAGATTTCATGCACTTGTTCTTAAAACTCACAAAACTATGCACGATTTAGAAATTCAATTGAATTTTGTTGAGATTTGTTCACAGAAAAAGTGGATTTTGATTTTTCGTTTGTATAATTACCTCGAATGGTAAACATCTCGATAACTTGTGGGGGAAGAAGGAAATGAAAAGAACGAAAAAATGGGGAAAATTCACAAATGTATTTATCATATCATTTTTTCACTGTTATAGTCGCACGCAATTCATGTGAAAATCCTAACAAATTATTGAGAAACTATTCTTGCATTGAATTTTATTTGTTTTACTTCACAATTCACGGATTTCTGATGAGTTTTCTTTGCAAATAACTGGAGAAAAAATATAAACACCCTCGAAAATTATGACAGAAACAGGTGTACATTATTTTTAAAAATGTAAGAGATCACTTTGGGACTTCTTGCATTATTCGAATTCTAGTACGAATAAGCATAAGATGGGAAAAAATGTAATATTTCATGGAATGTGTGGGTAAGGTGGACTCGATAAGGTAGTTCTCTGAATTGAGTAGATTTATTTTGTTAAAATTCCTGTTAATAACACGGGAATAGATGATTTTACCCAAAAATGTGTTTAAAAAAGAAATTCTTGTTGCTGACACATCAATTACATTTGACTTCGTTTTGAAATTGAACTTCTTACAACTTCTCTTCTCCTATAACCGTATTTTGCATTCAATAACTGTTAAGTGGCATTCGGAAGCCAAAAACTCTTTTAGTTTCTGCGGCCCATTTCTCGAACCTTCTTAACTTACGAAACAGCAAAACAACTTTCCACCTGATTATTACATGATCCTTCAAAACATATGCTTGCTAGTCTTAATTGATATAAAGCACACTGAAATTGCCAGTCGAAAGGTTGGCTGATTTCAACGGTTAAGTAAGCATCTAGTTCATTCTCAATGTTTATTGGATATATGTCTTTGGTCACAAACTAGACCAATAGATACGTATTGCTTAAATCACCTTCGAAAATTTCTCAAATCAAGTATTTCATTCTGGCAATGCTAAAATTTGTTAATCTGATCAATCAGATTATGCTTGTTACTAATCCCTTATTTAAATTAAATGAAAAAGAACCAGACTTGGCTTCACCTTTTAAGTGTTGTAGTAGAATTAAAAGAAAATCAGCCCCATGCGCATTTGCCTTCAATTATACGACATTTATCCCCATATGATACTGCCCATCTGTCAAATAAATAGAAAAAGATTTCCCCTCACAGTTTTCGCTTTCATCGAGAAACGAACAAAATTTCAGTTAAAGCAAAAAGAAAAATTGAAGGACAAGGTGTGGAGCGTAGTTCACTGCTACCTGTGGCAGTCTAAAAATAATTCATAAGTTGTATTTTAAACCACCGATCCTTGTCAACAAATCAACCCTCGACAACGATAGAATTAGCAACTTCCCCACCACCAGTCGATACGCAAAAAAGTTTTTTTTGCATCTCATTTCATCCCTACCCAGATGTTAACATTTCATCTAAGGAATTCGATTCTGAATGTTCGTTTTTCGGCTACGAAATGCAGAAAATTCTCAAGAACAACAAATCGCTTTGTGCAACTACCTCAATTATCATCGTATGATGTAAGTAGTCTGTGATTGCAGTGCTTCCACCAACTATTTAAACTTCCTATCACTTGTTTACATTGATATTGATTTGTTTTTCACAAATAACTGCATCCGTCCTCTCCTAAGGTTAATCTAATTTTGCGTGAGAATGAGTTCACGCACACGTTTGCTGACGGCGATAGCCCAATCATGGGGTACGAATCAAATCAGCTGGCGTCCAATAGACCTTTAGAGGACTCGCGAACAGAGGCGAGTTTTATTCATAAAAATGGTGAGTAATCAACACGTTGAACAGCCCGAACCGGGGTCAGTAACCTGAGTTTTTTTCATCTTTAGCGTTTATTTGCGGCGTATTCGATGGTCACGGCGGACCATCATGTGCACAAGTAATCTCCAAAAGGTTATTGAGGTACATAGCCGCTGCTGTTGTCGATCGATCAGTATTGCGTGACGAGGTGGCGAGGGGGTGCACGAGTCAATCGTTTCTGAAGTGTCACAATGACAAAGTTTGTTCAAGTTCAATGCGAGCGTTTCTAGGTCACACACTAATCTTCCACTTCACAGGTAGACTTCGTCAAAGAAATTCAACCCATCTACGAGGAGAGCTTCGCCCAGTATGTACAAAACATAATCGATACTGATGTGGGGACAGCTAAGGCAATAGAGCGAGCATGCATGCACCTGGACAACGATTTGTCGGTCGAAGCGCAGAATAACATTGAAATTGGGACAACGATGTCAATTGCAATGTCAGGTGATAACAATTTTCCTTAATGAACATATGGTTGAATTTGAATTGAATGTGGATTGCAGGTTCCGTGGCCTGTGTGGCACATATTGAGGGAAAAGATGTGCACGTGGCCACTGTGGGAGACTGTGCCGCAGTAATGGGCTATCAGAACGACACGGGTCAATGGATGCCAAGAAAACTCTCAGTCGAACACAACATAGACAACATCAAGGAAGTTAAACGGATTCTGTCGGAACACCCGCCATCTGAGGCGGAGACGGCAATTCGAAACGATCGTTTATTGGGGCAGCTGGCTCCCTTGCGAGCTTTCGGAGATTTCCGATACAAATGGAGTAAGGAGCTCCTGCAAAGACTTGTAGTTGACAACTACGGGCCGATGCATATGCCACCACACTACGAGACGCCTCCATACTTGACGGCCATGCCCGATATTGTACATCATGAACTCACACCTGCCGACAAGTTTCTGGTCATTGCCAGCGACGGACTGTGGGATTTTCTCTCACCAAAGCAGGTTGTTACTCTGGTTGGGGAGCACCTCATGTCGAAGAAAGGTCTTGAACCTGTTAAGCTTCCTGAGGGTGAAGTGACACTGGATAGGATTGCCGGAAATCTCACTAGGAGAAAGTAAGTTTATATGGTAATGATAGACTTGAGGGTATTGTCTTTCTGAGTTTACGATCATGCAAAGTGCATAACTACTAGTTGTGTAGTGTTGGAGAATCTACTTTGAATACTTAATAAGAAACTCTATTCTTATTGCAGAGCTGGACGGGACAAAAGAAAACCCCTGGATCAGAATACAGCAACACATCTGATACGGAACGCCCTCGGGGGCACAGAGTACGGCATTGAGCATTCAAAAATCTCGTACTACTTGACATTGCCCCAAGACATGGTCCGTCTCTACCGCGACGATATAACGATAACCGTCCTCTACTTGAATTCAGACTACACTAAACAGGAGCCACCAGCGTCGACATAAATCATCAAATCATCACGCCAAGCGTCAGCCCCTTCCCATCGTGTTCCGTGCAGAGTAGATAATAATCGTTCAATGTTCCTGCCTCTCGAATTCGACCTAGTATATGTGTAGTGCGTGTGTAACTAACCAGTTTGTGTTGATCGAACAATTACCTGCATTTTATTATTCTGATGCTGACATTTAAATTCAGTTCAAAGTTGAAAATTCCCCAAAGCCGTCACTTGCAACTGCTCGATACAGTGACCATGTCATACCAATATTGAAATACCGTCTGTTAACCCGTTTTTTTGTTTACTTTCAGAAGTGTAAAAATATGCAATCTAGTTAATTACTATGTGTGCTTGGAGATAAGTGGGTGCTATTTGCGAAGCAAACGAATTATCCTTATCACTTCTCTTTACTCTATTTAATGGGAAATTTCGGCTAGTTTTCGAGGAATTATGTTTTTTTTTCTTTTATTTCCATTTTCGGTTTGGAGAGAGAAGGAGAGAAGTGCCATGTACAACAGAGTCTGGGTATTAATTCAAATTGTAGCTAGATAACATAACTATTTTTCTATATTCCAAAAGAAAACAAATCTGTATTCTTCAGTGTATAATATATAATTGCGGCTAATTTCAAGAAATTGTCTGTAGTTCAATTTGAAAGTAACTGTCGTGCAATAGGATAAAACTTAAGTGAAATAAAGTGATCATTTCACATGAAAAACAAGAATTTGTTGTTTGATTTTACCAGTCGATACGAAGGATGTACTAAAATTTCTGCAAATAAGGAGCTAACAAGACGGAATTACGCTCGCACATAGACGATTTCGTTTTGTTTTTACTTAATTGTATGGACTTGGCACAAGGAAAAATGGGGATGTTATGCCCTCGCTCGCTTAGCCCATATTATCTCAGAGTATTAAAATCATGAAGTTGCAAATTTTTTTTTTTTTCATACCATATACGCTCACTTCAGGTATATCGGTAGGAAGTGAGCGTCAAGATACAAATGTCTCGATAGGGAACATTTGTTGTGAACGAGCCCTTATTTTTTTTTTGTTTGTTTGTTTGCTATGCCATCTGTGAAAAATATTTAGTATACATCAAGTCAGACAACAGACAACATCATATTTTTTCAACGTGTTAAAATGTCGAATTTTGTACCAAAAAGTGATGATTTGCGGAAAGCATTAATTTTTTGTTTTCATTTGAAGAAAAGTGCTGCAGAGTCGCATCGAATGCTTGTCGAGGCATATGGTGATCATGCTCTATCAGAAGCAACATGCAGAAGATGGTTTCAACGGTTCAGAAATAATGATTTTGATGTGAGAAATGAAGAACGTGGAAGACCACCAAAAAAGTTTGAAGACGCCGAATTGCAAACGATATTGGGTCTAAATGACACTTTGAGTCAAAAGCAAATGGCAGCAATGTTAAATGTTGCACAACAAACAATTTCTGGCCGTTTAAAAGCTATGGGAAAGATCCAAAAGTGTGGAAAATGGGTGCCACATGAATTGAATGAAAGACAGATGGAAAACCGAAAAAAACACTTGTGAAATTTTCCTTCAAAGACACGAAAGAAAATCAGTTTTGCATCGGATTGTCACTGGCGATGGTAAATGGATTTATTTTAAGAATCCTAAACGGAAAAAATCATGTGTTAATCTGGGACAACCATCAACATCGACTGCAAAATCAGATCGATTCGGCAAGAACACAATGCTGTGTGTTTGGTGGGACCGGAAAGGTGTGCTGTACCACGAGCTCCTAAAATCTGGTGAAACCGTTAATACTCATCACTACCGATAACAAATGATCAATTTGAACCATGCATTGATCGAGAAACGACCAGAATGGGCCAGAAGACACGGCAAGGTAATTTTGCTCCATGACAATGCACCTGCACACAAAGCAAAACTGGTTCAGGATACAATCATAACACTTGGTTGGAACAGCTGCTCCACCCGCCGTATTCACTAGACTTGGCTCCTTCCGATTACCATTTGTTTTCATCGATGGGACACGCATTGGCTGCGCAGCGATTTGATTCCCACGAGGAGGTCGAAAATTGGGTGTCTGATTGGTTTGCTTTAAAAGACGAACAATTTTATTGGCGTGGTATTCACAAATTGTCAGAAAGGTGGTCAAAATGTTTAGAAAACAATGGCCAATATTTTGAATTAAATGCTTTCCCAGTAATAATTAGTGTTTTCTTACAAAAAAAAAAAAAAAAAATACCGGTATACCGGTATGTATACATATAAAAGAAAACTTCTAAAAGAGTCAAGGGTTAATGTTTTGCCCACATGTATTTCATATAAGCTGAGCTTCAGGACCGCACCGGGGACCGGTGATCCGGATTCGCACAGGACGGACCGGATATGAACATGGTATTTGTATGCAAATAATTCGACTGTTGTTTTTTGTATTTCATTTTTATTGGACATACTATGGAAAAACATCAAAGAAAAATCAAGATTTAATAAACACTTCATTCATTTAAGCATATATGAATACGAATTTTGAAATAAAAAGTATATACAATTGTGTTAAAAAAAATAGCAGTGCTCCTCAAAAAAGACAAATAATTTTCTATTAACTCAAATTGTTTTATTATTTTTTAAAAAAATGTATACAAAAGTAAAGTATTTTAGTCTTAACAGGTATATCACGAAATAAACGTTGTTTATAACTCTAAACTACTATTTTTGGCCGTAGTAATATTTCGCAGTTGTTCATGAAAATAGCAGTCTTTAGAATTATGCTGTGCCTAAACAACTGAAATCAATGAAACAATATGAAATCATTATTATTTACAGCTTACTATTAGTACTTTGTAGCAAAAACGTTGTTTTTTATCACTGCGCTGCATCTTCGTGGCATTGAGTCCACCGGACTCCGACATCTCTTAGCTGGTATTGCTTCCCATGAGTCTCGCACTACCATCCACAATTCTTTGGCGTTTTTTGGTTTGGCCTCATTTTCAGAATTTTTAACATCGCCCCACAAGTTCTCAATGGGGTGTAGGTCAGGGGATTGTGCTGGCCACTCCATAACGGTTATTCTTTCTTCATCAAACCAAGATTTTACCCGTTTTGACGAATGTTTTGAGTCATTATCTTATTGATATACCCAAACTAGTGGCATTTCCTTCTCGGCATATTGCAGCATAACCTATTCTAAAATTTTAACGTACTCAGCACCGTCCATTATACCCTCTATAGGTAATATAGGCCCAACCTCATTATATGAGAAATAGGCCCAAATCATTAATTTTGCTCTTCCGTGTTTAATACTTTTAACTATATAACGGGTATTATTTTCTTTATTCTTTCGTCTTCTTACATATTCCCGACGACCCTTGAACCCAAATAAAACTATTTTGCTTTCATCGCTTCACAGAATGTTCCTCTATTTCTCCAAGGCCCATCTTTGTGAAACTTTGCGAATGCCAATCTTTTTTGCACATGCTTTTTTGTAAAAAGCGTTACTTTTCGCGGGTTTCGAGCTGGTAGTTTAGCCTCTAGAAGACGTCTTCTCACCGCCACAGCACTCACCGGAAGTTGGAGTTCATCTTTTATTTGTCTGGAGCTTATTGAAGGGTTCTCCTTTGTCATGTTGATAATTTTTCGGTCAGTTCACTTAACCGTCACTCTTTTTGGATCGCGTGTTTCGGGCCTAGCTTTCCAGTTTAGCGCATTGCTGACCATTTTCGCTAAACATCCTATAATTTCCTCGACTGAAGCGTATGTTTTTCCCTCCGAACGCAATTTTTTGATCAAATTCCGTATATCTTCGGTACAATGTTTAGATCGACCCATATTTCTAAATTTAAAGTATGTTAATAAAAGACAACATATACAAGAACATTCAATTACCAAACAAGAATACACAAATATTTTTTAAACTCTAAATAACAATTTCTGAGACACTTTATGGTAAAATCGAAAAACACTGTTTTATTTTATTATATTTTTATGAACAAGCTTCAATCAACAGATTTTAATGATGGGTGAAAAAAGGAGAAAGTAAGTCTTTATTTTTTATTTCTGGTATGGTATCTTAGTTACCGGAAAATACAATAAAACCGGATATACATTTGGAAAAAAAATCTTAAAATCCAATAGAAAAAAATAATATCACTAACATCGATGTCTTGGGAGATGGGAGAAAATGCAGGATATCCACAGGCATCCTTCTACCCACACTGTGAAGTTGAATACAGTTCTTACTTCAAAAATTTTCATTTAAAACATCCTCTTCAACAATTGGTATTTTGTTTTAAAGTGTCTACAGAATAGGGATGCAGTTCACAGAGGACCAGGGTATAGCTTCTTCCGAAACTACTTATATTGTGTTTTCTCTCGAATAGAGATAATCAACAGTTTATTTGTTGCTTACAACTTTGTGAAATGTTCGTCCGGGAATCGGATAAGGAACCTTCGAAATGTAAGTCTACATACATGCCAGTACAATACAGTGTGCGCCGTGCGAAATTAAACTGCTCTAAGGTTTTTTGTTTGAGCGCTCAACAATAAAGTGGGGCTAGTTTTGGAAGCGCAATGATCCTTCGTCAATCTGAATGCAGTTTAACCAGAGTGCGGTCCGCATCAACATCCCAGTCCAATAGAATCATCTCCATCTGCCAACTCTGTTGAGAGTATAACTGAAGGCAGACAAGCCAGATGTGTTTTTCCACGGAAGTTTATGCTTACTACTAAGTTCCCCAGCTTTAGTAAGGGTAGAAAGCGGTAATGCAATCCCCATTCGAATGAAAGCCAAAATTTAAAACCTTTTCAAAACTTAAGCTTCTGTTTCAGTAAAACATTGATATTGAAATTCACTGATTTATTTATTTATCAAGATGTTCTTCTTTATGACTTTATGACGAGCGGAGAAACCACACAGAAAGGAATTAGTTTGATTTAAGTTTAATTAAATAAATCTTTGAACAAAATTTTAAATATGATTTGAAATAATAGAGCTGTTCCAATTGTCCCTGATTGCTACGAATGTCTACGAAATTCGCCGAAAAACTACCAAAAGGCGTTCCATTTGCTGGCATTTTCGCAGAAGATAGAGCTCATAAGAGAGCAAAATATTTCCCCTCTGCCCAAGATAATTCTGTGGGCAGCAGATGACTATCAAAGTGAAAATATAAAAACCTCTGATATTTCTCTTTTGGAGAGAGTAACTCTGCCGAAACTTGTGAAATGACTTTTCGTAGAAATTCGAAGAATTAACAAACCGTCAAAAAAAATGTGAACATTTATTATATTTTGGTTTCTAAACGAATCCATAAAAATTAATTTTATTTCGAATGAGTTTAAAGGGTCTTGGTTTTTGTTTGTGAGAAGCATCTTTAAGTCTGTTCCAATTGATTTGTGTACAGAAATTCGTAGTTGAGTACTTTGGGTAAAAATCTCTCTTGCAGAGAGTAACTCTATCGAAACTTGTAAAACGACTTTTCATAGAAATTCGTAAACAGCTATCGGACGTATAAAATGCCAGGGTTTTTTTTTTGTTTTCACTTTGACAGTCATCTGCTGCCGTGCTGCTGAACACAGATTTTTCTTCGGCAACAATTCGTAGTGAGGGAAAATATTTTTCTCTCTCATGCGATCTCTCTTCTACGAAAAAATCAGCTAATGGAATACTTTTTCGTAGTTTTTCGGGTAAATTCGTAGACATTCGTAGCTATTCAGAGCAATTTGAAAGGGCCTATTAATATCAATCAAATCTGAATGTTGCAACAGATAATAACAGTTATAACAATAATAATAATAATTATTGTATGGCGCTACAGTCCAAAGGGGAACCAGGGACAAGCTTGCTCATCAACTACTAGTGTTGTGCGCGCTACTGTTCTCTCAGGAGTAGATGGGACCTACAGTTTTTTGCCGACGCTGAACGGCGAAGTTTGAGAAACTTTCTTAGACCGTTATTACTCTTAGAGTATTGTCACCAGATCGAAAAAGGTGGTGCCGTGAAAAATTCGTGTTGAGCTGGGAATCGAACCTAGGCCTTCGGCGTGTGAGCGTCGTACTCTACCCACTACGCCACGGCGGTCACGCAACACTCTTATACCTTTACGAAAAATTCAGGATTAATAAATGCAATCTTTAAATAAGAAGCCGAATCAAGTTGAATGTAACCCGAGTCCCACGCATCGATTTGAACCCCACCATGAACACCTTAAAAACAGAAGCCATACACATGCGGGTTAGAATTCGCACTTGCTCATTTTATTTTGTTTCCTCTGTGTGATGCAAGTGCCCAATTGAATGAAAAATGTGAATGCACAAGAATATTTTTAAATAAAAAGATGTTGCAGTCTTTTGATTACTTCAATTTATTTCACATATATTTTTTTTGTTTGTTGATCTTGCACATTGATTTTTGTTATTTTGTTTTCAGTTTTATATATAAATCCTTAACAGCTTTAAATAAAATTATAAATAATCACGGGTTTTTAATGATATTTTTAACAAAATAAAGAACTTAGAGTAATGAGGGAGCGCACCTTCTTAAAAATTACTTAATCCGATTGAATGTTAAAATATTACATCTGTCAGAGCTATTGTTATGCATTCATTCCTTTTTAAATAAAGCAATGATGTGATGGAGCACATGCACACTGTACACTGTGTATGAACAAAAATATATTCAAATAACTTGTAAACTGTATGTGTGTTTGTTTAATGTGTGTTTTGTTTAATGTTTAGTGTGACGAGAATGTAGTGAGATGTTTTTTTAATGACAGAGAAGTCAGTAAAATTTAAAAATGTAAACTATCGTTATTATTTCTATTCTTACTTTTCATCAATAAAAGTGCAGCAAGTGCTGCAAAATTGATTTTGTCAAGCAGGCCAAAAAACATGAGTTTTATTTGAATATTATATATCTACTAAATATGCAAACAACTGTTGTTAAAGGTACTGACAGTATTTAGCTTTGCTTCAACTAAATAGCTCAATTTTTTCATTCAAAGTAAAGGGTTATGCTTTAATATTTTTCCTTAGAATTTGTTGTTGGAAATTTGTCTTGAAAAGACTCACAGCATAACGGCGTCGTCCGATTGCTCAGCTGTACAATGAAAATCAGCGTTGTGTGAAAAATATTTTACGGGTATTCGTGATCGATTATAAGACAGAGTAGTTTTTTTTTTTGACTGGTGAGCAGTCTAAGAAGTATGAAAATCTTCTGTCATATCCATTAGGAGCAACGATATATGACCGCCGTGGCATAGTGTGTAGAGTATGACACACAGGTTCGATTCCCGGAGTGAACTCCTTTATGTCACTTCCTCTTTCGAACTGCTGCTTCTCAAAATTTCGGCTAAAAACTGTAGATTTCGTCTACTCGTGAGAGAACAGTAACACGCGCAACACGAATAATTTATAAGGAAGCAAGCCCTTGGTCCACCTCTCGACTGTCGCCGTCTATAGTGTGAATTATGGGCTGGTGATTGGTGTTTGTTTCTTTTAAACTGTGCCAAATTAAAAAGATACCGTTAATTGCCATGCTTATGAACTATGAGCTTTTCCAGTACATAGTCTCTGTGACGGCTTAAAGACGATGCCACCACCCCAAACAGTGTGTAAAACAATCGACTTCATAAGCTCACTTTGGTGAGCACACAATTTCACGTTTTTTTTTACAGTTAATTGGACCCTTAGATCGTCAGATTTCATATAATGTTTCAGGTCTTTTGGAATAAGCCAGCTACTATTGGAACTTTGGAAACCAACAGTGTTGTCCGTAGGTACCAGTCGCTGCAATCAAAATTGGACCCTCTTAATGGATCATGGACAATATTACATCGCAGGCAACGTGAACAACTTTCAACGAGTGAATACGAACAATAAACATTTTAAGTTCACTTTGAAATGTATGAGTTTTAATTTTATATTTTAATAATAATTGTTGGCGCTACAGTCCAAAGGGGGCCAGGGTGTAGCTTGCTCATCAACTACTCGTGTTGTGCGCGCTACTGTTGTCTCACGAGTAGAAGGAACCTACAATTTTTTTGCCGACTCCGAACGTCGAAATTTGAGAAGCTTTCTAAGGCAGTTATTACTCTTTGGGTATTGTCAGCAGATCGAAACAGGTGGTGCCGTGAAAAATTCGAAAAATTGGTGTTGAGCTGGGAGTCGAACCTAGAACCTTCGGCGTGTGAGCGTCGCACTCTACCCACTACGCCACGGCGGCCACCTCGCAATTTATCGCCCTAAAATTTTAGAACATGGTCGAACGAGTCTGGTTGCGTTCTCGCTCAATATAATCCTATCTGAAATTACAACAGTATGGCAATGGAGGAAAAATCTTTTTTTTTTTAAGTAAGCTAGATTTGGTAGAAAATTACGCCCCCAAAAACGAACATGTTGCGATTAAACCAGTTTAAAAAAAAGTCCCAGTATCCGACTCAAAAAACAGTCCAAATTATTTTAAGGATTTAGAGGTGGTTAACTTGAACTATGCCATAATCTCGTAAATTGGTGGACGCAGTTTAATGATTTAACGCATTCTTCTGAATTTATCAGTCGACAAACTTTTGGGAACTAGATGAATTTTTCGGTAAATACCTACAATTAGTACACCGAACCGTAAAAATTAGGATTGATTGGCTTTAATCGCACAAGGGACTGCCGTTGGTGCTAAAAGTTTAGTCGAAAGAGTAAAAAAAAAAATTAATTTGGCGAGCGTTAGAGTTAACAAAGGATCAATGATTAACTTTTCAGCAAAATGTTTTATGAAGGCAAGAACGCGACAGCAATAAATTGACGTAAAACTGATCCTATATTTAGCTCCACTGGTGAATGTAGTCAAATGATTCGTGACTTATTAAGCCCAAATTTGATCCTCTTTAACGCAATGCGCCATACGAATTATTTCACTTTCAATAAGTAAAGAAAAACTTTATTGAATGAGTACTCGACACTCGCAGACTGCTTTTCTTTGTGTGATTGATTTTGTTACAACAGAAATATCCAAGTTAGACGCACCGTAGCATTCATTTAATCAACGGATGTGTCACAATCTGTGTGTCGAAGCTTTAATTCAACTGTATGCGCAACACACAATTCGCTCGTTGAATTTGAAATACTAACCCATCACTGTTTAGAAGTACACTAGAGGTCTTCTGAAGAGATGTTTTTTTGTTGATTCCCGCAATTCTTGCTTAAAAAAGTGAATCTTTTAAAATTCAAGATTAAATTATTGTAAAACCAAAAGTGATTTATGGTTTGAAAAGTGATGAAGTGGCAGTTCTCCACAATTTCACCTTTGTTCGTTTGTTCATCCTGAGCACTCAATTCGAGACCACCGAATAAATTGTGGAGATTCATTGAATGATTTTGAACCTAGTGCAGCTAATTTCAATGGAAGTTTTTAGAATGAAGAGATAGTTTGTCACAGGACAAAATCGTGTAAAAGCACACCATATACTTTACTCAGCGAACGTTACATCATCAGACTACCTAAATTTACACATAATTAGGGTTTTTCAGATAGATATTGATATTAACAAAAGTAAAATTTGTTCATACATGTAAGAAAACGAAGTTAAATTTTGTTGGTACCTCTATCATGTAATTTCAACACACCATGGTTTTACTAACTTCCCTAAACAACGTCATATGTTTTTAAAGCACAGCTGTGTTAATTGTTTATGCACGAAAATGAATTTCTCTATATGAGATAACAAATTATAAAAAGGAAATAAATATGGTATAAAATTAAACTATCTTCAAAACGAAAAAAAAATATGCCGATAAGAAATATATTCCGGGACATCGCAGCGACCAGCGCTGTAAGCTTTATTCAATTTGTTTATATATTGTTTAAATATACTCATAATATACATAGAAAACATTTTTTATACATTTAATATAACTATTCCTATAATATTTCATATATTCATCGATAAATAGATTATATTTAATTTTTTTTATTATTTTCTTTTTGTTTTTTGTCATAACAGTAGCGAACATAATTAACAAGTCATCCTGCGTTTATTTAAATTCTATAACCTTTGAAAATATTTATAATCGAATCAGGGAAAATCGGATTTATTTAAATTTCTTTTTTTTAACTTAGTCTGGAGCTGTTACGAAACTTGCTGTGGATATGTGCAAACGAAAATATATGCATATTTATTTATTTCACAGTATTAATTAATTTTGAAGATCTGTAGTTCGTGTTTGGCGTTTTGAAAGTGTTTAAAAAGTTTTATGTAGTATTTGGGCGTGTACTCTTGGGGACAGGAAAGGAGCCAGGAGGGTTGGGCAATTATATTTTTCTTTCTTTTAATTTGCTTGCATAAATACAATAAATTTAAATATATATTTATTTTTCTTTTATTTTTGTTTTTCTAAAACGTTCTTTCGTTGGTATACATTAAGGTCACTCAACATTTATACTTATACATATAGTAGTCAGTTACACACATCTTATACGAACATTTTCAGCAATTTTTTTATTTTCCAAAAGAATACGCTGTTTGCAAAGTTTACTTATTTTGCATCGACTGGCGCGAGTTGTTTGCCGGTTTCTGATAAAGTTTATGAAGTTTCAAATATTTTTTTATTATGGTTTTTAAATTGAATATCAAAACGTTTCCGTATACGCTACTGAACAGTTCAGTCCAGTTCCGACTTGAAAAATTTTAGACTCCTATAATCAATCTTCCAATTAAGATTGCACAACAAGTGAAAACACAAAAATTCACAGAAATGGTAGTGATATGAGTCAAAACGTCGTTGCGATAAATATTAAAAGCAATCACTCCTCACATTTTTGTTAAATCTTAATAAATAGGAAACATAGGAGTGGGAAGTTGTTAGCAATATTTGTAGTGAAAAAGAATTTTTCTATTCTCCTACTCTAACAACGTTAACCCAGCTCATCAATCGAATATGAACAAACATTTACAAAAACATTGTGAAGGTAGCTATTTGGAGACAAGAATGATAGAAATACAGATTACTTTTTATCATTTTTGATTTGGAGATACCCAATTTATTTCAAAGGAAGTTTGATGCTTGAAAGGTTGAGGAAAGTATTAAGTCATATCGAATGAGTTACTTAATTTATAAAAAAAAAAATGTTACAAAAAATTGAATGGAAATCAATCTTACGTTATTTGGTTAATTCAAAAGATGTGCCAGTTTATGGGATTATAACAAAATAGTAAATGTTGTAGGAGAGACGTTGTCATTATAAAAAATTCAAACAAAGAATATTATGTCGGGAATGATTTGGAAGCTATCAGAAACCGCGATGTCGCAGAATGTCCGAAAATTTATAATATTTCTTTACTACAAAAATTGCATTAATGACCCCCAATTAATGATGCGTAGGTCTCAACAAATGGCCAAAATATATAATATCTGGCCCAAAAAATTCCTTTCGAATTGTAATTTCTGTTTTTTTCTCCGTAAAATGTTTTTTTTTCTTTAAGTTGTGTCTAGAGTTGTGGTTAACACAGAATTTATCTATTGCACAAAGAAATATCGTATGCATGTAGCTTGCTTTTTATTGATTTCATTTTTTTAAATAAATATTTGTTCATATAAATTCATCTAGACTAACACATATGCATGCATAGGTTGTTCTTTTGTTTTTCTTCTTAATCTTAAATATATTTATTCTTTAACGCCACTGTGAAGATATTCTATATTCTTGTGGCCAGATGACAGAAAGATACATTTTTTTTATTTTTCCATTTTTATATTTTACTTAGGTTGTGTTGTTTTTTTTCGGTTTTGAAAAATACATTTTCTTTATTTGTTTTATTTGTTTATCTCTTAAATGTATACATATAAATATATTTAGATCAATTCTTTAAAATGTTTAAATACAACAGATATATATATATATATATATACGCTCATGTATTTCTTTAGGTAAAATTAAAATAACGTGTGAAAAACCACACTACAACAATATTTATTTTATTTTATCCCATTTTTATGTTTTTCAGTTAATCTGTTTTTATTGTTTCAATAATTATTATTTTTTGCGTTCTTTATTAAAGACTCACATCTGCTTGCCTTTCTCAGACACATTGTAATATATATGTATGTATGTATGTATGTATATATATATTTTTCATCGTTGTGCTAATTTGCGTTTTCTTCATTATATTTATATGAATGAACCTTACTTTTTAAATGTGTTTCAATCAAATTGAATAGATTTCTTCTTCAAATGTAAATATAAAATACAATTTTTTTGTTTCTTTAAATATCTTTATGATTCTTCCGGAAGAAAGAACTTTTGTTTTAAAATAAAATACTAAACATTTAGTTCACAGCAATGTTATAATTTGTTTCTGAAACGCAACATTTATATTTATTATACATATAATTTATGTTTTGTTTATTTATTTGGAATGCAATGCAACATCCAATTTTAGTTAAAGTATATTTCTATTTTCTTGTATTATTTTTAAACATTTATACAGTTTAAAAATTTGTACCATTCTCCATACATATGTTGTGATTTAAAGTTCTGTTTTAAGTGTATTCATTGACTATCTATTTTTTATATTCCACTTAAAATTAAATGTTAAGAGATAGAAAAGGAAGGATAGACGACAAAAGAATTAGGAGAAGGAGATTTTTAGTTTATTTCTTCAACCTTGTAATAGTTTGTTGTTCTTTAGATCTTCGCTATATATGTACATGTGTATAGCGGTGTATTTTGTCAAAAAAACTAAATTTATATGCTCGTATGTAAGTATTAAAAGAAGAATGTACATGGTTCAAAATTTGTGTCACTAGTCACAACAATCTCCGAACGGCACAGCAATCTTGTGATAACATCATTATTTGTGTGCCTGTAAGCTGTTCCTGCTTCAAATTATTGCTCGTTTTTAAAACGAGTTATTCTAAAACAACGAGTATTCTTGTCAAATCAAAAAAATGCACATACGGTGTGGTATCCGTGTGTGTCGTTTGTTCAAAAGGAAAACAAACTTCAATTAAGAATCGTAATCTCGTCCTTTTGAGCTAATGATTGCAACCTTCAATCACTGTGTGGTTTGTGCTTTGTCACACACACTTTAACGACAGCAAAGGGTGAAAAATGTGCTTCCCCTTCCCAAAATCACTATTTTATTCGCGACGATAATAGAGAACGAAAAACATCTCCATAGTATACGCCACTTAACACATCATTCACAAAATTATAACTTGCAGCACGTGTTCTCTCTTCAAATGTCGCTCCATCGGCTTACTAATTTTACTTGGCATCATCCTGCTCCATTGGCTCTTCAGAGTCACCTCGAGATAGTGTTCTACAGGAAGAACAGAAAGTATGTATAAAAAATGTGTACAATCAGAGGAATATACGATTGGGTTACCTATTTGGTGGCTGCATTGAGAGTCCAGCCATGGCAGTAACAGTCTCAGATTCTTCAGTTTTCAGAGCGTGCATTGCCGACATTGCAACTGTGTGGGCTAAGCGTCGAACACACGGCCAATGAGACATCTGTCAGAAATAAATAAGAAGATCACAAAATTGAGCTCTAATGTGTTACTTTATTATGAAACTAAATACACACCTGAATAGCGATGGTTTTCTGCAGGGTATCTACAGCATTCTGACACGGCGGTCTTAACAGCTCCGCTTCAGATATAGACGCGGTTTCATCACCCAGCAACGCCCGCACACACTCCTGTGCTGAATCACATATTGCTGGCAAATCGTAGCCACCTTCCAGAGCGAGGACTATTTTTCCATCGGCCAACTTCATTAGTTCACGTGTCATGTAACCAAAGCATGCCGGCGATACGAGGTAACCACCCAGTGGTGCTGGGTGACCGGCTGCTGCATCAAATCCAGCTGATACAAGCACGATATCCGGATTAAATTCACGCGCAATTGGCATCACAACTGTTCGGAATGCAGCTACGTACTCAGCGTCACCCAGCGGCGGATTGAGGGCACCGGACCAAGAGACATTCACATTGAACCCAATCCCAGCACCAGTACCGCACTAAAAACGACCATATTTAGAGGAAGTCAAAGTTGAAATAAATCTGCATTCATTTACCTCAGTTGGACCACCAGTTCCAGGGAAAAAGTTTCCATCATCATGCCTGTGTATGGACAGGTACAGAACGTTGGGAGAATCATAAAACGCTTGCTGCGTGCCATTGCCGTGGTGCACATCCCAGTCGACAATCAAAATCTTTTTCATCTCTGCAGGTAATTGCTGACGTAGCAGTTTTGCCGCGATCGCCACTGAATTGAAGAAACAAAAGCCCATGGCTAAATTGGATTCGGCATGATGACCGGGTGGACGAACAACAGCAAAACCGTTTTTAAGGTCGCCCTTAGCTGTTTTAAATGCTAGATCAATTACACAACCCGCCGCCATGCGAGCCGCTGCGGCCGTATGATGTTCGTTCCATGTTGTGTCCAGGTCCACGCCAACTCCGCCGCAGCCAAGTCGCACAAAACTAACCGAGGGTGAGATTTCTATTTTCTGCCGATATAACTGATTTGAGCCAAACAGCAGTGCATGAGCCTCGGTGTGCACGGTTTGCAGCTCTTCCTGTGTTGCCTTTCGCGATCTGAGACGATCGCATCTGTGCGCGAGACCTGTTTCCATAAGTCGGGCCCAGACACTTTGCAGTCGCCCACTGTGTTCCGGGTGTGATGAGTTGTTGCCACAAACGCAGGCGTGCTTCAGCATCACATTATCGAAAGCCAGACCAGTGGTTATCTTGTGGGGACTCTCAATGAGGTGACGTCGATGGGGCATACTTAGGTTCACAGGGGGAATATGGTCAGCAGAGGATGAGGTCACAATGGGTGACGAATGCTGACCCGTATCAGGAATCTGACTGAGACCATGCGGTCCTAGGTGCACCAATGGACTCGATACAGTCCGTGCTAGAGGACGGATTAAGCCCCGTGCTAAAGCATCGTCGACCTGTGATTTAAACGATCCGTGTTAGAATGTCACATCAATGGGTAACGTGCGCCACCTCATTCCTTACCTGCATAAATAGCAAGTCCCTCTGTTGCTGAAGGTAATCTTGATCGCGAAGTTTGAGTACGGCCGCATTTGATGCCGCAGCACAAGCAGCAGTCTCTTCAGGTATACTTCTTTGAGATGTACTGGTTATCACAGAATTTGCCAACACGGTTTTAGGCGGTTGTTTCTTATCGGTTAGATCTATCACTTCATCGGTAGACTCTTCCTCCTTCAGTTGGGGCTGCTGTTCCCGCCCACTGCGCGTGAGGACTGTTTGTCGGATCTTTTGTGTGAGCAGCAAGTGCTGTTGCTCGCATGCCTGACGCTCAGCCTAGCAAAACGAAAAAAGCAAATAAAGACTTTGTCCAAACAGAATATTCAATGGAGACTCACATCACTGTTCTCGTAATGTGTTTGTACAATATTCACTTGTCCGGTACCAGTAAGCATAGGATGTCCCAGTGGAAGTGGCGCAGACTGCGTGCGGCCCAGTGGCCTGTGTCCTTGTTTGTTGAGCCTGGCGTGTGCAACCTGCACGTCTGTGATTGGTTGGCCATACATTGGAAGAGGATGCATACCCATCGAGACACCTGACATAGGATTATTGGCAGCGTGCGCTTGTGGTGGCATTTCAATTGATGTGGACGATGAGGATGTTGAAATGGATGCCCGTGTCGGTGGCGGAGGTATTCCAGTACTGCTGCCAGCAGCTGTACCAAGATGATGATCGTAGGGTGGCAAAGGATTGTAGTAGGTTGGAGCACCGGCGCCAATCATCGGTTGAGCGGCTGCAGCTTGTTGCCTTAGTGCGGTCAAGACGGCAAAATTGGCGGCAGCAGGTGTATGTGCGTGCGGTAAATGCGGTCGTCCCAGTGAGATGTTTGGCATTGACGGCGAGCTGAACAATGACAAATCGTTGATGTTGCTTCGTTGGCCGGACTGATACTGAGCGACATCTTCGTTTTCCTCTTGAATCGGTGCACTAGTTGGAGAGCCACGACTTCCACCAGTCACCAGGGACGGAGGTGAGTTAGGGCCAGAATCCGGTGTGCTGTTGCAGTCTGCAATGATATTCAATTCAAGGTGGATCAGTATTAAGATTATTTGACACACTTACAGAGTCAAATTCTCAGAAAATTAGTCTTGCATTGTTATGTGAATTAATACAAAAGCATCATACGCCAAAAATTGTGGGGATTTAAAACAATTCAAATGGGAGGTTAAAATTTTGATCTCGTGGAAGAATAAAAAAAGCAAACTTACAATCAAGATACAGCAACAAAATATACACAGATTATGAGTAAAAAATTGGAAGTCTGTATATTTAATTTTCTTTGTATTAATTCGCCAGAATATGAAAAATAACTTATGACAGAATGTGAAAAAATGGTAGGTTTGTTTGTTTGTTTTTGATACATACTTGCCAATGTTGAATTGTGTTTTGCCTGACGTCGCTGGAGTGCCTGCAAATGCCTTTCCTGACGGCGCGTCGCCAATGGGCCAATTCGTGCCTTACGCTCAATCACACTTTGTTTTAGACGTATCTTCAGTAAATTCGGCTCGGATGCTGTTCGTATGATAATTGTTTTCCATTTGTTATACAAAATAATTCACTAATTATTTTATAATACACTTAACTTAATGAAATATGACTAATAAATGCACGGCTAGAAAAGATTATAAGTTTGGGGGTACGCTCGAGGATTCATTGAGATTTCTTTTGAAAGATTTGTGCAACTGAGATTGCAACAGAGACTGGGAATAAGTGGAACATATACGTTTCACAAAGAACAAATGTGAACGTGTCACAAAATTTGACCTTTACTCGTAGGATGCTGTTTACCAATGGCTGGACGTTACTGGCGCTTATTGCATACATGTAGGTCGACTGGAAATATTCTGTTTCAAATAAATTAATCATTTTGGCGATGTGTCAACCAAGGAGTCTACACGAACGCTGGAAGAACATTTCTGTATAGAAAATTCTTAGGAGAAATAAGAATAAGACACAAGGGAACGAGGAGTAAAAGTATTGTGGAACACGAAACGTAAACATATCGAGCATATGTACATGAAAACAGCAGAAAACTACAAACTGCAGAAAGCTGCCAGAAGGCTACCAATATTTCGATATTTTGTAAAAGTTGTGTCAGTCGCGGAAATGGGTTGACTTAGAGATTGACTTTGATTTTTAGCAAAATTTTTCTTTTCATGTAGGGACACTCCCCGAAATTGCATAATCCAATAGAATTGAATGAAACTTAACAAACCTAAGGCTGTAAAATATGATATAATCTCATTAATGCTTTGGAATATGTCTAGGCTTCTATAGACGTTCATACTTCCTGAAAGAGCTCTAAGCCAGGAAATTTGTTTGTCAAACCAAAAATGTGCCACTGTCCATTAAAGTCCAGATGATGTGACTGGATTTTATGAATCACATGACTCCAAAATCACCTCCGTATAACTATTTATAGTGACAACGGAAACACTGATGGAGAAAAGACCATCTGTGGAGGGATGGCGGCTAACACACCCAGGTTTTGAGTGAACCTGACTGGTAGTGACAGCTTGACTAGAGCCTTTATTCTGGTGCCACTGGAGGTCAGGAGCGCCGGGTACTTCGATTTCAGCCAGATCGAGTGGTAGGCCCCCTTGTGGGAGTATCGTGGTGGCTGTGGTTTACCACCTAACATCGCCGGGTAGAGTCGAGGACAGTGTACTGTGTTGACTTGTCTAGTTGCTTGTTTACCTAAAAACTAGGCAAGGCGGTTAGGGGTATATCCCAGCTCAGTGTGGAGCTGCATTCTCAACCGGGAGCTGCGAGCCAGAGAGCGGAAGAGGTTTTAGGAACGCCTCGCATCCAACCAAGGTGGGGTGATTGCCCCTCAAGGATTTGCTCAGTTTGGAACTTGGGTAACTCAAGCGTTTAGTCTTGCGTTATCTACGACTCTTGGGAAAATGGACATCGTTATACAAGCTATCAAGGCAGGTAATCACGTAAAAGGCGGTTAGGGGAATATTCCAGCTCAGTGTAGAGCTGCATTCTCAACCGGGCGCTACGACCCAGAGAGCGGAAGAGGTTTTAGGAAGGCCTCGCATCAAACCAAGATGGGGTTACTGCCTCTCAAGGATTTTCTCAGTTTGGCACTTGGGTAACTCAAGCGTTTAGTCTTGCGTTATTTACGACTCTTGGGAAAAGGCCCATGATACAAGCTGTCAAAGCGGGTGATCACGTAAAACCAAATCCCACATCTGTCCATTAAAGTGATCTGTGTGTCCAATAGATTCATTCGTCCTTGGTTTCTGCTGAAACCTGTTTGCCTCAGTCATGCTTTGTCAATGGTGTAAATGTATGATGCACCGACTGCGTCTAACAACAAGAAGATAGAAGCTCGAAAAGGATCTTCCAATTTTAAAGAGAAGTGGAAAACCGAACCTACAGTATTAAGATGGAGTATTCGAGCACAGTCTTTACTACTGAAGAGTCAGGACTTGGCCCCTACGGTTCAAGCCAGTGATTTATGAAGTATGTAAGTTCTCTCTGATGCTTATTCCCCCTTAGACAAACATTTACGAGAAGTAAATCTCAATTGCTTAAAAAATAAGTGCAGAGCTCTGTCGAAAAGACGGCATTACGACATTATGTTTTCATTGGTATGAAGAACCAGGCAACGTTGTGGTCAAGAGGGAGAAAGAATGAAAGGATACAATTTCATCTTTAAAACCTAAACGCACATTTCTTACCTCATAATGGCCGTTAGACTACGTTTCTTGATATAAACTTACTGACAGTTAAAAAAGGCTATAAACGGAATAGCGATGGACAAACTGGACACCGATTTGGTTTACAAAGAATATCATAAAGCAAAAAAGCATGTATCTTCAAACTAAGGACAAAATCAATATAGTTTCCCACGATGGCCTAATAACTTTTATATTGTCACCTTATACCTAAACGGCTTTCGATCTTTCAGTTCATTCTCTTCAAAGTGAAATCGATTTTTTCAATCGTCCATTCATCAATCCAAGTACAAAAAGATCTAGGATTCAAGTGGAGTCTGCCTTAACGTCATAAATAGGATACAAATGAAAGAAGGAAGCATTTACATTTACTGAAAAAAATATCTTAAAAGAAACAATTCCTCTCAATTTTGTGTGTGGCGGGAGGTTCAGTAGGCATTGGTTAACAAAGCAACTTCACCGTTAGTGCTGTGATTCCACTACAACGTCATGGAGATCACAAATCTCCGCCACTGCATTCCTAAACGTGGTATGTGCTTAAACCATTTCTGATTAGTTTGCCAAGATGAATTTGAAAAAAAGCGTTTGAAAATTAATCAACCCATGAGGACGACAAAATATATTTATTTGTGTGCAGATAATCTTGTAAAAGCATTAGATCTTTTTAGACCGTTTTTGTTTCATTTGTATTTTTATTTATTTTTTTTTCACTCTCTTAGTCCAAACCATGCGTTGTAAGTTTAATTAGATTAATAACAAAAAAAAAAGAAAAATATATTGTTTGCGCCAGACTCACCTGTCTTTCTTAATGGAAAATCGGATTCGTACTTCACGATGGTCGAGGGCGGTTGAGGAATTTTATACGGATGTGAACTTGTGACGGTACCAGCCGGCAACGATTCACCTGATGAACTTTTAAAGACTCCTCTGCAAAAATACAGTAAAGTAAAGGAAATGAATTTGTGTCGAAACTGATAAACATTTGGGGTTATATCTAGTGTTAAAAAAAGCATTTGATTTACTTAAAAAAAAAACAACTTGTACGAGTGTATATATCTGACCCCATTCGATTTTCTGTCTTCTATTTTCATAGCTCTTATCACCTCTTCGCCAAAACAAGAAAAACAAAACAACATGACTACATTGCAGTGTTGTAGAATATTCATTCACATTTTGTATTTTGGCAAAGTGGAATATGTATATATCTTGTATGTCTGTATATATTGACATTAGCACATGAAGGCGGGCAGAAGAAAAAGCATACTTTTTTAAGCTTTCAATTGGAATGAAGTCACTACGTATTTTTCATGTTAACAGTTGCCTGCGATGTGATTTTCAATGTTTGCATTGATGGAAAATCTTCAAATGTTATGTCAGCCTCATGGCCTTATTCATACTTCTGTCTATCAAGAAACCGGCTTAAAAGCTGAATGAGCTAATCAAATTTCTAAAAGAAGGCTGCTTTTAAATGACTCACATGTGTCCACATTTTTGTGGTGTGATGACAAATTGTGAGAAAAATGTAATTTGAAAAACAGGAAAAAAAGAACAAATATAAAAAATGGAGACAGAATGATAAGATAACGGTAATATAATGAATTAAAGTTTAAGCATTCTGTCAATGTGGATATCGATATGGTAGTTTTAGTTACTTGAATTGAGGAGGTTCTTGATATCTGTACAGACTTAAATACTTTTAATTTTTGTTCTACTTTCAATATACGCCAATCCAGCATTTTCTTAATGAAGAAAACCACATCAAAGAGTGGGAAAACACCAATGAATTGAAATATATCCTGGAATCAAGCGGCATAGCAAAGTTTAAGACAAGACATTGCAGCCTCTGAAAGACACCTAAGACCCAAACCTCTACGGCCAATTTGACAACTCATTTACTTCATTAATAGCTTCCTATAATTATAGTATCCACAGGGGATTACGAAAGTGGAAATCAGAAACGAATAAAGGAAGAAGACTATCGACGCCCTCGCCTCTCGCCCCTGAATATCATTTTACAATAACATATGGTTCATCCATAAATTGCTCGGAATCAGACTAATTCATAAATAACCGTCAAAATCTAGATGGTCCCTGGCGAAATTACCTTTTCTTGGAAGCTAATCTAACTTTATAGATATATTGTATGTACGAGTACATATAATCATTGATATATACATAAATATTGGATGACGCAAAAATTCAAAAGAGCATGGTTGCCTCAGCAACTAGTGTCGTGTGTGCTTCTGTTTTGTCACGATAGGAAGGGACCTACAGTTTTTTGCCAACCCAAAATGGTGAAGTTAGAGAAGCTTTTTCACAGACAGTTACTATTCTTTGCCAGATGTCAGCAGCTCGAAAGAAGTATTGTCATCAAAAATGCGAGATTTTCAATCCGGGAATCAAACCTGGGACCTCCGTTGTGTGAACGTCAAATCTTACTCACAAGGCCACGGCGGCCAGGTAATCTATTATTAATTATATAACATGCATTTAGACTCTTAAAACGAAGTCTTCGGAGGTAGAGAAAAGACTATCGCATCTTCAAACTTTTCCTTAATGCCTGTAAGATTTCGAAAACGTACAATTTTTTACTGACTTAAGCAATAATTGTGACTACTCACAGACGTGTGCCAATAATACGAACATTATTTTCAAAATGAATTCCAATTTGTTTGACATTTAAAAAGTTATTTAACAAAACTTCAATTAAGAATTGAATTACCTTTTGGGATAGGGTGATGATGTCATGCCATTTGCCGAAGCCTTACTGCGATTCATAAGAAAACACTGCAAAAACGAAAAACAAACACGGATCGTCGTAAGAATAAGTCAAAAATTGAAGAAAGCAAAATAAAATGGAATTGAAATTTATATATTCCCACACTAACCATTAGAATTTGCTTCACCTCAGGGCTAGCATTGGCACTGCAATTCTCTTTTCGTTTCATTGCTTCGCGTTCACGTTCTCGACGCTCCCGTTGTTGTTCTTCAGCTGCAATCTTTTGGTCGCGCAGTTCCTGGAATACGCCATGTGAGTGCGCCGCAAACTATAGTGATTATAATATCGAAAGATTTTGTTTTGTTTTTTGTTGTTTTTGGGTTTTTTTTGGAAAAGTTTTTTTTTTATTTTTTTTTCTATTGCATTTCTGTTTCTTTGTTTGTTTAAGGTATTTTACTTACAAAAACAAATAAATAAAATGTAAAACAACCAAAGAGATATGCGAAATGAAATAAGAAAAAGTGAAAAACAGGAACAACACACAGTTTTTTTTTTTCAAAAGAAATTTAACAGAAAAGAAGGACTTCAAATGGTAGTGGCTGTGTCCGAATATTCCAAATTTTTCTCTTTGTCTAATTGCAGGTTTTTCTTTTTTTGATTCATATTGAAACTGGAATTGATTGGCTTTTATGATTACCTGATATTTGTGTTCCAGCTGCAGTTTGTGCTGTAGCTCCAGTTGCTTTTTTTGCTCTTGAAACGTGTGCAGGAGCATCTGTTTTTGCATTTCTTGTTCTTTCTTTAGCTGCAACGACAACAAATTCGAATACTGTGATGTTTGTTATTGATTTTAAATAAATAACATTTAATGTTAGATGGTTTTTAAAGTGAAACTTATGGACAAATAGAAACTGATTGAAATGAGAGAGGTTTAAAGACGCACGTAGCGTCATCCAGATTAAAGGGAAATAGCATGCATTTCCACTGACAAGAGATCTGTATTTGGCCGTATTACAATTTTTTGACTTGTATCATTTGAGGTAGTTATGTTAAGCGTGTATCACTAGTTCAGTTGAAACCAAATAATTAATAATCAAAATGACCAACAGTGTTTGAATGGCCCTTTTTCAATTACGCTTTTAATTGGACATCACTTGTTACGAACTTAGTCGCCTTGTAAAAGACCAAATTTTAATTCAAGTGTCTTGAAGATGAAGTGAGTCGACACCCGATTGGAACCGTAGGGACAAGGCAGGGAACTGTGAGATATAATATAACTTATTTGATACGTTGAAGAAATTCTGAACGAAGAAAGTGGCGTTGTAACCGTATAGACTCATTTCTTGAAAGTACGAAATTCCTAAACCAAGCGGATAAGAATCACGGCGTAGAGGAATCATTGCTGTTGTGGATAGGAGCAATGCTAATGAACAGAACTATAATCGCAAAGGCGGAGTGTGACAAGTTTGTAATGTCGGGGGTTAACAGGGGCTGCCCCCAAGGCGGCGTCCTGTTTCCCGTCCTATGGTGCATGCTAGTCGATTCTTTGTTTTCCGCTTTGAAAAGTTTCATCACCTACGCCCAGGCTTATGCAGATGACGTAGCCGTACTGGTTACCGGATCATGCCCTGCGGCCGTCAGTGCACGTGGGCAGGCGGCTCTTGACATAATCGATAACTGGTGTACTAAGAATGTGCTTTCAGTCAACCCTCTTAAAACTGAGTTTGTTCTCTTTACGAGAAGGAGGAATATAACAGCTTTGATTCAACTGGTACTTAGAGGCGTCAATATATCACTTTCCAATGAAGCCAAATATATAGGTGTTATCCTGGACAGTAAACTTCTCTGGAAAAGACACATTGAGTCAGTCAGGCGCTGTCAGTCTTCTGGCAATGCAAGGGAGTTTTTGGCAAAACCTGGGGTCTATCACCCAAAAGATCCGTTTGAATCTACACGGCAATGATAAGACCACTTCTCTCATATGCATCAGTCGTTTGGTGGAGCAAGCTTTCGTGCGAATACGTGACTGCTGCTTTCAACAAGCTTCAACAGTTTGTCTCGGCTGCTGGGTCTTTCCCCAGCACGCATCGCTCTGCTCTTAATGCTCTGATTAATCTCCCCCCCCCAGCGACAGTCAGGCTGTGCTCAAGGCCTTACTCAACCCTTTAACCACTCTTAAGATAGTTCAAGAATGCAAGTCTTTCCTTAATTTGGTCGGCAGGCTGAATTCGCTAAGACTTGTCTGGGTCCCGGATCATTACGGGATCCTGGGAAACGAGACTGCCGATGAACTAGCTCGGCTTAGTTCAGCAGAGGCATTCGTAGGGCCCGAAACCACCTTGGGACTACCCGCGTCCTTGGTCAGGGCCTCCGTCGACGATTGGGTCTCCCTACCGCACAACCAGAGATGGCGTGACTCTCCAGGATGCAGGATAACCAAAAGTATGCTCCAAACGTCAGCAAGAAATCCGCGTCTTTTCTTCTATCTCTAGACAGAAACGAGTGCAGACGACTTGTCTGCGTACTAACAGGACACTTTACCTAAGTCGGCTTGGGCTTAGTAATGTCACACTCTGCGATGCTTGTGGAGAAGGTGAAGACACGTCAAAGCACTTTCTCTGTCAGTGTCCTGCTTTTGCTCGTATCAGATGGCGGCTATTTGGCGCTCATGTGGAGGGAACCGAAAACCTATGTTCTATATCACAGAAACGCATCTTGGTTTTTCTTCAAAAAAAACAAGAAATTACATTAAATGAAGGTTACTACCTGGTAGTACAATGGACGAGTATTTGAGTCTGAGCACCCCCGTGCAATTTATCCCAACCTCCAACAAACAAAAAAACAATTCAAGACGAAATTACGGCTAACAGAAATTTACACTGGAATAATCTCCTTTCATCTTTTGAAAAGTTATGTAAACCCTTTTGGAAAGTAACCAAAATCTTAAAAATCTTCTTCCTCTTAAGGTATAGAATAACTTGTACATTTCTTCTGATGACAAAACCAACATTATGGCCTCAACCTTCTCTCAATTTCACTTGGTATGAGCTTATCTTAGTGATGTCCAGACAGTCTCTAAAGATGCAAGAATTCAACGGATTATAGCTGAGTCGATAGTTACCCCCGACAATTTTTTTCGAAATGACCTCCGCTAAGGTCAAAGAATTAATCAAAGCAGCTAAGCCGAAGAAATCTGCTAGTATGGACGGAATTAGCAACAAGTTGCTCAAAAAAAATCCTAACGTTGGTATTTCATATCTTACAGCACTGTTTAACTGTTGTCTTAAAATTTGCTATTTTCTTGCGCAATAGAAATGTTCAAAAATTCTTCCTATCGCTTAAAAGACAATCCTGAGAGCTGCATAGTCTGCATAGTTCAATTAGCAAATTGTTAATAATAATAATAATTCTTGGCGCGACAGTCCAAAGGGGGACCAGGGTCTAGCTTGCTCATCAACTACTCGTGTTGTGCGCGCTAATTTTCTCTCACGAGTAGAAGGGACCTACAGTTTTTTGCCGACTCAGAATGGTGAGATTTGAGAAGCTTTCTTAGACAGTTATTACTCTTTGAGTGTTGTCAGCAGCTCGAAGAGGTGGTACCGTGAAAAATTCGAAAAATTGGTGATGAGCTGGGAGTTGAACCTAGGTCCTTCGGCGTGTGAGCGTCGCCCTCTACCCACTAAGCCAAGGCGACCACAGTAAATTGTTAGAAAAAGTAATTAAAGAAGTATTTATTACATAGCAATATCTTGCCAAGCTTCCAGTTTGGTTTTAGAAGCGGGCACAATACAAATCACCAGTTGGTTAGACTAAAGAAACATATCATTGAAAAGTTTAATATGACAGATTCAACTGGACTTGTGCTACTCGATATTGAGAAAGTTTTCGATACCGTTTGGCACGACGGACTGCTTCATAAGATGCTCATCACGTTCGGTTTTCCAATAAATGTAATAAAAATTATTAAAAGTTTTCTCTGTGAAAGAAAGTTCGTTGTTAGCATACAAAGCTGCAGTTCTTCGGTAAGAAGAATTCAATATGGTGTTCCTCAAAGATCTGTCCCTACCCCACGTCATTTATTACATACGTCTCTAATCTACCAGATCTGCATAGCAACATTAATCCGACTATGTTTGCTGATGACACCGCTGTATTCTCTTTCTATCTTGAAGTTTGTCATGATCTCCAATACGCTTTTAACAACCTGGAAAAGTACTCTGCTAGATGGAAAATACGATTAAATGCACAAAAAACCCAAGCTGTCTTTTTTTCTTGTCGTAGAAAAAGTTGCTTTCTAGCCCACAGCACTAAACTCAAACTGTGTGGTCAGGATGTAGATTGGTCTGACTCCTGCAAATACATAGGCATCATTATCGATAAAAAGCTAACCTTCCAAAAACGCATAATCGCCACCGTCGATAAAATAATAATAATAATAATTGTTGGCGCTACAGTCCAAAGAGGGACCAGGGCCTAGCTTGCTCATCAACTACTCGTGTTGTGCGCGCTACTGTTCTCTCACGAGTAGAAGGGACCTAGAGTTTTTTGCCGACTCTGAACGGCGAAATTTGAGAAGCTTTCTTAGACAGTTATTACTCTTTGAGTGTTGTCAGCAGCTCGAAAGAGGTGGTGCCGTGAAATATTAGAAAAATTGGTGTTGAACTGGGAGTCGAACATAGACCCTTCGGCGTGTGAGCGTCGCACTCTACCCACTACGCCACGGCGACCACGTCGTCAATAAAATAAATAAACTAATTAAGGTCCTCTATCCCATATTTTGTAGGAATTCAAGAATTCCAAAGTCAGTATATTGCGCTAAAACACACGAGTCAAAACTGCAAAGAGCTCAAAACAAATTGCTCAAAATAATGCACAACTTGCCTCGTCATTTCTCTACTTTAAAACTTTATGATTTAGCCAATGTTGACTCTCTTGATTATCTCATTAAAATATCGATAATTAATTTCTTCGAAAAATGTGCTTATTCTGATAATATTCTTATTAGTTGTCTAAATAATGATTAAATTATATAAACAATAGTTATTAAAATAATGTTTATTTGAATTTTTGGACATGTTTGCGATACTAGTCTTAAGTTTTTTCTTTGTACTTTTCCCTAAATTATAATTAAGTCTATTCTTCTTTTTCGTTATAGAAAATTATTTTCTAGCTGAAAAGGTAAATTACAACCTATAACTCTAAACTATGAAAAATAGTAATCTAGTTAAATGTCGAGCATTATCTACATGAAGTAAATTGAATTTAATTGAAAAAAGAGTCAGAGTAATAACTGTCTATGAAAAAGCTTCTCAAACCTAGCCATTTGAAACAGAAAACTACCCCTTCTATTTATAAGAACACAATAGCATGCCCAAAAAGAGTAGTTGCTGAGAAGGCTGGGTCTTTGTAAACTGTCGCGCCATTCAATTTATATATTTAAGATTAGTTTCCAGGTTCCCACCAGAAACCAATGACAAAGATGATGATCGACTGAAAAGCTGAATTTCTATTTGAATTCTATTGAAGCTTGAACACCTCGAATTTTTCACGGCACCACCTCTTTTGAGCTGCTGACAACACTCAAAGAGTAATAGCTGTCTAAGAAAGCTTCTCAAATTTCGCGGTTCGGAGTCGGCCATAAACTGTAGGTCCCTTCTACTCGTGAGAGAACAGTAGCGCGCACAATACGAGTAGTTGATGAACAAGCTAGGCCCTGATCCCCCAGTGGACTGTCGCGCCAACAATTATTATTATTATTAAAGCTCATGATTAACCTCTCAGCTTCCTTAGTAAATACCTCTTATGCTTTGTTATTATTTTCTTAAAAGTAGAAGGAACCTGCAGTTATTTACTAGCTCAAAACTTTTTCTAAGACGATTAGGAATCTTTAGGTATTCTCAGAAACTCGAAAGTGGTGGTATCCGAATTAAATTGTGAGCTTTATAGTCGCGGGATCGAACCTGAGACCTTGAGCTGTTGGTAGCGTTTCCCAGGAAGCATAGGACCTATTACAGACATCAATAAGAGAGCTCATGTGTGTTTAAATATGAAAGCAGCAACAGCGAGGAACGTTATAAAGCACACTGCTTAAGTGTCGCTAACTGATTACTGCTTCAAAACATTTCCCCTTGCGTCTGTTAAAAGTTGCATGTATTTGCCTGTTGAATACTTAAGTTAGATTTCCTCAAATATTGTCTTAATTTAAAAAAGAATTTCTAAAAATTGAAATAACTTCTAATACAACAAACAGCTTGATATCGCTTTCTTTATCTGGACTTAGTTTCTTTATCCAAAATATACGGGAGTTATAGAATGCCATGATTGCCAATTCTACATCATGATCATAGAAAACTGACTCTGTTCAAAGGTTGTCTTGTAAAATTACAACCTTATTGAAACACCACCAACCTCTGAATGTTTGTTGTTTTCATTTTTTTAAACAAATTTCTTCACCACGAAATGAGATATTTGCTAGAACTCTTCAACGAAGAAGATTTCAGCAACATCATGAATGGTGTCATGGTCTACACAAACAATGTTCTTGTTGCAATCGTAAATTGTTTAATGTGAAGCGTAAATCTTAATTCATTTAAAACAAAAAGAATCATCCTCCTTATCCAATTTTATGTACAATCTCAAAACCCACCAGCAGCAATACGCTTCTGAACTTGACTCAAAAATTCACACAGCATTGAATTCAGGCCACACAAATTAATACAAACATTATCGAAAAGCAATTCAAAAATAACGACAAAATCCGGTATTATTCCTCAAGTTCAAATATTTTACACATTAATTGAATTCTTTCTCATCTTCCTTCCCGCAGTCCACTATATTTTTTTCATTTTTGCAAAATATACATATATAAATATTGCTGTCAAATTGAAATTCCACTCTCGGTAAGAGGTGACCCTCACCGTCATGACTCACACTCGTCAGTCTCCTCTCCCGATTCGATGGCTTTACATTCAAGTCGATCCAACCACCACAATTCACATTCAATTTCCGTGAATAATTTCTCAAGCTAAATATTATGAATTAAAAATTCAACCGAAATTTATACAGAAACCATTAGCGTGCCTCGAACTAAACATCATAAATTCATAAATCATTCGATTTGATACGACGCACTATCCACATATGTATACTATAGATCTGGATTTTCTAAAGTTACTCGACCAATTCGCGCTCCCTCCCCTCCCCAGTTCAGTTTTCGATACAGTCGTTTCAATGTGTGTTTGCTTCTTGTTTCTCAGTTTTTATATTTTCCCAAAAAATCAAAAATACATTTTTAATATCTCTTGGATTCTTGTACTTTTTATTAATACGAAATTATTATTAGAACACACATTGAACTCTGCTACAGCACTGTGTGTTGCGCGCGTTCGACGAGTGAAGCAGTAAGACAATTTGAATTGCGTCGTCGTTTCATGTCCCGCTTTATAAATAGACAGTTTAATTTTGAAATGTCGAAAAAAAGTGTACGTAAGCGCGGGCAATAAGCGAGAGCTATAGCTAGAGCAGCCGGGTTATAGACGCGCGATGGCAGGAACATTGCTATACACTACACAATCAGCAATTTTTATTTCTTTTGTAGATTGTTAGATCATTTTCGATCGTAAGCTGTAGATATACCCTTGTTACAGTGTAATGAAAAAGTCTTACTGCACAACAGAAGTGTGATACATCAATGTAGGTTTATAGACCGCTTATTTGTGTCATATGTTAGAGCAATTCAGCTGTTAAAGAACTAAAATGTTAACGAGTTAATCAAATTTTTAACATTTTTTTCTCTCGGTTTTCATCGTTCTCAATAAATTCTAACAAAAAAAACGAAGAGCAATGATTCGGAAAAGATTTTATTAAAAAACGTGATGAGAATGAGGATATTCCAAAAATTCGTTTCATATGATATTTTAAGGAAACAAGTCGCTTCATTGTGTCATCGACATGTTTTCCTATCTACGATGTTTTCACCTATTTTATAACAAAAGGTAGTTTTCCGCGATAAGAATGAGATGCCACATGCAGTATTGGGCAAATTTTAGTCTAATAATGACTAATGACTAAATAAGCCATTAGTCAGGACTAAATGACTAATGACTAAATTAGTCATTAGTGCCGGATTCAAGTGACTTATGATTAATGTATTCATTATTCATGAAAATAATGATTGACCAATAAATTATTCATTATTTGTAGAAATTACTTATGACTAAATCAATCATTATTCATGAGTTATTCAAATAAGTTAATCATTAGTCTTTAATCACTAAATAAGAGCATTTGTTCAATACATTTTTCTGTTCATAAAAAAACTTAGACAAAGTATTGAGTTATTTCAATGATAGAGTGGATAACTTTAACTTTAAAATATTTAACTTTAAAATATTTAACTTTAAAATATTACCGTCGAACTTTTTGCTTTCTGATGATTTCTTAAAACATAGGTTTTGCAATTGTAGTTTAGCTGCGTAAAAATATACAGGACTGTGCAAAATAATAGCACCATCTTCGACTTTGTCACAATTATGCTAACTACTTTTTCCTATGGCCAGGCTGGCGCCTCATACTTATTGCGCAACATCTTTTACATCAGTCATAAAACCAATAAACAAGGCAAAAAGAACTTCATCTTGTCATTAAAAAAGGTCTCGTTACCGAAAATGCAAATATATGCGTAAATTCCGACATGCTCGCGATAAGTGGTTATTCATGATACAGAGTTAGTCATGACTACACATTAATCATGTATAACCGTCAATCATATGTGTGAATAACGAAAATTCATGAATAAACGTTAGTCAGGAATAAATCCGGCAAATAAATTATTCATGACTAACGTTTAGTCACGTTTCTTTAGTCATTAGTACTTATGTTATTTTATGTCCAACTCTGGCCACATGCCACACAAAAGATGGCGATGAAGAAGAATAAAATTAGAAGTTTGCAACCATCTCGCATCAGTACTTTCTGTACCAAATTTTGTCTGTCATGTCTGTCATTTGTTAATGAGTGTCTCAGAAAGAGACAAAGAACGGGAAAGCTTCTAAACAAAGTACGTCATTAAGTATACATATACCCAAATATGTCAAAAAATTAAAAAATAAAACAGTATGTCATAAAGAAATATCAAATTCACTTGTTCGATACAGAAAATAAAAACAAAAACAAAATTTGAGACACATAAACAGAAATAATGGGTCAAAGCACATCAATCAATTTGACAGAAAGCCAACAACCTACCCACAACAATTTCTTGTGTTAAATTGGGCAGGTTGGGAACAAAATTTTACTCTCTCGAGAGAGGGTTCATTTGACGTAAAACACGGTATACGGGAACAGACTTTGTGTTAGATTGTGTTGTTTTGCACTATTTTGTATTGCTTGTTTCGAGTACGGGAACACACCTTATATCTAAGCAAACTTTTCGAACATCGAGCATTGACAAAAAGTACTTCCAAGTGCAAAGTTTGTTTTATTTCTTTTTCCCTACTTTCCTAAAATAATGAATGCCCTGAATATATGTTAACCTTCACATTTCTGAATTGTTATAATTTATTTGTGTATTGACATGAAAATTGACAAGATTTTATATCAATAAGGGCATGATTATAGAGAGACAGGCTGCGTGACTTAGCCTTTTGGAAATTATGCTTTTTTTTACAACCCGAGGATACCTGCTACAAATATTTTGTAGAGCTTTGGGCACAGAAGCCTAAACCTTATGTGTAAGCACTTTCTTCTGCTTCATTCACGCTCGCGATAATAGGACAAACATGAAAGCTATTCACTTTTAAGATACACAACGACCTGAAACACTGATCACCATGAGGTAATCAGCAACATCAGCCACGTCTAATGAATACTAGGTTTCCCATCTTAGATGACCACAGCATGTATAGTGAATTTTCAAAACTTCCGAAATTAACCATTTTACTCACAAGACAGACGGCGAGTGTCAATATTTCCAATAACGTGCACTAGTGAAAATGTACCACATCCAAAAGAAAGTGTCAAAGACTCTACCTGAAGATCAATTTTGGTACGGATGGTTAACTTAAGATTCATCCCGACTTCAGGCTACAATCTGGATGGAAAATTTCAACCACATTGCATTAAAAAAACAATTCCAGCCCAAGACTGAAATATTTAGTTGGAATGATTCAGATGTGTTCTGCAGTCTGTCTAAAATTTCAACACCGATGGGGCGATCAGTTCGTTAGATGTATAAAATTTGAAGTTTTGAGAATAGTGTAAACGTTCTTCCCGATAAACGCACTTTCCTCTGACAAAGGAACGTTATACTATGTACAATTCTACAGCTCAAAATCGAGTCAAAATCGAGATGCGAGTTATAATGCTAGCAACTGGATGCAGGAATTTGAACTCCAGACTTCCTGCTTAGAAGTCACAGTCAGCTGTGCGAAATGATGGGGTTAAAGAATCATCATCTCATCATGCTCATCCACATTTAAGAACAAATTATAACGGGCGAATCGACGTTGAGTGGGAAAGTGAAATATTTCCGTGGCAAACAAAAAAGAAATAGAGCTAGACTCCATCCCACATCTTGCTGGAATTTTACTCAGGAAAAAAAAAACATAAAAACAAATCGAAAATAAAAGTTGTCTGTCGCATTTAATTGAACACCATGTCCATCTCATTTCTGTCATCGCCAATTCAATTTGCCATCATTGGTGCAATTCGGTACATTGTTCTCTCAGCAATTCATAAATAAACTCAATTAAAGCAGACCCCGAGGTCAAATTTCTGTCAAAATAACCCGTCCCAGCGAATGCATCGACAACAAAATACGTGACAGTTTAACGACATTAATTAAATCAAAAATGAAAACGTTCAACCCCGACTGTACGACGACGTAAGCGAGTTCTTGTCTATGTAGTATAAGCATCTGTACATTTGTGCTCCAATCAACCTTCGTAGGCCGCACACTTACACAGAATTGCTTTGGCTTTTTAATGCGACTGTGTCGCAACGTTACTGCATCGAGATCAATGTGTCCAGAGCCAGAAAAAACGGTTCACTTGAAGCTGACGATAGGAAAGCTCAAGACGCAAATGTACATACATAAGAATCGCGTGCAAGTCGGCTTAGCTGTCAAAGCCCGACTTAAGGTCAATCTATTTCTAGATCTTTTCAATAACTCGCCGCACCGATCGGGTGGGCTTTTCGCATGAGCGTTACCCTAATTAAGCGAAAACGCACCCAACCGGTCGTAATGACTTGCAAAGCCTTCTCCATGAGTAGGTTTGTTCGGTTTTAATTTTAGCATCCGAACGAGTTTTCGTGTCAACTTATATTTGACACAAGGTGAGCTTTGTGTATGTGACTGAGACTGATGTGGCGTGGCGATGACCAAGAATATTCGAAACCACTTAAGGGTTGGCAAGCTTGATTTTATTTCAGCAGATCCCGCGCGTTTTCGGACAGAAGAATGAAAAATTAAAAACATTATTCATGAAGCTTATTGAACTCTGAGCAGGGGAATAATTGCGCTCAATTAAAACGTTTACGACGATGGCAAAAAGCGAGCGTGTTTGTTAAGCTTTTGCAGAGATTAAATGCAACGCTTGAAAGTGACGCGGATCAACGAAGAAGTGGGGGATTTTTGTTTTCCAGCAAAACACGAGCTGTTGATCAGTATTCTTTTGAAGTTTTGAGAGAAATATTTTGTTTTTCTTTTCGACCTTTGGCTTTGAATGAGTGTTGCAAATTTGTTGACTATTCTGGGAAACGTCTTCGTCATTTGGCGTCATTTGATAAAATCAATCACTTGTTTACGATGTTTTAGGAATTCTTATTTGTAGCTCTTCTGATCTAAGATAGAATTAAGAAGAAGAAACATTTGATTGGTTGCGATGCTGTTGTTTTTCATGTTCTCATAATTGTCTTAAGAACAGATATAAAGAGTCATTCAGTGAGGACAGTACGTCAGATAAGCAAACGATCTACTACAAGTGATGCCAAGTTATGTAAGTTGAAAGAAGAAACGCAATATTTTTAAACGTGAAATTCAGCCTTACATCCAGATTTGGATAATTTCTGTTAGGTTCATCTATAATTTATAAAGTCGACTCGGTCTAACGATGATTATGCAAAATAAGTTTATTCTGTGTTTTATGTTGGTGCTGACCTATTGGATCTGTTAATCCAACTTTTGAGTTCATTAAGATCAGAAAAGAAAATTTGACAAAGTCAAGTTTGATTCTCATTGCATTACATTCTCCAGTCAATTGACAAATGTCGTTCAAAGCCAACTACAACTACTTTGTAAGTCAATAAAACATCTCTCACATAAAACCTTAAGAATATAGTTTGAATTTAATCTCCGAGAGATGACTAACAACATAGAAACCGAAGAAACATCAAATAACTCGCAGACACAAGTCTATGATAAAACGCCATTCCCTCAAAACTAAAATGATTAATGGCAATCTTCAGAGCCTACATGTTAAGTGCTTTTTATCGTGAATCACTGTATATTTCGGGTGTTGTTTTTTGTGTCTGTTGAATCACTTCAGAGCATTTTAATGTTCACTCCGTTGTTGCCTTAACTCTTTCTTTTGATCGCGCACTGAAATCGTAATTCGTGATTCCAACGGCATTATGTAACCTCGCCCTGCTCGAATTCCAGAATTATTTCCCGAATACTCATACACAATAAAAAAAAAAAATGGCAAACTGAGAAAAAACGGGGCACGTCAGCAACATCCAATCCCTGGGGCTTCATTTTGGCTTTTGTTTTTTTGGCTTTTCGACTTAATATTTATTTACGTTTCTCTGTCACAATTCCTGCGCTCTTTTTTTTCCGCTCAGTTATCGTGCTCCTTCGCAAAAGCAAAACAATTTTAATTCATATCCTATCGCTGACTGCTCGGCAAGAAGGTGGGGAGCGAGAGGACGATCTATATTTAAACCGGAAACGCTATAAGAAAGCCATTTCAAAAGCCAAAATTAACAGAGAAAAAATGTAATTAAAATGTTTTCTCTCGCACTCCGCCAGAGAGCATCACTGCTCGCTGCCATCACCGCCTCCACCGCGGCCGCCAACGCCACCCCTGCCTGACGCTGATCTTGCAGCAGTTCTGGCGGGCTATTCCTGTGCTTTGTTTATATATGCGCGCGTTTATGTTTTTCCTCGAATGAAAGTTTATAAATACACAAGCGGCATCTATTAATATGTGGTTATGGCTATATGCCATTTGGGCAGAATCTATTTTCGGGCGGAGCGCATATAGCCGAGTGCTCATAGTGGGCTTAAACGATGGACAACAATAATGTCGCTGTCTGCTGGATGTGCATGATCGTCTCTGGTGATGGATGGATGTGATCTTTGATAAGGACGCGCGGAAGCTTTGCATGGTGTCATTGCTTTCGTGTCGCCGGTTCATTAGGTCAATAAATGAAAGATGGAATTGGTTTGGTGGGCGGAGAGAGGGTTGTATGGATGGACATGTGTTGACGTACGTACCTCTAGTATCTCTTGATTAATAATATCTGTCGGCGCAGGGGGCTGATTTGCTGAAGAATTTATATCTAGTGACAAAGTGCCAGGTACAACTATCATTCGATCGCGAGGAACTGTTGAATCGCGTGCCATATCTGCGAAAGAAATATAATTTTCCATTAGATAAGATATAATTTGTTGGTTTCATGAAAGGGGTGGAGGGGGAAAAATGCGGTTTTAATGGTGCGTTATGGGGGACACTTTGAGCTCGACATTGAAATACTTTAAAGGTTATAACTACTCAATCAAGTTAAATGCAACGGAGTTTCAGAATGCGGAAACAAGAATACTCATATATAAGAAGACCAAAGAAGGTTGCAAAGAAAAAACAAATGAAAATCATAGTTTGGTGGATTAAAGAAAACTGGACGGAGTCGAATTTCAGAAAGAATCGGGACTCGGCGCGTGTACAACTGTGCTCTCACGAGTACAGACGACTTACAATTTTTGAGCGGCAAATTTTCCAAAGCATTTTCAGAAATACTAAGTACTTATGAAGGCTTAAAGACAAATTGAAAGAGGTGGGCTAAACAAGAACCGAACGGAGGGTTTTGTGTCTGTGAACTGACGCACATATGTACAAACTTCGCCACGGCGCTCATGTTTGCTTATCTTTTTCTTTATTTTTAACCTTCAGAGCTTGTTCTATATCTTAATGGAGATATCGCAGAATAATTATGGAAATTTTACATTTGAAGCGGCTGCTCAAAGGCCTTAGCCTTAAAGATCTGAACTTGAACATTATAAACCTTTTTTCTGGTCTTAGTAACAAATCAACTTACACTGGAGATACTATAAAAGCAAAATAAATACGATGTACTCGCATAAAAATGGCATTCATCGATACATTAAACGAGTTAAACAAGCTTTAGCGTCGTTTAGCGAATATCAGCCACTTAAGTCACACAAAAACACGAATTAAGAACTTCCCTAAAAGAGTTTTGATTTCAAAGCACCTCTTTAAGATTGAAGTGTTATTAGCTATCACAGAATTAAGATTGATGAATATTTTTATTTCATCAGGAACTCGTTGTCTTTCTTTGATGAATAATAATCATTCTTTTCCATTTAGAACCCGTTTTATTAGAAGAGTCAAAGCACAGGTGTAACCACTGTACATTTTTGTAGTGTTTAGATATTGCAGAACAACTGACATCTTCAATAAATTTTGAGTTTGTTAATCTTAATGCAGGTCATTGTCATAAGTGTGTAAAAAACGGCGACCAATTTTAATGGCCAATAAGTCTTAACCATATTACACTTCATTGTCCGCCCTTTGATTGCATTTGACAATATACTTTATAGCACTTTTCGGCCTCGGAACAGACGCGTTTTAAGACCGAAATTGAAAATATTGCAAATGAAAAATGGTGTAGCGGAGGAAAACGCAAAGATGCTTTTTAAATATAAAGAAAATGACGAATGTTAGTTCTTTTGAAAGAAAATCCTTTAACCTAGGTAATAATTTGCTATGTTTACGGACACACAAAACATTGCACAATTATAAAGCAAAACAGAGCAGAGCAATTTTACTTTCATGATGTTCCTAAGTTCAAACAGAACATTTTGCTATATGCAATGCTGCCAAATCAAATTTTCCAAATAAAAAATGCTGGCTTTTTAATTCGGCGCCCAGTCGCTATTTATTGGTGTGCATTCTTCCTCAACATTTTTGAATGAAAAGTAGAATTGCAAAAAATCGACTATATATGTAGTTCGGCATCTATCTAAATTAAGCCACATACCACCCACAACGGAGGTGATGGACAAGTGTCGAAAATTCGAAAATGTATTCCACAAAACTTATCGAGAAAATACCGTCCTACTTTTTTTTAAAGTTCAAGTACAAAAAAGAACATGTTTGTATATCCTCGTCAAGAAACAAGCATTAATTTGACTTTCGATTTCAATGAAAGATATCAACAACAAGTTTGTTTGTGCGACGCAAAGACTCGCCATTTGTATCTTTAGCTTTGTTTAGCTTATTTGCATAACTTCTCTCCCACGTACCAGATACGCATTGGCACAAGATAAGACCAACCAAATGAATTAAGCAAATTACATATTTCTATTCACAAAAAAAAAAAAAAAAACACCAATGTCAGTGTGTGATGCGAAATCAAATAAGCAGCAGCAGCAGCTACTCCATTGTGGTAAAGTCATTTTTCACACTTCACACACATTTCCTTGTGTTCATATTTTTATTTGACTGATAATTGTTGTGTATCCTTGTGGAGCTTAATAATAAAAATTCTTAAAATAGATTTAATGGAAACAAAAGTGAACTTATCGCGTTAGGCTAACAATAAACTCAATGAGGACAGAATAATACTCTTTTTGTTTAGATAGCCTTTGTTTGGAATTCTATTTTGGAATTTAATTTGACCCTATCATTGGGGATCAGACTTTGCTGGCACTGAACTTATTTGTGAGACCTTCCGATTTGACACAGATTTATGGTCGTGCGTTTGATGATAAGCAGGAGAGGACTCTGTTGATTCGCAGTAAATTAAAATAGGATTTGACATTTTCAATAATAAACTATTAGATTTTCTTTAACGTCCTGCAGACGGCATATACAAGAACTAAACATTTTTAGGTTATGTGCCGGAGCGTTTAAATTCAACGTCTTGTGTTCGGCGGTGAAGCTTTTATGTAGACTTTTGTCAAAATGCATTTCAATAACTCTTTATTGCATTCATTGGAAGTAAAAACAAAGAAATGTAGAACTTATGTGACAAATCGTCCTTACAATCATTTAAAAATTAAACTCTTTCACACTTTCTGCGTAAATGGAAGTCTCTTTAAAACACTCTAAGACGTTCATATTTCTCCCGACTTCACTTATAAATTAAATTGCTTTTTCTTTCGTGCAATTGACTCTCGTTCTTTACTTACTCATAAAGATAATTAAATTTTGACCTGTCAATCGTAAGCTGTCAAAACGCAAGAGAATATGTTGAACATACTTGGCGTCGTTTGCCGTTCCTATCGAATGAAATTTTGAAGGTACCTATTTAAAAACCCTTTCAATGGCTACATTTTCTATAAAATAATGCATTTAAACAGTGATATAACCGAACGGTAATTTTAACCACATTCACTCAATAAAATGTCAACACAACTGAATACAAAACATATGTGGTTAATAAAATTCAAATTCGTTTAAACTTTGGTAAAACATACATCACTGATGAATTTCTTGTATTTCGAACTTGCTAGTTCGATTTTAAAATGTCACAAATGACAGTTTCCTGACTTGGCAACTCCTTTTGCAAATAATAACGAATTAAGAAGGGAATGACACACATTACCACCGAATCACAATTACTCAACATACTACACTTCGACAACTGACACTGTGTGGTAAGGCCTGTCAAACCACCTTAACTCACAACAAACCGTAAACATTTAAATGACAGTCAAGACACTAAAAATACACTCCAGACGTCAGTGTACTTCACAGCATCAACAAAATCAAATGCATTTCGTTGTATTTGTCTTTACACGAACCATATACACGCACGAAGAGCGCACAGGAATGGTGATTGTATCGCGATATACTGATGATTGCCAATGTGGGCGGCTACGGGTGAAGTACAAAAGTACAGGATAAAAACACAAAAAAATGAACTTTAAAAAAGAGAGTGAATAAAAGAAATACACACCAGAAAAAAAAAGAAAACAGAACAGAACAGAAAAAAGAAATAAAGTCACAGCCCCACAACAACCCCTGGCGACATTATCTCTGTACTGAGGCAAAGTTTATTTATAAATTTTGTTGTTCCTATCACCGTGGCATTGAGCTTATCGATCTGAATCTATTTTTAGAATCTTCACACAACATTCATCGAGTGAGCGAGAGAACTTGTGGCTCTGTTCATCTCTGTGTTGGAGAAATCTCATTCGCATTCGCGCGGGGAGCTGCTGTTTTGCGTGGTATCTGTATGTAGTCCATTTGGTTGATGGTGTGTGTATTTAGTCGAAATAAAAACAATGACAAAGCACAGGTATAACCTGCTGGATCATACGGGTGGTGGTGGGTCGGTTGCATTCCACCGATATGTCATTCGACGGATATCGCTGTGTGGGACAATTATAATTACCCGACTCGAGTGTCAGCATCAAGTGTGTCATAATGCAGCACACAACGTGAGCTGACGCTAAAGTCGTAATAAAAATAATCACAGATAATGATTTCTTTTTTGTTTTGATTACAAAGTCTATGAGGGTTTAACAATATTAGCCCACAACCCGCCAACAATGTGTGGCCTAGTAGTTGTTGTGACGTTTGCGTGTTAATATTTTAAAAGCACTCCAAATCGAATGCTATTTTTGTGCCAGCAGTCAAGTGGCTGTTTCGGCACAACGAAGACCATAAACGGAGCAAATACGAGTAATCACTTGAGAAATCTAGTTTTAAGCAAGAGTTTCCGCTTCTGTAGATGACACATTTTCTACGCCAATAACTATCAACAGAAAAAAAAACTGTCAGACTCACACATAACGTTATTTCTGATACAACTCTTTCATGTGACATTAAAGACCGAAAGTAAATTCAGGATGATGAATGATTTTCAGTGTCAATAAGACAAAAATAACCAGAACACCACTCTGAGGATTAGCATACAAAAAAAAAACCGAAACCAAAATGGTCTTCCCCTGAAGGAGCCATATATCGATGAGATTTGTAGTTGACTGACACTCCCCAAATCAAACAACAAAAAAAAAAAAGGAAATTATGTGGGCCTACATATTTGTATGTATATTTTCAATGTGAATCCAATTCTGTTCAATGTAATTGATTACAGGGTTGTTCATCGGTCTTTGGCTTGTTGAAATGTGAATTTTTTGGGTGGTTTGTTATCTTATCTTGACTGCTGTTGCGGTGGCATGTGCATAACCTTCCCGCGAGGAAAATTTAATTACACATGCCCTTTCTGGAATGTCTTGTTCACAAAAAAGGTCCAAGTTTTTTGTTGGGTTACATTTTGTTTAAGAATTTTTACCTCATTCGATATGTTTAAAGCGGCTGTGTCATGGACGTAATACAACGGACTCAAAAAGCGATATGAAGCAGAGAATTGCGGAAGTTTGGAAGCTGATTTAATTATGTCCTTCTTATTGAAGCATAAGGATGTCAATTTAAAAAAAAATAGGAGTTTATACGTTATGTGATATGATCATAAAATTTTTACAATAAAAATGTTTTTCTACTGTAAGAAAAATACGGAAAGAACTTTGGATAAGGTCAGGATTTAAGGGTTTGATTATATCACGTGTTTTATGGCAAGATACATGGCTTTAGAAAGAAACATTAGATGTGCCACATTTGACAAGCGCTTCCGTTTTTCGTTTCATCTGCCTCACTTTAGCCAGACAAGGAAATAATAAAGAACTTAGTTATCTCTTAGAGAGACAGACGGTAACCGAGCAATGTATATATCACACTGTTTTACAGCAGGGATAGGCCATCTTTGAGAAGCATAATCTTTGCAAAGATGATAAATGTTGCGGTGGGGAAAGGGTTTCAGAGTTAATTTAGAGTTTAAATCTCTCAAATAGATATAAATTCATTTCCGCGTGAGCTCTTTGAAATCTAAAAGGTTTTATTGTGTATACGAAAAGATTATAAATTGTGTGTTTCTTCTTTACTTGGAATTTTCCCAGCAAAATTGCAAGTTTCAATCGGTTTGTTGCTTCCAACATCAGTTGGCTTTATAACGATAATTTCTAAGAGTTCATCATGAATGAATTAAAAGCGATACTTCCTCATGCAGGTGATACTTTGAACGTAAGACTACATTTTCAGCAGAAATTGGTGCGGTTCCTTCTATCAAACATTATGTGAAATATAATAGTCGTAACTGTGTTTAAGTGATCCAAGCAGTCAGTATGTCGAAAACTGCATTTAAAGCAACAGATTCAGTTTCTTCATAGTTTCTGCATACTGCAGCCTTCTTCTTCTTCTTGTGGCGCTACAGTTCGGGGTGGACCTGGGCCTCAATTAACATGCCTCTCCAGCACGATCTTTCGCCAGCTGTCTCCAGTTGCGCACTCCAAGTTGGTTGAGGTCCTTCTCCACTTGTGTGCGCCACTTTAGTCTAAGTCGCCCTCTGTTGCGTTGTTCCAATGGCACGGATTTGAAGACTTTTCGGGCCGGAGCAGTGGTGTCCATACGCTGTACATGGCCTAGCCATCTTAAGCGTTGTATCCGTAGACGCTAGACCATGCGCATGTCGCTGTACAGCTCATAGAGTTCGTCATTAAATCTTCTCCTCCAAATGCCATCAACGCAAACAGGACCAAAAATCGCACGCAAAACTTTTCTCTCGAAAAGACTAAGGGCTTCCTCATCTGCCTTTGCAGCTGCTGAAAAGATTTAATATGCCGCGGCGATCTCAACTTTAAAATCAACGCTGTCAAAACATAGAAAATTTAAAATAAACCCTAACTGACAAGCAACCATACAGACGCTTTCATGCATGAGATTGACAGTTTGCTTTGTTTAATTAATTTTACTCTCGAATTCACTCAAACGCATCCAAAATGATTCATCTACAAAATGCACACCTGTCAAGCACGAGACAAGTTTCTTAACTTCGCTGTTTGATGGGCATGCCGCCCCATAAACGTTCGTCTAGTTCTTCGAATGTGTCTACGCATAAAATCCGCTCGGCGGATGATTTTCACAAACTTGCCCTAATATTACACTATTCGCAACTGCAGATTGATGAAATAGAGTCATCTGGAAGAAAACCCCGCGAATCTAGTTATGTATGTGGCGTGTCGATCATTTAACCAACAGTTGGCAAGTGCCGATGATTCATTCACTCTGAAAATAGTATCGGGGAGCAACCTATTTTTCGTTCGATGTGTTATTCTTCTTCATCAACAGGAAATGCCACAAACATTTTTTTAATTGTTGTCCTACTCATTTTTTTCTGGATTTTCTTATTTGCTCAAACACTGCGTGTTATTAAATCAGACAGAAAAAAATGATATATGAGTAAATTTGCACAACAAAATGAGAAACATTTCTGCCACTCTTCGGGGAGGGGATATGTTCGTTAGTTCAGTAAACACATATTTTACGAATAAAACTGGTTTCAAATTCTATAATTATGCTCTCAAAGTGGAGTTACTATGAATGTGTGTGATGGAGGAAGGAAATTTCCACTCTGTTTGCATTTTTATCATTTAATCAGTCATAAACTTGTTTACAAATAAAGAAACAAAAAAAAACTGAAAGAAAACACAAACAAGCAGTGACATGGAGAAATTTTTTAACGTGATCTTTTCTGCGTTATTCATTTAATTTAACTCCAAGGAAATGAAAAAAAAAAAATAAAAAATAAAATGCGAGCCCAAACACGCGCACGGAAAAAGAAACAATCTTTTTATTGGTACTTTTGTTGAAACCGCATCAAAGGAGATAAAGAAAAAACAACTGAACAAGAAAACAGAATAAATAAATTATTCGTACTGTACCCCACTGACACAGTTGGTTGTCTCCTCAAACACACAAACAACACAACACAAATCTGATCACTTCTCACGCGGTCTCACCGACGATGAAGATGAGTCTCTGCGGCGAGCCGTATGAATGGAAATTTATTGAGAAAAAGTATTTTTGTGAAAAAAAAAAAAAGAAACCAAGTCGTCTCCCACACATTCCGCACAGCCTGACACAAAGTATTGCTCATAATCTAAATTTGTCCAACCGTGGTTACGCTGGCGGTACAGATATTCTCGTATTTATAAATAAAGACAGAGAGAGAGAGAGAGGGAGACATGTACCTCTTGGCACACATGTGTGCTTCTGCTGGCTGCTGCGTCTACCTTCGTCAGAACCTGAAAGTGTCCCATTTGACTTTCTGTTTTGACGACTATTTATCTCCTGTGAGATGGAAGCTTTTGTTTTTCTGTTTTAATAATAGGCTTCATATTTTCCATCTCCGAATAAAATACCGTCTAAATATATACTCGCTTTGATCATTTCAGAATTTATTTGAAGGCTTGCCTTAGGTGTTTGCCTTTGAAAATGGTCAAGTTGGTATTAAGGTTAATTGCTGTTTGTTGGGTCTTTTGATGTGAAAAATGAAAACCGAATGTGCACAATGTTATGCATTGGCATATAAATAGATTTGTTAATCGATTATGTCTGTGCGTTTTGACAGATGTCAGACGTTTTTTGGCAGATGTCAAGCATATTTGACAGGATTTCATGCAATTCTGTACCGTCAAATGAGGGGATTTTCAAGAATTGTCACTCGAATGTAATTTTGGATAGCGAGGTGCAGTGCAGTGCGAAAAAATTTGTATTTTTTTGTCGTGGTTGTACCTCACCAGACGCAACGATCTTTGTTTATTCACTAATTTGGTAAGGACCGCCTTGGAATGTGTCCTACCTTAATGTTTGGTGTCCTAATGTATTGGAGGAGGCTGGTGCAAGACTTCAATTTAACGTCCCGCTTTCCATATGACAGCTAAATACTTTGTGTAATTGATGATGAGAATATTTTCAATGATTTTCGTTTTCTTAACTTGGGATGAATGGTCAGAAGTGTGACACAGTTTAGAAAGAAAAAATGTTTTTTTTCGGAGTACAAGATGGTCTTTGTTGGAAGCTTTGCCATTGAGGTCTGCGGTTGATACAATCAAACACTGCGGTTGATAAAATTATGTAAATCGAAGGCAATACATTTTAAACAGATTCTCATAGCCAGACAGAACTTTTTTAAGCTAACGAGCGCTAAAATTGCCTAATGTTGTCATAAGGCTATGTAATGCTTTCTCTTTCTCAATTAAGTGAACCCAGGAAGACGGGGTTGCATGCCGAGCTGTCAGTGAACTTTTTCGAGTTTGATCGTATATTGCCACAAAAGACCCAGAAGCACATTGCAAGAAGGCAACAGAATAGACATCGTTTAGTACACTTCACGAAAGAATATGGTCTACGGCAATCTTAACTGTTAATCAGACCTTGTCTTATAAGATGTAATCATCAGCCTGGAAGAGGGCAGTAAAATAAAGTTGTTGAATTTCCGAATATCCTCTTCAACGAATGAGAAATGTGAAATTTGTTCGCTCTTTCATTCTCTCTAAGCATCAGAAAAAAGTGTACAACTTCCATTTTGTAACACAGTGCGCATAAAAAGAACTTAGGCCTAGAACACTATATATACGCAGATATGCACACAACTTAATCGCACGATAAGCGAGGTCAGATCAAAAATAAAGATTGATTTTCAAGTTTCTACGCACATTCGATTATCGAGTGTACCAACATAACAGAATAAAAAAATTCATAATCGAATGTACGTAGCCGGCGAAATGTGAAAATTAATCTTAATTTTTCAACAGACTTTGTTTATCGTGCGATTAAGTTGTGTGTCTATTTATTTTTTCAATAGACTTCGTACAAATAACATGTTGAGCTCTAGCGTTCTTTCTTTCCAATTAAGCTCTGTAGCAAAAGTTGGCACATTCATTTTGTGGGCAAGAATTTGCGGCGGAAATACCAAAGCGTCAACGCTTTTACATCCAACAGCAAACAGTATTTTGTTGAAGAATGTACATGCGGCATCGCAACATAATCGTGCATCGAACGCTTTAAATGGCAACAACACCAGTACTTATTTATGCCACAGAAGTTTATTTGAATAAACGAAGATTTGTAATTTAAAAAGGTATACATATATATATACAAGGTCGCCGTGGCGTATTGGGTAGAGTGCGACGCTCACACGCCGAAGGGTCTAGGTTCGACTCCCAGTTCAACACCAATTTTTCTAATATTTCACGGCACCACCTCTTTCGAGCTGCTGACAACACTCAAAGAGTAATAACTTTCTAAGAAAGCTTCTCAAATTTCGCCGTTCGGAGTCGGCAAAAAACTGTAGGTACCTTCTACTCGTGAGAGAACAGTAGCGCGCACAACACGAGTAGTTGATGAGCAAGCTAGGCCCTGGTCCCCCTTTGGACTGTAGCGCCAACAATTATTAATTATTATACATTTTAGAAAAGGTTTTTTGCAGAATTTTTTATTCGAACTTAGTAGTTTATCAATGTCTTGTGCTTGTTCAATTTGGCAGCCAGGGATTTTGTTTTTAAATTTTGAAGCTTATGTGGAAGTTTACCAATTCCAGGAAACGCACATTGAAAAATGTTTTCAACGAAACTGTACTTCTTTTTTAAACACTGAAAGATAAAAATTGAGTATCTCTACTGGTTACAAGTGTCCAGTTTTTCGAACGACCACTCTTGCTGTATGTTTGTATGTATGTATGTTTTTGATACGAGGTCTGTTCATTTGTCTCAAATAATATTTATTTATTTAATTTCGCACGTTTTCTTCGCATTGCTTCAAGGTAATAACAATAATATGAAGGCGCATACCTTCAAGATAATTCTTTTTTATTGAATTTTGTAAAGTCCTCATGTAATGGAAAGTAATGGAAAAAAAGCAGTCAGCAAAAACCGTCATATTTGATCGAACTTGTTGTACTTATTTTGGCCTTGGCTCTCCTGAGCTCTTCCGTTGGGACGATTGGACATTTTTTTTTTTTTAATATCCATCATAGAGTAACACAAAACACTACGTTCTCTAAGTGTTAACTCTCAGTATCGCTTTACACAGCAGATGTTTGCTGAGCGACTAAGGATCATCTACCGACTCTTATCGTCTTACAGATTACTTCAATAAATAATATTAATTCAAATACGATGCGTAAAATCATGTTTTTAAATTCTAATCGTGGCAAACAAAAATCAAATTCGTTGCAAAGAACATTAAATGTATTTATACACCTTGTAATAGGTTTATTGCGACCATAATTGGTTCTATGCCTTTTGTCAAAAAGTAAGTTTCTCACCCGAAGAGATCTTTGGGGAGCATATATATTTATGAGAAAAAGTAATTCTGGTGAATTTAACTGATAATTAATAATATCACGAATAAACATGGCTGACGTTGCCTTTCGCCTGAAACTTAAGGTTTGACAGCCAATTGTTCTGCATCTTTCAACATAATTAAGAAGATCTTCAAAGGAATACAACTTTCAGAAAGCATATCTCGTCATATTCTTTTGAACTCGTTCGAGTCTAAGTTCTTGATTATCGTAAGGTGAGTCACAGACAATGGATGCATTTTCCAAATAGGGTCTTACTAACGAAACAAAGATGGTCTTTAAACTGAATATGTCGCGAAAATCTTTACTACTTCTTTTTAAAATTCCTAACATAGAATTAGACTTCGCAATGGTGTAATCATAATGTAGTGTGAAATCCAACTTAGGGTCGAATATTACTCCAAGGTCCTTAACTTCTTCTAGGCGATCAAGTTTATGATTATTGGTAAAATAATCATAAACAATTGGAGATGTTATTCTATGTGCCGTAAAAATTTTACATTTTTAAATTTGGTTTCCATGTCTTAACCATATTCATATGATTGGTCAGTTATGTTAAGCAAATTTGGATAGCCGTTGTTGTCATTCAACAATTCCTGAGCAATGCTCATGCGACATTTTTTTTTATTTAAATTCAGCAATTTGGAACGAATTTCCCTGCCACACGCTTCATGCTCAATTGCATGGCATGAACCAACCGATGTACCAAAATCTGCAACAGCTTTTTAAGTAGTGATTTGAAAATTTTCCATAACAGTCTTCTTTACTTTCTTAACATTTTCATCGTTTGTTGATGTGCTAAGGCGTCCAAGGCGAGCGTCCTTATTCACATCTTCTCTGTCTTCTTTGAGAAGCTTGTACCACTTGTAAACATTTTTTTTACAGAAACTGTAAACGCATGTTCGAGACGAGTTTACCTTCATTATTATTATTATTGTATGGCGCTACAGTCCACAGAGGACCAGGACCTAGCTTACTCATCAGCTATTAGAATTGTGCGTGCTACTGTTCTCTGACGAGTAGAAGGGACCTACAGTATTTTGCCGACTCCGAACGGCGAAGTTCGAGACGCTTTTTCTTGGACAGTTATTACTCTTTGAGTATTGTCAGCAGCAGTGAAAAATTCGAGGTGTTCAGCCGGGAATCGAACCTGGACCTTCGGCGTGTGAGAGTCGCACTCTTCCACTTCTCCACGGCGGCCACAATGTACCAACATACAAAAAAAATTTTAAAATCGAGAATACGCCTTATTTTTTGAACAGACCTCGTACTTTTCACGAGTGAAAAGAACTCACAGTTCAATACGAACTTGAAAAATCTTTTTATAAGCAATCTCTTACCAAGTTATAAGTTGGAAAGAGATTAAAGAATTCCAGGTAAATTGAAGTTCACTTCAAAATTTCAACTTTCAGAAGCGGCAGTCAACTAAAGCTACTATTATGTTACAGTGCACAGTGCGCCGATCACGAGATGGACTGGTAAGGATAGTTTTTTTAGTAAATAGATTTCACCGATATGTCAAAGATTATCTTGACAGGGTAAAAAATCTGGAAACAACCGACACCAAAATTTGACTTGACATCAAAGTTTCAAGTGCTGAATAACATGTAAAATGTAGTCCTTCTGTTCGTTTGAAAGTGAATCTTTTCAATTGTAGTTGCAAAATGTTGTTTCCAAATCGTAAAATTTAATTTCTCAGTTGTAAGATATAAATTATGTATCAAATCTCAGTACAAGCTGCGTATGTTCCGAAATATTTTATAAAATTTTAACTGAATTTCAATAAAATATGTATCTATCTCATATTGGAACAAACGTTTGCGGTTTTTAACGTAAGTTTTCATGGGTGGCGAGGAACTCGAAAAACATTAACCATAGAAACTGAATTGTTTTTTTTTTTAATTTAGCCCTGACAACAACTTTCCTTATAGAAAATCAATGTCCACTGTGGTACTAAACATCGATTAAATTTTTAAGACAACAATCAGTTTAGGAACATGGCTGCATAAGTATTTGCAAACTAACAAAACCTCCATAGCCTGAATAGAAAAATCAAAATGCGTAAACTCGAGTAAACATCGACAGCAACATATTTTATTGAATTATGAAAAAAAGTTCCACGCCCTCGAAACGAAATCAAGTAAAGATGTAATGTATGGCGTACGTTGAAGAAAACACGAAATTACACAACAAGTTAACTAACCCAGTTGAGTTAAGGTAATGAAAAAAAAATAAACAATCAACACAATATCTGGAACCGTCGAGAAGAATTTGGATATCAACACATGTGTATAAGTACCAGATATACCGGTATGAAATGAGGGTTTTTTTTTGAAAATAAAACACAAATTATTAATGGGAAAGTAAACACATTTTAGCCAAAGTACTTGCCATTGTTTTCTACACATTTTGACCACCTTTCTGGCAATTTGTGAATACCACGTAAATAAAATTGCTCGTCTTTTAAAGCAAACCAATCAGACACCCAATTTTCGACCTCCTCGTAGGAATCAAAGTGCTGCTCAGCCAACGCGTGTCCCATCGGTGAAAACAAATGCTAGTGGGAAGGAGCCAAGTCTGATGAATACGGCGGGTGGGGCAGCTGCTCACAGCCAAGTGTTTTGATTGTAACCTGAACCGGTTTTGCTTTGTGTGCAGGTGCATTATCATGGAGCATTACCTTGCCGTGTCTTCTGGCTAATTCTGGTCATTTCTCGATCAAAGCATGGTTCAAATTGATCATTTGTTATCGGTTGCGATCAGTATTAACGATTTCATCAGGTTTTAGGAGCTCGTGATACAGCACACCTTTCTGGTCCCACCAAACACACATCATTGTCTTCTTGCCGAAACGATCTGGTTTTGCAGTCGATGTTGATGATTGTCCCAGATTAACCAATGATTTTTTCCGTTTAGGATTCTTAACATAAATCCATTTTTCTTCGCCAGTAACAATCCGATGCAAAACTGATTTTCTTTCGTGTCTTTGAAGCAAAATTTCACAAGTATTTTTTCAGTTTTCGGTTTTCCATCTGTTTTTCATCCAATTCATGTGGCATCCATTTTCCACACTTTTGGATCTTTCCCATAGCTTTTAAACGGTCAGAAATTGTTTGTTGTGCAACATTTGACATTACTGCCATTTGCTTTTGACTCAAAGTGTCATCTCCATCCAATATCGTTTGCAATTCGGCGACTTCAAACTTTTTTGGTGGTCTTCCACGTTCTTCATTTCTCACATCAAAATCATTATTTCTGAACCGTTGAAACCTTTTGCATGTTGCTTCTGATAGAGCATGATCACCATATGCCTCGACAAGCATTCGATGCGACTCTGCAGCACTTTTCTTCAACTGAAAACAAAAAATTAATGCTTTCCGCAAATCATCACTTTCTGGTACAAAATTCAACATTTTTAACGCTATGAAATAATATGATGTTGTCTGTTCAACGACTTGATGTATACTTAATATTTTTCACAGTGGCTAACGTGGCTAAGTGGGTATAGTGCGACGCTCACACGCCGAAGGATCTAGGTTCGATTCCCGGCTCAACACCAATTTTTCGAATTTTTCACGGCACCACCTCTTTCGAGCTGCTGACAACACTCAAAGAGTAATAACTGTCTAAGAAAGCTTCTCAAATTACGCCCTTCTGAGTCGGCAAAGAACTGTAGGTCCCTTCTGCTCATGAGAGAACAGTAGCGCGCACAACACGAGTGGTTGATGAGCAAGCTAGGCCCTGGTCCCCCTTTGGACTGTAGCGCCAACAAACAAAACAAAAAATAAGGGCTCGGTTACAACAAATGTTCCCTATCGAGGCATCTTTATCTTGACGCTCACTTCATACTGGTATACCTGGTATTGATCGGCGGCTTTCAAGTTACGAGACATTGATTTTTTGGCCAAATAGAGAAATATTACCTCAGTTAACCCTTGATGTTGACAAACATAAATACCGGTTGATTACCGGTAGTCTAAGAATTCGTTTTGCTTTACTCCTTGTAAGTTCAGTAGCAGTGATAATTTCATGGGTGCAGGGAATTGCTAGTGTTTCCAGTTGTCACCCTCCGCTTCAATCAAACCTCTAATCGCGAAATATAAAAGTAATCACAACAAGAAGTCTGTGCTGTTGTCTGTTTGGTGCACACATTTTGCAGAAGGGACCGATTTTAATGAAAGGCAAAATGAAGACCCGGCCAGTTTATGCGGAAAAGGCAACACAGTCCCAACCGGAAGATGCTTATTTTACTGCATATCGTGTATTAGATTCAAAGCACACATGTGACGTTGCTTCTTTCCATCCTACCCCAGCTCATTGAAGTCCATCAATTTACCACCAAATTAAAGGAATTAGTGTGCTCCTTCCGTTCTTCTTGTTGTGGCGGTACAGTCCGGAGTGGGCTTGGGTTTCAAATAAGTGTACTCCAGAGACCTGAAAAATTCCACTTACGAGACACTGCCTGAACTGAACGACAAATCAAACTCTGACAAATACGTCTCAAAAACCCAAAGGGGCCGAAACAGTTTTAGTCCCAAAATATGGCGAAATTTAGTTTTACAATTATATTTATTTCATTCCTTTTGCAACTGTTATACACCCTCACAGTCGGACAGCGTTTACTGCCCCTAGAGGTCAGACTAAGTGCCAACTGATCAACAATTTCACAAAATCGACTTTTTTCAGAATTCAGAAGACCTGCATTCCGAAAAGCGTAGTGTCCAATCCACAGTCGGTGATGATCAGAACAGCGATTGCCAGTTTCCAAACAGACAAACGATAGGCGGACGAGCATCGAAGCAGAGAGCAGCCAACATCGCCATCAAGGCTGCACAGGAGGCAAAAGCAGCATCCAATGCCCAGCAAGCAGCCGGTCAGCAGGCAGCTCATCAGGTCAAAGCACAATTGGCTGAGAAGGCGTTGCAAGCCGCAAGGGCCGCTGAGGCAGCTTTAGCTGGCAAGCAAGGCATTGTGGAGCAACTTGAGAAGGAAGTGCGTGAAGCCGAGGCAGTTGTTCAAGAGGAGACTGCCTCCCTTCAGAATACACAGAATTATGTGAGCGCAGCACTGCAGGTGGCGCAGCAAACCACCGCGCAATTGAGAACCCTGACACAAGCTGTGCAAGCAGCACAAGCAAACGTTGGCAGCTCTGAGCAGGCAGCTCAGGGTGCACAGCAAGAGCTGTCAGAGAAAACTCAACTTTTGGAGGCAGCTAAGCAGCGTGTCGAACAGCTGTTGCGGCAGTTGAACGAAGCTCGCACGGATTACGCAACGACAAAGCAGGCGGCATACAGGGCGTCAGCCGCCGCACATGAGGCCAAGGTCAATGCAGCGCGCAATAGACGAAGTCGCTATCGACGGCGAAGGAATCTCAAGGAGCGCCCTTCAATGAAGAATTAATTCTTTTTTCTCTTTCAGTGTCTTGTATATTTAATAAAGGCTCATCAACTGTTTATTTATGAAGTGAAAACAATTTTGGTGGTGGTCCGATTGAGTGTCTGTGGCGCTGAGAACTGAAATGAAAACGATGCGTATTTCGTTGTCAAATTAAGTGGTGCACAATTTATTTTTCAAAATAAAGCTGACGTGTTTATTTTCTTATTCATGGGCCATTTAGGCAAGAAGTTCAGAGCCCTTTGTCTGCAGAATGCGAATCAGAGAAAAGTCAACAATGTTCAATTGATTTGCGGACGCCCGCCTTCTCCTTGTCTCCAACACTTGGGGAATAATTGCGCCAGTTTATCGGAGAGAGACTTTAACTTTAAACATTTGCGTTAAATGTGGCCGCCATGGCGTAGTGGGCAATGTGCGATATTCACACGCCGAAGGGTCTAGGTTCGATTCCTAGCGGAACACTTTGAATTTTTCACGGCCCCACCTTTTTCGAGTTGCTGACAATACCCAAGGAGTAATAGTAAGAAAGAAAGAAAGCTTTTCAAGCTTGGCCGTTCGTAGTCGGAGACGCTCACACGCCGAAGGGTCTAGGTTCGATTCCCAGCTCAACACAAATTTTTCGAATTGTTCACGGCACCACCTCTTTTGAGCTGCTAACAACACTCAAAGAGTAATAATTGTCTAAGAAAGCTTCTCAAATTTCGCCGTTCGGAGTCGGCAAAAAACTGCAGGTCCCTTCTACTCATGAAAGAACAGTAACGCTCACAACACGAGCAGTTGATGAGCAAGCTAGGCCCTTATCCTCTGTACACTGTCGCGCCATTTTATTATTATTATTTGCGATAAATGACCTAGCCTAGGGTCCTGTCGTTAGGACAATAAAATCCATATATCTAAGTTTTACGGCAGCCCTTCGCAGCCTACGTTAGCAAACTACAACTTAATGGAACTCTGTTTTAGACGACTGTGATTCTTTCATCTTAATTTTAAGATAATCCAAATTCTTGAGAACTGAGAATGGACAGAAACACGCACAAGCAAAGACAACTTTTAACATTTGCGTAGGTTGACTGATGTGAGTGACGTCTCTTTATCAGCCAATTTGGTAATTTGACAATAAGGTTGACCACTACTATACTAATTGGACCAAAGAGGGCTGAGCCATGACAATCAGATTTTGTCATTGAGTTCTTTTAGACTAGGAACAATAAGTTTAGCTGCTGAAGGATTAGTAGAAGGAGAAAAATCCAATCCAAATTCCACTCTTGAAAAGTCCAAGTATGACAAAGTTAAGAGCAAGGTTGTAGCAGTCTATGATAACATCGATCAGCGCCGGAAGAGATCCATTGCTTTTAAATCATTTTATTACATTAGGTGGACTTTCGACAGTACAGACTGAGCATGTAGTACTGTCTCTGAGTTCTTTGTTGATGGTAGTTGTCATTGGGGAAAAGGTCTGTGGTTCGCAAGGTCTATTCTTCTTTGTATGGCGCTGTAGTCCGAGATGGACCTCTGGCTTCAACCGACATGCCTCTCCAGACAGCGCGATCTCTTGCCAAAGGCCTCCAGTTGCGCACTCTAAGTTGGTTTGAGTCGTTCTTGTCTTGTGTGAACCACCTTACCCTGAGCCGTCCTCTGTTCCATTGTCCCAATGACTCGAATCTGAAAACTTTTGGGAGTAGAGCAGTGGTTTCCATACACTCTACATGGCCTAGCTGTCTTGGGCATTGTACCCGGAGACGCTTGACTAGGCGCTTGTCGCCGTACAGCACCCCGTACACTTCCTTTCTCTCTCCTCCTCTATACCTTCGAACTTAATCGCGGTCACTTAAGGGAACCAAACCATCCCTTTAGCGTGCGCCATTTACAAACCAAAGATGGTCGTAGAATCTTCTCCTCCAAAAGCCATGAAAGCAAAGAGAACCAAAATTCGCACACAGAACTATCCTCACGAAAAGATCTCATCCAATTGAAGTAACATCCAAGTTTCCGCAGCGTTAAGCAAAACTGGGATGATTATATTACAGCTTAATCATCCCAAATCAAGCTCTAGAGAGGTCTTTAGTACTCAATTGCCTCTTGAGCTGAAAGAAACAGCGATTGGCAAGACTGATTCTTCTTGTCCCTATTTACCTTGACTTACGAAGTTTCTGCCTTCTAGGGTGACGCTCTCTTCGAGACGTCGACGTTGTGTGTCCTTCCTTGAAGACAGTATGTTCTTGATTGTTTCCTCATTTACCGTCAGCCCTTCCACTTCAATGCCAGCAAACGCTTCATTGACGGCTCGCTGTGTTCGTCCAATCACGTCAATGTCATCAGCGGAAGCTAGCAATTAAACTGACTTTTGGAAGATCGTGCCTCTGGTGTTGACTTGTGAGTTACGCACGATCTTCTCAAGAAAGATGTTAAAGAAATGTTTTGTTCAAAACCTTTTTTGACATTGAAGGCCTCGGTGAGTTCGTTCACGACCTTAACGGACAAGCGAGAGCTCTTCATCGACGTGCTTGGTAGGAATGCCAAAAGTAGACATGACACTGTACCATATAGCTCGTCCCTAAACACACTGTCATATGGGGCCATAAAATCGGTGGATAGGTGGGACTTTTCCAGGATCTGCCGTAAATTGAAGATTCGGTCTACTGTGACCTGAAACTTCACTGATCTCTATGCACACTGTCATAGGCGGCCCTAAAGTCGACGAATATATGGTGGGTGTCGATTTGCACTTCTTGGACCCTTTCCAGGATCTGCCATAATGTGAAAATCTAGTCTATCGTGTACTTCCCTGGTCTGAAACCACACTGATAAGGCCCTATCAGGTTGTGGACAAACGTTTTCAAGCACCTACACAATACGGCAAAGAGGATCTTGTAGGCTTGCTTGCTTAGTTTCTAGTCATGTTGTTCCTTTAGGTGAACTTTCAGGAGAAAAGATTGAACATGTGTACTTCTGGTTCTCAGTTGTTCGGTTGCTAAGGTTTGGGTCGAGGCAGGGCTCAGTGCTTCGCAATGCTGCACTGCCGAAAATGGCAAATAGTTAGGCAACCTTCTTGTAAAAAGCATTTTAGTTCCCTTGTCTGGGTCCCCACGGGATCATAGGAATTGATATTGCCGATTAACTTTCTAGTCAAGGATCGAATGAGGCATTCACAAGGCCCGAACACACCTTGGGACTGCCCGCGACCTTGTTCAGGGCTTTCGCAGACGGTTGGGCTGTTAACTCTCTCGACAGCACAACCAAAGACGGCATGACTCCCCAGGATACAGGTTGACCGAGAGCATGCTGCCAAACATCAGCAAGAAATCCGCGGCTTTTCGTCTATCTCTAAATATGAATGACTGCAGACAACTTGCTGGCGTACGAAAGGGGCACTTCACATTCGCTAAGCGCATAACTGTACTTAGGCTCAGATATGACACCATTTGAGATGCCTGTAGAGAAGGAAGGAGGCACTGTAGACCACTTCCTCTGTCAATGTTCCGCCTTCCGTCGTGGCGGCGCCAGTTTGTCGCGGATGTGTTCAGGGTTGAAAACCTAGGCGCTTTCTGCTTTGCCTTATAACATGTAGATTACCGCCTGTGAGTACAATGGACCATTCGGGTATGACGGTTCTAGACCAGTGTTTTCCAACCTCTAACAAAAAAAGGGAATTTTGCAAATGTTTGTGATGAAATTCGACAGAAACAGAAAACATTATTGTAGAGTGCTGGCGGGCGGTGAACCACCGAAAAAAGACAACCTGCTGCGACAAGCGGTAAAAAGCGGTATTTCTCTTGATTTCATATTTATAAGATGTACACATAAAACGTAATTTACATGGTCATGCGATCTCTTGTCAACATTATGTTACCGACAGTTTGAGTGCATGTGATTGATTTAAATTCTTGTACAACAGAAGGTTGTGTTCTTAGATAATTATTTTTCACTTTATAGCCTACAATATCCTTACAAAGCACATTTGGCATTAGGATAAGAAAACCTTGCCTGATATATCCCAAATAACCAGAGCATTTAACATCTAACCGATGCCGTGGAAATATTCATCCAAAACCTTTATCTTTCTTCTTCTTGTGGCGCTACAATCCGGTGTGGACCTGGGCCTCAACCAACATGCTTCTCCAGCCAGCACGATCTTTCGCTAGCTGTCTCCAGTTGCGCACTCCAAGTTGGTTGAGGTCCTTCTCCACTTGTGTGCGCCACTTTAGTCTATGTACCTTTATCCTTCACACAGTGACAAATATCACCCAGTCTTTCTAAAAATAGACGCCTTCTTGTTAATCAGCCAAACACATGATACGATGGTGACGCATTCTACACAAAACACTCAAAACAAGCACCTTGACAAGCCGCTTCGCTAATCAAAAATTCCATCCGTCAAGTTGGTTTCAACTAATTGACCATCAGTCAATATCTTCTCACACCAATCTCAATCCAAAAACAAACAATGACGCACTCGGTTAAACTTTTCCACACCACACAAGCCACCATTTCTAATTTAATTCAGTTCACAGCAGAATTCCTTTAAGACACCTGTGGGCAAAGTCATTTTAGGCCCCCAAATCCATTCATTCAACAAGTTGCTTGTTGCAGCGATTAACCCAATCACTCGTTATCACCTGCATGATGAAAGCGATAGTCTGCAAGGACTGATTGGAGACACACCATTTGTTTTGACCTTTGCCTCTGGTATTCGCAGTGTGTCAGATTGAGTCGCTTCGGAATTTTCCATTAAATTTGGAGATGGCGTCTCAAGACAGACACGATTAGCATCTTATCATTATCATATCAGTCCACTTCAACGTGGTTATGCAGTTTCTTTCAGGTTTTAAATAGAACGCTTTGGAGGGCTCGTTTGGATATCTGGAAAACTGAAATTGTTTGTTTGTAAGACTTTTGAATTTTTTTCATTTTACTGATGAAACGTGGCTGGGACTGTTGCCTTCCTCCTCCAGTTCGAATGCTTCAACTTAAGTTTATCTTAAGTTCAGATAAAGTCACCAACGACCGGCCATTCACATCGAATGCCAGTCGACGATAAATAGTGATAACACGTCCGGTCTTATGCCGGTCTCACATTTATGATGTCAGCAACAAGAACTTACGTATTAGATTTAAAAAGAAACGAGTAAACGTTTACCACTGACAACTTGAGCCCGAGGTGATGAATGAGTTTGCGTTTACATTACCGAAATGACGTGTGCTTCGTAAATGATCGCTTGCTGTTTCCAGTTTTAGGGGGAATTCTATTAGATGAAGAAGATTCTCTGCGATAAAACATGCTGGAAAATTTGTCGACATTTAAGTGCTTATACGTTCTCAGTGGACATGAAATGCGACTACGGATAGCTCTAGCTTGAGGTTACGTGCAGGATCTGTTCAAGAAGTGTGGCGGAATTCGAATTTCAATTTGATTAACTGTCTTTTGCATTATGTTTAGTACTAAAGTCTGTAGCTCATATGGACAAGTTCGATCTTGTACACTTTTGCCAGCTGCTTTGCCATAGACAGAAATGAATAATTGTATGGCGCGACAGCCTGAAAGTGGAGCAGAGTCAAGCGTCTGCAGCAAACTTGCTGCAGGTGCCTCAATTGTAGAAAAGACCTTCTCCGGACGGCAAAAATTTAGAAACATGTTCAAGCACACTGTTTCACTGTCTTCGAATCAAAGCCATTTGGACAACAGAGGACGGCCTAGACTAAGGAGGACCTCAACCAACTTGGAGGCCCTCCAATCAATTGGAGGGAGCAATTGGAGGCAGGCAGCGAAAGACCGTGGCGGCTAGAGAGACATGTTGGTTGAAGCGCAGGTTCACCCCGGACTGTACCGCCACAAGAAGTGGTGAGCTAAATGTCTTTAAGTAAGTAGAAGTGTCTTGTAGTCGCTCCAGTTAGTAACGATTTTAAGCTTCCAAACCTAAAATTTAAAACTTCGAGTTAATAGTATCCTGTTTGTGTGGAGTCATATTATCGATTGAGAAAAGTTTAGCTCTTATTTCCTTGGAATATCCTGATATTTTTGAAATTTGCAATGCCATTGCCATCGGGTGTGTCAACTAGGAGCAAACAACAGGAAGAGGCGCTCTCTTCTAATTCCAGTTCGTCCTCTCCTGCTCCAAAACAAACCTCCAACAACAAAGGAGTCATCACTCAAAAAATTCTGGAAGAGCAATTAATGAAGTTTACATCATCACCTTCAATGGAGTTTTACTGAGAAAATCAAAACGTTACGAGATAAATTTCTCAATTTTGATTTTGAACTTGGACACGCGATTAAACAAACTTAAAGAAAACACCACTTCAATCTCTCAGACCCTCAAGAGGAGGTCAACACAACACTCAAAAACTGAAAGTCATTGAACAAAAGGAAGCTGCTTGTGATGCTGTACTTGCTGGTGTTCCTGTTCTTCGCTAAGAAAATATTACTAATGTTTTCGTTAAGCTCTGTGAGTCCATCAACTGTCGCCCGACGCCCCTCGCCCATGCCTTTCGTGCAAAAGGGCGCAATGCCAACAATAGAAAATCTGCGTCTACAACACCACCGTTGATTATTTTGAAGTTCCGCTCTACATTCTGTCCGTTAAATTGTTCTCTCATGTGAGAAGCGTTCAGAAGATGGCGTTTGAAAATGGCTCTTGCCCCTGCGGCAGCGCATATTTAGGTTAAGTGGAATGTGTAAGGTTATCGGTTATAGATTTAAGGGAATCCAACCGAGAACGAATTTGTTGCGAAGCTTGACTGAATTCTATATTCTGGTACTACGAGAGGTTGTCAGGAGCCCCTGAAACGAAGTTTTAGTTTGACTCTACGGTTGACCTCTTTGGGAGTGGTGGCTATGGTTCAAGCAAATATCGGGGGAGAGTAGGAAGTTAACCGTCAGTCATCTACGGTCATATCGTCATGGGAATTTACAACTAATTCGTTGTGGAGTGCTGTATAGATCATAGATCAGTAGAGCTGTTTAAAAGTTTTCGCTACTTACCAAGGAGGAGTGTCTGTCCCTTAAGACAAGACCTGAAATCGGTTCTCGAAATAAATACCAAGGAGTTGGTCAGGGTTTTCCTGGCTATAGGTGTGTGGATTCCGTGGAATAAGATCTCACCGGCAGCTGATCAAGCAAGTCCATTTATGTCCACTGATGTTCTCTTACGTCTAGACGATGTGACTGAATTTGTGATTCATTCAAAATCACATCTGTGACACTTTCATTAGTGTCAACGGAAACGCCGTCGGAACTCAAGACCATTGAGTGCGATGGTAGCTACCAGACCCAGAGGGAACCTGATTGGCAATGACAGCTTGACTGCATTCTGCATTCTTATGCCACGGGAAGTCTGCATTCTTGTGCCACGGGAAGTCAGAGGCTCCTGGCATTTCATTTTCAGCTTTTCAGCCGTAAGTGAGAGTACCGTAGTGGCAGTCGTTGAAACTGAATCACGACCAAAGTCGGGTTAGTCTACTGTGCCGACTGGTCTAAGCTGACTGTTCAACACCAAGACTAAAACCAGGAGGTTTGTGGCTTTGTCGGCTGAGTGTGAAATTGCATTCTCAACCGGAAACTGCGGCCAAGAGAGCGGCTGAGTTTAGAAAATCCCTTGCTCCAAACCGAGTGGAGTGGATGTTCCACAAGCATGATGACAATTTGTGTCTTGGATAACCAAGGTGAATAGTCTTGCATTGGGAAGTGGACTCCGTGGCATTCGCCGAAAAGGCTGATGATTACGTTAATTCAACGATCTCATCTCTTCTCTCACAAGTAGAGAAGAACAGGGTGGGGGCATTTTTTTTTTAAGTTAAACATTTCGTTTTAACTTTAAGAAATTGCCGTCAAATAATCTATTCATAGCAGAGAAACAAAAGTAAAGTTCAACTGTAAAGCATTTCTAAAAACATTCACAGGCTTTCCTTGAGAAAAAAAAAAGTGTAACAAAAACTTTACAACAAAGGTGTTGAGATTGCCCGATACATTGCCAATTGCATTTAAAAAATAAAAATAAAATAAAAAACGGCAAAAAAGACAAAAAATGAAAATGAAACATCAGAAACTATTTCGAGCGCGAGCAATGATCAGAAACAAAACAAAGCGAAGACCATCATCGACTGCACGTGCTCGAAATGTGTATTTTTAAAGACCTCTATTTCTTTTTTACTGTGCTCTGCAAGTTGGACGACACGATTAGCACATGTTCTCTAGGAATGTTAGCTGCTGCTCTGGTGTCTTTATAAATTAAACAATTTATTTATACTTTTAAACGCCCAAATTAACTGAAAGTTATGTGATTATCGATTATGCATGTGCAGATCACTGGGAACCTGTGGGCGTGTGTTTTTGTCGCTTCGATGTCATCATTCATTTATTTCCACTTTACAGTTTGTTTGTTCAATTGGCGCTTTCCAAAGGATAATTTGGTGACTTTAAGTGACCGAGGTAAAGTCACAGACAGTATAGAAAAAAGGAGTGGACGGAAGTGCCGGGGCACTTTGGTTTTAAGTGCCTGTGGATTGTAATGAGTGGAGGGAAAGTTGAGCTGGATAGAGCATTCCATATTGTGTGGCGCGGCTAAAGAACGAGTCTTTAAACTTTACCGTACGTCTGAAGGGGGACTGAATTCAGAACGAGAGGACATTCGTAGCGAGGCATGTATTGTTGGCAAATTCTTAAAAGGGATGAATACAATTGTCTAGTTCTTACATTAACGATTCTGCTTATAACAATCGCAATGATATTACATTCCATGCCTCATCAACATGTTTGGTTCCTTATGTTGCCTGCCTATTTAGGACAAGATCTGCTCTTTACTAACTATAAATCTTTACGTCACACAATGGACTAGAGAACCATTCATTTATTGGTTTGGGAATCCTTTCCTCTTCTTTCCTTGATTTCAAGAGTGTGCTTAGTTCTTTTTATTTTTTCCGTGCGTCTATCTCTGTTCAGATATTCTTCAAATGCGATTCTGTAACTACTTATCTGTTATTCATTCTCTAAGCGTTAATGAATTGCGTTGAATTTCGTTTCTCAAGGTAGGTGCACTGTTGAGTCGAATTGATGAATATATGAGCCCTCAAGTTCGTTGCCGATTCTGAACGACGCAATTTTAGAAGTTTTTCAGGGTTTGTTTTAAAATATTGAGTTTTGAAAAGCTACCATTAGAAATATTAGGTTTTGGCTTTATATGCGCTAAATTTGCTTCTTAGCCCATGGGACTCTGCTTGGACACTCTCAGTCAACTCGAAATAGCTCATTTTTTTGTGTGCTTTTCCAGAATTCACGATTGATGATGAAGTAATCAAATTCCTTGCCAAGTGTATGTACATTATTTTTGAAGACATAAAAGAGACCAATAGTATTCGAGGGCTGAGCCAAAAACAATTGCCTAACAATGACTACCCGCCGGACTTGGGAAATATGTGTCATGATTCAATTTAAGTAATTATGCCGACTGATCTTTACTGAGGTACGCTTTCGGAATTTGGAACTTTTGCTTCCAAATAGATAACACAAATGTTTCTACTATTTGCTTAGTCCCAAAAATTGCTCTAAAAGTATGTGTTAAATATTTGTGTGTCACATGTTATTAGCTGCACAGATTATTGAATTCTTCTTCTTCTTCTTCTTGTGGCGCTTCAGTCCGGGGTGGCCTCAACCAACATACCTCTCCAGCGAGCATGATCTTTCGCCAGCTGCCTCCAGTTGCGCACTCCAAGTTGGTTAAGGTTCTTCTCCACTTGTGTGCGTCACTTTAGTCTAAGTCGTCTTCTGTTGCGTTGTCCCAATGGCACGGATTCAAAGACTTTTCGGGCCGTAGCAGTGGTGTCTATACGCTCTACATGGTCTAGCCATCTTAATCGTTGTATACGCCGACGCTTGACCAGGCGCATGTGGCTGTACAGCCCATGGAGTTCGCCGTCCTCTGTTGCGTTGTCCCAATGGCTCGGATTCAAAGACTTTTTGGGCCGGAGCAGTGGTGTCCATACGCTGTACATGGCCTAGCCATCTTAAGCGTTGTATCCGTAGACGCTTGACCAGACCCATGTCGCTGTACAGCCCATAGAGTTCGTCATTACATCTTCTCCTCCAGATGCCATCAACGCAAACAGGACCAAAAATCGCACGCAAAACTTTTCTCTCAAAAAGACTAAGGGCTTCATCTATCGATAGTTGACAGTTCATTAGACAATGTCTTTGACGACAAACAGCAGTTTGAGAAGCACATGTTTTTGGGAGACAAAAATTGCGATCGTTCAATGTTGGAGGTACACTCGTATGCAAAGTTGCTTGGATTTGGTAATATCAAAGGGAAATCAACTATTTGCTTTCGTCTATTGCTTTGAATATATTCATTTTCTTTCTGATTCATATCTTTAAGCCCAAGTAAAAACTGAGTTTTTAAAAATATAGAGCTTAAAGTGGTCAATTCTACAATATTTTGTCAGCTGTCAAATGATTCACTTTTAGTTTGGTTTCGGAGAGTGACGCTTGTCCAACGATTTCAAGTTATGCAGTTTCATTTTGAAAATTACAGTTTTTCTCGGAATACGTGTCTCCCTCTGTGTCCACTTTGATGAAGAAGCTTTTGTTAAAATGGAAACATGCGGAGCAATAAGTGTATATTGGGACACCGTTGCATCTATAAAAAGTGACTTTTTGGTGTGCTCTATGGATTGATAATTGGCGTGCACTTTTCGTCAGAACGTGACCTCTACAGAAACGTGATAACTTACCTATTCGTTCATGAGTTAATCTGTTGTTTCAACAAGACGGTGAAACATTATCTTGCTTCTGCTCTTGTTAAAATTAATTTATTGAAGGAAACATTTGGTAACCGCATACTTTCACTTTTCAGATCCAGGAATGGTTGTCAAAAACATTGTAATTCAATAGCCATAAACTATTTTCTTTGGAAATGTGTGAAATTGTTAGTCTACGCCGATAAGCCAGGAACGACTGGCCATTTGGTGAGCAACATTCGCCACGTCAAAATTTTCCCACAAATGTTTAAAAATGTCATCAGATTAGGCAAAATATGAGGCAATCGTGGCAGTAATATGTTCGAAATTATATTTCAATTATAATGCCAGAAGATTATGATGAACTGAAAATAGATTTGAAGTCAGTTTAGGAAAAAATCTTTATTTTAATCAATTTCCAAGTTCTGTACCTCTAAACGAAACACACTTTCGATATTTTACCGAACAAATGCCAGTAGAATACCCCTTAGAAGAGACTCAAAAAACAGGATTTCATGCAAAAGTAGAAACTTCTCTGATTTTAGATCTTATGCTAGTTGCAAGGGCTATGCCTTTTTTTCGAATTGTGCATTATTTGATATTTCTCGTTGATATCAACGAGATGCTTCCGTTTACTTTCACACGGCTGTTTTACTCTCTGACACAATTTCGAAATTACAACAACCAATCCTAGCTTGATTTGTAAAGTAAGTACACAAACCCAATGATTTTAAACTATGAAATTTTACCCAGCGGAGATGAAAAATCGACAAATATTTGCATTTATGGCGCTGGTGTAAGCAAATAGAAAGCTTATGTAATTAGCATGTTACTGATCTGTAAGAAGATCACATAACATGTCGCCAAGAAGGCCAATGAAGAAGTTTTGTTATTTACTCGCACGAAAGTTTTACTCTCTCAAGAGTTGATCAACATGTTTATTTATTTTTATAGGATGACGGGTTGCTCGGGAAAAAAAAAGAAAATATTTATTTCTTCTCCATAATCAGATTCACACAAATGATAAACTCCAGTAAAGAAGAAACCGTTAAAATACACTCAGCGAAAAAGATATTGGCACAGCTGACTTTTTGTTCACATTATTTTTATTTAAATGACTTTTTCTTGTCAAATATGGGTATGTAAGAGGGAAACATAAGTTTATGATCCTTTGAAGTGTTGGTCTTTAGTAAATAAGATGTTCAGTAGGAGGCTGTTTTCTCACTTTAAGATATAATCGACTTGTGACATTATTAAGTGCTTACGCTATATTCCCCTCTAATCGAGACTTAATTTTCAATTCTGGGCAAAATGTTTACAAAAGGCATTAAAAGAGGAATATATTTGAATTCCGATATGTCATCAACACGACAAACAACAAACGAAGTGAAGTTTAGTCACAAATACTTAATTTGGTTGCACGTGGAGCACAAGAACTACCGAAATTTCGTAGACGTTGAATCTTTACCACCGTGACGTTGACTTGCACTTCACAGGCTTCAATTTATGTTCATTTGAAAATTTTCACAGCACCACCTTTTTTTAAGGACCAACTTTTCACTGAAAAGCTTCAAGAATTGCGCCAACCAGCTTTGCCAATAAACGGAATGTGCCTTTTTTAATAAAACTCATAACTGGGGTTACTGGTAAAGAAGCAACGACAGTGCCACCAAATTTGTTTTTGGAAGAATGACTTCTTTCAACAATTTAACTCGTTTTTGTGCTTGCCAAAAGCAACAAGAGACAACGGGAATTATAGAATCCGACACAAGCCATTTAAGCGCAAGGGATCACATCATTGCCATCACTTTGTTTTAGATGGCTTTCAGGAGGAGGATGAGCTAAACTTTGATTGGAATCAATGTAGACGTGCACAAAGTTTATCTTCTTTTCTGGAATTTTACACAATTGACTGTTTTGTTTGAAAAGACACGCTACCAAAACACTAAACCAAATCAATTTTGTCTCGGATTTTTAAAAAGTTATAAATCGTTAGTGGCACCCGTGGCGCAGTGGATAGTGTGCGACGCTCACACGCCAAAAGTCCAGGTTCGATTCCCAGCTTAACACATTGAATTTTTCACGGTACCACCTCTTTTGACCTGCTGACAACACTCAAAAAGTAATAATGTCTAATAAAAAGCTGATCCTAAATTTCGCCGCTCGGAGTCGGAAAAAAACTGTGGGTCCATTCTATTCGTGAGAGGACATAGAGCGCACAACACGAGTAGCTAGGCTCTGGTCCCCTGTGGACTGTCGCGCCATATAATTGTTATTATAATTAAATCGTTCGTTGGCAATGTGAGAGAAATATTGGACCAATTATTTAGGTGTGACTAATATGAAAAAAAAAATAGAAATGCACCAATAGATTATTCGTTCTCAACAAAGAATATTTGCTCCAGCTAAGGAAAAAAGCAAGTGTCATCAAACCGCGGTGTTAATAAATACTGTACATCATCAAATTTGATAACCGTGAAATTTAAACATTCTCAATTTAAATGTAAACAGGAAACTATTCCACTGAACCATGAAAAAAAAAACAAATAAAAAACAAATTCAAAAAAAAAAAGTGAGAAAGAAAAGCAAAGAAGAACAAACAAATTTACATACCTACAATATACATTCTGTTATTATGGAAATGTCCAAAACTCATGCAATAATTGGTGTGTGGTGACACCCTCTGATAGAGTTCGTTCTCCCTTCGTCCAGAACTCCACCACACTACACAAAAAAGATCTGTTTCCTTTGCAATAAAACTGAATTCAACTTAACTCCTGTTTTCCCTTAACGGTAATTAATTTAAAAAGAAGTAATTTTCGCCACTGCTCTCAATTCAACATCACTTTGTGTTTACTCTATTTTTTTTTTTTTTTTCAAACAAAATTATTTACAATAAGATGCTTTGTAATAGAAAATGTATCAAATTTACCACAATTGTAACAACATGATTGTGTCACGCTGTATGAATTCATCGAGAAAAAACTGAATAAAACAATTTTTTTTTTGAATTTCTTTGTTTTCTGGTTAAATGGTCACCGCTCCGTAATGTGATTTATTCCATTCACGATTTTGCCGCGAACTGATATTAGTCATAGAAAACATAAAAAGCGCCGAGGTAAGAGTGTAAACAAGAAGTAAGTTTGCGCAGAAAAAAATAGAAATAAGTGGGAGGAGGGAAAAAAAACACAAAAATTCCACAATTCCTAGAAATCAGAACCTCTAATGGAGGATTTTCCGTTTACGATCGACGTAGTTGGTCAGTGCGGCCGTTGTTAGCAGGTTTTATTTTTTTTTTCCGTTTTGTTTTCAGGAAATATTCTCTCACAAACACCCGCACTCAACAGTGAAACCGCACCCGCACGTGATTGTTCACTACACTACACTACACAACCTTCTCGCTGATGTGTGCTGGAGCAAACTTGAGAGATTTGTTTCGATTTTATTTTCTTTTTTGTTTTGTTTCTTGTCGTCTGTTTATACCGCTTTTAATTAAAATAATTCAATTTAACTCTGTCACATGAGATTAATTCAATCTTTCCTTTAACTATGCATACTCTCACTGACTGTGTGTATTTGTATATATTTATTTTTGTCAGAAACAGGCACCGCACAGCAACGATCTGTGCGATTGTGCGTCCGGACAAATTGAGTAAAGTAAAATCACACAAATCCAATTGATATTGATAAATCAAACAGAACGAACGAACGCGACGATGAAAAACAAGCGACACATAATTCACTTCGTCGTTGGTTTCATGAATTCAATTAAATAAAAATCATACACAATAGGGGCAGCAGTAGAAGCGGCAGAGTAGATTGCGAATGAAGGTATCTCTGCTAAATCACCAGCTCCACTACCGGCCATTGTGCGCTCTTTATAAATAGACACTTTCTTCACCTAGCCAGCCAGTCAGCCAACCAGCCAGCCACCACCGCGAGAACTTTTCAGATTCACACTCTCTTTGCGCTCTTGTTTTTTTTTATTTATTTATTTTTTTTTTTTAACAAATCTAGTATCTTAACGCGATTCGTCTTTTTGTTTTTTCTTTTCTTTATAAAGTTCACGTATTTTTCGTTTTAAAAAATCATTTCAAAAAAACCCCAAGATCAACACCTGTTGTATGTACAAACACACAAGAACGCAGATTTTGTGTTTCTTGTTGTTCGTTCGAAAACTTGTTGTTATCTAAATTCGCACTCGGTCCCTCACGCTTTCTCTCTCGAACACTGTTGCTCTCTTATTCGCATCAACTCACATGTTGACGATAATAATCAATTGAATTCCACCCGGAGAGAGGAGGATATAGCTGCGCCACGGGCGACACGGGGACACGAATGGTACACTAGAGCTTCTTCTCCGAGAAACCGTCTAAATCCGAAACACGTCCAAACCGATCGGTGTATCTACAACGACTGAACTGAATTTATTTCTGAAACTGAAAATTGAATTGAATAAAAAAAAAGAAGAAAAAAAAAGAGCCAACAAAAATCAACACAAATACACAACACCACGACGTGTCGAAGGTGGTGGAGGTGGCGGGCGGCAAGGTGGAGGCGGGTGTCTAAATTGAGTTGTTGTTGGCCTCTCTTATTGCGTGTGACGACTCACACACTCTGACAGTGCACCACTTATACCACCAATCATACGTAAGCGTATTTGTTTTTTTTTGTCTTTTCTTTGTATCGCTTATTTTTACTGTGACGTAGTGAATGTTTCTAGTTCGGTTTTGTTTTGGTTTCAGTGTACGGGGGATTATTCGCCTGAATGTCCGACTTGTTAGATCGTCGTCGTTGTTAGCGAAATGACGCAAAGGGAAAAGGTGAACGAAAAGGATTTTCTTTTCAATTAGATTACATAATTGACAGGTTATAAATAGCTCATACAAATACAAGCACCCCCTCCCCCATTCTTTTCAACGACACGCTGCTTTGGAGGTGATCACTTACCATTGACTTTTAGGAATGGATTCTCTTCGTTGCATTTGAAGCTGCGTGAGTGTTTTGTTAGGTCCAGTGACTCGCCTAAAAGCAGAAGAAAAACTGTCTTTAGAAAAAAAATCATATTCAATGAAATAAAAAAATAAAAAAAAATTATTGACAGCGGTGGGATTCGAACCCACGCCCTTTCGGACTGGTGCCTAAAACCAGCGCCTTAGACCACTCGGCCACGCTGCCCGATGACGAGACTGTAACCACATGTCACATTTAAGTATGCCACCATGCTGCAATTGTATATGGCTACAATTCCAGACGAGAAATCTAACATAATTAATAATTTAATGGATAATATTTTTATGGATAATAGGACATTAAAGATTAGATTTGATTTCGTTTTATGTTTATTTGAACAGATATGAGTGGTCGTGATTTACTAAATAAACCTAAATAAAATCCGTTGTATTGTTAAAATATACTTTAAAGACACAATTTACAATTTCAATTTTCAGAAATATATTTAAGATGATTTTATGTGACATGGCAAAGTAAACATTTTCAATTCTTTTTACAGGACTTTAAACAATTTAAGTTTTTAACTGATTTTTTAGTTCGAAAATTTCATTAATTTTTCAATAGTGTATAAATGATGAAGAAAATAACTTCAGTGGAAAGCTTCACAGTGGTACGCAGTAACTTCACCCATAAAATGTAAATTATTTCCCAATGGTTTATGTTAGCAAACTTTCATTCCAAACAGCACAATGGAGGACGTGGTTTTGGCGTGGTTTTATTTCAAATAAAGATCTTGTCTCAAGGGACAACATTGAAATGTGTGTTTTTTTTTTTTTGACGCAGTAAAATGAGACGAAGGAAGTGTGATAGGTGATGTTGTCCCCATATAAATTCCTCCCCTCTCCTTATACAATAACATGCTTGATTGGATAAGTGCGTGACACACACATTTTGACTCCATGTCCGATCCCTAGTCTAAAAACTTCATTTTCATAGAACTAGGTTTTTCGAGGTGCTGAAATCTTTCAAAGAGTATAAATTGTTTTTGAAGATTAATTTCAATTTTTGCAGATCGAACTCGGTATAAAACTGTGGATCCCTTTCACTCGTGAGAAAACCATACATTAACTATAGGAAAAGTGACGATAGATCCTGGCACTCTTATTGGTTCCAACAAAACTATGTTCTTTCAGTCTTCCACTTACTCCAAGTTCCCCAAAACTTCATCTGTGTTGGACAACAGTCCACGGTGGACCTAGGCCTTAACCAACTCTCCCATCCATCCAGCATGATTTCTCGGAAACAAAGTTGATACAGGTCCTTTTTCGTTGCGTGCATCATCTCAACTTCTGTGTGCCGTGTTCTGGTCCGTTGTTTCAATGGCTCGGATTCGAAAAATTTTACGCCCGGGGCGGTTCATACTCTCTTCATGCTAGCTACTTTAAGGGTTATCCATGTAAGACACCCTCCAAAAAATTAAAAATTATAATAAAATTACTTAATTTAACCCTAGAATGCATATGGGGTGCTATCACACCCCACTTCAAAATTCAAACTATGATATTTTTGAAAATAAAAGTCGTTACTTTTCAAGAGTGCCGTGACTTTTATTTATTTCCTTACTACTTTGCATGTAATAGATATTTATTCCGTTTCATCTATTCGGACTGAGTATACTGGTGCCACTGGGGTGTACTGGAACCCCGAATGTGTTAAAGTGGCATTTATTGTGAATTTTAAGTGATTAATTTTTTTTTGTTTTTTGAACTTTTAAGCGGTAAGTTAGTTGAATGTTCTCAAAATCAAGTTTCAAAATATTTATGTATAAACTGTAGACCTTCATACGTTTTGGTAAAATTGTGCAATATGTCGCGCAAGACCTGCTGCGATGAGGAAGAAATTAGGAAACTCCTTTTAGAAGTCGATGATGACACTGAAACGGACAATGAATTATCCTTGGATGATGTCGAGGTGGATTCCGAGGAAGAAAACGATATCGGAGCAAGTGACTGTGAAGATGGCGAAAAAGTTACAGAAGGAATGCATCACTTGGGAGTCATCTTGGGGAAAAAAGGATTTCGGTGGACGAAGCAGCCTCCATTATCAAATGGTAGGGCGGCAGCGAGAAATATAGTTTCAAAAATACCAGGCTGCAAAGGTGAAGCTAAGTTTGATACCACAGAGGTGGAAACATGGAATCTTCTGTTCGATAATAGTATATTACAAGCTTTGGTTGTATATACAAATATCGAGATCAGCAACCAACCAACTCATCTCAACTTATAATTTCCGGAGTAATGGCCGACACAACGAAAGAAGAGATTCGTGCAGTTATAGGTTTACTCTACATAGCTGGAGTTCAAAAACAAAGTCGAAGAAACACTAGGGACATGTGGACTACAAAGTGCTCACCAATATTCCAGGCAATAATTGGGCTAAACAGATTTGAGTTTTTGATTAAATGCCTACGATTTGATGACAGAGAAACAAGACAAACTAGCTCCAGTCCTATTCATTTGGGAAAAATTTATTTCGAACTGTACAAAATATTATACGCCCCACGAATATTGCACTATTGATGAACAACTTTTGGGATTCAGAGGTAATTGTCCGTTTAAAATATATATCCCTTCGAAGCCAGATAAGTACGGCGTAAAAATTGTTACGATGTGTGATTCTCGAACATATTATATGGCTTCCGCGATTCCTTACATTGGGAAAGAAGAATGAAAATCAAATGATCCGATTCCGCTTCAGTTAGTTCGCAAGATAAGTGAAAGCATTCATGACACGGGAAGGAATTTAACCATGGACAATTTGTTCACTTCAATTCCGTTGGTCGAAACAATGCTAAAGCAGCATAATATAACTGTTGTCGGAACTTTGCAAAAAAACAAAGTCGAAGTGCCATCATCTTTCCTAAAAAACAGAAAGAAAGAAGTACTTTCTTCACAATTTGCATTCAAGGATAAGATAATGTTGGTTTCCTTTACTCCAAAAAGAGGCAAAGCAGTTATCCTGGTATCTTCGCTTCATAAAAGTAATGAAGTTAACTCGGAGTCAAGAAAACCCGAAATTATAGAGTTTTACAACCAGACGAAAGGCGGCGTTGACACCTTTGATCAGCTTGCTCCTAGCTACTCAGTTGTAAGAAAAACTCGCAGGTGGCCTATGAGATATTTCTATGGTATGCTTGATCAGGCGGGCATCAATTCTTTAGTTATGTAATCGATTGGAAACAACTTTAAAAATAAACAAATTAGACGGGCCCCCTTTCTGCATAATTTAGGATTGTCTTTGGCAAAACCTTATATGCAAAAGCGTTTGGAACAAAATATCCACAGTCATTTGAGTTTTACCATTGAAAAAGTTTAACGAGAATATGTTGAAGACGGCCCACGAAATTGTGAGGACGTTTTCTCGGTAGAACCTCAAAGAAAGATTCCAAAACAAGGACGATGTTTCTTATGTCCTAGGAATAGAGATAGAAAATCAAAAACAGCATGCAGTACTTGCCAAAGGCATATTTGCCAGGACCATCGTAGCAAAATGTGCCTTAGCTGTATTTATATATCAAAAAAACAAAACTTAAAATATAACGGTGAGGATTGCAGATTCAAATATTTTTGTATATACTTATATTGATATGTATGTCTACTTTCAGAAACTTGAAAAGTTGTATTTTTCTGGACTGGACGAAAATTCGTTATAAATGAACCGCTGGATTTAACTTTTTAAGTTTTCTTTTTTTTTATTTAAGAGTTGTGAATAAACAGCTGTTTTTAGTGAATTAATATACAAAATACATTATTTTCAAATAAAATAAATACATTATGAAATTACGTGAAATTATTTGCTAGTATTCTTAACCCAAAGTATTGGGGTGCTCAGGAACCCCATGTGTGTCAACGTTACTCAGAAACCCTTATGCGTTCTAGGGTTAAACAGAAGTTTTTTCTCACTACAGCTAGAACTAAGTTAACATCACGGAAACCGTCCCCCTAAAATATCAACTCTGCTAAAAGTACAACACTCCCCAGTTGCATAACGTAACATAAATAAAATACCGATTTTTAAGTAAAAGTCGATAATAAGGATAATCTGAATAAGGAACGCTTGGACTGAACAAGCAACAGTTAAGTAGGAATTTCTGAACGCCAAACTTCTGATTCTGGGAAGGAAAAGAAAAAATAAGCAATTTTGCTAGTTTCTTTTAAGAGCTTTATGCAATTCGAGCACAGAAAGCTGAATGTATTTGGAGGAAAATTTCAAACTCTTATCCACCACAGAGAACAGTCTTATGTTCACTTTGAGATCAAAAGTGCTTCAAATTAATAAATTATTGTGAAGGAAGCTACGAAATGTGGGAATGCAAAAAACAAAGGAAACATTTCTTGTAGTACTTCATCCTCTTATGGCGCTCGGCCTGAACTTTGAGCATTTCAGTCGCGCACTCCAAGTTAGTTGAGGTTCTTTTTCATGTATGTGCGCTACCACAGCCTAGACCGTCCTCTATTGTATTGTCCCAATGGCTCAGATTCGAAGACAGCTGTCTTCAGTTGCGCACTCCAAGTTGGTTAAGGTCCTTCTCCACTTGTGTGCGCCACTTTAGTCTAGGTCGTCCTCTGTTACGTTGTTCCAATGATTCGGATTCAAAGACTTTTCGGGCCGGAGCAGTGATGTCCACACGCTCTACATGGCCTAACTGTCTCAAGCTTTGTATTCGGAGACGCTTGACCAGGTGCATGACTTTGTACAGCTCGTAGAGTTCGCCGTTTTATCTTCTTTTCCAGATGCCATACAACAAGGACCAAAAATCGCACGCAAAACTTTTCTCTCGAAAAGATTATAAGGTCCTTAATCTTCTACGTTTTTAGTAACATCCAGGTTTCCGTGCCATAAAGTAGGACTGGGGTGATCAAGCTGTTAGTCCTTCACTCAATTGCATCTTGAGCCTAAAGAAACAGCGATTTGGCACTGTAATACAGTTCTGTGCAAAACAGTGCCAAATATTTTACTACAGTTGCGATTATGCTGTCGCACTGTCGTACTACTGTTATGATGTACAACACATCACTCCATAAGTCCCGGAACTGACATAAAGGGGGCGCCACTAACAAAAAATACAAATAATTTTTAGGAAGTACAAACATTTAAATATGCTCTGTAACGTTTTCATGACAATATAACATTTCGATACCTTTTTCATAAAACGATTTATCTTTGGCCACAATATTCGTCAGTTTTGGCGAACACCTACTCATTCGAGCCATTTTTTTCCCGCGAGTATCTTTTTGAGCTTTGGAAAGATGTAGAAGTCGCCGGAGGTCAGAACTGGACACTGGAACAGTGGGCGCGGAAGCAATTCAAAGCCCAGTTCGTGCAATATGGCCATGGTAGCCAACGACTTGTGACACGGTGCATTGTCTCGGTGAAAGAGAATTTTTTCTTCGTCATATGAGACAAGTTTTTTGGAATTTACGTTTGCCTCTTTTGAATCTTGCCTAGCTAGTTCATCGGCAATCTTATTTCCCATGATCTGGGACCCTGACAAGTCTGGCCGAATTTAGTCTGCCGATCAAATTGCATAATCTTGGTGGAAGAAAATTGTTTTCTTCTTCATTTGGGACCGTTTTTTTTTTTTTTTGCTATTTTTTCCTTCAATAATGTTATGCAGTATTCGCTGTTCTTTCCCCTTTTTCAAAATAGTCGAAGAATAAAATTCCGTGCGCATCTCAAAATACGTATGCCATACCCTTGTCAGGCGACCTTTCTCTTTTTGGACGCTTTGGGCGTGGTTCACCGGTTATTGTTCATTCCGCTGACTGTCGATTTGACTCTGGAGTGTAGCGGTGGATTTTTTGGACTTTTTGCATCGATATGTAACTATGGATAAAACATGGATCCATAGTTACATATCGATGCAAAAAGTCCTGTTTATTCTGGCGAAACAGTTGCAAACAGCTCTCAGAATCATGTATACGTCGTTGTTTTTGGTCTTTTGTGAGCAAACCCGTCACCCATTTTGAAAACAGCTTTCTCATGGACAAATGTTCATGCAAAAAAGAGTACACGCTGATGTCGTTTAGGTGTCAGCTATCTCATGCAATTTAAAAAAAAAAAACTTCTGTACTATTTCGACGTTTTCAGGTTTAACCACCTCAACTGGCCTTCCAGAGCGTTCAGCATCGTTGGTATCTGTACGGCCACGTTTAAAGTCAGCATATCACAGACAAAAAGTTGGTTTTGATGATGCAGATACCCTACAAAACTTTTTAAGACATTGCTGACCTTGCACGATATCCTTTCTTATCAAAATGCAGTGTTTAATCAACACACGAAGGTCTGTTTTTTCCACTGTTTTAACAATCGCAAAAATTGCATCACTTGAAGCACTGTAACTTGTAACCAAATAATCCGAATGTCATGAAAATTTGACAGGTATTATTTAAATGTTTGTACAAGAAACCATTAGGAAATGAGATGGTCAACTGAACAGCTGATCAAACAGCTGATTTCCTCTCTGTCTATCTAGCGTTCGACTGTTATTTACGTGTTCTTGTAAAAAAAACCCCCAATTTCCGAAAGTTATTTACGTGACATCAAACATTGTATCATTTTACTCACACATCTTTACGTTTCCCCTACAAAATTGGCAAAATGGCGGCTAATTCGTCAATTTTTGCCCTAAATAGTGTCAAACACTCATAAATTAACCACTTTTCGTGAATTCGTCATCCATTTTGTGTACATTTAACACAACGCGTTGGGAAATCTATTGCAAATTGTTGCCGCAAGATAGTGTAATCGAAACTTTAAATAGGTTTTGATTCTAATAAATGGATAATTTAACAGCATTTATATTTATAATAACTTATGAAATATATAGAAAAACAAGAGAGTAACGCGTGCTGAAAAATCGCACATTTGGAAAAGGCTTATTATCAATTTATATTCCGAGTGGCCGCCGTGGCGTAGTGGGTAGAGTGCGACGCTCACACGCCGAAGGGTCTAGTTTCGATTTACAGCTCAACACCAATTTCTCGAATATTTTCACGGCACCACCTCTTTCGAGCTGCTGACAACACTCAAAGAGTAATAACTGTCTACGAAAGCTTCTCAAATTTCGCCGTTCGGAGTCGGCAAAAAACTGTAGGTCCCTTCTACTCGTGAGAGACCAATAGCGTGCACAGCACGAGTAATTGATGAGCAAGCTAGGCCCTGGTCCCCCTCTGGACTGTAGCGCCAACAATTATTATTATTATTATTCCGAGTTACGGGTATCATAATTAAAATAAATATTTGGTGTTATATATTGTTATTACAAAATGTAATTTTTATTGTTCAAAAATTGTTCAAACTGTTTAAAATAATTGATAAAAATAAGGAAACCTAAACAAAAAACAACTATTAAACATGTTCTTGTTCATTATTAAACAATACAAATGGAACGAATATATTTTGCGAAACATTTCTGTCTTATTTAAATCAGAACGAAAATGCGTGACATTTGTAATACATATAAGCTAACCCAAAAATTGTATTACAATTGTCTCAAATTCAACAATGAACTTATTAGTCCTTTGTAGGATTAATGGAATGCAAAATGCATAAGAGTTCGCTAGGGATATTGCAATATTCGTTTGTAAGAGTTAAATAAGGGTTTTACTTGTAGCTTTCCCTTGTACTGTTATTCATACTTAATCTCATGCTGTTTTCATTAATAATCCTATAAATTCTTAGTTGTAAAGGAAAAATGTCCTATATCTCTAAACAAATCATTTACTACATGTACACACTATTGATTACGCTACTGAATAAAATAAAATCAAATCAAATGAATTGTTATACATTCTAATATATTTAAAACAATTAAATTAGTAAGATACCTTTTGAATATTGTTTAAGGCAATAAGAACAAAATTAATATCAGATAGAATATGTATTAACAACAATTATAAAAACTATATAAATTTACAGAATACGAGTTTTAGAATTTACAATCAGTAGCATTTATTTAGTGTTTTGTAATGTTTAGGAGTTCATAAGTACTAAAGGGTGAATTTTTAAAAGTTATAGGAAAGTTTTTCAAAAAAAAAAACACATACAATTCAGAAAAATGCATGAAATATTTATTTAAATCGATAGTACGGTCCATATTATTTAATGATTGAAGATTATTTCAAACAAATGTTGAACTTCACTGCGCCTCAAATGGTCCATCCGCTTAGTCCAATTTTTTCATACTCTTTCCAACATTTCGGCCGGTATCTCACGAATAAATGCTTCGATGTTGCCTTTCAATGCGTCGCTTGAACCGGGCTTGTCTGTACAGAAGTGAGCTTTGACATAGCTCCACAAAAAATAGTCTAAAGGCGTTAAATCCCACGATCTAAGCGGCCAATTGACCGGTCCCGAACGTGAAATAAACTGTTCACCGAACTCGCCTCTCAATAAGTCCATTGTTGCGCGTGCTGTGTGGCATGGGGCACCGTCTCGTTGAAACCACATGTCATGCAAGTCATCTTGCATTTTGGGCAACAAACAGTTGGATATCATCTCACGGTAGCGCTCACCATTCACACTTACGTTACGATTCGCATCATCTTTGAAGAAGCACGATCCAATGATGCCACAAGACCATAAACCGCACCAAACTGTGACTTTTTCTGGGTGCATTGCTAGCCTTTGCAATGCTTCTGGCTGATATTCACTCTGAAATCGACAATTCTGCTTATTTACGCACCCATTGAGCCAGAAATGAGCTTCCTCCATTCCTCCATTTTTGACCATAAAATGGAAGAAACGCGCGATGAACTTTCTTAACAGAGCATGCAGCTTGATAATAACATTCAATAATTTGCAAGTGTTGTTCTTTTGTAAGACGATTCATGGTTAAATTATAAACCAAACTGAAGATGTTTGACAGTGAAACAAAACACGAAACGTGCGTAAGCTGCTTAAACCAGTGTTGCCAAAAAGGGTAATAGCCATCCTTTATTCAGTAAGCTATTGCGTTCAAAATATGTTTATATCCTCTTTTTGTTTTTGAAGAGTTTCAAGAATATTGCTTTTCTGATGCAACTGCTGCCATAGAAATATCATTTCTGTACGCGGCCATTGACAGACATTACTGTGGTCGAATAAACTATACCTTCACTCTTTTAATTGTCTGATTTATATGCACTCTCCTTCTAACAGTTTGAAGAGTGAGGAGAACCATAGGAAGCTCAGACGTATTCTCTTTTACCAGTATGAAGTGCCAAGATACAAATGTCTCGATAGGGAACATTTGTTGTGAACGAGCCCTTATTTTTTGTTTTGTTTGTTTGCCATGACATCTGTGAAAAATATTTAGTATACATCAAGTCATTGAACAGATAACATCATATTTCTTCATCGTGTTAAAATTGTCGAATTTTGTACCAGAAAGTGATGATTTGCGAAAAGGATTAATTTTTTGTTTACATTTGAAGAAAAGTGCTGCAGAGTCCCATCGAATGCTTGTCGAGGCATATGATGATGATGCTCTATCAGAAGCAACATGCAAAAGATGGTTTCAACGGTTCAGAAATAATAATTTTGATGTGAGAAATGAAGAACGTGGAAGACCACCAAAAAAGTTTGAAGACGCCGAATTGCAAATGATATTGGATGGAGATGACACTTTGAGTCAAAAGCAAATGGCAGCAATCTTAAATGTTGCTCAACAAACAATTTCTGACCATTTAAAAGCTATGGGAAATATCCAAAAGTGTGGAAAATGAGTTGAATGAAAAACAGATGGAAAACCGAAAAAACACTTGTGAAATTTTGCTTCAAAGACACGAAAGAAAATCGGTTTTGCATCGGATTGTTACTGGCGATGAAAAATGGATTTATTTTAAGAATCCTGAACGGAAAAAATCATGAGTTAATCTGGGACAACCATCAGCATCGACTGCAAAACCAAATCGATTCGACAAGAAGACAATGCTGTGTGTTTGGTGGGACCAGAAAGGTATGCTGTACCACGAGCTCCTAAAACCTGGTGAAAACGTTAATACTGATCGCTACCGACAACAAATGATCAAATTGAACCACGCATTGATCGAGAAACGACCAGAATGTGCCAGAAGACACGGCAAGGTAATTTTGCTCCATGACAATGCAACTGCACACAAAGCAAAACCGGTTCAGGATACAGTCATAACACTTGGCTGGGAGCAGCTGCCCCAACCACCGTATTCACCAGGCTTGGCTCCTTCCGACTACCATTTGTGTTCATCGATGGGAGACGCATCGGCTGAGCAGCACTTTGATTCCTACGAGGAGGTCGAAAATTGGGTGTCTGATTGGTTTGCTTTCAAAGACGAACAATTTTATTGGCGTGGTATTCACAAATTGCCAGAAAGGTGGTCAAAATGTGTAGAAAACAATGGCCAATACATTGAATAAAATGTTTTTACGTTCCCATTAACAATTAGTGTTTTATTTTCAAAAGAAAAAACGCTCAAAAACGCCTGTATACCTGGTAGAAACAAAAACAACCCTGTCTGTAAATCAGCTGATAAAGGAGGGGAAATGTTATAAAAATCTCTGTCAAAATGAATTCATTGTCGGGAGACGAGGAAGTTGACTGTATCCTTATTGGTCTCTGGTTTATACTTCCGAAAATTGGTATGTTTGTGACGCCCCTTAATGTCAGTTCCGGGTGTTATTGAGTGATATGTTAAAATAAAAAAGAAACAGTAAAAGAAATTTTAACTTACTTCGCCAGAAACAAGCGTTCAACAGTAATAAAATCAAGAGTTTTGATTGACTTCGAAAACGGATAATTCCAGAAAATGAAATCTGTTTGGATTTTACACGAACTCAGCTCAATTGGAATTCGCAGAAATAGAAAATAATCTTGTTTTCTGACGAATCCGAATCAAATATGCACTAATTTTAACGACTAAATAGAAAGTAGACGGGAGGAACAGTGTGACATGGAGGTGGAATTGTAATGGTCGGGAGCTGCAACTCTGGCCATCTCTGGCAATTTCAAAATTCGAATAAGGAAGCATGATAAGGAAGCATGAATGTCAACGTAGTCTTCTAACTTGTTAATGCCTTCTACTTGTTGAATTGATCCAATTCAACAAGTAGAAGGCGTCAACTTGTTGAATCGATCCAATTCCACAAGTAGAAGGCATCAACTAGTAAGAAGCCTACGTTGGCATTCTAAACAGCATCATGCTTCCTTATTCGAATTTGAAATTGCCACTTGGTTGAGCATTCCAACACGACTGCGATCCCAAGCACACATCGAAGTTGGCCGCAAACTTGCTTTCTGAGGAAAATATTACGGTCTTGCAATGTCCAGCGCAGTCCCCAAATCAAATCCCAATTGATAACTTTCGAATGCAAAATTTTTAAGCGGAAGGACGATCATAATTCCGGAATTAAATATCAGTAAAACGACATCCCAAAAATGTTTTTGATAATATCAGCTGGTGTCAAAAAGAGGGGTGTGCTACAAAATACTAAAAATTTCTTGTGTGAACGTAAGAAAATTGTAGGACAGTTTAAGGGTGCAACTGTTTTGCGCATCAATTTAAATCGAGACGGGAGACGTTATTGAATATTTGTGAAAAACTTACAGAGTCGAAGGCATTTCAGAAAACTAACTATTGCATGTATTTGTTGCAAACTACTTCTAAAAAGGTTTAAAAAGTGGCATATTAAACAACTTCTTTAAAATCTTCTCATCTTCATCAAAGATCAATGTCATTGAGTTGTACGAAGGTTGCCTTTTATATTTCGTGATTGGGCAACCCAAGTGTTGTAATCTGGCAAACTGCCAGCTCTATCATAAAGTTTGACATTTTTGAGGTTATACGTACTCACAACGTTTTGACATACGAGCGCTATTTGTGTTGTTTACAGTATCTTAAAAGATTCATCTCGCTCAAAAAATGGAATTAAATCGTGAACATTTTCGTGCGATTACTTTTTACAACTTTCGACGTGGATTAACTCAACAACAGTGCATCGATGAACTTAATTCAATTTTTGGCGATGAAGCTCCATCAAGGGCCAGTGTAAACATAATTCTATTGTGTCGCGTTTAATTATTGAAAAGATAAGATGGCGCCTCAGTACATTGCAAACTCGAATTCCAAATGTTTGCTTGTGTAGTACGTTCACTCACAGTCTGTGGCTTCAATGTTTGCGTCCAGGACCATGATTTTATAAATGGACTTTTTTCAGGTTTCATGTTGATGTCATTAAAGAGCAAATTCTAATGTTGTGAAACACTATACACTGTTCTCAAAAGGCCTCCTTTTAGCCTTGGAAACTTTAAGGTGCAGAATTCCCCCCGAATCGATGTGATTGCAGTCCTTCAATTTAATGAGCCGCCTCTTCAGCTCTTAAATAAAATTGCAAAACACAATTTTTCTCTTTTAACATGTTTCTGAGTTTTCTTTAAATCCGTAGTTCTCTGTCGTTTTTTGTTTCCCATTTTGAGAATATTCCGATGATGTCGTTTATCTCATGTGTCTTCGCCTTACATCTGCCAAACCCCAGAAACTGTGCTCACGTTCTCAAAACCACTACAGAAAGTACCACATCCACATAAGTGCGCAATCCAAATACCACCAACACAAAAACCAAAAACAAAACAATAAAAGCATTTCACACGACCATTCTTAAGCCAAAATATCAATGCATAATGCCTCTAAAGTCCATCTCATTGACGCAATCAACGCTGAAAGCCTGAAATCCGCTGTCAGTGAAAACAAAAATCGAACAAAGAAGAATCAACCACCACACATTGCCCATCATCCCCATGGCCGCCAATGTCATTGACGTAAGTCTCAATCATCTGTCGGTCGATTGGCAGAACTCTGCATCTGTCAATATTTGACCACCCGGCAAACATACACCCGCTTTCGAGTGACGCGAATCAAACGGCAAAGTACATTTACGTGATTTGGCAATACACAACTGACTTGGGCTAAGCCCTTAAAGGGGGAGCGTGCACTTGCTTTTGAGTGGCTTATACCTCCTCCGAAACCAACGAACCGCCCACCTTGACGTTAGTCAGAAGCCGAGGATCATCGACGCAACAGTGCGATGAATGAATAGCTAAACTACACTTAAAGGTACATCCTTCAGTTCGTCGATGGCGCAAAGTGGCATAGAAGGGGAGGTGAAAATATAAACTGCGAGGAAGTTTCCCTTCTCTGTCATCCCGAAATAAATCCAACGGTAAGCTATTTTTACATTTCACCTGACCTCTTCAGCTCTCTTATTTTAGGTTTCACATGGCAGGGGAGGTATTTATAAATCGCATTGTGCTCACAAGATGCAGGGATGCAAGAACATTGTGTGCGAGCGGGTTCTTAATCGAAGGTGGACGAGAAAGGTAAGGAATATGAGGGCGAAATGGGGAAACACTCAACGAAGGACAAGGTAGTTACGTGCATGTTCAAGAAATAGAAGTTCGTTATCCACAGAAATGTGCAATTAGTGTTTTTTCTTTCCTTTTGTAGCCATAATCAGCGTAGCCGGTAAAATGGTTGTCTATCTGTCAGTTTACTGGTTGCCGGAGTCGAACTGAATTGATCAGTATTAGACGTAAGCCCAAGCCTACTGCACTAGATCCCACTACTCCAGACATTGTGTGCAACGAAGTTGCAGGAAGAATTCCGTTAACTTCCCAACGCTTTGTCATTTTTGGAATGAGCACTACGACAATGGCGTAGTGGGTAGAGTGCGACACTCACACGTCGAAAGTGTGGGTTCGATTCCCGGCTGAACACATTGAATTTTTTCACGGCACCACCTCAAAGAGTATTGGTTGTCTAAGAACAAGCTTCTCAAACTTCGCCGTTCTGATTCGGCAAAGGATTGTAGCTCCCTTCTACTCGTGAGCACAACTCGAGAAGTCGATGAGCAAGCTAGGATCTGGTCCCCCTTTGGACTGTAGCGCCACCCATAAATTTAAAGATTCAATCCCAAAAGTTGAGAGCTATTGGATTTATCCTGTCATCAAGTTGACTGCTGCAAAAGACAGCAGAAGAATCTTCGGGGAAAGCTTCTGTGTGTTCATCTTCTCATCTTCATCAAAGAACAATGTCATTGAGTTGTACGAAGGTTGCCTTTTATATTTCGGGATTGGGCAACCCTAGTGATGCAATCTGGCAACTGCCACCTCTATAGTAAAGTTTCACATTTTTGAAGTTATACGTACTCAGAACATTTTAACATACGAGCTCTATTTGTGTTGTTTACAGTAACTTAAAAGATTCACCTCGCCCAAAAAATTAAATTAAATCGTAAAAATATTCGTGCGATTATTTTTTACAACTTTCGACGTGGATTAACTCAACAACAGTGCATCGATGAACTTAATTCAATTTTTGGCGATGAAGCTCCATCAAGGGCCAGTGTTTATCGATGGTATGGACTAAGCTCGTTTTAAATAACAACTTGATCATCCCAGTCCTACTTTATGGCGCGGAGACCTGAACGTTACCAAAGGCGGATGTGAAAGCCCTTAGTCTTTTCAAGAGAAAAGTTTTGCGAATCACTATTGCCAATCGCTGTTTCGTAGGGCTCAAGGGGGTACCTCTCGAAGAACTAAGCTCGCTTTATACAACAGCTTTATCATCCCATCCCTACTTTATGGCGCGGAAACCTGCACATTACTAAAAGCGGATGTTTAAGCCCTCAGTCTTTTCGAAAGAAAAGTTTTGCGTGCGATTTTTGATCCTGTTTGCGTTGATGACATCTGGAGGAGAAGATTTAACGACGAACTCTATGGGCTGTACAGCGACATGTGCCTGGTCAAGCGTCTACGGATATAACGCTTAAGATGGCTAGGCCATGTAGAGCCTATGGACACCACTGCTCCATCCCGAAAAGCCTTTTAATCCGAGCCATTGGAACAACGCAACAGAAAACGGCCTAGACTAAGGTGGCGCACATAAGTGGAGAAGGACCTCAACCAACTTGGAGTGCGCAACTGAATGCGGCTGGCGAAAGATCGTGCTGGCTGGAAAAGCATGTTGGTTGAGGCCTAAGTCCACCCCGGACTGTAGCGCCACAAGAGGAAGAAGAAGTCTTAAAAAAATTGTAATAGAACAGAAGTAATAGCAGCCCTTGCAGCACCAGTATATTCTACAGTTTACTTGGTTTTTAATTCAATTTAGAAAATACTTTTATTTTAAAGCATAAACCCTTTATTTTACATCAATGTTCTCGAAACGAGAAGGAAACAGACAAATTTTGTGCAGCAGCTTCAACAAATTATATTTTGTTATCTTTATAACAGATAAACACTTGGTGTTGGCTACTTTTTTTTCTATAAAAATTATCAAAAAATAGAGCTACTCATTTTTTCTAAAGACTGTTTGGCAAATTTTGAGTTTTTTTCGAACCATTTTAGGTACGTTTAAATGTGTGTTCCTTTTGGCACATAACCAAATTTACTTGAGAACGGAGATGCTTTGTGCCTCTTTCCTACCTTTGTAGGTAATTCTTGCACTTTCATGTATTTCTTCAGTTTGCCGTTATTCTTCAGTTGGCATGATTAGAGGATGAATATTTCAACAACACCTGGATGGTGGTACAAATGTTAGTAAAACATCCCGAATCGAGTTTTTGTTTCCAAATCTATTTTAAGGCTTGATTGACTTGGCTTAAATTCCTACTCGAATCTGCACGACGACCCCAGAAGTTTTAACCAAACTTCCAACTGGTTAAAGTGTTCACTGTCAGAATGAATGAAATTAAAACAACAAGCACACATGATGTCAGTTTTTCAACATTCAGTTGTTTGTTTCAAAATCCACCAACAGCACCTTCTTCCAAATACGTGACACTCAATTGAGGGCATGTTTGTTTGGTGCAGGTGTACTTAAAATATATTCGACCTATTTCAGACCTAGTTTCCTAATAGCGAAATCAAATGTCTTTTTTATACACATCAATTAACTCAATTCATCGCATCTCTTACAAAAACACGCCATAATTTTGGACTAAACTCCCAATCCAACACCGGCATCGCCCAGCAGGCACATGAAGAAAACTTGCCATCGCGCGCAGCGGCCATCTGCTGTATGTCGAACCCAATTTTATTTGAATCTTCCAAAAATAGTTCGCGCTCCTCCAACATGTATCTATAAAGATTCCAGTTTTGATAAACAATTCGCCTGCACTTTACTGTCGTCGCTCGTCCATCCGCGCCACGCAGATGAGGAAAAGAAAGCCTTCTGAAAATAGCCCGCCGCCCGTCCGCCCCTCCGCCAGCTACATCACCATCTACATCTGAGTCTAATTTCGTCTTTTTTTCTGCTCCATTACAACACACAAAAACGCACACGGAATAAATAGAAATGAAAATAAAAACATTTTTCCAAAAATATCCCCGAAAATAGAATCCACTTTCAATCCACTTGCTATCGCACCATCGCTTAGATATTTAGCCCCCTAACATGCACGGTGGGTGGGGTGTGAGTTGTGCTTTATGCAGTTCTCCGCGATCTCATCCTTCCCCATCTGTAAAGCACAGCCTCTCAGCAGGCCGCAGCACGCATTTCGGGAACACCATGGAGAATGGTATGCTGCTTATTACGTATTTCGAAAATGACTCAAAAACACTCATTCGCCGCCACTGCTGCTCGCACTTGTGCGGGGGAGTTTCCTCCTCCTTCGCCTCGAATTATTTTATTTATTGTTGCTTTTTTGCGCCATTAAATAAATTACTTAACTAATCATCGTGATCTCCTCCACAGAATTTTATTTCATTGGCTCTGCGCCGTTACGGCATTTGTTTTCACAACCTTCAAGTAGCCGTTCGTGTCGCACATACATATTTTAAAAATATAAATTCTCAGAGGCAGAGATAAGAAAATTTATAATAGAATCTTAAAAATGTATAAAAATACCAACTAACGGATAAAGAAAAAGAAGCCCGAAACGAGATGGCGCTATTTATAGCATTCCCAAAGTAACTTCTGATATTTATGCCATCGGCGAACACATCGAAGCTGCGGGTCTATGGGCGAGCAGAGCAGTAGGAGATGTACTCATGCGGGGATGTAGAATGTGCCGCTGGCGGTGGATTGACTTTATTTTGGTTTTGCGGGTAAATATAGACAATTCAGATGTTTTATTTGCATTCAGAGTAATGGCCAATTGATTCTGTAAGACATTTGTTACAGCAGCGCTGCAAGGGCACCGAAGGTGTTGTGAGCTTTATTTAAAATTTCACTCGTCTCGTCGTTGGCGTTTTCGTCACTTTTAATAAACACCCGCAAACGGAAGTTGAGTACACACAATTTTTGTGCAAGAAATTGCTTGTTGTCGCCGGAAATGTGCGGAACTAGCAGCAGTGACGCCTGGGGATTTTCAAATTGGCTGTCGACTGATGGTTTTAAAATTCAGTTTTAGCTCTGTCGTCATTTAATATATTCGCTTTCGTGCAATGCGCAATATGTGAATTTTTTTAGTTTATTAATTATTTACGAACATCTTGAAGCTTACTCGATTTCAGTCTAATAATCGAGCTTTTTTGAGTGCACTCCAGGGAGTTATCGCGTCTTTATGGATATTGTTTTATATTGTTCTATTATGAATATTTAAGACTGTGAACTGAACTTTGGGACTACTACAATAGCCACCTCTTGACATTTTGGCTTGTAAGCTAAGAGTCGTTATAGTGCCTTTATATACAATTATGTCATTTCATCACCGGCCTTTGGAAATTTTTCATTCTTCACATTTTTTTTTTCTTTTTAGGAACATTGTTCCATGTCGTACAGTGCATCCCGTCATTTATGTGTAAATTGTTTAAAGTTTACTATTTCCAAAACTTGTGGCCGCCGTGGAGTAGTGGGTAGAGTGCAACGCTCACACGCCGAAGGGTCTAGGTTCGATTTCCGGCTGAACACCTCGAATTTTTCACGGCACTAGCTCTTTCGAGCTCGCTGACAACACTTAAAGTGTAATAACTTTCTAAGAAAGCTTCTCAAACTTCGCAGTTCGGAGTAGACAAAAAACTGTAGGTCCCTTCTACTCGTGAGAGAAGAGTATCACGCACAACACGAGTAGTTGATAAGCAAGCTAGGCCCTGGTCCCCCCGTGGACTGTCGGGCCAACAATTATTATTATTTCCAACGCTTTACCACTTTTCCCTTAACAAGCCAAGGATGGGGCAGCAAAAATCAAACGTTACTTTATCTGGCAACGTCTTGCAAAAAATTTTTTTTAATTTTGAAGAAGATAGATAGATAGATCTTTATTAGGCACATAAAAATTAATTTTTACAGTTAAGTATTGCACATTTTACATATAGAGATTTGGCACACAAGTACCTTGCTACTAAAAAATAGTTTTATGTATGAACAAAAAAAGTTTATGAAACATTAAGGATGACATATTAGAGGAAAAGCGCAAGCAAAAACCTCATAACAAAAAAAAAAAAATTAAGTATTAATACCAATAATATATAAGAACCAAAGTTGTACAAAGCAAACTGTTGTATCAATAAATAAGATAATACTGTGTGTTAGATAAATTACTTATAAACATTTTACCAAGCAAACAAAAATAAATAATTTATATATAAAATAAATAAAAATATGAAAAACAAAACAGATAGATAGATAAATATAATAGATAATAGATAAATAATTAAATAAATAAATAAATTAATAAATAAATAAACAATACATAAATGATAAATAACAAAATATCGTTAACTGAATGAGTAAATAAATAAATAGCAATAAGCAATAAATAAATAAAAAGTGTATAAAAAGATGGATAAATAAATAAACAATAAACATGTAGGTAAATAATATAATAGATACATATGAATAACACTTTAATTATTTGATATACTATTGACAGCAAGATTGTTTATAAGAGGGTTATCAGCAAGAGAACAACGAATATAAAATTTATTTATAATTTTTTCGACACGATCATTAATCAGTTCAACACCAGCCATTGCATGCAGTTCATTTGTAGAAAAATGCCACGGTAAGTTGCAGATCAGTTTTAATGTTTTATTTTGGGCTATTTGAAGCCTCTTTAAATTACATTTTGCCATACCCCCCCATACAGGGCAGCCGAATATGACTTTAAATATAATAATTTTATTTTCAGTCAATAGAAGTGACTTCCTGTTTATTAATGAATACAACAATTAATTTTAAAGAAAAACAACAAATTTTGAGAAAAATGCACACATCAATATCGTGCTGCTTCTATTGTGCAGTTATTTCTTTACACTTTGCCGCAATTCAATACAACGGTACACCCCGTCAGATAAAACATTCGTGAGTGAGCCACCGGTGGTACACGCCGCCCTCAACGTGTCAAACTTTTGATAGACAATCAGGATTTACTTCCGTCAGTGATCAAAACTATTTTTTTTTTAAAGGTACATATACACCCGTATTTGTTTTGTTGCAGAGCCACTCCATTTTCTCTGGTGGTCTGCAGTTCTTCTCAATGTTCTACCAAGCCGTCAAGTCTGTTTAGAATTTTTTGATCTAAGTACTGGTAGATAATTTTCCCAAAGTAGTACAATCGGGTTTTGAGCTTTGGAAACAGTTTGTGAATGAGAAGTAAGAAGTATGGAGATCTGAAAACGTTGCATGCGATGAACTTTTTCCTTACATAGCGACCAGTTTATTTGGAGAATGATCTCTTGCATCGTATGTGAGTCAATGTTCTCCGGACATAGCCACTAGGCCCTTAGCAGAACGACCCTTTCGTATGTATTTGGTGAATCTTTGGTGATCGACAAAAACAGTGTTTAAGGCTTCTAAGCCAATTGTTTTTTAATGAACTTTAGACATCAACCAAAGGGGCTAAAGGGACAAAATCCTTGAAAATTCGATTTCTCACTCCGAAGGTGCGTGAAATAGAGGAGATAATTGGATCATCGAAAGACGGAATATGTCACATTTTGTCTGAAATATTCAGCACCAGTTGTCAATCAGTTTATACAGTGGACTTCCACCACCAAATTCATACTATTCCACAGTGAATAAAACGTATTGGGAATAATTATGCTGCGAAATTAATTGACTCGCTAGAATAACCGCGCAATGTTGCGTCTTCCTCACTCTTTATCTCCCTTTTATCACTGTATCAAAAATTAATAAATTAGCCACCTGTGTTTCTCCCCTTTGAAAATTTACTCGCAATATACGCCTCTTCAAGGACGCAAACTCTTTCAACCTTAGATTAGTCTTTCTTCGGACGCACAGTTAAGTTAAGAGACTCTTTTTGCATCGCTCCACACGAATATGGAATGCTCTTTTTAGGTTCATTTTCCCCTTTAAATTAACGCACAGAAGTTTAAGTCCAATATTCATCGGTATCTCTTCTCCCTCTCTTTTTCTGTACCGTCGATCGTCGTGCTGTGACTTAATCCCGTTAAGAGCACCAGTAATAAAAACAAATAAAAAAAAAATCTTCACCAAGTGTACGGTCAAAATTTCCCCAGAACCGCATGGCAACATCAACGATCTGAAGACGGACAACAATAACAAAGTGTTTTATTCAGCAAATTCGTCGCCTAATCACAGAAAAAAAATTATTTTTTTTTATCATAATGAATTGATCGCATAAGACTACTCGATATTCCCCAGATTTTGCAGCGTGCGCCATAGATTTTCGAACTTAAACAAATTGTTTATGAATATATACAAATATATTGGCTGGCGCCGTGGCGTAGTGGGTAGAGTGCGACGCTAACACGCCGAAGATCCTAGGTTCGACTCCCAGCTCAACACCAATTCCTTGAATTTTTCACGTCACCACCTCTTTCGAGCTGCTGACAAACACTAAAAGAGTAATAGCTGTCTAAGAAAGCTTCTCAAATTTCGCCGTTCGGAGTCGGAAAAAAACTGTAGGTTCCTTCTACTCGTGAGAGAACAGTAGCGCGTACCACACGAGTAGTTGATGAGCAATCTAGGCCTTGGTCCCCCTGTAGACTGCCGCGACAACAATTATTATTATTATTATTATATTGGCTGGCGCAACAGTCCACAAGGGGGGCAAGGGCCTACTGCACGTCAACTACTCTCATTGTGCGTGCTATAGGTCTCTCATGAGTAAAAGCGACCTACACTTTTTTGCTGACTCCGAAAGACAATTAATACTCTTTGAGTGTTGTCATCAGACCGAAAGAGGTGTTGCCATAAAGAATGCGAGATGGTCAGTCCGGGAAGCAAACCTGGGACCTTCGGACCTTTCCCACTACGCCATTGCGGCCATTAGTTAGGCGGAATTTGATTCAAATCGGCGGAATCGGCAGGCGGAAATTTAACTCAAATCGAATTCAAATTTATTGCTGATTAGAAAAAAATTAGCATATCTGGGGTAAAAACTATTAAATATTTTTGGAGAAGTAATTAATTTAACACGTAGAGGACGGCGCACAATGGTGCCCTTGTATAGGAAACGAGGAAAAAAATTTGTAACTTTTGTAACCGATCTTGATTAGTGTCGATGAACGATAACAGAGTAATTTTACATTCGATACTGCTCGACACTTGGCCATCGTGGTGTAGTGGGAAGAGTGCGACTCTAACACGCCGGAGGGACTAGGTTCGATTCCCGGCTGAACACCTCGAATTTTTTACATCATCTTTCGAGATCTCTTTCGAGATGCTGACAACACTCAAAGAGCAATAACTATCTAAGAAAGCTTCTCAAACGTTGCCATTCGGAGTCGGCAAAAAACTATAGGTCCCTTCTACTCGTGAGAGAACAGCAGCGCGCACATCACGAGTAGTTGAGGAGCAATCTACCAAGTATACCAGAATGAAGTAAGCGTCAAGACACAAATGTTTCGATAGGGAACATTTGTTGTGAACGAGCCCTTATTTTTTTTTTTTTTTGTTTGTTTGCTATGACATCTGTGAAAAATATTTAGCATACATCAAGTCATTGAACAGATAACATCATATTTTTTCATTGTGTTAAAAATGTCGAATTTTGTACCAGAAAGTGATAATTTGCGGAAAGCATTAATTTTTTGTTTTCATTTGAAGAAAAGTGCTGCAGAGTCGCATCGAATGCTTGTCGAGGCATATGGTGATCATGCTCTATCAGAAGCAACATGCAAAAGATGGTTTCAAGGGTTCAGAAATAATGATTTTGATGTGAGAAATGAAGAACGTGGAAGACCACCAAAAAAGTTTGAAAACGCCGAATTGTAAACAACATTGGATGGAGATGACACTTTGAGTCAAAAGCAAATGACAGCAATGTCAAATGTTGCACAACAAACAATTTCTGACCGTTTAAAAGCTATGGGAAAGATCCAAAAGTGTGGAAAATGAGTGACAGATAGAAAACCGAAAAAACACTTGTGAAATTTAGCTTCAAAGGCAGGAAAGAAAATCGGTGTTGCATCAGATTGTTACTGGCGATGAAAAATTGATTTATTTTAAGAATCCTAAACGGAAAAAATCATGGGTTAATCTGGGACAACCATCAACATCGACTGCAAAACCAGATCGATTCGGCAAGAAGACAATGCTGTGTGTTTGGTGGGACCAGAAAGGTGTGCTGTACCACGAGCTCCTAAAACCTGGTGAAACCGTTAATACTGATCGCTACCCAGAACAAATGATCAAATTAAACCACGCATTGATCGAGAAACGACCAGAATGGGCCAGAAGACACGGCAAGGTAATTTTGCTCCATGACAATGCACCTGCACACAAAGCAAAACCGGTTCAGGATACAATCAAAACACTTGGCTGGGAGCAGCTACCCCACCCGCCGTATTCACCAAACTTGGCTCCTTCCAACTTATATTTGTTTTCATCGACGGGACATGCATTGGCTGAGCAGCACTTTGATTCCTACGAGGAGGTCAAAAATTTGGTGTCTGATTGGTTTGCTTTCAAAGACGAACAATTTTATTGGCGTGGTATTCACAAATTGCCAGAAAGGTGGTCAAAATGTGTAGAAAACAATGGCCAATACATTGAATAAAATGTGTTTGCTTTCCCATTAATAATTAGTGTTTTATTTTCAAAAAAAACCCCTGTGGACTGTCGCGCCAACAATTATTATTACTTCTCACTAACAGAATTTCGTTGTAAAAATTCAATTTATTGTATTTATTCAATTTAGTGTAATAAGATTTGCTTTTCACTACTTAATGGTTCATGTTCTTGCTGTTTGCCCAATACAAGGTTCAGAAGGGAATTTGTAGTTTCCTACAACATTCAAGAAACAGAAAGATTTCTCCACTTAACCTACCAAAGTGCAAAAATGTGAATTTTTATAGAGAACATTTCAAACTTTTAGAAAAACGTAGTTTCCCCATGGAGTTACTTCTGTTATGCTCCACCAAACATGGAAGTACTTTCCGCAAAACATGACCTTAACAATAAGCCTGGTCTAGAAAACTGTTGGTCAAAATAGAAAATTGTTCAAGCAGTTTGAAGGTTAAATGTAAACCCTTTCAAATAAATATAACATCATGCTCCATGGTGGCTTATTTTAAAAAATATGCCACATGGAACTTTCTTGAAAATAAAACGTCCAATTTTTAAAATTTCAAAGTCCTAACTTTGAGATAGTCGTTCACACAAAAGGCTCATTAGAAGTCAACTTAACCTTTCTGGGGTTTTAAATATGTATGCAGACTCGAGAAGCCAATACTACTCGACCGAGAAAATTATTTCATTTTACGTGTTTTTTTACCGCTCGGGCGCCATCTTGTGGCGTGTACCATCGGTGGCTCACACAAGAATGTTTTATCTGAGGACGTCCATTGGCATAAGTATGAAGAAAATGTGTGTATGGTATCGCAAAATTTGTTGTTGTGGTTTGTTAGTATAAAATTTTAAAATTATTTATGCAAGGCGCCACAAGATAAAGCAACGTTTGTTTTTTGTTGCCGCCAGATGATAATAATAATTGTTGGCGCTACAGTCCAAAGGGGAACCAGGGCCTAGCTTGCTCATCAACTACTCGTGTTGTGCGCGCTACTGTTCTCTCACGAGTAGAAGGGACCTACAGTTTTTTGCCGACTCCGAACGGCGAAGTTGGAGAAGCTTATTATCAGGTATACCAGTATGAAGTAAGTGACAAGATACAAATGTCTCGATAGGGAACATTTGTTGTGAACGAGCCCTAATTTTTTTTTTTTGGTTGTTTCCTATGACATATGTGAAAAATATTTAGTATACATGAATTCATTGAACAGACAACATCATATTTTTTCATCGTGTTAAAAATGTCGAATTTTGTACCAGAAAGTAATGATTTGCGGAAAGCATTAATTTTTTGTTTTCATTTGAAGAAAAGTGCTGCAGAGTCGCATCGAATGCTTGTCGAGGCATATGGTGATCATGCTCTATCAGAAGCGACATGCAAAAGATGGTTTCAACGGTTCGGAAATAATGATTTTGATGTGAGAAATGAAGAACGTGGAAGACCACCAAAAAAGTTTGAAGACGCCGAATTGCAAACGATATTGGATGGAGATGACACTTTGAGTCAAAAGCAAATGGCAGTAATGTCAAATGTTGCACAACAAACAATTTCTGACCGTTTAAAAGCTATGGGAAAGATCCAAAAGTGTGGAAAGTGGATGCCACATGAATTGAATGAAAGACAGATGGAAAACCGAAAAAACGCTTGTGAAATTTTCCTTCAAAGACACGAAAGAAAATCGATTTTGCATCGGATTGTTACTGGCGATGAAAAATGGATTTATTTTAAGAATCCTAAACGGAAAAAATCATGGGCTAATCTGGGACAATCATCAACATCGACTGCAAAACCAGATCGATTCGGCAAGAAGACAATGCTGTGTGCTTGGTGGGACCAGAAAGGTATGCTGTACCACGAGCTCCTAAAACCTGGTGAAACTGTTAATACTGATCGCTACCGACAACAAATGATCAATTTGAACCATGCATTGATCGAGAAATGACCAGAATTAGCCAGAAGACACGGCAAGGTAATTTTGCTCCATGATAATGCACCTGCACACAAAGCAAAACCGGTTCAGGATACAATCAAAACACGTGGCTGGGAGCAGCTACCCCACCCGCCATACTCACCAGACTTGGCTCCTTCCGACTACCATTTGTTTTCATTGATGGGACACGCGTTGGCTGAGCAGCACTTTGATTCCTACGAGGAGGTCGAAAATTGGGTGTCTGATTGGTTTGCTTAAAAAGACGAACAATTTTATTGGCGTGGTATTCACAAATTGCCAGAAAGGTGGTCAAAATGTGTAGAAAACAATGGCCAATACTTTGAGTAAAATGTTTCTACTTTCCCATTAATAATTAGTGTTTTATTATCAAAAAAAAAAAAACCCTGTGGACTGTCGCGCCAACAATTATTATTACTTCTCACTAACAGAATTTCGTTGTAAAAATTCAATTTATAGTATTTATTCAATTTAGTATAAAAATATTTGCTGTTCACTACTTAGTGGTTCATGTTCTTGGTGTTTGCCTAATACAAGCTTCAGAAGGAAAATTGTAGTTTCCTACAACATTCAAGAAACAGAAAGATTTCTCCACTTAACCTACCAAAGTGCAAAAAAGTGAATTTTTATAGAGAACATTTCAAACTTTTAGAAAAACGTAGTTTCCCCATGGAGTCACTTCTGTTATGCTCCACCAAACATGGAAGTACTTTCCGCAAAACATGACCTTAACAATAAGCCTGGTCTAGAAAACTGTTGGTCAAAATAGAAAATTGTTCAAGCAGTTTGAAGGTTAAATGTAAACCCTTTCAAATAAATATAACATCATGCTCCAAGGTGGCTTATTTTAAAAAATATGCCACATGGAACTTTCTTAAGAATAAAACGTCCAATTTTTAAAATTTCAAAGTCCTAACTTTGAGATAGTCGTTCACACAAAAGGCTCATTAGAAGTCAACTTAACCTTTCTAGGGTTTTAAATATGTATGCAGACTCGAAAAGCCAATACTACTTGGCCGAGAAAATTATTAAATCATTTGCCGTATTTTTTACTGCTCGGGCACCATCATGGTGGCTCACACAAGAATGTTTCATCTGAGGACGTCCATTGGCATAAGTATGAAGAAAATGTGTGTATGGTATCGCAAAATTTGTTGTTGTGGTTTGTAAGTCTAAAATTTTAAAATTGTTTATGCAAGGCGCCACCAGATAAAGCAACGTTAGTTTTCTGTTGCCGCCAGATGATAATAATAATTGTTGGCGCTACAGTCCTAAGGGGGACCAGGGCCTAGCTTGCTCATCAACTGCTCATGTTGTGCGCGCTATTGTTCTCTCACGAGGAGAAGGGACCTACAGTTTTTTGCCGACTCCGAAAGACAAAATTTGAGAAGCTTTCTTAGACAGTTATTACTCTTTGAGTATTGTCAGCAGCTCGAAAGAGGTGGTGCCGTGAAAAATTCGAAAAATTGGTGTTGAGCTGGGAATCGAACCTGCAACCTTCGGCGTGTGAGCGTCGCACTCTACCCACTACGCCACAGCGTCCACCACCGCCAGATGATGCTTAATACAAAAAACTGCGTCGTCCTGAACGTGTTAATGACCAATCACAATAAAGAGGACAGCCCCAACAACAACTGCGTAATAGAGCCGCTCTGTCAGAAGCCCTAATTCACTTGCTGAAACATGCGGTCGTCCCAGTCCTGTCCTATGAAGTATAGGCAAGGACCCTGAAGAGATCTTGATCTTTCGAGGGCATAACTTATGCGTGCAATTTTTAATGACGGAAGATGGACTTAAACTTGGAACTACAAATCGTACAGGCTTTAGACAGCATTTCCTTGGTAAAACGTCTACACATAAAAATTTAAGATTGCCCGGAAATCCTACGAATTTGAACAATTGGGACAACGCAAAAGGAGAAATCTCAGATTATGATGACCAACACCAATAGAGCTGGCTGGATCCTAACCACGTTGGTTTCTACAATTGAAGAACTAAAAAGAGGTGGTTTATAGCTTAAAGCCTAGGGTCATACAAGGATTTAAACAATAAAATGTTAGTCTAGCTCTTAAACTGCACATCAAATCAACATTTCTAAAGCAATTTACTCTGCGCGAGAACCCGTGCCTGCAGCTTCAGCTTGCTTACGTTAGAAAGAACTTTGTATTTTATTCCAATTAATATGACAATTTAAGAAAATTCAAATAAACATTCAGCATCAGAGAAGAATAAAGTGGCGAACGAAGTGGCGAATAGGAATTGGTTCAAAGCCGTCATTGTGTCGATTGTTTGCTATCTTCCTAAATAGTTCGTACGGGTGGCAGTCAGTATTAGTGAAAGACAAATGACGAAATCAATGACAGTCTAACGATTATTGTTCGCAAAGTGTAAGTGTCTTATTCCCTTTTGCAACATCGACAAACTTAACAAAATTTTCTATCCAAGAGAATCCGACTCCACAATTGAAAATTCGAATTAAAATGATGTCCTTCATTATTATTAATCAAAGCTTTTTACACGTCTTTTCTTTTCTCTGCCTCATCTGAAGCATTTCATATCCATTGAATAAAATGCTCCAATTGGAAGAGTGAGAATCGAATCTATTTTGGGAATCCAAATGCTGGGCATCCCGTCAAAGCCGGGTGGTAAATTTGCCCCAAAACAGGAGGAGAAATACTAGTTCCATTTGCCTTTGCCAGCGCACAAATCGCAAAACGGAGTCGGGCAGGGAGTGACATGCAAAAGAGGATAAATTTAGAAACTCTCACTGCATACGCCACAGAGAGAAAGAGAGAGTGCCAACCGACAGCACAATATTTGCAAATTAGAAAGGATAAAGGGAAAGTAAACAGAAACTGACAGAAACACGCACACACATACACACATACAACTGCAGACATCCGACCGCATACCGAGCGAGGACTGTATCCGAAAATAGAAACGAAATTACATTGTGAGTATAAATAACCGATTTGTGGAGAGAGAGGGAAAGGTGAACTGGTGAGGCGGTGAACTGGAGAATAGAACCATGCGGACAAGAGGAAAAGAAGAAAGGAAGGAGGCACTATTTGCGGAGGACTGCCATTGCAAATGGCTTTCACTCACTGCCATTGAATTTTGCGCGCCGCCATCACAATGACATAATCTGGATAAAAATACAGAAAACCATTGGAAGACTCCAGCGGAGCACGGGGATCGTTCCATTAAATAAGTGACAGACCATACCATAACGAGGTCTAAATTTAGTCGGAGCATACTAATAGCTCCTTAATCGAACGAACGGTAGGTGGAGGCGAGAGTTCTTCGTGCCTGGGGTTGGTGGCTACAAGTTCTACTGCTACTGCTGCCGGCACGTCGAATGTGTTTGGCAGTGCAGAAGGGAACTCGAAGGTTTGCAAAAATAGAATTCGTTTGGATTCGTTTGGAAGTGGCAAGTGACAGGCAACCAATAAACCGTATTGTACATTGGCCTAGGACGTGTCCTTTAGTCACTGTCTAAAAATACATTTCCACTGAGCTCCTGCCTTGCCGAAGCGTTTAAAGTACTTGGCTTCTGTTGAGAGCGATCCTGATTGTTTATTGATTTCAGTGGAGAGGCTTCCATACACGATAGGAGTTTGAGTTGCGTCAAGTAAAATGTTGACTTTGACTTTCAACAGTGAAGTTTAAAATTTTGTTTTTACTTGTTTTCAAGCTGCAAAGTTGAAAGAAAACTTTTCATATTCTATGGCTCCTATCCCTTGATGTGTAAAAGCAAGAAAAAATTGAATGTAAGAGCTGTCTATATTTCAAATATTTTAGTGAATGATTAGGAACTCTGACTGACTTCCTCACAACTGTAGTCTTTCGGAAGAAATCGTATTTTTTTTTTGGAATACACGAACAAGACGTGAGAATGTTAAGGATTGTTTTTAGGAACATGAAAAAAACTGCCGTCGCGGCAGGTAACTAAAAGTCATGAGTCGACTCTCGCCATTTCGCAGGTAAACTCAATCTGAAAGAATGTATCAATTCAATTAAATTTAAATTATTATTAAAATTGGTAAAGTACATTAAGACATGGTTTTTTTTAAGTAAAAGGTATAATTATGTCACAAGTTCATAACTAAAAATTAGGTTATAGTAACTAAAGAAAATCGAGAATCGAGAATATTCTCGATGTCTAAACCTTCCGATGTGCAAACATTGACTCGGATCATCACCTTGTTGTAGCCAAGGTAAGAACCCGGATATTGAGAGAGCAACGGATTCGAGAAAGGCCAAAACGGTTTGACGTCGAAAAGCTACAATCGCAGCTGATTGCTGGGAACTTTGCCGACCGAGTCTCCCGGAAACTCGCCCAGAGTTCGACGCTTCCTGCACTAAGCATAGAAGAAGAATGGAAACGTTGTCAAGAAGCCATCAAAGATGCTGCCACTGATGTGCTGGGTCTCACGTCACCACCCAGAAGGAACCCATGGTTTGACGACGAGTGCAGGCAAGCGCACGCAGCTAAACAAGACGCCTATAAGGCGACGCTGCATCGAACAACGTGAGCTGTTCGTGAACTCTACGAACAGAGAAGAAGGGAAGAGCACCGGCTTCTCAGAAGGAAGAAGAAGGAGCTTGAGAAGCGCGCGGTCGAGGAAATGGAAAGGTGCTTTGGCAGGAATGAAGTCCGAAAGTTTTACCGAAAGTTAAAACAGCTATCCGGAGGATACAAGGTTCGGACCAAGGCCTGCCGGGACCAAAATGGACAACTAGTATTAGAGTCGCAGTCTGTGCTGAGAATCTGGAAGGATCATTTCTGCAGACTCCTAAACGGCGATGACGACCCAGATCCCGCTGTTAGGCAGAATGTTCCACTCAATTTGGACGATGATAGACAAGCATTCCGTCCCCCCGACTTAGGCGAGGTGAGGATAGCAATATCCAAGCTAAAGTCGAACAAAGCTGCTGGAGCGGACGGACTGTCCGCAGAACTATTTAAAGCAGCTGGAGATGACCTGGTTGGGCGCATGCACCAGCTCATCTGTAAGATATGGTCGAAGGAAACCATGCCCGATGAGTGGAATCTCAGCGTCGTTTGCCCGGTCCACAAAAAAGGAGACCCCTTTGACTGCGCCAACTACCGAGGGATAAGTCTCCTGAACATCGCATACAAGATCCTCTCTGCCGTATTGTGTGAGGCTCTGAAACCATTTGTCCATGACCTGATAGGTCCCTATCAGTGTGGTTTTAAGCCAGGGAAGTCCACAATAGACAAGATCTTCACATTACGGCAGATCCTAGAAAAGACCCAAGAAATGCAAATTGACACTCACCACCTATTCGTCGATTTCAAGGCTGCATATGACAGTGTGCATAGAGACGAGCTATACAGTGACATGTCTAGTTTTGGCATTCCTACCAAACTCGTCAGATTGTGTAGGATGACGATGGAGAACTCTCGCTGCTCCGTCAAGGTTGGTACCGAACTCACCGAGACCTTCAATGTCAAAAAAGGTTTTAGATAAGGCGACGCACTGTCATGTGACCTCTTTAACATCATCCTCGAGAAGATCGTGCGTAACTCACAAGTCAATACCAGAGGCACGATCTTCCAGAAGTCAGTTCAATTACTAGCTTACGCTGATGACATTGACGTGATTGGACGAACACAGCGAGCCGTCAATGAGGCGTTTGCTGGCATTGAAGCGGAAGCGGCTAAAATGGGTCTGGCGGTAAATGAGGGCAAAACTGAATACATGCTGTCATCAAGGAAGGACACACAACATCGACGTCTCGGACGGAGCGTCACACTAGGCAGCAGAAACTTCGAGGTAGTTAAGGACTTCGTCTACCTCGGCTCCGCGGTAAACAGGCACAACAACATCAGTACCGAAATCAAACGTAGAATCACTCTTGCCAATCACTGTTTCTTTGACCTCAAGAAGCAATTGAGTAATAAGCCCTCTCTCGATGGACTAAGCTCGTTTTATATAACAACTTGATCATCCCAGTCCTACTTTATGGCGCGGAGACCTGAACGTTACCAAAGGCGGATGTGAAAGCCCTTAGTCTTTTCGAGAGATAAGTTTTGCGAATCACCATTGCCAATCGCTGTTTCGTAGGGCTCAAGAGGGAACCTCTCAAAGAACTAAACTCGCTTTATACAACAGCTTTATCATCCCATTCCTACTTTATGGCATGGAAACCTGAACGTTACTAAAAGCGGATGTTTAAGCCCTCAGTCTTTTCGAAAGAAAAGTTTTGCGTGCGATTTTTGGTCCTGTTTGCGTTGATGACATCTGGAGGAGAAGATTTAACGACGAACTCTATGGGCTGTACAGCGACATGTGCCTGGTCAAGCGTCTAAGGATAAAACGCTTAAGATGGCTAGGCCATGTAGAGCGTATGGACACCACTGCTCCGGCCCAAAAAGTCTTTGAATCCGAGCCATGGGGACAACGCAATAGAGGACGAGCTAGACTAAAGTGGCGCACAAAAGTGGAAAAGTACCTCAACCAACTTGGAGTGCGCAACTAGAGACAGCTGGCGAAAGATTATGCTGGCTGGAGAGGCATGTTGGTTGAGGCCCTGGTCCACCCCGGACTGTTGCGCCACAAGAATAATTATAATAATAATAATTTTTGACGCGACAGTCCACAGGTTGACCAAATCCTTGCTTGCTCTTCAAATACTCGTGTTGTGCGCGCTGCTGTTCTCTCACGAGTATTATTAAAGGGACACAGCATTTTAATTGCAGTGCCCGTCTTATGGAATAACTATTCCCGCAGCATTTTTCAAATTTGTCTCAATATTGAGACCAAATTTATGTGGCGAAAATATAGCAAAATCATCAGCGTGCAGGACGAAATTACATGGGGGAAATCAGACAGGTACAAGTTAAATAAGATCGGCGCAAGAACTGACCCCTGAGGAACACCTGCATGTACATTACACAGACAAGATTTTCTATTATTGATTTAAACTTTGTAACATCGGTTTGACAAAAGCTTTTAATAACCTTAGAAACATACATTGGAAAATGGAAACAGATCATTTTATACAATAGGCCATTATACGTACCACACTGTATCAATTGCATTTGCAATATTTAATATTAATAATCCAATTGATTTTCCTATAACACAATTTCTTCTTATGCTATAGCATGTTCTAAGAATTTAGTGGTTGGTGCTATGAAAGCATCTGAAGCCAAATTGCTCCTTTGGGAGTATATTCAGCTTATCGATAATTTTTAAAATTTTGTCCTTTAAAACTTTTTCAAAAATCTTAACTAAGCTACTCAACAGAGTTATGGGTCTATAACTATTGCGTTTATTTGGGAGATTTCCTACTATTAGAATGGCTGCTATTTGTGCTTCCTTCCAGGCAGTAGAAAAATTTTGCTTTTTTTAGCAAGCATTTAGTAAGAAGGCTAAAATTTAACTTACAAAACCCAGCGTCAACGTCTGTTTCGAAGAACGTTGGCATCTGAAGACGTGCGTGAAAGTTCGCTGCTATGTCGACCCCGCTGTCGGATGCTGTCGCTGGAGTTGCGGCGCCTTCGACGGGACTTGTCTGCTAGTTTAGCTCCATTGTCCACGGTCACCAATGTGGAGGTTAACTTTAATGCTTTTTTAACAAAATTTTATTTGACCATTCGCTGCGCGGCCATTCGCTTCTGCTGTTCGAGAAAAAAGAAGTTTCGGCTTTTTGACACGTACGCCACGTGTCCGATGGACGGCAACTTCTCGGCTTGGGGCTGACTTTTTGCACTCGCATATGGGGTGCGTACACACCGCCACATATGTAATGCCTAATGGCTAAGTTCTGCAGATAAATATTTCTTACTTTATCTAAGTCGTCTGTTTTTGTAACATTATCATGTGTCTATTATATCATTGTCAGTAAGGCACACATTTTCTGGTGTCGTGGTTAATGCGTTATTGAAGTCATGCATAGCGCTTTGTAATAAAATAATAGAAATAGTATCTTCTAGATGTAGGAAAACGCAATGGTTTTGCGCTTCGAACCACTTTTGGTGTCTGTAGAAGTTTGTGGCAAAACAGAGCATTTATCGAAGATTGAACTTTCTGTACATTGGTTTCGTTTTCACAAACAAAATACAACCTTTTGTGAACAATGTTTCGACATTGCAGATTTATGCATGTACTTAGTGTGTTAAAAAGTACTTCCATTTTTTCTTCCTGACTGTGAACATGTGAATGTACAAGATATAAGGTTGCCAAACATCTCCCTTCCGCTTTTTTGCTCTTCATTCAATGCTTCAGAAAAAGTGTTACAGTGATCGGAGTTAGTTCAAATATGCGCCGTTTTGTTCGATAATCTGTTTCCATTTAGACGGCAACTTCATAAGTCCCCCTCCTTGGTTCCGATTTCGCCAAGGACAGGAACATGTGGTAGTCACTTGGCGCTCTGTTTGGCCTATATGGTGGCTGCGATAAAACCTCCCACCTGAGCTCCGGTAGCTTCTGACGAGTCATCAACAAAGTGTGTGGTCTGGCGTTATCCTGGTGGGACATTAACCCTTCCTGTTGGCCAATTCTGGACGCTTCTGGTCGATCGCCTGCTTCAAACGGTCCAGTTTTTCGTAGTAGATGCTAGAATTACTCGTAAGCGTCTGGCCATATGGGAATAGCGCATAGTGGATGATTCCCTTCCAATCCCACCAAACACTTCCTGGCCGTCAATCCCCTCTTGGCCACTATTTGGGACAATTCACCGGCCTTCAACCACGTCCGTATCCGCCTGATTTCGTCGCCAGTTACCATCCGCTTCAAAAATGGATCGAGTTCGTTATGTTTCAGTAGCATATCGCAGGCGTTGATTCGGTCCAAAAGGTTTGTTTGCGTCAAATCATGCGGCACTCAAACATCAAGCTTTCTTTTGGATTCAGCCTTCTGCAGACAGTTTGAAATGGTTTAGTGACTAACTCCCATCTCCTAGACGATGTCACGAGATGCCTCATGCCGGTCTAACTCGATGATTTCCATGATTCGATCGGTATTTGTTGTTACAGGTCTTCTGCCGGCTGGCTTATCCATGATCCACGAGCTCTGAATTGTCGAAACCTTTTCTCCGCGGATCGAAGTGATAGAGTACCATCCACCAAAACACCATTAATCTCACGGAACGTTTATCTAGCGGGTTTGCCTTTAACTAAGGAACACTTTAAAATATCGCGAATTTCGGCGTTAGTGAACTCCATGTTTACACGTCGAAATCTGTTGAACGCAATATCCAAACTAATTATGGGTTATGGGCTATGTCATGACCTTTCAAACGATGTATAGTATTGCCAGATACGAGCGCTGTAGCGCTTAGTACATAGCCGCAAAATTAAATAGACAAAAAGGCGGAAGGGAGATATTTGACAACCTTATATATGTATATCATACAATGCATTACTATATATTTATAAACCAGATCTATAAGCTGAATGTTGACGGAATCTCGGTCAGAATCACTTAAGCAGAGAATTGAACTCCGGAATTTTGTGGATTTTTTGAATATTTTTTGGATACTTGTGCATGTATAGTAATTGTTGGCGCTACAGTCCAGAGGGGGACCAGGGACTAGCTTGCTCATCAACTACTCGTGTTGTGCGCGCTACTGTTCTCTCACGAGTAGAAGGGACCTATAGTTTTTTGCCGACTCCGAACGGCGAAATTTGAGAAGCTTTCTTAGACAGTTATTACTCTTTGAGTGTTTGTCAGCAGCTCGAAAGAGGTGGTGTCGTGAAATATTAGAAAAATTGGTGTTGAACTGGGAGTCGAACCTAGACCCTTCGGTGTGTGAGCGTCGCACTGTACCCACTACGCCACGGCGACCACTTGTGCATATATAAGTTCTTATTTAATTGAAAAATTTGGGGTATGGCAACACGATTGCATTTTGTAACATATGTAAAATTGCATCGTTGTATATTTTTTCTCCGGCTATTGAGACGCGTGGCAACTTCAACAAACATTTATACCTATTCACCTTTTCAAGAACTTTTCTACGTATAAATATACAGGATGATTCATCGAGGGGTTTAATTTTAAATATACTTTTTTCGGCTTCTCACACGTAACTCCTATCAAACTGCTTTATCGCTTGTTTGTTGTTTAATTCTTTTGTTTGTTTGGGAATTTATCATGAAAAGACCCACACAAGAGCAGCGTGTATTGTCATAGTTCAGCTGTACTATAAAAATCTGCTGTTTGTGAGAAATGTTTTTCCGGTATTCAGTGGCAATGCCCATTTCTGCCTCGACACGTTAATAGGCAAGAATGCCATATTTGGTCTGATGAGCAACCTACAGAATACTAAGACCTACCATTAAATAAAATAAAAGCAAAATCATGGTCTGCAACAAAAAGAAATCACAATGTTGGAATTTTCAACGTACTATGTGATTCCTAAAATCCAAGCAGATGGTTAAGGTGAGCTCTCGTATTCAACAGGACGGCGGTGTGACCCATACATCGCGTGAAACAATGCCCTTGCTGAGAATTCTAGGGTGCACTTAATTCGACCATAAATTGGCCGCCTAGATGGTGCGAAATCATACATTTGGACTACTTTCTCCTTTTTTCTGGGTCTGGTTAAGTTTTACAGTTTCCAAAATAAGTCAGTTACGACTGATGTTTGGAAACCAGCTCTACTCATGTTATTTCCGGCAAATCAGTGACAAAACTTGGACCTTTCGAACGGACACCTCAGACGTGATCGTGGCCAACATACTAGGTCTGTTCCAAAAATAAAGTGAGATTTAAATTTCGCGGACTACATATTATACATTCGTTTAAAGATTATTTTTTATTTTCTTATGTTGGTACTCTCGTCTCGAACATATGTTTACAGTTTCAGCTATATATCACATTAATTTTGTATATGAGATGCATAGAACTTAGACCTGCCTCTTCGGCGATTTTTCTGCTGTCAAGACATAAGATCAAAGAATTTGCATTCAATTTTGTACGTCTGATGTCATTTTTGGAAAGTAACGAAAATTAATTGTTCTTTTGGCTGATAACAAACATTTTAAACTCAATATTGTTTTAAATAATCCAACCTTACGATGAACACATGGCCCCACGTGTACCCATGATTTGTACTCCTTTCAAAAAGAAAAGAAACACACATTTTGCTGCGACTTTAATTTATGAATGGAAGTACATTCGGTCCGTTTTCAAAAGATGGCGCCACATAATCTGAAGCGATTGCCTACTTCGTTGAAAGTGTGCGACATTTGTCAGTAGCAATAGACGTTTGTTTTAGACAACAGCACTGTTTTTTGCCTCTTCGAAAATTCGATTTGTATTAAATAAACAGCATTAACAAGAAATTTTGATTTCCTATTTTAATTCAAAAAAAATTCAGCTAAAGCTTATTTTATGCTTGTAGAAGTTTTTGGTGAATCTGCTCTGATCGATAAATCACGCAATTTCGAGGCTTCAAAGGTGGTCGAAGGCAAAAAGCGTATTAATAATAATAATTGTTGGCGCTACAGTCCAGAGGGGGACCAGGGCCTAGCTTGCTCATTAACTACTCGTGTTGTGCGCGCTACTGTTCTCTCACGAGTAGAAGGGACCTATAGTTTTTTGCCGACTCCGAACGGCGAAATTTGAGAAGCTTTCTTAGACAGTTATTACTCAGCAGTGTGTCAGCAGCTCGAAAGAGGTGGTGCCGTGAAATATTCGAAAAATTGGTTTTGAGCTGGGAATCGAACCTAGACCCTTCGGCGCGTGAGCGTCGCACTCTACCCACTACGCCACGGCGGCCACCATTGAGCCATTTTGCGATTCCTTTAAAGTAACCAAATCGTTGACCTTCCGAATCTCATCGGTCCAAAAAGTCAGAAGACGAAAGGAGCAAGTTCTGGGAAATATAACCGGGCTTCAAAACTTTTAATTTCAGCGTTTCCAGGTAGCTTTTAACCGCATCAACCACGTGGGGTCAAACGTTGTCGTGTTTAATAATCACCTCCTCAAGCCTTTCGTCCGTTTTGGACAGTTCTTTTACCCAATGCATGGCTCACACGCAGTAGCTGTAGTCGTTTCGAATGGTTTCACCCGATGTTAGTAGCTTCTAGTACACAGCACGCGCATGCTCACACGATATGCAGAGAATAAACCTTAAACCGTGGCTGTTTTCTTCGGCGACGATAGATGCCAGATGGAACAGGTTCACCTGATTTTTCATATTATTTCTTCTTCTTGAGATTATCGCAGTATATCCACCTTTCATCACCAATCACGATCAGGTGCAAAAATCCCGTCCTTTGATCTCCCTTAACATCTCTTGGTTTACCATACCCAACACCTTTGCTTTTGAAAAAATCCAAATTTCTCTCGGTTTACCTCACCCAACATCCTTGCTTTTGAAAAAAAATCAAAATTTCTCTCGGTTTACTGCACCCAACATCCTTTCTTTTGAAAAATCCAAATTTCTTTAATCGAAATGAATTTTTTTGCTGAGTCACTCTCAACGATTCTGCGGGTTCACTTCGCATTTGTCACGGATCTTGATCCAGTAAAGGCTCCAATTCCCCATCATTAAACTTTGTAGGCTAGCTAATACGTTTTTCTTTGGTCGCCGTGGTGTAGTGGGTAGAGCGCGACGCTCACAGGTCTTGGTTCGACTCTCAGCTCAACACCAGTTTTTCGAATTTTTCACCGCACCACCTCTTTCGAACTGCTGACAACACTCAAAGAGTAATAACTGTCTAAGAAAGCTTCTCAAATTTCGCCGTTCGAAGTCGGCAAAAAACTGTAGGTCCCTTCTACTCGTGAGAGAACAGTAGCGCGCACAACACGAGTAGTTAATGAGCAAGCTAGGCCCTGGTCCCCCTCTGGACTGTAGCGCCAACAATTATTATTATTAATACGCTTTTTGCCTTCGACCACCTTTGAAGCCTCGAAATTGCGTGATTTATCGATCAGAGCAGATTCACCAAAAACTTCTACAAGCATAAAATAAGCTTTAGCTGAATTTTTTTTGAATTAAAATAGGAAATCAAAATTTCTTGTTAATGCTGTTTATTTAATACAAATCGAATTTTCGAAGAGGCAAAAAACAGTGCTGTTGTCTAAAACAAACGTCTATTGCTACTGACAAATGTCGCACACTTTCAACGAAGTAGGCAATCGCTTCAGATTATGTGGCGCCATCTTTTGAAAACGGACCGAATGTACTTCCATTCATAAATTAAAGTCGCAGCAAAATTTGTGTTTCTTTTCTTTTTGAAAGGAGTACAAATCGTGGGTACACGTGGGGCCATGTGTTCATCGTAAGGTTGGTTTATTTAAAACAATATTGAGTTTAGAATGTTTGTTATCAGCCAAAAGAACAATTAATTTTCGTTACTTTCCAAAAATGACATCAGGTATACCATGCAAGTTCTTTGATCTTATGTTTCGGCAGAAAAATCGCCGAAGAGGCAGGTCTAACTTCTATGCATCTCATATACAAAATTAATGTGATATATAGCTGAAACTGTAAACATATGTTCGAGACGAGTGTACCAACATAAGAAAATAAAAAATAATCTTTAAACGAATGTATAATATGTAGCCCGCGAAATTTAAATCTCACTTTATTTTCGGAACAGACCTAGTATGTTGGCCACGATCACGTCTGAGGTGTCCGTTCAAAAGGTCCAATTTTTGTCACTGGTATGCCGGAGATAACATGATTAGTGCTTGTTTCCAAATATCAGTCGTTACTGACTTATTTTGGAAACTGTGAAACTTAACATGGACCCAGAAAAAAGGAGAAAGTAGTCCAAATGTATGATTTCGCACCATCTAGGCGGCCAATTTATGATCGAATTAAGTGCACCCTAGAATTCTCAGCAAGGCCATTGTTTCACGCGATGTATGGGTCACACCGCCGTCCTGTTGAATACAAGAGCTCACCTTAACCATGTGCTTGGATTTTAGAAATCACATAGTACATTGAAAATTCCAACATTGTGATTTTTTTTGTTGGAGATCATGATTTCACTAGCAAATAATCTATACCATGTCTTTGCTTTTATATTATTTAATGGTAGGTCTTAGTATTCTGTAGGTTGCTCATCAGACCAAATATGGCATTCTTGCCCATTAACGTGTCGAGCCAGAAATGTTCATTGCCACTGAACACCGGGAAAACATTTCTCACAAACCGCAGATTTGTATAGTACAGCTGAACTATCACAATACACGCTGCTCTTATGTGGGTCTTTTTATGATAACTTCCCAAACAAACAAAAGAACTAAACAACAAACAAGTGATAAAGCAGTTTGATAGGAGTTATGTGTGAGAAGCCAAAAAAGTCTATTTAAAATTAAACCCCTCGATGAATCATATTCATATGTAGAAATTCATACGTAGAAAAGTTCTTGAAAAGGTGAATAGGTGTAACTGCTTGTTGAAGCTGCCACGCATCTCAAATATATATAAATAATATATACGATGCAATTTTACATTTGTTACAAAATGCAATCGTGCTGCCATACCCCAAATTTTTCACTTAAATAAGAACTTATATATGCACAAGTGGTCGCCGTGGCGTAGTGGGTAGAGTGCGACGCTCACACGCCGAAGGGTCTAGGTTCGACTCCCAGTTCAACACCAATTTTTCTAATATTTCACGGCACCACCTCTTTCGAGCTGCTGACAAACACTCAAAGAGTAATAACTGTCTAAGAAAGCTTCTCAAATTTCGCCGTTCGGAGTCGGCAAAAAAACTGTAGGTCCCTTCTGCTCATGAGAGAACAGTAGCGCGCACAACACGAGTAGTTGATGAGCAAGCTAGTCCCTGGTCCCCCTCTGGATTGTAGCGCCAACAATTATTATTATTATTAAAATGGCTCAATGATTAGATGTACGCCAGAGAGGACTCACCTTTCAGAGATGGTATTCAAAAGTGGCCAGAGAGTTGGGAAAAAGTAGGCGTTTCCCACTGAAAGGACTTTGAGTGATGTAGTTCGTCTTTTAATTACATTGCACTCCCAAACACCATATAAACTTTCAAACATAAGACATTCAATTGCCTCTGATTAAAAATTTGCAAAATAAAATGATATGCGTTTATGCTCATGTCCATCATCATATTTTTTGTCATAGTCAGAATCAATTGGTTAAATGATCTAATCCTCAAGCGACGTTGTAGTGCTCTGCAAATCCTCTGAGCGACATTTTCGTAAAAGAAGCGACCGACCAATTAGTGTATTTCCAAAATAATTGTTTTAAGGGGATTTACATTAGCAGGAGCAAAACAAAAATACAACTGTCAGTTGAACGTCTCCATCTGTGGCTTTTCTATTTCTTTTGTAATTGTTTATTGTAATTTTCACAGGTTACCTTGACTCAATCATTATCTTACATCAGACATTTCATGAAAGGTTCTGTATTTTGTCGACAACTTGAATTTGTCTAAATGTCAAGGTAGGTCTATGTTCACATGTGACTAATGTGAGTAAATTAATTATTAAACACTTTCTCCAGTCAATTACCGAAAAATTGAAGCCGTCACCACAACGAACATTTTTTCTTCTTACACCGATTGCGTCATCAAGTGCTCCTTGTCTATTCAATTATTTCCCACGAAAGCAGACAACAATACTTGTAGTAACAAGACACAGTTTTTGTGTTCCCTTGCCCTTAGTTCTTGTTCTATTAATTACAGATCGACTCATGAAAAATTAATGACCTTTGTGGAATTTTGTTTTCCTTTCGGGAAAAGAACCGTCGCTTGAAGTAGGAATAGAGTAACGACTTGTTGTAAAGGAACGTTGTTTTGTTTGGAACTCTTGAGAACATGTCAAACCGACATGCGGTTTGTTACGTCGTTGAAACTGTTGTTTCCTTTGTTTCTGAAGCGAAACCTCTACACATAGTTAAGGGAGGTGTTGAGAAATTCGTTGTACACTAAAATGACACGAACTGGTATGTATTCGATTTTAATTAGTTTTGCAACATACCCTGGTATCGAAGAAAGGAATGCACACTGGTGATGGATAAGAATGAAGGTCTGAATGAAGGTTCTAACTCTGATTGGAGTCTTTGTAAGCCGCAGGTTACATGACATTCTGCAGATATTTCAGAACACACATTCTGAATGCTTTTTGGACAGTTTTCCAATACCTCTGACAGTTTAAATGACACAATGACATAAGCCCACTTTTGAACTTAAAACTTCAGATTGCGCGTGAGAGAATAAATTAAGTCTACATTCTACAGCCTCACTTTGCAGGCTAAGTTCTAACAACCGCAGGGTTTTCTTGAAAACGTGATCCTCTATTAAATTTACAAACTTCCCAAATAAATCGTAAAATCATCCATTTCGAAGTAAGCCGTCGGGGACACAGGGTGAGGGAAAGAACAGGATTGTTTATTTTGTTCCAAAATTAGCACACACCTACATAGATGTCTCAAAGCACCTTCCACCACTTCCTTTTAATCTTTTATTTACGACTTAAGTGCTGCTGTCATTAATTCAGTAATCAATCTGTAACCCTCCCCCGATCTACACACGCACCAAGAAACACACACACACCAGCCGAAGAGTATTACAGCAAGGACATATTTAAATTGGACCAAGTTCCAGTCGATATACTCCATCCCCTTCCGTTCCTTTGTGCCTCTGGCCCGGATCACACAGCCCACTCAATTGTAAGCTTAAATGCTTCTTCAGTGGGTGAGGCGCACTCCCGTGGGTGTATTCGTTGAATTTGCAGTTTACATCTACACCCGCACCTAAACGATTTCTTTCAGTCTACACCGCATTCTGAATTCATGCCTCCGGAGAGGGTTTAAAAATAACTTTTCTCTGTAGACAGAGAGAATCCTCCCTCCGCGGCAACCAGCAACCAAAAACCCTAAAAAAAAAACAAAAACAATAAAAAAAAAGCAGCACGCACCGAAAGGAGGCGTTAATTTTTCAACAATCTGTGAGTAGCCACTGCCCAAGGATGTTTTGAGACCGACCCCCGTCCTTCCAAATTTCGAACGTGCGTGCTGGGGATACCGTTCGCCTGTGAACTCCCACGGGGATATCAAGCAGGCAAAAAAATCCTAACGGTTTTTCTGCAATCAACCTACTTGGGTCAACATTTCAATTAGATTCGTGGCCATTTGTCGTGCTTTAATTCATGTGCACAGCAATCCTGCGAAGAATTAACAGACCAACACACGCAACCTCCCAACAGACCACAACCCCAACGGAATCACACCACCAGCCGACACCACGCCATAGCGCCGCTACCACCCGTCACCAACAACATTCATCTTCAAAAACAGAAAAGCGTAATCGGATGGGTTCTAAAAATAACCTTTCTCAATACAAAGACGGTTGCCGCGGCCGTGGAAATGCTCGCCGTAGCAGTATGCCACCTCCTTACCCCGGTGAAAGAAACACAGTACAGAAACAAAGCTCGTTAAGGGGGAAGTCCTGCATTCCATCCTTCCATCAGTCCAATACTGAGCCAATGGAGAAATCCGTTGGAAAGGTTATGTACTTTTGAGTGTGTGCGGTTGATAACTGTGTGTGTGTCTGCGTGTTTTGAATTCAAGGACATTCCCAAGTGAACCGGGTGCGAGTGTATATTATGTGTGGGGGGGTTACGCGCTGTAAGTTCAGGTTTGTGTCAGTTGAAAGCTTTTCACGATGTATTTGTAAAAGCTGTCTCTCCGTGACGTCAGGGACGGGTTGCCAGGGCTAACACTTTTCTTTTTGTTTGTGCACGAAATGCTGGAGAAGTGCCGACCGAAAAAAGGCTGTTGATGCAGAAGATAATTTTAGGTGAGTTACGGTTTAAGGGATTGTTCAAAAACTTTACATTTTCAAGGGGAAGATGACCAACAAACCCAAGAATTACCAAACGAAACCTGGCGGTCAGCTTTGGTTTAACAACAGTTGGACATAGACCAGTTTTGCTCTCCGCTATCGGTTGTGGCCAACTCTTCATGACAAAAAGATTAAAATAAGTTTAAGATCTAACAGTGATTTGCGATAGAAATTCGGTCAATGTAGTACTTTGGTAGGGTACCAACGCTTTGAGGTTCTGTTCCACCCAACTTTGGTGTTTGAGTCAACGCGGTATACTTCTTCATGTCCACTTATTTAGCGGACAAACCAGTGGTAACAGCATTTGATTTCACCAAAACCATGGTTTTATCGACATTTTCGATCAATTGTTAATTTGCAAATCCTCTTCGACTAGATGGCGTCAGATCCGCACATTATTTGAAAAAATAATTTCACTGGAGGTATGGAATTGTGGGGAAACTGCACTCAAAAATTGGCCCATTGTACTAAAGCACCAGGCAGTAACCGACAGTTTAATTTTTCGGTCTTCCGGAAGAAAACCAGCAACAGCCTGAGCTTCCCGACAGACAGAGTGACTTTGAACTTCTTCGGCGGATCTTTTTAATTCCACTGCATGGACTCCTGTTTGCTTTCACAGTCATAGTGGTGAACCCATGCTTCGTCACCAGTAACAAAAGCCCGAAGACGCTTTTGTGATATAGAACATAGGTCTTCAGCTCCCACCATATCAGCACCGAAAACCAGCTACCTGACCCGATCAAAGGGGGACATTGGCGGAGGAAGTGGTCTGCAGTGTCTTCACCTTCTCTACAGGCGTCACAGAGCCCAAGCACACTTAGGTGCTTAACGAATGTAAGGTTCAAGTAAGTCTTCAGTCCTTTATTTTTATGTTAGAGATAGCAAAACAGGCGCGGATTTTTTGCTGAGGTTTGGGAGCATGAACTTGGTCAGCCTGCATTCTGAAGAGTATTGCCATCTCTGGTTGTGCTGTCCCAACAGTCGACAGAAGCCCGAGGTGCCCCGGCACCCAAACACGTCTCAGGGTCTCTAGTCTGTCGGTCAAATGAAAGGAAAAATGTACTTGCATTACCTTACTATCTTGGAAGTGGTTAAAAGGATGAGTAAGGCCTTAAGCACAGCTTAAATATCGCTACAGCCGGAACTTCGCCCGTTCCACCTATTCTTCACAATACATATAGTACCAAATATATATAATAGCAAGTACTATACATCATTTGAAAGGTCTTGAAATAACCTACAAAACGACGCTATGCATAATTAGTTCGGACATTGCGTTCAAGAGTTATAGACGTGTAAACATAGAGTTCACTAACGCCGTGATTCGCGATATTTTAAAGTTTTTCTTCGTTAAAGGCAAATCCGCTAGATAAACGTTCCGTGAGATTAATGGTGTTTTGATGGATGGTACTCTATCACTTCGAATGGTTTCGACTATTCAGAGTCGGTGAAAACGACAGCATGGATAAGCCAGCCGGCGGAGGACCTGTAGCAACGAATACCGATCGAATCATGGAGATCATCGAGTTAGACCGCCATGTGGCATCTCGTGACATCGCCCAGGCGATGGGAGTTAGTCACCAAACCATTTTAAACCATCTGCAGAAGGCTGAATCCGAAAAAGCTTGATGTTTGGGTGCCGCATGATTTGACGCAAAAAAACCTACTGGACCAAATCAACGCCTGCGATATGCTTCTGAAATGGAACGAACTTGGCCCATTTTTGAAGCGAATGGTGACTGGCGACGAAAAATGGAACACATACGACAATATCAAGCGAACCGTCGGGGCGGAGGCCGGTAAATCTTCTCAAACAGTGGCCAAGCTGGAATTGACGACCAGGAAGGTTATGCTGTGTGTTTAGTGGGATTGGAAGAGAATCATCCACTATGAGCTGCTTCCATATGGCCAGACGCTTAATTCTACCACCTTTTGCGAACAACAGAACCGCTTGAAGCAAGCTACCAGAAGCGTCTAGAATTGGCCAACAGGAAGGGTGTAGTGTTCCAGCAGGATAACGCCAGACCACACACTTCGTTGATGACTCGTCAGAAGGTACGGGAGCTCGGGTGGAAGGTTTTATCGCATCCACTATATAGCCCGGACATAGCGCCAAGTGACTACCACCTGTTCCTGTCCATGGCGAACGCCCTTGGTGGTGTGCAGTGGAACTCAAAAGAGGCTTGTGAAAAGTGGCTTTCCGAGTTCTTCGCAAATAAGGAGGGGGCTTCTACGGGGGGTGTATTATGAAGTCGCCGTCTAGATGGAAACAGATTATCGAACAAAACGGCGGATATTTGAACTAAATCCGATCACTGTAACACTTTTGATGAAGCATTGAATGAAGAGCAAACAAGTGGAAGGGAGATATTTGACAACCTTATATGTCAATTGGTGGCCGCCGTGGCGTAGTGAGTAGTGTGCGACGCTCACACGCCAAAGGGTAAAGTTTCGATTCCCGGGTGAACACCTAGAATTTTTCACGGCATCACCTCTTTCGAGCTGCTGACAACACTCAAAGAATAATAACTCTCGAAGAAAGCTCCTCAAACGTCGCCATTCGGAGTCGGTAAAAAATGTTAGGTCCCTTCTACTCGTGAGAGAACAGTAGTGCGCACAACACGAGTAGTTGATATGAGCAAGCTAGGCCTTGGTCCCCCTGTGGACGGTCGCGCCGGCAATTATTATTATATGTAAATTGACTTATTTATCAAGTAATAGCCTATTATCAAGTAATTTAGTGCATTCAGTAAAATTTCATATAAATGTGATTATTAATTCGCGTTTTATTTCTAGTTAAACAAAATCATAATGGCAACTGAGACGATGATGGTGAAAATTTAGCATCGCGCTGTAATTCAATTTCTCACTAAGCAAGGAAAAAGTCAAAAAACTATTCATGAAGAGATAGTGGCTGTTTACCAGGGTTCCGCACCTTCATTATCAACTGTGCAAAAGTGTTCAAGTGAGTTCAAGAGAGGCAGAGAGAGCATTGAAGACAAGCCCCGCTCCGGCGCGCCGGCTACTGCTTGAACGGGAGAAAGCATCAAAAAAGTCGAAAAACTTGTTCTTGAGGATGCCCGAATAAAGGTGAAAATGATTGCAGGCATTAACCTTTCAACTGGTACCATTCACACCATTCTTCATGACCATCTCAACCTTTCAAAGGTCAGTACAAGGTGAGTGCCAAAATGTTCACAGCGCCTCAGAAAAAAGTGAGAATCGCATGCTGTAGGAAGCTTTTGGAGATGTGTAGTGAGAACGCGGACGGTATAATGGATCGAATTGTTACCGGGGACGAAACACGGGTTTACCACTATGTTCCTGAAAGGAAACAAGAGTCCATGCAGTGGCATTATAAAGGAACAGACCTCCCGAAGAAGTTCAAAGTCACCCCGTCTGCCGGGAAGCTCATGGCCACAGTTTTTTGGAACTCAAAGGGAATCTTGCTCACTGAGTACAAAAAAAAGGTGAATCCATCAACGCCACATACTACGTTTCCACTTTGAATAACTTGCGGGAGGAAATTAAAAAGAAAAGACGGGGTAAACTCGCAGCGGGTGTGTTGCTTCTTCATGACAACGCTCCTGTTCACACGGCGCGAGTTTCCAAGGCTGCTGCGCGAGATTGTGGTTTCGAAGAAATTCAACACCCATCCTATAGTCCAGACCTTGCTCCTAGTGAGTTTTTCCTGTTTCCGGATTTGTCTTCGTGGAAAAAAAATTTTCGGATGATGAAGAACTCAAGTCGCCAATAAATGGGTATTTTGCAAATTTATTTTTTTTACGGTTTAAAAAAGCTTATCTCAAAATGTAACATATGCATTGACGATAGGGGAGATTTTATTGAAAAATAAAAACGATTTAAATTGAATTCGCATTTTCCTTCATATCGATACCGAGAATATATTGAACGCCCCTCGTAATTAAGTTCAGAAAATATTGGAGCATATTTATTACGACTTCACTGTGTTTTCTGTCAAATGCACATCATACAATATTCCTATACAACGTGTCACACGCTAGTGAGAAGGCAGCTATCGCACCTGATTTCATGATGCAATAATTATTGCATTTCTTTTACCCGACACTGAGGTGAGACTACTCAGCGATTGGACATAGTTCCAAACAGAAGTACAGTTTGGAATTAATTGTGTCTACCTACATGTTTCTAGCTGACAATTGTGTCCCCTTTCAATTTCAATTTGGATCGTAATGCTTCTGCTCTGAAGAGGCCTTGGTACCTCCAGCGTGTAATCAATTTTCGGATCAATTTGGTCTACTCATGCAATCACCATGCACCAGGCCGTCAAAAATCATAAAAATCCAGTGTTTCTTGGAAATTGAGATCACACAATTTTCAAAAAAAATAAAATCTTCCGCAGTGGTATCGCCAGACATCTTCATCCATCTCAAACTTGTGGGGCAACAACCTAATCGAAGATTCTAGACATTCTCTACCTAAGCTAGATGCAAACATAGAAAGTCCTTTTTCCATCTCGGCCCGAGAAGAGAGCAAAAATAAACCACGCTTCGTGTGATCTGCCATCGCGCATGCAATTACATACATCTTATTGGAAAGAAAAAAAATTAATTGTTTTTCTTTTTTCTCGCATTTCGACGAAGCATAAAATTCCGTAGAGAGAAACATGGGCTCCATCTAGTTTTGTGTATTTATTTTCTTGTTTATTTTCTTTTTTTGTTTTCATTCCTCCACTTAGGTGTCCCGTTGTCTATTTATACATTCCTCTATTCGCAAAGTATTTTTCTTTCGCATAAATTAGTTTCTTCATCATACTATGTGTCATACGAGTACAAAGGGGCGGGACGAGGATGTGGGTAGGTAGACGGAGAACAAAGCGCTTCAATTGGATCTGCTATATTTTACGATCTGCGGGGGAAGCAGAAGCAAAACAACGAACGACTTAAGATTTGTGGGCATAAATTGAGATTTTGTTTATCTTTTACACATTCCAAATAATGATGCCTTTATAAGACATTTTGATGCTCCCTTGCTGTTGTATATATTTCAATCGGAAATGCTGCCCAATTGTGAATTGAATCTGAGAAGAGGAATTTAATTCATTTTGCGCGCTTGCAATAAATTAAACTAATTCAATTTTGAGGTTAAGATTTTTTAAGCACCTTTGAATAGGGGTGTATATGCTCGATCATTGGAGACACACTTTTGTTCAGTTTTTTAAAAGATCTGGAAAAATTTTTTTACAAATTGCAATCCATCACTTCGAGAGAGAAGGCATTCAAACAAAAACTGTCAAAACAAGTGAGTGCAGTGGGAGTGATGCCAAATTGCCTTCACAACTCAATATTTGAGTAAACTCCAGAAATAAGACAACCAGTAGTCAAAGTAGTCAAAGATCGGAACAGACTAGAGTTCAAAGTTCAAACAAAAATGTCATATTATATCTTTGATGAAAAAAAAAAATAATAATAATAATAAAGGGAGACCATGGCCTAGCGTGCTCACTAATTTCTCTTGTTGTGCGTGCTACTGTTCTCTCACGAGTAGAAGGGACCTACAGTTTTGTGCCGAATCAGAACGGCGAAGTTTGAGATGCTTTTTCTTGAACAGTAATTACTTTTGGAGTGTTGTCAGCAGCTCGAAAGAGGTAGTGCTGTCAAAAATACGAGGTATTCAGCCGGGTATCGAAACTGGACCTTCGGCGTGTGAGTGTCGCACTCAACTCACTACGCCACGGCGGCCACAAATGTGGCTACCCAACCGATAATCCGTAACTCACTAGAAAGTTTAACCCTGCTTTAAAAGGACCCAATTAACAGGCTTAATGCATTAAAAAGCAGCTCGAAAGAGGTGGTGCCGTGAACAATTCGAGCTGTTCTGCCGAGAATCAAACCTGGACCTTTGGCGTATGAGCATCGCACTCTACCCACTACGCTACGGCGGCTCAAAATAAAAAATATTCCAAAAATAGCTCTCACTCCGATAAGAACATAATCTAGAAAGTGGGTGTGGCAACAGAGGTCAGTAAACATATCCTCGGTTATCGCAAAGAGTACTGTGGCATGGAGTTGTGATAACAGTTCTTTTATGTCGTTACTTCTTCTTTTAGAAACCAGTTTAAGGTGTTCTTTACAATGAATTTGATCCGTACAGATATCAAGGCATGGATTAAAGCAGCCAATTGATGACTCTAGCAAAAAATGGATTTCTTTATATACATCCGGTCGTGTGAAATTAAATTATGAAATTAAATACCAAAAACTACAACAAATGAAGGGTCTTGGACAACGAAAGCAAACTGAAGTATAACCCTCAAATTTGTCGGATGTTGGACTAAGATGAGAGAGTGACACAAGTATTATGTTACGTAAATCATCGAAATTGCTAGAGTAGTGTCAGAATTTCAACTGGCAACATTGCATTGGCTTGAGAAGCAGAAAACTGCCCCATATGCTGTAGAAGCAGCGTTTTCAGCAGCTGCTCAACGAGCATTAAAGAAATCAAAACAGGACAGAATTCGGTTGCCTTTGCCACAAAGCTTCTCTGAAGCACAAAATAGAGGTCTGATAGGAGATGGGAAGAGGATCAATTAGAGCACTGAGATAGTTTGACCAACAACCGCCACTGCGTGCAATAATGTGGTCTGTAAGTAAAATATAACAAGGCATGTATTAAAGCAGGCAAGGCAAAATATGACGAGTGTGTGCCGTTCCATCAACTTCAATAAATTTTGTAGGTTGGAGATTTTTCGAGCTTAGAACTGTGACATCTTCTGACAACCTAGCGGTGGACTGTAATATGACTTTTTTCGCATTCCGATAAGATCATAGGAAAGTCACGAAATTTACAACTGAACTAGAATGATATTCATGAAGTCATGGTGAATTAACGCACAGAAACAATCCTTCGGACAGGGCATTACAATGGGCAAACGATTTAAGGTGATCAGGGACTCAAGGACAAGCGGAGAATCACTCTTGTCAGTTGGAATTATTTTAGACTAAAAATGGATTTGAGTAAAGATGGCTTTTGAAAAACCAAACTGGCATTCCTACACATGTTGATTGTCACGTCTATCTGTGCAAAAGCCTTGGCCCTTGAAAGAAGCCTTAAGTCATTCCGAGAGAAAAGCTCTAGTTCGCGGACGTATGAGTTGTATTATGTTGGTGGCATCAAAAAAAGATTCAACCCCACGAGGTCTGTTCAAAAATTAAGGCGAATTTCGACGAATTTCGTCGACGTACATTTGATTGTCGTTTTCTAAATTTTGTTATGTTGGTGCACTCGTCTCAAACATATGTTTACTGTTTCAGCTATACAGGTGAATTTAGCGGACTACGTACATTCGATTATAGTTTTTTTTTTCATTTCGTTATGTTGGTACATTTGAGGTTTTTTTTTTAAATTTTGTTATGTTGGTACACTCGTCTCAAACATATGTTTACTGTTTTAGCTATACAGGTGAATTTAGCGGACTACGTACATTCGATTATAGGTTTTTTTTTTATTTCGTTATGTTGGCACATTTGAGGTTTTTTTTTAAATTTTGTTATGTTGGTGCACTCGTCTCAAACATATGTTTACTGTTTTAGCTATACAGGTGAATTTAGCGGGCTACGTACATTCGATTAAAGATTTTTTTTTTTCATTTTGTTATGTTGGTACATTTGACTGGAACATTTATTTATAGTTTCAGCTATATAGCATATTTATTTTGTTTGTGAGAGGCATAAAAGTGAGACGTGTTTTGGCTGTTTGGCGATTTTCTGCTGTTGAAGAAAAGGATCACAGAGTTTGCATTCAATTTTGTGTGAAACATTTAATTAATAGCTCAGAAACAGTTGAAATGTTGACAGTAGAATACGGTGTGTGTACTCTGAGTCAAAAATGTTTGCAAGTGGTAAAAGCTTTAAAAAGATGGTCGAGAAGATGTTAATGACGTCGCTCGCCCTGGACGCCACTGCACGTCAACAACGGACAAAAGTCTTAGGAAAGTGAAAAAAGATGTAATGTAGAAACGATGTCACTGTTAGAGATGTCGGCATATCCGTCGGCTCATGCCATGCGATTATTTTTGTAAATTTTGGGCATGAAGCGGGTTTGTTTCAAAATTGCTGAATTTTGTCGAAAAAATTGTCGTATGGGCATCGCTCAGGAATTGTCGAATGACATCAATGGCGATCCAGTGACCTATCCTGGGTTTATAATTTTGACATTGAAAAGCCCATAAAATGTCGGCGGTTTGTGACGGTTTAAGAAATACAAACCGAATCGCCGAAGGAGCTTGAGGCCATACCAAAACGTGCATATCAGAACTGCTTCGAGGATTGGAAAAAAACGGTTGCACCAGTGAAGTATATCTGAGGGGGACTAATTTGAGCGGGACAAAGTAGAAATTGATATCTAAATAAATATTTTTTGAGATTAATGGAAATTCCTTATTTTTTTAGCTGAACGATATACGAGATATATGATAGCATGCGAATAATAAAACATTTCATCGAACGAATAGACAACTATGTTTAAACCAAAAAAACAATCCTCAGACCACAACCTCCAGATGTAACAAGAATGGATAACTAAGGCTTCGGATTGAGAACCAATTCATAGCGTTACATTGTAATTATTTGAAGACCGCAATCAGCATGTGAGAGACATTAAGCAATGTAAATCTGATCCAGATCAGGATCCGATGTTTATTTCAATACAGTTTGTAAGTAAGCACAGAAGTGATATCTGTCACTGAAAGGAAAACTATCATCAAAGCAGGCCACGTTGCCACAAGTGTCTTGTTTGTCGGCTTAACAATTATTCGATTGTCTCTGCGAGTTGCTGAACTTTGTAAAAGTATACGATCAACCAAATACAACAAGTTCTCATTGGATTCCGCCGACAGGCAGAAAATGTATACAATAACAATGGCGCAACAGTCCACAGGGGGACCAGGGCCTAGCTTGATCATCAACTACTCCTGCTGTGCGCACTACTGTTGTCTCACGCGTAAAAGGGACCTAGAGTTTTTTTGCCGACTCCGAACGGCGAAATTTGAGAAGCTTTCTTAGACAGTTATTACTCTTTGAGGGTTGTCAGCAGCTCAAAAGAGGTGGTGTCGTGGAAAAATTCGAGGTGTTCAGCCGGGAATCGAACCTAGACTTTTAGCGTGTGAGTGTCGCACTCTACCCACTACCCCGCGGCGGCTATATACTCCGACAAAAATGGGCAAAGCGTAAACTTTACGTGTCATGAATCCCCGCCCGGATCCCTTCAATTTATTTCCTGTAAATCAGCACGCGAACATATCATTCCTTCAAGAAAAGAACCTATCTACAAGCCAATTCAGCTATTGAAACTGCCCAATTCCCTTTTTACTTCCTCACTCGCCAATCCAACGCAAGGAAGCACTTCCCAAAGACTTTATGAGATTAACACAAACTGAAAAATAATTCGCATACACGCCTGCACACACGGGCGCACAACGACGCTCCGGGATAGACCGTTATAATTCTGAAAGTACCATTTGACATCGTAAAAGATCCATTGGGACGACATTTTGATTCATCGGCTACAATAAAGTAATTCACTATGACAAATTACCAGCCCCTTCCACTGCAGGGGTGGTATCCAAATGGTGCCTCGCGCTTACTCTCACTCTCACTCTCCCCGTTTCTCTCCTCTCTACCACCTCTATTACACCAATCATCTCACAGGACCGTGACTGAGAAAATGTTGCTTCATCGATTTTGGGCTATTTTTGGAATCACTCACTCTGGCCGCCAACAGCACAAGTTCAGGATTCTTTTTGCTTGCTTCTGTTTCTTTTTCGCCTTCGTCCTTTTTGTTGTGTTTCCTTCATTTTCCTTACACATTCCGTTGTACGCTGCTGTTCATACTTGTGCTACGCAGCCAAACACTATGCGTGCAAAGGATATGAATATGGAATGAATGAATGTAGAAGGAATATGCCATATGGCCTTTTCTCAAGGACCCTCGCCGCACTGTCTGTGTTCCTTCTTTAAAGTAATTACTGCTATACCGTACATACGCTTTGCGGATTCTTTTAACAAATCAAGGTATAAAGTCGACCTTTTGAATAGCAAGGCAAGGCGTGTGTGGGTTGTTGTGGGTGGGGGTGTTTGTGGGTGTGCTTGTGTGTGCCGCACATGAGACGAGTCATTTTAGGGGTGAATGGAGTGTTCTTTTCTTCTCGCTTTCTTCTCTTCGTTTTCTTTTATCAGTTTCCTCCTCGTCGAAGTGCGGTATATCATCAGTAATCGGACTTATTTCCTTTTGTCCCGCTTCATAGACGCACGCCAACACTAACACCCGCGTCCAGTACGGTCAAAGCTTCATCCTTGTTTGTTCGTTTGTGTTAGTAGTAAACAAAGGAAGCTGAAGCTTTTTTTTCCCGTACACAAAATTTGTGAGTGTGTTCACGTGTCTATTTATGGATGTAAATTATGCGCGTGTATATGTCTGTATGAGTAATAGAAACTCCAACACGTGTCATTTTATTTTGTTGCCCTTCGCTCCCTTCGCCAAGCAGTCTAAACGCTTTGTTCGTTGTTTTGGGGGTGGAACTTGTAGCTCCTGCTGAACGTGTAGGTCCTAAGGATTGACAGCCGTTATTTGTTTCTCCTACACACGTACATACATACCTACCTACCACTGTATTTTGTTTTTCATTTCAGGCACGAGAGCTGGATGGAATGGGGCAAAAAGTTTGCAGAAACAATTCATTTTGTTTTGTTTTTTACAAAACCTACCGACATGCAAATTAATGCATGTTGCTCTACTTCGTTGGAATGAGTTTGCTGTTTCCGGTTTGGGGTTTCAATCTGCAGGAGACTGCCCGCAAATTGCATGCAGTTGGTAGCTTGATATTCAAGATGCGATGATAAACTTTTGGTAACAGCAACAGCGAAATTGATACTCGAAAAAATGGATTTATAGGAATCACTCGGAGGAAAGTTCATTCGATAATACAGAAAAAAAATGAATCATTCTCCGGTTTTTTATAAATTTTTGACATTTTTTGCCAAACTCCAAGGGGATTGCCATAACCCTGGATAGCCATCACCCTGGATAACCATCACCCTGGATAGCCATCACAACACCCGTCGTATGGTGAACCATTGTATGCAGCGAGCCCCTCTGCCTGATGGTTTAAGAAATGGACTGGTAGGCTAACAGTTTGTGGGTTGTGCGTGAGGGTAACTTCCTCACCACGTAAAAATTCGTTGTTTCAGAGACAACAACATACCTCAGATAATGAAGGATTAACTTTTGACGACCACAGCAAACGTTTAAGGACAACGATTTTCAGTTTTGCACGTGGAATGTGAGGTCCCCTAACAGGCCACGTGTCGCCGAAAAACTTGCGAAGGCGCTGGACTGCTACAAAGCAGACATTACCACTATCCAGGAATTGCGATGGGACGGGCTCGACAAAAAAACGATGAAGAACTGCGATATCTACTATAGCGATTGCTATACAAAGGTTGCCTTTTATATTTCGGGATTGGGCAACCCTAGTGTTGCAATCTGGCAACTGCCAGCTCTAAAGTAAAGTTTGACATTTTTGAGGTTATACCTACTCAGAACGTTTTGACATACGAGCGCTATTTGTGTTGTTTACAGTAACTTAAAAGATTCACCTCGCCCAAAAAATTAAAATAAATCGTGAAAATTTTCGTGCGATTATTTTTTACAACTTTCGACGTGGATTAACTCAACAACAGTCGATGAACTTAATTAAATCTTTGGTAATGATGCTCTATCAAGGGCCAGTGTTTATCGATGGTATGGTGAATTCAACCGAGGTCGTAGTTCACTCCAAGACGAATTTCGTGAAGGTCGTCCAAAATCAGTTGTTGTTCCGAAAACCATTGATACTGTGTGCCAACTAATATTGCAAGTGTGTCATGTGACCTATCGTGAGTTGAGACCACCTTAGGCATTAGTGGGACCAGCATACATTCAATATTGCATGAACATTGGACCAGCAAAAAAGTTTGGGTCCCACACAATTCATCAATAGATCAAAAACAGGCTCGTGTCGATTGGTCGAAAGAAATGTTCCAAAAATACGATCGTGGTGCTTCGAAAAACGTCTATGATAGATGACAGGTGATGAATCGTGGATTTACGCGTATGAGCACGAAAGTAAACAGCAGTCGACTGTATGGGTGTTTCAAATTGAACCAAATCCAACAAAAGTTGCTCGCGCACGAAGCACTTCCTAGCAAATAGTCGCCTGTGTTTTCGAAAAAACTGGACATGTCGCAACCTCACGACTAGAACAACGCAGAACAGTCAATTCTGAGTGGTACACAACCATTTGTTTGCCAGTTGTCTTCCAAGAAATCAGGAAAACCAACCGCCGAAGACGGATCACTCCTCACCACGACAATGCGAGCTCAAGCGGTACCAGATGATTTTATTTAATCCTGCTACAGCTAGAAGAAAAAACTGCAAAATCTGCTTTAAAAAATGCTAGAAATATTTTTTTTATTATTAGTATAAATTAAGGCAAATATTTGGATTTCATATTGCATTTTAAAAGCTGTACATTTCCTATTTTGCGTTACTTAAGATATATATTATTTTTGATAAATAAATATTTTTATGAAATGTGAAAATTAAACCCTGTCTTTACATTTGTGTTATTAGATGTTATTAATTGAAATTATTGTGACGCTTTGTAAAGAACATTAGAATTCATTAAAGATAACATTTTATCTGTAGGAATAAAGTTGTAACAGCCTTCACTTTCTGAAATCCCTTGTTTTACTTGCAAAATCGAAGCAACATTTTCGTTATTTAAACGATTACGAGTTTTAGTTTTTAACATATTTGCCTGTGAAAATATTCTTTCACAAGCAGCGTTAGATATTGGTAAAATAAACATATATTTTGCAAATGTGCAGATTGTTACATACTTTTTGTTGTCATCTATTTTGCTAACATTTCCTCAAAATGTTTCAACTGACTGAATTTCATTATTGTTAAAACCCGATAATAAGAAATCTGATGCATTCGATGAATTTTGACAGTACGATCGAATGTGTGCGTGTTTGTACACATTAAATAAATTGAGAGTGATACCAAATTTTCGTTTATGTTTCGCTTCGTTTCGTTTCATTTTTGATAGGAAATAAAGTGGTGCAGAATATAAGTTTCTACTTTGTAAAAGTTTTTTAATTTTTTTTTAAACTGCTAAAAACTGCGAAATTTCAGGAAATGCTAAAAAAATCTGCTGCATGTGAGTTTGAAGATGAAATCCTGCTAAAATCGCAGAAAACTGCTAAATATGGTAACGGTGGCGAGCTCTCACACATCGGCTCAAACAACTGCATTTTTGAGCACTCAAAACAAATATGGAATGAGTCATCCGCCGTATAGTCCTGACTTGGCAACGTTTAACATCTTTTTATTCCCGTACGTAAAAAATAAAAAGAGAGGTCAACGTTTTTCGACATATGAAGAAGCGGTTTATGCGTTCAGAATGCATGTTTCGGAGATACCTCAATCAGAGTGGCAAAAGTGCTTCGATAATTGGTTCAAACGCATGCAATAGTGTATAGATCTTAATGGGGAATACTTAGAAAAACAATAAAGCTTTTTTCGATGATTAATATTTGTTTTTTTTTTCTTATCTCGAAATATAAAAGGCAACCCTCGTAAACGTTCAAATGGTACGAATGTTTTCATGATTATTATGTAACAAGTTACTGTGTTTCAAGTGACGCTACTTTTACGATTTTTGAAATAATAGAAAAAACACAATTTCGTAAGTTGATTGAAAAACTGCTTTTTGATGGGAAAAATACCATGTAAGCTCACCAATTTGTCGAAAAGTGTAAAAGAGACGCGGCTCCATCAAAAAAAACTATTTGTAGGTGGTATGTTGACTCAAAGCGTGGCCGTAAAGTCGCTAATGATGCTAAATTCCAATTCCAATTGCCAATTGAGGTGGTTACACCTGAAAACGTCAAAAAAGTACACAAAGTTGTTTTGGAAAACCGCAAAGTGAAATTGCGTGAGATCGTTGAGACCTTAAAGATATCAGAAGGCTGTGTACACATTATTTTGCACGAACATTTGTCCATGAGAAAGCTGTTTTTGACCTAAGTGGCGCGTTTGCTCATAATGAACCAAAAACAACAACGTATTGAAGATTCTGAGAGCTGTTTGGAGCGGTTTCGTAGGGATAAGCAGGAATTTTTGCGTCGGTATGTCACAATGGATGAAACAGGGATCCACAACTACTCTCTCGACTCAAATCGGTAGTCAGCAACTACTCTCTCGACTCAAATCGGTAGTCAGCGGAGTGCTGAACCACACCCAAAGCGTCCAAAAACAGAAAGGTCGGCTGACAAGGTTATGGCATTCGTAGTTTCGGATGCGTAAGGAATTCTATACATCGACTGTTTTGAGGAAGGCAAAGGAATCAACAGCGTGCATCTGAAGGAAGACATTGCAAAAACACGATCCCATATGAAGAAGAAAAACTTCTCTTCCACCAAGCCAATGCACGGTGTAACAAGTCGTTGGCTTCCATGGCCAAATTGTACGGATTGGGCTTTGAATTGCTTCCGCATTCACCGCATGCTCCAAATTTTGGCATCCAGCGACTTCTACCTGTTTTCTAACCTCAAAAAGATGCTCGCCGGAAAAATATGGCTCGAATGAGAAGGTGATCGCCGAAACTGAAACCTATTTTGTGGCCAAAGATAAATCATTCTTTAAGAAATAAATAAATAAGAAATATAAATGTTACAGCGCTTTTGACTGATTGCATCACTCTTGAGGGAAATTATGTTGAAGCATAAAGTGGAATTTTGTTTAGAAAATGTATTTTTATTGGTTCGTCCCGGGACTTGAATAAAACTTGAGGTATACCAGTATGCAATGAAATTAAATGAAAAATGAAATTAAAATTAATGAAATTTTTTGAAAATAAAACACTAATTATTAATGGGAAAGTAAAAACATTTTATTCAAAGTTTGTTTTCTTTACGTTTTGACCACCTTTCTGGCAATTTGTGAATACCAGGCCAATAAAATTGTTCGTCCTTTAAAGCAAACAAATCAGACACCCAATTTTCGACCTCCTCGTAGGAAGCAAAGTGCTGCTCAGCCAATGCGTGTCCCATTGGTGAAAACAAATGATAGTCGGAAGGAGCCAAGTGGGGTAGCTGCTCCTAGCCAAGTGTTTTGATTGTATCCTGAGCCGATTTTGCTTTGTGTGCAGGTGCATTGTCATGGAGCAAAATTACCTTGCCGTGTCTTCTGGCCCATTCTGGTCGTTTCTCGATCAATGCGTGGTTTAATTTGATCATTTGTTCTGGGTAGCGATCAGTATTAACGGTTTCACCAGGTTTTAGGAGCTCGTCGTACAGCACGCCTTTCTGGTCCCACCAAACACACAGCATTGTCTTCTTGCCGAATCGATCTGGTTTTGCAGTCGATGTTGATGGTTGTCCCAGATTAACCAATAATTTGTTCCGTTTAGGATTCTTAAAATAAATCCATTTTTCATCCGATGCAAACCGATTTTCTTTCGTGTCTTTGAAGCAAAATTTCACAAGTGTTTTTTCGGTTTTCCATCTGTCTTTCATTCAATTCATGTGGCACCCATTTTCCACACTTTTGGATATTTCCCATAGCTTTTAAACGGTCAGAAATTGTTTGTTGTGCAACATTTAACATTGCTGGCTTTTGATTTTAACTCAAAGTGTCATCTCCATCCAATATCGTTTGCGATTCCGCGTCTTCAAACTTTTTTGGTGGTCTTCCACGTTCTTCATTTCTCACATCAAAATCATTATTTCTGAACCATTGAAACCATCTTTTGCATGTTGCTTCTGACAGAGCATGACCCTCATATGCCTCGGCAAGCATTCGATGCGTCTCTGCAGCACGTTTCTTCAAATGAAAACAAAAAATTAATGCTTCCACAAATCATCACTTTCTGGTACAAAAATCGACATTTTTAACACAATGAAAAAATATGATGTTGTCTGTTCAATGACTTGATGTATGCTAAATATTTTTCACAGATGTCATAGCAATTTTTTTTATAATTATTGTTGGCGCTACAGTCCAAAGGGGGACCAGGGCCTAGCTTGCTCATGAACTACTCGTGTTGTGCGCGCTACTGTTCTCTCACGAGTAGAAGAATCCTACAGTTCTTTTTTTTTGCCGACTCCGAACTGCGAAATTTGAGAAGCTTTCTTAAACAGTTATTTCTCTTTGAGTGTTGTCAGCAGCTCGAAAGAGGTGGTGCCGTGAAAATTTGAAAAATTGGTGTTGAGCTGAGAGTCGAACCTAGACCCTTCGGCGTGTGAGCGTCGCAGTCTACCCACTACGCCGCGGCGAACACGATGTCATAGCAAACAAACATACAAAATATAAGGGCTCGTTCACAACAAATGTTCCCTGTCGAGACATTTATATCTTGACGCTACCGCTATACGTGGTATGTTATAGTGACATTACGAACCCGTAAATTGACCTTCAAGATAATGCCCAGGTGACTATTTACTGAAGGGATTTATGAAGTTTCTATCCAACCCATATAAGTTCGAAATGATTGACCACGTGGAGGACAACATTCGCCACGTTATTGCCGATATACTGTCACAAATTCTGAAGAAAGCCATCAAGACTTGGGATTCGACAACATTCGAGCCAGTCGTGGCAGTCACATGTCCAAAATCGTACTCAATTTATATAATAAATTTCCAAAATCACATTTTTGTATTCCATTTCAAAGTGCTCCCTCTAAGAAAAACTCCCAACATGAAAGAGGATAAAATTAAAACAACGACAAAGAGTACCAAACGTAAAATCGTAGTTTATCGAGAGATTGCGTGGAGTGAACGCTCAACCCAGATTCTATACTAGATATTTCAATGTAAAAGGTGCCCCTCACACTAGGCGGTGTGTCAGCGGAAAAGGTACAACATATTACGAAAGCTTTCAAAAGATAATAGAGGCCCTAAGCATTGACTGTACAACACTTTGAAATCACTTAAAATGAGCAAAAGCACATTAATCAAGGCAGAGCTTATAATCATTATTATTGCAAAACGCTGCTGAAACGCAACAACATGGAATTATATTTGAAGCGATTAATAACATGCGATGAAAAATGGATAATAATCGACTGCAAAGCCTGAATTCACAGCAAAGAAAGTTGTATTGAGTGTTTAATGGAATTGAGAAGGAGTTGCCTATTATGAACTGTTGGAACGCAATGAAAAATTAATTGACCAACAGGAAAGGACTTGCCTTCCATCATTACAATGCCTGCTGCAGATTTTTTTTGTATCCACCTCCACGTTGGCGAAATAGGCCGACCGAAGAGTCGATAATAAAAACGTCACCAAGCTAGCTTTTGCTAGAATGGATTAGGTTCCATTCGAAAAGGCCAACAAATCCAAGTCAAATCATGCACGCAGTATTTCAGTTTTGCCTTCGAATTTAAGTTTCATTTGTAGCCACAACCACATTCAATGACATTTTGTTTTACCGTACCTTCTACCGCAGCAGAAAAAAGCCCCCAAGCAAGTTGTTTCTTCTAATCAGCTTCTCAGTACTAATCAGCAACCAGCAGAGCTTAAGCTCAAAGTGGTGCCTCAAGTTAATTTCCGAAAAAAAAAACAATACCGAAATCATAAGCACCACAAGCTTAAGAAAATTCAAAACAAACATACCGTGAGACACAATTCTTCCTTCGGGACTTGTCATCCTGCCGAGATATGCTGATCCACTTAAACACAGACTTCCAAGCAATACCTCAGGACTTCATGATCTCCATAAACAGCCGACACTGAAACAAAAAGAACAGAAAGTCCACCATTAGCACGTTCATTTATTAATTCTCAATTAAATGTATCACAAGGCAATTAGCTCTACAACCGCGGCTGAGTCTGCAGCGTGTGTCGTTTTTATTTTCGTGATTCTAAATTAATCGATTTCGGAAAACCCCGTGCACGCAGTGACGCAAACTTTTCGCTCTACCTCAGGCCGCGGTTTATTTTGTATTTTTATCTCGCCCAAGGAAAGTGTCTCCTGCTGAGAGGCAACAAAACAAAATGAAATCCGAAAAGTCATTTATTTAGAAAACAAAGAGTTTTCGCAGCATTAGCCGCAGACGACGCAACGTCGGCGACGCACAATCACCGAGATTAGGAGTCCGCAGACGCATGACGGTTTGTCTATTGTATTTTTGGAAAAGTGGCCTCTCCATCATCCCAGCACAGCGGCTTCCCATGTGTCCGCATGTATCCAGCGGATATAAATTTTGTGAAACATGAAAGCAGGATCAACGCGAAAATGTATCGCTATGACGTCCGACATCAAAAGGTGTCAGAATTTTCTTCTAGAACAAGTTCCCATGAGAAATGGCGGCCAGCGAAATGAAGGAAAACTCGAAATTCCAACAGGCGCTGTCATTTCATACGAAAAAATATAACATATTGGCAAACCAATTGTTTGGTCGGGATGAGTAAGAGACCGCCACAAGGGAGAGCCGCAGTCTCATTGATACGCACGTAGGTGGCTCTCGTTGGTCGTAAAGAAATCAAGTTTCAAGCAAATATATATTTTTGGAATTTATTGTCATAACGAGGAGACTGGTTTGTGTGCAACAATACGCGGGGGATTCAAATGTCAAGAGCGTATCGGCAACGATAATGGGTTAGTGGGTGTTGGACTCCTCGATTGATTCACCTGGATTCGGTTTCATTAAATTTGTAGGCAGCTGATGGGAGCTGATGAGGGCAGGGAACGATGAATGCTTGAGTTTGTGATGATCGTGTACTTTGGTTTTTCTGTATGAGGAGCGTTCTGTGGACTTAACATGTACCGTGACAACTCTTCAATGAAGTTGTCTGGAAAACACTTATTATGTCTAAGGCTATCAGTTGAACTGATAGAGGACCTAGAGTCCTTCATCGTCATGTTACACAATCTGAAGAGCTTGAGATAAATGCCAAAATTCAACCTGCCACACTCTGCCAACTGCAGACATAGAATCGAAGGTCGAAACAAATGAATGTCTTCTGCAGGATCAGTCTCTGTTTGAAAATTTGATCCATTTATGGAATTAATTTCACGAAAACCGACCAGAGCATGTGAGAGCAGCTACAGTTCACTTTTCTAGGATGTACGGAAACCACACAATGCCAGTAAGATCTTCTTTGGCGATGAAATAGCTAGGCAAGGTTCAAAAGAGGCTTTCGCAAGGGCCGAACCCACCGTGGGACTACCTGCATCTTTGGTTTGGCGGTCGGGTCTTCCAACAGCACGACCAGAGATTGCGTTCCTCTCCAGTTTGCAGGACAACCAAGTGTATGCTCCCGAATGTAAGGAAGAAATTCGCTTTCCGACGCCTGTGGAGAAGGTGAAGACACTTCAGAGTAGTTTCTCTGTCACTGTTCCGCCTTTGATCGGGTCAGGTCGTGGCTGTGTGGTGCTGATGTGTTGGGAACTGAACACCTAAGTTCTATATCACAAAAGCGTCTTCTGGCTTTTGTTACTGGTGACGAAACACGGGTTCACCACTATGACCCTGAAAGCAAACAGGAGTCCATGCAGTGGAATAAAAAAGGAATAGATCGAAGAAGCTCAAAGTCACTCCGTCTGCCGGGAAACTCATGGCCACAGTTTTTTTTTAACTCAAAGCAAATTTCGCTCAATGAGTACAAAAAAAAGGTGAAACCATCAACGCCACATCCTACGTTTCCACTTTGAATAACTTGCGGGAGGAAATTAAAAAGAAAAGACGGGGTAAACTCGCAGCGGGTGTGTTGCTTCTTCATGACAACGCTCCTGTTCACACGGCGCGAGTTTCCAAGGCTGCTGCGCGAGATTGTGGTTTCGAAGAAATCCAACACCCATCCTATAGTCCAGACCTTAATAATTATTTCCTGTTTCCGGATTTTAAAAGATGTCTTCGTGGGAAAAGATTTTCGGATGATGAAGAACTCGTGTCAGAAATAAATGGGTATTTGGCAGAGAAAGAGGAAATTTATGTTTTTGAGGGTTTAAAAAAGCTTATCTTAAGATGTAACAAATGTCATTGATGTTAGAGGCGATTATATTGAAAAATAAAAACAATTTAAATTGAATTCGAATTTTCCTTCAAATCGATACCGAGAATATATTGAACGCCCCTCGTAGAAGCGATTATGTACTTCATTGAAAAGGTGTAACATTCATCAGCAATAGTTAGTGTGCATCAGCGTGTGTTTTAGACAACAAAATTGGTTTTCGGCTCTTCGGAATTATCGGAATTCGTTTCAAATAAACAGCATTTTAGGTAAATTTTAATTTCCTTTTTCAATTGGAAGAAAAATGCAGCTTAAGCCAATCGAAAGCTTGTAGAAGTTTATAGTGAATCTGCTCCGATCAATAAATCACGCAACTTTGATGCTTTAAAGGGTGCCATTTAAGCGTGCAATGGCTGCCGTGGCGTAGTGGGTAGAGTCCGACGCTCACACGCCGTACGGTCTAGGTTCGATTCCCAGCTCAACACCAATTTTTCGAATATTTCACGAGCTTTTCTTTCGAGCTGCTGACAACACTCAAAGAGTAATAACTGTCTAAGAAAGCTTCTCAAATTTCGCCGTTCGAAGTCGGCAAAAAACTGTAGGTCCCTTCTACTCGTGAGAGAACAGTAGCGCGCACCACACGAGTGGTTGATGAGCAAGCTAGGCCCTGGTCCCCCTTTGGACTGTAGCGCCAACAATTATTACTATTATTATTATTTAAGCATGCAAGACAAAGAGCGCCTTGGCGAGCCCATAAAGTTTGAAGAAGAGGAATTGTAAACTTGCCTGAACCATGATCCGTGATAAACGCAAAGCGACTCAACAAACAATTTTCTTTTTGTTAAAGAACTTTTAAATCATTCAAATGCAAGGAAATCGGGTGTGGAAAAAGAAACCAGGGAATTTTTCAACTCATAACTGCTCCTGGAAGGACATCAAAGAAAGGGATTTTTACACCAGATCGGCACTGACTGGAGACGAACAAAGGGCTATCCAAGGAATGGTGCACCCGTTTCATTATTGTCTCAAAGCTAATGCCCTGCATATGGTAGGACCTGATGGGTGAGGTGTACTTTGGGCTGCAAAAACCAGGCTCAACCATTGACTGGAAAAGTTACCCACAACAACAACTATGTCTGGCTCAAATGTATTCGTTAAAAAACGGAAATGAAGGTAAGTTATGACAAGGTCATTTTGCAAAAGAAGCACACTTGGCTCCAAGTGGTTGCAGCGTTAAAAAAATCCCATAGAAAAGCTGAAATGGAAGATCTTACCACCCACCGTATTCTCCAGAGCTTGCTCCTACCAATTACTGGCTTTTTTAACGGATCCAAAGCGATTTAGAGAGGAAAACTAAGAGGGCAAAACTAAGTACATGCTGTCATCAAGGAAGAACACACAACATCGACGTCTCATACAGAGTGTTAAATTCGAGGTAGTCAAGGACCCTATTTACCGCGAAGCCGAGGTAGACGAAGGCTTCGCGGTAAATAGGGACAACAACATCAGTACCGAAATCAAACGCAGAATCACTCTTTCCAAACGCTGTTTCTTTGGGATCAAGAGGCAATTGAGTAACAAAATCCTCTCTCGAAGGACTAGGCTCGCTTTATATAACAGCTTGATCATCCCCTTCCTACTTTATATTAAATGCGGATGAGGATGAGAAGATTTAACGACGAACTCTATGGGCTATACAGCGACATGGGCCTGGTCAAGCGACTGGAGACAGCTGACGAAAGTTCGTGCTGGCTGGAGAGGCATATTGGTTGAGGCCCAGGTCCACCCTGCACTGTAGCGCCACAAGCAGAAGAAGAAAGAGATTTACTGTGTCGCCGGCTCGGGTCTGTTGAGAATGCCTCAATGTTTAAATCGATGCCAGAGATAACTCGTTATTTAGAGATGGTATTCCAAAGATGGCCACCGTGGCGTAGTGCATAGAGTGCAATACTCACACACCGAAGGGTCTAGGTTCGATTACCGGCTCCACAATGCTTCGAAATTTTCACGGCAACACCTCTTTCGAGCTGCTGACAACACTCAAAGAGTAATAACTGTCTAAGAAGGCTTCTCAAACTTCGTCGTTCGGAGTCGGCAAAAAACTGTGGGTCCCTTCTACTCGTGAGAGAACAGTAGCGCCCACAACACGAGTAGTTGAAGAGCAAGCTGGTCCCCCTGTGGACTGTCGCGCCAACAATTATTATTACTCCAAAGATGGCCACCGCGTCGTAGTGAGTAAAGTGCGACACTCGCACGCCGAAGGCCCAGGTTCTATTCCCAGCTCAACACTCAAAGAGTAATATTTGTCTAAGCTTCTCAAACCTCCAACGTTCGGAGTCGGCAAGAACCTTTTGGTCCCTTCTACTCGTGAGAGAACAGTAGCGCGCAGAGCACGAGTAGCGGATGAGCAAGCTAGGGTCTTGCCCCCTGTGGATTGTCGCGCCATACAATTATTTTTCATTACTATAATGTTGTTAAATATCTCCCGCTTTTCCGCTTTTTTGCTCTTCATTCAATGCTTCATAAAAAGTGTTACAGTGATCGGATTTAGTTCAAATATGTGCCGTTTTGTTTGATAATCTGATGCCATCTAGACGGCAACTTCATAATATCCCCTTTCGTAGAAGCCCTCTCCTTATTTGCGAAGAACTCGGAAAGCCACTTTTCACAAGCCTCTTTTGAGTTCAACTTCACATCACCAAAGGCGTTCGCCATGGACAGGAACAGGTGTTAATCACTTGGCGCTATGTCCGGGCAATATGGTGGATGTCATAAAATCTCCCATCCGAGCTCCTGTAGCTTCTGACGAGTCATCAACGAAGGGTGTGGTCTGGTGTTATCCTGCTGGAACACTACACTCTTCCTGTTGTCCAATTCTGGACGCTTCTAGTTGATCGCCTGCTTCAAGCGGTCCAGTTGTTCGCAATAATAATTAATAATTGTTGGCGCTACAGTCCCAATACGCTACGGCGACCACAATAGATGGTCGAATTAAGCGTCTAGCCATATGGGAGCAGTTCATAGTGGATGATTCCCTTCCAATCCCACTAAACACACAGCAAAACCTTCCTGGCCGTCAATCCCAGCTTGACCACTGTTTGGGACGATTCACCGGCCTTCAACCACGACCGTTTTCGCTTGATAATGTCATATGTGATCCATTTTTCGTCGCCAGTCACCATCCGCTTCAAAAATGGGCCAATTTCGTTCCGTTTCAGCAGAATATCGCAGGCGTTGATTCGGTTCATAAGGTTTTTTTTTGCATCAAATCATGCGGCACCCAAACACCAAGCTTTTTTGTATCCAGCCTTCTGCAGATGGTTTAAAATGGTTGGGTGACTAACTTCCATCTCCTGGGCGATGTCACGAGATGCCTCATGCCGGTCTAACTCGATGATTTCCATGATTCGATCGGTATTCGTCGGTACAGGTCTTCCGCCGGCTGGCTTATCCATGGTGTCGTTTTCATTGGCTCTGAAACGTCGAAACCATTCCCCCGTAGGTCGAAGTGATAGAGTACCATCCACCAAAACACCATTAATCTCACGGAACGTTTCTCCAGCGGATTTGCCTTTAACGAAGGAAAACGCGAATTTCGGCGTTAGTAAACTCCATGTTTACAAGTCTTCAAGTATTGAACGTCATATCCAAATCATGCATAGCGTCGTTTTGTAGTTTATATCAAGACCTTTCAAATAATGTAGATTATTGCCAGATACGAGCTCTGTAGCGCTTTGTACATAGCCGGAAATTTCAAGAGACAAAAAACGGAGAGGAGATATCTGACAACCATATATTATATTATTTAAAAGTTACCAGAGCTATTAGAAAAAGTAGTCTCCGTTGAGTGATGTATTTTTTACTTTTTCTCATTAAAACAAACATTTTAATACAGAAAACGGATTGAAGTAATCTGTACCCCAAAAGAAGTGATCAGTTCTAATATTTAGCATAAAAAAAACCGTCAAGGATAAAAGACAGGAACTAACATATTTTCACTTATCTATGCCCATACCCTTCTGTAATTCTGTTAAATCATTAAAGTTGGTTACGTGACCACTTGCACGAAAGTTGTTGATACCCTCAAGACAAACGAAATGTCTCCCTACCCGACCAGACTAGCATCATCATCAAAACCAGAGAAAATATCGAATCCCACCTGCTTAAGGTCTACTTAGAAAAACAAAATTAAAACTAGTTTCAATCAAAGTCAAACCAAATTCAAAAAGTATCGCTGCCAATCGGAGCAGACAGAATTCCTTGCCCTTTCTGACGTGGAATTGACTTTCAATTCTGTTAAAACCAAACACAACAGCTGGCCTACGCGAAGCCAAAGCATCAACAGTTCTGAGGAAATCATTAAAATTTAAATAAAGAGCACACTCAATCCACATAAAGTTACTGACCGTCCTCTTTAGATAAGAGCAGTTCCGAGAACAGAAAAAAAAAAACGAAATACGCAAAAGTGCACAGAATAACGCCGAAATTACATATCGAATGACAAGTTTAATTGAAACTCTGTGTCACCAAATCACTGAGGCGGAATAATTGACAGTCATAAACAGTAGGCAGCCGCCGCCAAAACGTCTCAACATAATCTGCTCTGTATATCTGGTGGATTACTCATTCAATTCGAAGAATTTTCAAGATCCGCTAGCTCTTGCTTTTGATTTTAATTTAATTATTGTCCGATGGGAAGTCCGCCAAAACTGCGTGCACACATACACGAGATAAGGCTCGACAAAAGAGGAAGCAAAGGCATCGCGTGGTCGTTGCGCGTCGATCGTTCATCGTCTGCGGCTGTGGCGGCAAATTTCCCATCGCACAAAAGACCAAAAGACATCGGAACCAAAATGCCACGCCAACAACTTGACATCGATTAACGCTCAAACACACCACTACGCGCAGAGTGCATACTGTACTGTAGCTGTGTCAAGGAAGAGGCTTTCAAAGCACTGCGTGCAGCTAGAAGCCATGCGAAAAAAAGATTCACAACGATATGACGAAGAGACTGTCACGATGTGGGCGCATCCGACCGCAATGAGTGATTCGCCGCGGCCCGCCACGCATAGGAAATTACGCGGAAGTGAAACGCCCTCCGTTCTTCTTTTTTTTCGGCGCAGCCAACCACTAGCCCCAAGCAGACACGGCCAGATGAGTAACACACTCTCCCCCACATCCACTCCGCGGAGGTTTCTGCGCTGTGCTTTGCATCGACACATCGCAATCTGACTAAGCCTATTAGCAGCGGCGCGTTGCTGGCCAGAAATAAGGTAACGTGTGGGCAACTCTAGCGTACGCCACTAAAGCGCCGAGACCCAGTTCGCAGCGAGAGGATGTACCAGCATCATCGTACATCGGCTCGGTTTTGTGTATCTGTAGCGATTACCGCACAGGAGCCAGCCAAAGGCGAAATGAATGACCTTGACGGTTGCTAGTTGAGTGATTATAATGAGTTTTCGGATGATTTCGTTCGTGTGTTCGCTTCGGTTCCCCAGGGAATGAGCTCGCCAGCGAGCTAGCACAGCAGGTGAGTGGTATTTGGATCATTGACATTCGGACGGATTGCTCATTGTTTTATCCAAGACTTTGGCATACTTTTGCTTTGATGCGTAGCTTTGTGAGCTTTGGTGGAGGGGGTGCACGGCACGTGCACGTGCCAACGAAAGCTCTCCAAGGGGAAAACATGTATTTTTTCCTAAATCACCTAGTACGCCTCTTTGTTTACATTCCATCCAGTTTGCTTTGTACACACGCCGTCCTAAGGAGATATTTTGCATAAATGAAAAACAAAAGATACCGACACTGGCTGGAGGTAAGTGATATCCTGCCACACGAAAACCGAAGCACTTGGTTGCGGCTAAGTGTTGTTGAAAAATGTATGGAAGGGATGAACGGAGAAATAATAAATTTGTGCACACCACCCTTATGTGTGACATTTTGGAATTTTGATTATGAATATTGCAAGGGTGCCTAGGATCTCAAAAAATAGTCATTTTGCTTTGACTTACTGTCAGTTAGAAAGGCTTTTTAGCAACTGTTGCAGTTGGTTGTCATAGGGGCAGATTCGATGATGAGGAGGAGGACGGCCGCGCTTGCATTTACTTGACTTAGCTTGTCGGACAGTGTGGAGCATTGAGCCGTGGCTAACATCGCAGACATTAGGCAGGCTCTTGAAAATTCGCCGAGGGAGACCTCTGACATGTGGGGTGGGATGGCATCTTGTGCCGGCAACACTAGGGTTCTCAATTAACCTTTATTCCCTTTATTTGCGGTTTCTTAACGAATCTTTATTTCTGAAAGGCGCTGAAAGTGCATTGCTGCGGAGAAGGGTGAAGTGAGGAAGTTTTAACTTAGCATTGCCGTAGAGGTCGCCGTGGCGTAGTGGGCAGAGTGCGACGCTCACACGCCGAAGGGTCTAGGTTCGACTCCTAGCTCAACACCAATTTTTCGAATTTTTCACGGCACCACCTCTTTCGAGCTGCTGACAACACTCAATAACTAATAACTGTCTAAGAAAGCTTCTCAAATGTCGCCGTTCGGAGTCGGCAAAAAAAAACTGTAGGTCCCTTCTACTCGTGAGAGAACAGTAGCGCGCACAACACGAGTAGTTGATGAGCAAGCTAAGCCCTGGTCCCCCTTTGGACTGTAGCGCCAACAATTATTATTATTATTGCCGTAGAGGGGGTTTAGTTTAGTTTAGGTTTAAGATAATAAGCTTTAGGTCTTGTTTGCGGCCTTAGAAACTTTTCTTTACATTTTCCGCAATTCTTTTCTCTTTACTTTGACAAGGTGGCTGTCTGTTCACAGGATTTAAGCTCTCATTTTCCTCGGGTATATTCTTCCTTGCTCATTCTCATGTCCCTAAGCTAGTTTGGGAGACTATTTTTCTTTTTTTTTACTGCAAAAGTGGGATGTGCGAGTGAGGAGAACAAGAATCACTCCCTGCGAGAACCAGAATCGTGTCGCCGTCCTCCTCCTTCATATCGAAGCTGCCCCAGCGGCTAAGTCAACTGAAACACAACGCTCTATTAAATGATCTTCGTGCTTTGCTCGGATACTTGACTGGATACATGAACAGAAATTTTGTACAAGCAAGAACAAACAAGAAGCAAGATTCAGTCAATAAATCATCAGAAAAAAAATTATAGACAATTTTTTTGCGCTTTTAAATCTGCTCCAAGCGTTTGATGGTTTAATTATACCGACTTCTTTGAACAGCAATATGTAAGGACAATCCTTGAAAGAGAAGGATTTCTTATCCAATATCTCGGGAAAGGTGTCAATAGTTTCAATTTTCGTCATTCTTCCCGCGGGAGATGGAAGGAACAAAAACTGAGCTTGCTGCCGGGAATGGTCAAGCTGAAGAAGTTTTACATTTGTTTGAAACGTTTAATCAGTAGGAAAACGTTTGTGTCGGTTTAAGCCGTGCTTAAGGTCATCCAATTTGGATGGTTATTGAGAGATGAAATCGAGAATAAAGTTTCGGAAAGCAAATTATGTTAAACCAAAAAATTAGCGCTTGATTGATGATTGTGATTTCTCGCCGTGTTGGTAAATATACCGACTTCTATGCCGCAAGACTAGCTTTGAATGTTGAACAGACCGCCATCGTTAACTTCCCCGCTTCCCGCGACATGACAATTCCAGGGACTGTTTGTCTATAAAAACCCTTAAGGCTCCGATACATAGAATACTTTATTCGCGTAGCGGCAGAGAATCCGTTGATGGTGAAGTACGTCAAGAAAGGGGGTGACACATTGAATACTTCAACGCTCCGCTGATTTCATTGAACAGTGGCTTTAAATTCAATTTGTTTTGGTTATACTATAGAGCGGTTTGATATTTATTTTGCAAAAATGTGTCCAGACGAGTTACTGAGTAAGCTAATGTGCTTAATGATACTGCTCGAACTTAGAGAATATGTTAATGTCAAAAAAAGCAACCACCGATCCTTGGATCCTGATTTTATACATAGTTGGAGATGTGCACGGTTTATTTTTGCGTTAAACTTTGAAAAATCATATAATGACGATCTGGAATAATTTTGTACAGCTTTGAGAATAAAAAAGAAATGTTTGATTAACTATTCAATATTCAGTTAACCTAACTCTCCTTTTTCTTTTTCTTGTGGCGCTACAGTCCGGGGTGGACATGGGCCACAACCAACATGCCTCTCCAGCCAGCACGATCTTTTGCCCGCTGTCTCCAGTTGCGCCCACCAAGTTGGTTGAGGTTCTTCCCACTTGTGTGCGCCACTTTAGAATAGGTCGTCCTCTGTTGCGTTGTCCCAATGGCACGAATTCAAAGACTTCAACCCAACTCTAGCAATAATAATAATTGTTGGCGCTACAGTTCACAGGGGACCATGGCTTAGCTTGCTCATTAACTACTCGTGTTGAACGCGCTACTGTTCTCTCACGAGTAAAAGGGGCCTACAGTTTTGTAACTCCGAAGAGCAAAGTTTGAGAAGCTTTCATAGACAGTTAATACTCTTTGAGTGTTGTCAGCAGCTCGAAAGAGGTGGTGCCGTGAAAAATTCGAGTTCGTCAGCCGGGAATCGAACCTAGACCCTTCGGCGTGTGAGCGTCGCACTCTACCCACTACGCCACGACGGCCACTACTAACTCTAACAAACGGTAATTTATAATTCAAAAATATGTTAAAATGTGTCGATTGTCAACGCTGACGGAGAGAGAAGAGTTAAAAGTTGAGCTATTAAATCCGTCGCGTGAGCGGCAGCATTGGTCTATGGGCCACCTTCCATAAGAATACATGTATTTTTATGTATCTGTCAAAGTATTGCTGACGCTGACGCAACTAAAGTATTCTATGTGCCGGAGCCTTTAAAGAGCCGTCGTATGAACTGGGAGTTGTGAGCTTTCTTAACTCTTAGCAAGGCTTGATCCTTTACGAATTGAGGACACAAAAGTAGTTAAAGTTCCCTGCACTTTTTTGCAAGCTGACAATTGTAAGAGACTGTTTGTCTACAAAACGCCAACAGCAAAAAGTGCCGTCGTAAGTAGTGAGAAATGTAACCCTCCTTTAGTCTTAACAAGGGTTGATCCTTTACGGATTTAAAACACGGTTGTAGTACGCTTTAAGCGAGTCTCAAACTTCCCCGCCACTTAGTTCTAAACTGACAATTCCCAGAAACTGCATTGTCTACAAAAAGCGTTTACAATTCCGTCGTGTTTAGTGGGAACTGTAAATCTTGTTCACTCGTACTAGGTCCCTACACTTTTACGAACTTGGGACACAGAAGACACGGAGCACTACAATCGACGCTTTTGTCCGGTATACATATGAACTCTAGCTTTCTTCAGTGAGACTCAATTAACTACATTCATGTTAGGTCAGTAACCCATTTCAGGTATTTGCGGCCCAGTCTGTTTGCATTTGAATTGAATATTATTCTAACTAGGAACTTTCGCACTTTACGAACGTCTTGAATTTCTACTTCCTTTTCAGCATACATTTATTTATTCAAAATCAAGTAAAATGTGATTTAAATGTCCATCCAGCAACAGCAAGCCACTACCCACAGCAAATCGATAGCAACACCACGGCAACGCGAAGGAATACACACATTTCAATTATGAACTACCACAAAACATCACCAACACCATCGCACCAGGAATTTTGTACATGTGTGTTCTCTGCACTGTTCGGATTGGAATTTTCCCAATAAGCTCAACATTTTTCACCTCTTACACCATCGCATCCTCACACACTTCCACACACAGCCACACTCTAGTTCAACAAATTTTTTGTTTACCTCTCTATTTCCTCATTAATTCCAACAAGTAGCTGAATACTTCGTTCTTTTTTGTTTTCTTATATATTCTCACGCGAAAGCCGAGCAAGAGTGTATCTATCTACATTGTACCACGACACCCGAACGCGAATTGTTTTGAATTTGACAAATGTTATGGAATTTTGAACTTTTGCTGCTAGTGACCGACCGCTCCGCACCACGACACAACACAAATAAGAGATATGTTTTCAGTTTTCCTTCTTCTCCTTTGATCTATCTTCCCTCGCCAACGGTGGGTAAGAGGGGGCGGCACAAACAACAGGGATGAACGCGCAGAGTGGGCGTGAGGAGGCGGCGCGTATGAAAAGGAAAAAAAAAAACTTCTTCAAAAAATACACACTCTCACTGGAAAGGTTAAATCGTGTGCTTTCCGCGTTCCTATTTGTGCGATTTTTTGGGGGGATATTTCACCAGCGTCAGCCTAACACACGAGTGGCCACGTTTTATTAGCGTACGCGATTATACAACAGGAGTAGCTCTATGCACAGAGGCCGCCGACGATTTTGGCGACACATGTGATGAAGAGGTCACAATTAATCAAGAAACAAATATAACAAAACAGCGAAAAGAAAGACGACGAAATGGAAGATATTTTAATCGCTTGCGGGGGCCAGAGGGATGTGAGCACAAGACACGGATACGTGAATCAGACGAAAGTCAGCGAGAGAGGCAGTGGAGGACGACGGCAAAATATTGCGTAGAAAGAACACACAAAAAAATCAAACAACTGGCCGATGAACGACAATCAGAAAATTGAAAAAGAATTGGAAGTAACAACACAACTGCTGAAAGTAACGAGTGACGATGACGATTGACGAACGTACGAACCAAATAAACACAACCGCGACGGACGGACGGAGTGAGCAAACCACCAGCAACCACCGCACCACACACCACCGACACTGTTGTAAATTAAATTGTTTTTTTTTTATTAGTCTCTCTTCGCTTCGATGTTTCTTCGACTTCCCTTGTGCTCGGTTTCTGTTCTTAAAAAAATGTATCTATGTCCGTATTCGTTCACGGACATGGGGCGAGAAGGAGGCGCAGGCGGAAGAAGAGAGACGTTGGAGCAATGTTGTAAATTCTTACGAGTCTTGCAAAAGACCAATAAACTCTGGGTCACACACAGCCGGAGTGGCAGCAGGTTTGTGGATGAAATTTGTCCTCGCAGTTTCGTTGGGCAAATCTAGTCAGCAGATTATAGTTTTTCTATACGTTACACGCCCGCCGTCGATACTGTAACCGAATGAGAGGAATGTCAAAACATCCAGTGGTATGCTCCCCTTTTTTTGCTGTGTGCGGTGTGGTGGATTATGGTGTGCGATGTTTGTGGCAATGTGGTGTGTTATGCGAATTAATTGAGAATTCTGCTGTCGACGACGGGTGTGTGAGTTCTAAGATGCGCGTGCGTCAATTTGTCAAATAGCCGCCAGATATGTTATATGAGGCGCTTCGTTTTCCATTGACCTGTGGGGAATGATTTCTCTCCATTTGAGGTTTGGCAGCTTTGGGTGGAACAATTGAATCAGTAGAACGGAAGTTGCTTAAGCATTTTGTTGGCATCGTACGAGGTTTTAATTATTAACTCACGAAGAGAGTGGGAGGCATAAGAGTTAAGTTTCGATTACTGGAGTGTGTTAAAAAATGGTATCCATGTACAGCACTGTGCAAAATAATAGCACCATGTTCGACTTTGTTATCATTGTACTAAATACTTTTTCCGAATTGTAATAGTATCACATCATTCTGAAGAGTGTTTTCGAAGTGTACACCAGTTTTTCGATTTTTTTTTTGGCTTTAATTTTACACATTTGAATTGTAGTTACTAAAAGATAATATTTTAAAAGTGCAGCGTTTTTAGCAAAGTAAAATGGGTCGTGGTGTGCATTTCAATCCCGAGAAACGTGTCTCAGTAAAAAAAATTGCTTTCTGAAAGTAAAACTTACAAATTTATAAGTGAATTTGTTGGGTGCTTAAAAAAGTGACCACTACTGTCAAAAATAAACCTACTTAAACGAACCAAATTTGCGAAAGAACCCCTGAACTAGGAACCTTCTAAATGGCGTAATATATTATGGACGAACGAATCCAAAATAGATTTGTTTCGTAATCATGGGACCAGGACATTTGTTCACAGACGAAAGAAAGAAACTATCAAGACTGTAAGGCAAGACGGAGCAAAAAAATTTACGTATGGGGATGCTTTTCGCATTTTGGTGCTGGTGCCATTTTCTTGGATAAAATCGATGATAACCACGGGAGTTTATGTCAGCATAATAAGGGAAGCCATGCTACCTTATGCAGAGTTGGGAGCGACATACGCTTGGATTGATTCTACAGCAAGACAATGATCCCAAACATGCGAGCAAACTGGCCAAAGAATTTTTCTAAAGCAATGGAGTTCAAGTTATGGAGTGGCCGCCTTAGTCTCCGGAACTGAATCACATTCATAACCTGGACAGATGTAAGGAAAGCTGTATATGAAACAAATCCAGAATCCAGAATAACAAAACAGCCATGGGACGGCGTGCAGATTGCGTAGCAGAATGTCCCTGTTCAGCGACGTCAGGTCTTAATGGACTCCATGCCACGACGTTGTGAAGATGTACTTAAAAATGAAGGTTTCACGACCAAGTATTAACCCAATAACAAAAATTTACAGTTTCATTGACTTTTACTTCATATTTATGAATTTTTTCACTTGGTGCTATTATTTTGCACAATCTGAAATTCGGTGTCATTCCGAATAAAGGGCCTTTTCTAAGTTCAAAATGCACTTCTTTCCTATCTTGCTTATAGGTCTTATTACTGATGCAGTTACGTCGGTGACGTCACTTCCCTTCGTTAGGAACTAGACGTCCCGCCCCCTCTCGCCATTAATAGGGTGTCCACCATTTTTACGGAACCTCTCGGCCTCACCCCCTCTAGCCATTAGCAATACGCGCATTGAAAAAACTTTAAACCTAACCAGTGCATTTGACATCGGACTCCAACGAGCCACTCGCGCATCCGCTCTGCTCCATGCAGCAGCAAAACACGCGCATCATATGATCCCTGCACAAACAAGCTGCATACCTTTCCCACGGGAAATGTCAATTTACAGACTGCAGATTAGGCATAAAATACATTTGTAACAGAAAATCTGTGGAATGATTCGAAGAAGTTTTCTTAGTTTGAATTCAGTTATAATTGTAACTCCATGACGATGTGTTCAACTTTATTATTAAAATAATAAATTCGTTAAACAAATATAAAATGGTGTTTTTTCATATCCCACCGCTCAAGGGACAACGTAATTATGGAACAAGGATTTTGTGGAGTCAATATGTGATATTATTTTGCACATTGCTGTAATAATAATAATAATTGTTGGCGCGACAGTCTACAGGAGGACCAGGGCTTAGCTTGTTCATCAACTACTCGTGTTGTGCGGGCTACTGTTCTCCAACGAGTAGAAGGGACCTACAGTTTTTTGCCGACTCCGAACGGCGAAGTTTGAGAAGCTTTCTTGGACAGTTATTACTCTTTGAGTGTTGTCAGCAGCTCGAAACAGTGCTATAATACTGGAGTTAAATATAAAATATGTACACATTTAGTTAAATAAAAATGTAAGGAAAAACAGATATTTGTATTATTTCGGGTTTCATGTCATTACTACGACATGCATTCTGTGTAAAATATGAAATTCTCTACACTGACACTCTAATCCCTCTTTCCTTCCAAAATTAAATACCTTAAAACTTTCATTTAATGTTATGCAGATTCAATGGACAATGAAGCCCACTTTTAGTTAAATGCAACCTCCACAAAAACTGCTATATTTAACGTGATAATCCTCAAGTAAAACAGCTTTTCTTACATTTGTAAAGTTAACAAAAGCTGGATTGGCTGATTAATTGGTCCGCACTTCTTTAAAAGCGATGCTGGTCAAAATATTGCAGTGGATGGTAACCGCTATTGAGTTTAACTTTTTCGGTCATTAATTAGACAACCAAAATGTGCTGTGGTTTCAAAAACACGTAACACAGCCTGTGCAGCAATTTATTAATTTAAGGTTATATTTGGTAACTACATAGTTTCGCGTTATGAACCAGTAAAATTGCTTCTAAGATCGTGTGATTTATTGGCGCTTGATTCTATTTTATAGGGATACAGTTGCACACATTCGCCACGGTCTTGACGATATCTTCTTTCTTTTTATTGCGGCTACAGTTCGGGGTAGACCTGAGTGTCAACCAACATTCCTCTCTCTTGTCGATATACGACTGCAAACTTCAGCGAAATCGAAACTCCAGACTAACATTCGAGTCCGTCATGGTGGTCATACAATATTTATACTTAAGTAAAACTGCCAGAGAATCATCTTTCGTATAAAGCAAATTTCATGACAGTTAAAAAAAATAGATCTTCTGTACAGAATCTGTCTGTAGTCGAAGTAATCACAATATGTAGCATCAGTTTGTTTTTTTTTTTTTTTGGTTTTTGTTATAATTGGCGCGCACTAAAGGGATTGCTTATACCCTTAAATGCCTGAAATTAAGTCACAGCACGGGCCGAAGGCATTGTAATATAATTTTTTGTAATATCTCCCTTCCGCCTTTTTGTCTTTTGAATTTTCCGGCTATCCCGTCACTTTAAGTTCATGGTTTTCTTCATTTCAATGGCTCTTTATAAATTACTATGAATGAAGCATTTCTCTTGTTGGTCCATCCTTTGATCTACACACATGCTTGTCGACCGCACTTACCCTATTGAGAAGGTTGTCAAGCTCCCGCAAAACCTTCAGACTTTATTCTAGTCTTACCGCATTAAGTTCAATTCACGCTATCAGGGGACTTACCGGTTTTTTAACGGGGCTTAGCTGAACGTATATACAAACAAAAAGATTTTGTTCCGTTCCGTTTATCAAGCTGAATGTCAAGAGGCAAAAATAGCACACTCCTCCTTTAAAGCTTCAATCATTGTTGATTTCGTTTGGTTGTATTTGGGCTATCTAGCTAGCTACCGAATTCTGATCAAGACCCTAACTTTATCTTCCTGAAATGTTTAGAACTTATTGTGACTAAGTTAACAGTGCCAGTCCTATGCAACGCATTGCCTCAATAACAATTTTTCAATATATTCTTAAGAAAAACCTCTATATATTGTGTTACGAAGGTTGCCTTTTATATTTCGTGATTGGGCAACCCTAGTGTTGTAATCTGGCAACTGCCAGCTCTATCATAAAGTTTCACATTTTTGAAGTTATACGTACTCAGAACATTTTAACATACGAGCGCTATTTGTGTTGTTTACAGTAACTTAAAAGATTCATCTCGCCCAAAAAATGGAATTAAATTGTGAAAATGTTCGTGCGATTATTTTTTACATCTTTCGACTTGGATTAACTCAACAACAGTGCGTTGTTGAACTTAATTCAATTTTCGCCGATGAAGCTCTATCAAGAACCAGTGTTTATCGATGGTATGGTGAATTCAACCGAGGTCGTAGTTTACTCCAAGACGAATTTCGTGAAGGTCGTCCAAAATCAGTTGTTGTTCCGGAAAGCATTGATGCTGTGCGCCAACTGATATTGCAAGATCATCATGTGACCTGTCGTGAGATTGAGACAACCTTAGGCATTAGTGGGACCAGCATATATTAAATATTGCATGAACATTTGACCATCAAAAAAGTTTGGGTCCCACACAATTCATCAATCGATCAAAAAAAGGCTCGTGTCGATTGGTCGAAAGAAATACTCCAAAAATACGATCGCGGTGCTTCAAAAAACGTCTGTGACAGGTAACAGGTGATGAATGGTGGATTTACGCGTATGAGCTCGAAAGTAAACAGCAGTCGACTGTATGGGTGTTTCAAATTGACCCAAATCCAACTTGGAAGTGCTTCCAGCTCGCGTACGAAGCACTTCCTAGCAAATGGTCGCCTGTTTTTTTTTTCTTTGGAAAAACTGGACATGTCGCAACCGTACCACGAGAAAAACGCAGAACAGTCAATTTTAAGTGTTACACAACCATTCGTTTGTCAGTTGTCTTCCAAGAAATCAGGAAAACCAGCCGCCGAAGACGGATCACTCTTCACCACGACAATGCGAGCTCTCACACATCGGCTCAAACAACTGCATTTTTAAGCACTCAAAACATCGATTTGATGAGTCATCCGCCGTATAGTCCTGACTCGGCACCGATTGACTTCTTTTTATTCCCGTACGTAAAAAATAAAATGAGAGGTCAACGTTTTTCGATACCTGAAGAAGCGGTTGATGCGTTCAGAATGCATGTTTCGGAGATACCTCAATCAGAGTGGCAAAAGTGCTTCGATAATTGGTTCAAACGCATGCAATAGTGTATAGATCTTAATTCCCCATTAAGTTTTGAAAAACAATAAAGCTATTTTGAATGATTAATATTTGGTTTTGTTCTTTAATCCAGAAATATAAAAGGCAACCCTCGTCTACATGATAATAGAGGTCAAAAAGCGGACATACGAAACTTTCTGTTGATGAATTAATTAACTGACCGCCGTATAGTAGTATGCAATGACTGCGATATTCATGCACTGAAAAACTCAGGTTCGACTCGCGGACTGAGCACCACGCATTTTTAAACTGCGCCACCTCTTTCCAGCTGCTGACAACTCTCAAAGAGTAATAACTTTCCACGAAAAAGCTTGAGTACAACGATCCTATCTGGTCCGGTGCTCCTAAGACCCCTCTGCACTTATCTATAGAATCCAACAGCGGTCGATAAAACTTACTGGTGATAATAATGCTGCGAAGTCAATGGACTCGCTAGAACATCGACGAAATGTTGCGTCTCAATCACTATTCTGTCGCTATTTCAACAAAAAATGCTGTAACGAGTTAGCCAGCTGCATTCCTCCCCTTCAAGAATTCACCCGCAATACCCGCATCGCTAGGAATACTCACCCGTTCACCCTTAAGTCCATCTTAGGACGTATAGTTAAGTTTAGAGACTCGTTCTTCAGCCGCACCACACGAATATGGAATGCTCTTCCCAGACCAATTCCCCCCCCTCACCAACCATAACAATCAACAGGCATTTAACACCAATGTGCATCGGTACCTCCTTTCCCTCTCGTCGTCTTTACCTTCGGCTCGTGCTCTGACTTAATTCCAGTCATTTAAGGGTATAAACAATCCCTTTAGTGCGCGCCAATTATAAAAAAAAAATTGTTATACATGCTACTGTGTTCTTGCGAGTAGAAAGGAGGACCTACAGTTTATTGCCTGCCCCGAACGACGAAAATTGGGAGGATTTTTCATAGACACGAGTGTTGTCAGCATTCTCAAAACAGGGGGTGCCGTTTAAGAGTGCACGGCGTTCATTCCAGGAGTCGATCCTGGGATTATTGCCGCGCGATTTACGCACCTTACTCAGTACGAAACGGATGTCTCATTACCATATTTGATTGCCTTTCGCTCCACAAGAACAGTTCGTTTTAGTTTTTTATGATAAATTTCAGTTTTTATTTTATTGACTTCCAATATTTGCTTTTATGAGCATTTTGTTTTGTCCATTCTTTTTTACCCAAATGCACTCGCGTTTAATATATGTAACTCTCCTCCTTAAGACAGGATTTATACTCCCAAAAACAACCGGGCGTTTGATGAAGCCACGTTTGCATGATTTTTCCCCACAAATAAATGCTGTGATAAAAAAGAATATTAAATGTTTATTTACTCTGTCGTATATATATATATTGTTTTTTTTTTCTTACAGTTTAAATAATATTTGATTTTACTTTCAATTATGTCTAGCCCAAAATTTATTTATACATAGTATCTAGAACAAAAAAGTAGCAACAATTTATTCAGTTAAAATTAAAACTATAACTATCTACATTTATATATATAAAGAGAGATAGGGAAAGTTGAATTTAAATAATATGTCCAAGTAACAATTTACTTTTGATAACTTCCAATTAAATTTACTCTAGATGTGTACCGCCTTTCATACCAAAACAAAAAAAAAATAATAATAAACAAGTTGTGATTAGAAATGATATAAATAGCTAAAGTTTGCTTAAATTAAGTACAACCCAGGAGACGAACTCTCCCAGCAAGTGTTGTTACAATCTACACCGATAGCAAAGGATATCATAAGTGTTCATTCCTTTCATTTCTGTCTTCAAATGGAATCGTATAAACTAAAACAATAAAATCGTGTTTACAATTTGTTTCTAAATGTCCTGTTCTCTTTCCTAATCCCTGGACCAGGCACATGACCGCAGAGACTGTTGAGGAAGTTGTTTTACACCTCTATCTTATTCGCTATGTTTTTCTTCTGTAACACAACTGTGCCTCTTTTTTGCAGCGTGTTTGTTTTGATTTTGTGAATTTACAATCGATTCGTCAGTCATAAGTTTTTGCAAAAGGAATCACACTCAAATACACATATCAAACAGTTGACAATTTAGTTTTAAATTTTTTGTTTTATTTCACAAAAAACATATGTTTGAGGTATTTTTTGTCATGTGTCGATTCATAGAGAGATACTTCCTTACATGTACGTTTTTATTTTCATTTCTATAAATAATTATTGCTTTTGATTTATATTTGCCACGTTATGAATTGACATACAATCAGTTTTGTTTTTCGTCGTTTTAATACTTAGGAAGCCCGTTGGAATTTTTTAAAATTATTTTTATGTTCAATATTTTAGATAATGTTTCATAGCCTGACGAAGTGCTGAGAATCTGCTGAGAAAAGTGAACGCTGCTGAAAATGTTTGGCCTACAGTTTAATTCAAGGGTTTATTCACAAGCTCGCCAATGCATAAAAAGGATGTAGGAGGACAAACAAAGGAATTGAATTTTTTTTTCTTTCTCACGCAATGAGGGCGTATACGTAATTTTTATTCTGAATTCCAATCAAATGGGAATACAAATTTCAGTGAAAATTTAAGTTTGAAAACTTTGCGAACAGAACTATTTGACTCCAATCTACAATAGGGTTACAGATCAAAAGTTCTGTCGGTAAAGTTTTCACTCAAATTCACTTACAAAACTACAAATTAATAGATAAACGCCGTTTATTGAGTGCATGGTGTTGTTACTTGCAAATTACGTTTAAACGTGAGCTTCAATGATTTCACGGTACTGTTACATGCAAAATATGTAAACGTTTTGGAAAAACGCACAACTGTCGTGCATTTTTGAAACATCAACCCGCGTTTCAAAGTCTAGGACTTTTCCAAATAATAATGAAGACAATTTTCATTGAGCTATATAAGACAGCGAAACAACTTTCAAGTCGGACAAAATGCCACAAATGTCCAAAATGCCACAAATGTCCAAAATGTCACAAATGTCCAAAATGTCACAAATGTCCCTCGGAAAATGTGTGTGTCAAGTTTGCAAACATTTTTAAAATGTTCGAAATGAAACAGAAAAGTTTTCGATCCTTACAACATTAAGGATTCTAACGTTGCGGTCTTAAGCCCAGAAAAAGGAAAGTTAGGCAAAATGTGTAAGACGTAGAAGCCTAAGATACAAAGAAATCCAAGTGGCTACCGTACTTAACAACATTTAAAAGTTGAAGAACAAAATATTAGGATCGTCATGAAATTTAAAAATCGCTTTCTAAAAAGTTCGCGGTTTGAAAAAAATTCAGAAAAAATTAAAACCCTTGCCTAATACGTTGAAATATTAACGAAAAAAAAATTAAATCATTAATTTTTACAATTAAAAATTTTTTTTTTGTTTTCACCAAGAAATTGTTTACTTGGAAGTTGCAGAAAAGCCGCAATTTTGAAAACACATCTTGCATAGTACAGAGAACTTCCGATCTAAAAATATGAGAAACTTTAAAAGTGTGTTGGAATATGCTAAACCATCGTTAAAAATCCCTTACAGAATTTAAGAATCAGGCACTTGTTTGTTTGGAGCATTGTTCTAAGATTTTAAAATGCTTAAATCAAACAATTTTTGAAACTCAGAAAAATCAACAATTTGGAAAATGCACGAGTTTTGAAATTGTACAAAAAAAATTGACCACACACCACATCTTTTTGAGATTGACCAATAAAGTAAAGTTTTCAAGGGACTGGTTTTCTTGACTTTGGTGACTTTGACACTAATTTTTTTGCCAGTGCTCTTAATTGTAAAAACACTGAAAACTCACCTCAAAGGTGTACTACAAAATTAACAGCTGCTTGCTTTGGTAAACAGATTCATTTTCGACGTTGAATATTTATTTGTAAATCTGCCCTTTTTTAAGACACTCTGAATTTTACGAGCTCAAAAATAAAACCACCCAATCCAAGCAACGAATTCACCAGCATTACCTTCCGCAAGCATCTCTCTTCTTCAGCCAGTGCTATGTTTCATTTAAAAATCAAATCTTTCAGGCTTTGTCTATGTCGAAGCACAACTTTTAAGCTTCGTAAAGGCGTGGCATCTCCAGTGCCACATTTCACAAAAGATTGACTTTCACGTCAAAAGAATACATTTAACTTCACCTTTCACGTGAAACCTAACTAAATTTAAAATGTCTTCATTTGTTCAAAAGAAAAACCTTACATTCATATTTTTTTGTTTTTTAGATTTTCTTTAAGTGTCATAAATTCTGGCAGACGAGGGTGTATCACAAACCTCACCACTGCCACCGACGCTGCCACTCTCAGCACTCGGGCACAGCGAACGATTGCAACTACTGCTACTACAACTACTCGTGGTGGATTGGACGGACGGCCGTCGTCGCATTAATGTATTGGAAGAAGATTCATTTGGGTTTTGATTAATACTACTACTGCTATGGCTGCTGTAACTCCGCTGCGAGTTAGTGGCTGAAAATTTTGACAGAGCCGCCGCAACAATTGATTCAAAATTATTCGTCGACGCGTCCAGACAGCCGGCACTGTGTGAACTATGCAAGCTTGCTTTTATGGGACTTCTTTCCGAAGGGGAAACGTAGTTTTCGTCGTCTCTTTTTGAGTTCGTCGTCGAGGCTGGATGAATCTGTTGAATTGGTATCATCCACTTGGGTATCACAGTGTGCCGACGCAACAAGGGCCGCTGATGGGGTGGCGGCGGTGGTCGTACTTGTGACGGTTGTGTTCGATTGTTTATTGTGCTGTAACGTGTTTTGTTGCAGTGGGCCGGAGGAAGATTTTGTGATTGATGGAGCTGCGGAGTGGCCGGTGGTGTCGATGAGCGGCTCCTGGTCGCCGCCAATGTCTGCTGTTGAGATATCATGGAGCGATGATCGATTGCTGTCGCTTGCTGTTCCGCTATTGAAGTCAAAGAAATGTTGCTGGAGTTGGTGGAATTGGTGCGCGACAATTGTGGCTGTTGGTGATGACATTGGTGACTGACTGCTGGACAGACATTGCTGGCTGGAAGAACTGTGTCTGGAAGGGGGTACTTTTCCGTGATTCCCAATGCTCGCTGCTGCGGCTGTATGTTGCTGGTGCTGTTGCTGTTGCTGTTGGCGTGCGAGGAACGAATAGATTTCCATTGGCACCAGGTCAGTGCTTTGGGATCGGATGATATGACTAGAAAATTGAGAAGATGACACGCATTAATAAGGCACAATCTTCCCGTGACCTAGTTGAGTTTTGAGTGAGGTCAGGGTTGTTAAGACTTAAAAAAAAAACGGGAAAACTAAATCAAATTGAAACAAAACTACAATAAGATGGAATAGTGATACTTGTTAGTCACTGATAAACGGATGACGGGCGAGTGAGATTTCGATAAAAAAATGCAAAATGGCCGCTTACGTCTGGCAAGTGATCAAAATGTCGCAGCGGAAATTGCTTTCGTTACGTCGCGGTTTACATAGAATTCATATTAGATACAATTACATATATGATACATACAAGTATTAATACATTTTCGCCATAAACTACACATAGATTAAAAATTAAATATCACTATGGGTGCAGAAACTCCGGTGACATGGGAATATCATGGAGTTTTCTGCTTGTTTGCTCTGAAATTAGATTAAACAGAAGTAAACAGTGATCAGTTTTAGACACATGTTCGAGAGTTTTTAAAGTGTTTGTGGGCAGCTCGGTGGTTAGAAGCGGATTGCTTTGTGTTATCGCCTTTCATGTTGTTTGATTTCTGGTTGTGTGCAGATATTTGTATCAGGACGTGCTGTGCAAACGGTTTTTTTTTTGTATTGCATAAAGAGGTGCTTCAGGGAAATGGGAATTATAATCGACACAAAGTTATACTTGCGCGTCAAGGGTTTCGCCTAATTTCAATTCGAGCAACAACGGATTGAATAGGTGCAGAAGTTCTGTGGTTCAGAAATAAGTGCTTAAGTGTTTGCTCTTGAAAATGAAAAGTTAGAAAAAGAACGTCGTGGCAAATAACCGTTTTATCTAGTACTGTTATAAATTCCTTTTTTTCTTTTATTTAAAAAAAAAGAAATGAAATTGTCTGCCAAGCCAACTGCACACAAGACTACATCCCATTATTAAAATGTTTTATTTCTCTTAACCTAAGATAGCAAGTCGGGTTTCTTTAAACCGTTAGTTTGCTTACTTAAGTAATAGCTGTGAACACGAAAACAGCAGTGCCTTGATAAAAACTTTAAAAAGTGCTCAACTTTGTCCTGTTGAACTCACACAGTAATAATGAATACATTCAGTGAAACAAAACAAAGACTAACTCTGAAAGGAAAACAAGACCCCTTAGGCAAGTTGTCATGATCGTAGAATAGCGGTTGATTTTTCTGTAGAAGATTTCATTTGCAGCGAACAGTGAAATAACATTGATCTTTTATTTTAAAGTGTTTTCAAGAAAAAAGAAGTTTTAATGCAACCGAAGAAATTCAGTTAAGAGACACAATACATTTATTTTTGATTTTAAGGACGAATATTTGTTTTTTTCTTGTCAAAGTAGGTGGTCGTGGTAAACACTGCACCGAATATAAAAGAAAAAGCTAAGAAAAAAAACGCAAATCATAAGTATAAAGGAATGAAAGACACTTGCCACTACATTTGCTCCTACTTAGCTAAAAGCATAACAAAAAGTTTAAAATTTTTAGACAAATAAGAAACTAGAGGTGCAAAAAGGAAAAACAACGCCACAACGGTAGAAGGACACTGCGTCTCTTCCAAGTATTGTGGGCTCCAAAAATTTGGTCATTCAAATTCGATAAAATCTTAATTTGAAAATTTGTGACAAGACCGTACAAAGAGCAGTCTTCGAAGAAAATTAAACCGCAAAAAGAAACAGGAAGAAGCCACTTCTGACAAAAAAAAAAAGGAACGGAATTTGTTGAGAAATGGCGAAACATTTTATGGACAGATGAATCCCAATGTTGCGTTGTCCCAATGGCTCTTCGAAGCCGACGCAACAGAGGACGACCTAGGCTAAGGTGGCTTACACAAGTGAAGGAGGACCTCAACTAACTTGGAATGCGCAATTGGAGGCAGCTAGCGAAAGATGGCTGGAGAAGGATGTTGGTTGAGGCCCAGGTCAACCCCGGACTGTAGCCTCACAAGAAGAAGAATAAGAATCCGAAATTTTCTTATATGGTGGGATTGGCTCACACCAATATATAAGAAGACCCCCTAACACTGAGTACCAGCCCCAGTATACCACCAAAACCATTAAACACGGAGGATCGAAAGTAATGGGGTAGAGAAGTTTTTCATATTTATCGTGTTGGTCCGTTGCATAAGAAATATGGCATTATGCGCCAAAATGTTTACATAGACATTTTACAAAATGTTATCTGACCATATTGCGAAGAGAATAATTAATTAATTATATGGCGCGACAGTCCACAGAGGGACCAGGGACTAGCATGCTCATCGTCTACTTGTGCGTCTCTCACGCGTAGAAGTAACCTACTTGCCGACTCCGAACGGCGAAGTTTGAGAAGCATTCTTAGACAGTTATTACTCATTGAGTGTTGAAAGCAGCTCGAGAGAGGTGGTGCCGTGAAAAATTCAAAATGTTGAGCCGGGAATCAAACCTAAACCTTCGGCATGTGAGCGTCGCACTTTACCCTCTACGCCACGACGGCCATTGCGAAGAGAATATGCCGCATACTTGGACATCCTACAAAACAATGATCCAAAACACACTAGTCGAAATGTAAAAGAGTGGTTTCGGGCAAATCAGATTAAAATTATGGGCTGACCGGCTCAGACTTGGATTCGATTGAAAACCTTTGAGGGATTGTCCATAGCGCCAAACCCACGAATAATACGGAACGTTGGGAAAATATTCAAACCTTTGAGGGATTGTCCATAGCGCTAAGCCCACGAATTATATGGAACTTTGGGAAACTTAGGTCCCCATTCCACCTGAGCGTTACAGACGGTTGTTGGATTCATTGCCTCGACTCTTGCAGGATTTTACACAAAATATTGAAGTTATTAAACTTTTATGTGTTTAATTTTCTACAGTTTGTACATACATTAAAATAACACTGCTATTTTCATGTTCACCAAATTTGTGTGTTTTTCCTACTTCATTACGAAATGTTACAAAATTTGATGAAGTACATTTTTATTTGTTTCACGAACTACTCATTCGAAAAGCGGTTTGATATTCAATTCAAGAGGAACAGTTTTAAAAAATATTGCATTATTTGATTTATTCGGGATCCACTGCTAATTTCGTGTTCGCAGCTGTATGTGCAGTCGAATATAACGGTAAGTTACTTGTATATGTGTGTCATTTTATCGAAAAACCTTTGCTTCAGTTCAGTTATTCAGCTAAAATGTTTACTGTCTGTTTTGGGAGACGAGTTAAACGAAGAAAAAAAAGAATGATAAGTTAAATGGCAATGAACAAAAGCTCATAGTAGTACTAGATCGTAAAGGAGATCCGGGATCTTGTCGACCGAACGGTTATCTTGACCCGAACCGTTCATTTAACTCCACACCTATTAATTTTTTGTCACCACTTCCAACTTGCGCAGCACGTACTTATAATCTCAGGGAAATTTTTGTTGTATGTTCAAAGTATTGGGGGAAAAATTTGGTTTTAATAAAACAGGAGGTTCACAAAAATGTATGTTAAACCAGTCTCATGAGACACCCTTTGAAAACCAACAACAAAAAGAAAAAAGAAATTACAACAAACCTCTGATTTGTTCTACGAGGTGGCGGTAGGGGTGTGCGACCGATCGGACCACTTGGTGGCGGTGGCACGGTAGGCGGATGGGATGGTTTTTTCGTTCGTGGAGGTATTGGTATGGAACGTTCTGATGAGACTGACGGACTATGTCGGCTGTCATCGGCACTATGGTGCGAAGAACTAAAAAAATAAAAATTAAAATAAACGCAAAACAAAACGAGAAAAAAAAAAAACAAAAAAAGAAACATAAGTTAACAAAACAAAAGCAAATAATAAAACACTTCCTCTTTACCTATCATTTGAATTGAATACTGCTTGCGAATTGTGAGTTTGCGCGACGCCTGTGCCACTGCTACCAGTCGACGTTACCGTCGTCGGGGATGTAGGCGTCAGGGGCGCTACCTGACCCACATGATTTGGTATTGCGGCGTTGATCGACTCAAATGACTGATAGCCACTGTGACGATTCGGGCTAAGGGGTGTCGGTGCGTTGCCAAGGAAAAAATGAACAGACTGCGAGTCGATGCCGTCGTCACTGCACGAAGAATCGTCTCGAATAACTGCAGATCGACCATCTGTGCCACCGCCGCCACCACCACTGCCGCCGCTGCCACTGCCAAGCCCGGTTGTCGATATGCTGTTACCACTGATGAGACCGCTACTGTGAACGCTATTGCGGCTATAATTGTTGTCCACCATACCTGGGCAAATATATAAAAGTTCTTTCCTTACGTTGATGACAGTTTTTAAATTAGTTTAACACATAGTTTTTGTTGGACAATCACAAGATGTGTGTTAATTCGTGTATGTGATCTTGTTTGGAATGTTATCATTATTTATTTTTTTCTTAAGTTCTCATATTGATATCAATAAGCTACGTTTTCCACGATGCTTTCTTTTTGTGACGCTGAATAGATAACACATTTGAAAAGTTCCTTAAACATGGTTATGAATGTCGTGTTAGGGTTTCACTTCTGAGCTTTTTGGTGTTTTCTCTAAGAATGGGGCTTCAGACAAAACGTAAAGAATGAATGAATGATTGTTTTGTGATGAAATCAAAGTACGTAGACTCTGTGTCTTTCACACTGGTGCTAGGCAGGGGTAATTGTAATGGCTTCTAATATGAAGTTTGCTCAAAAACGAGCAACAGTCGAACGGCACCATCTTCATCCACACGATGACTGCCGACGACTCATGAAGTTTCATTAAACTCCGGGACATCTCAAGTCTGCTGAACAGTGTATAATAGTAATAATTGTTGGCGCTACAGTCCAAAGGAGGACCAGAGCCTAGCTTGCTCATCAACTACTCGTCTTGTGCGCGCTACTGTTCTCTCACGAGTGAAAGGGACCTACAGTTTTTTGCCGACTCCGAACAGCGAAATTAAAGAAGCTTTCTTAGACAGTTATTAATCTTAGAGTGTTGTCAGCAGCTGGAAAAAGGTGGTGCCATGAAAAATTCGAAAAATTGGTGTTGAGCTGGGAATCGAACCTAGACCCTACGGGGTGTGAGCGACGCACTCTACCCACTACGCCACGGCGACCACTGAACAGTGTATACATTTTATTGTATTGGATGGTGCGACAGTCCACAATGGGTCCAGGGTCTAGCTTTCTTTCTAAATACTTATGTTGTGCGCGCTTCTGTTCACACACGATAATATGGGACCTATAAGCTTTTTGCCGTCTCCAAACGACAAAGTTTGAGTAGCTTTTTCATAGACAGTTATTATTCTTTGAATTTTGTCAGCAGCTGGAAAGAGGTGGTGCCGTGAAAATGCGAGGTATTCAGTCGGGGAATCGAATTTCAAACCTTTTGCCTGTTAGTGTCTCAGTCTACTCATTACACCACAGTGGACACTGAGGTTGGTTCTTATCGATTTCTTTCGTCATCTAAATTTTTGGTGATTCCACCACTGATTGGTCAAAATATACATCTCTGTAATCGAAATTTACAATTTGTTGTGAACTAGAACGATTAATGAAAACCTCTATCACTACGTTGGAACACCGTTTCTCTGGTAAAGTCGTTCTTGCCTCTTTTGAAAGAAAAAATGAGATTGCCATTCACGTCTTGTTTGCTTTCCCGAAATTTACAGCTTAGGTTAAAATGTATAAAGCATGTTATACGACTTTACTCGTAGCTTTGAGGATTATAAGTTGCACCTTATCTTTGTAAAGATTTTTACAGACTGAGTAACTGAAAGCTTTATTGAATAGTTTAATTTTTAACACGAGCCTACAGCAGGTCTAGTCTACGAGGTCTGTTCAAAAAAAGATCGGTTTCGAACTTTCGCGGGCTACGTACATATATATTCGATTATCAATTTAATTTTTTATGTGGCCAGCGTGGCGTAGTAGGTAGAGTGTCACGCTCACACGTCTAAGTTCGATGCCCGGTTGAACACCTTGAATTATTCACGGCTCTATATCTTTCGAGCTGCTGACAACACTCAGAAAGTAATAACTGTCCAAGAAAACTTCTCAAACTTCGCCGTTGTGTGTTCTTTCTACTCGTGAGAGAACAGTTACGCGCACAACACGAGTAGCTAATGAGCAAGCTAGGCCCTGATCCCCATGAGGACTGTCGCACCGATAATTATTATTATTCCAAAGATAGCCACCGCGGCGTAGTGGGTAGAGTGCGACACTCACACGTCGAGGGTTCAGGATCGATTCCCGGCTACACTCAAAGAGTAATAACTGTCTAAGAAAGCTTCCGAAACTTCACCGTTCGAAGTCGGCAAAAACCTGTTAGTCTCTTTTACTCTTAAGAAAACAATAGCGCGCACAACACGACTAGTTGCTGAGCAAGATAGGCCCTGGTTCCCCTGTGGACTGTCGCGCCATACAATTTCCATTATGTTGGTACACTCCTCTCGAACATATGCTTACAGTTTCAGCTAACTAAAAGCTAGACTTGTTTTGCATGTTCGTCGATTTTCTGCTGTTGAAAAAAAGTAGATTAAACAATTTGCTTTCAATTTTGTGTAAAGTATGGAATTAAGTGCTCAGAGGTACCTAAAATGTTGTCAGTGGCGTACGGTGAGTGAAGTTTGAGCCAAAAATATGTTAACAAGTTTTACAAGCTTTTGAAAAAAGGTGGAGACTATGTGACTGACGACGTTCGCCCTGGACGCGTCAGCACTTCAACAACCGATGAAAATGTCGAGAAAGTGAAGAAAGTTTGTTTTGGTGAATCATTGAATAACTATTAGAGAAGTTATTGAAGATGTCGGAATATTTGTTGGCTCATGGCGTGCAGTTTTTTCGGAAACGTTGGGCATTAAGCGTGTTAAATGATAATAATAATTGGATGGCGCGAAGCTCCACAACGGAACCAGAGCCTAGTTTTCTCATACACCACTCGTGTTGTGAGCGGTTCTGTTCTCTCACGAGTAGAAGGGACTTACAGTTTCTTGCCGACTCCAAACGGCGAAGTTTGGGAATCTTTTTCTTAAACAATTATTGTTCTTAAAGTGTTGTCAGCAGCTGGAAAGAGGTGGTGCCGTGAAAAATTCGAGGAGTTCAATCGGTAGTCGAACCTTTATGTTCGGCGTGTGAGTGTCGCACTCTACCCCCTACGCTACGGCGGCCGCGTTTGCTGATTCCTGTTCGTATTTGTTTTCTTAGCCTTCGTGTTCACCAGATTTGGACTCTTTGTGACCTTTTTCCGAACCCAAGATTGAAGAGGCCCATAAAAGGACTGCGTTTTGCAACAATTGAGAATCTCAAGGGCTAAGAGAGCGTTACGGAATACCAAAAAGTGCATATCGGAACTGCTTCGAGGATTCGAATGAAAACTGCCAAAAGTGTTTTATATAAAGGGTGTTCCAACAAGAACGCAAGATTTAAATTTAGCGCCATTCAAATTGTCAATGTTTGACATATGAACAGTTATTATTGTTTGTTAGTAGAAGGTATAAGGTTAATAAAAATGGAGCGCTAGACGAATGAACAACGCATTCTCATTGTGAACATAAAAATACTGATTTTGCCAATAAAATCATCTTTGGTGACGAGACCTATTTCCATCTTGATGACTTCGTAAATAGGCAGAATTGTCGCATTTGGAGCGAGGAAAATCCGCGAGTGATTCACGAGAAGCAAATGCATCCTCAAAGTGTCACTGTGCGATGTTGATTTCGGGCTGGAGGAATCATTGAACCTTATTTTCATGAAAATGAGTCATGTCAAGCGCAAACAGTCAATGGTGTTCGGTATCGTAAAATGATTACCAATTTTTTTTGTGCCTAGAATTGAAGAAATTAATATGGAGGAGATGTGGTTTCAACAAGACGGCGCCTAATCTCATACAGCCAGAGAAACAATTCAATTGCTGCATCAGTCATTTAAATCTTGCGTTCTTGTTCGGACACCCTTTATAAGGGGGACTACTACTTTGAAAAGAACAAAACAGAATTTGATGATTACATAAATGTTTTAAAAGAAAAATGAAAAAAAAAAACAGTCTTATGAACAGACCTGTAAAACTCGGCATTCTAGTCTTGTTTGTAGTGCTTAGAATGTTAAGCATCGATGGGTCAGCAATCAAAGCCTTACAAGGCACTGCTACGTTATGATTTTGCCCGTTTTTTTTTTGTTTTGTTTTTGTTAAAGGTTGTGGTCGCCGTGGCGTAGTGGGTAGAGTGCGACGCTCACACGCCGAAGGGTGTAGGTTCGTTGTTGGTAGCTCAACACCAATTTTTCACCCCTCTCAAGCTGCTGATAACACTCAAAGAGTAATAACTGTCTAAGAAAGCTTCTCAAATTTCGCCGTTCGGAGTCCGCAAAAAACTGTTGGTCCCTTCTACTCGTAAGAGAACAGTAGCGCGCACCACACGAGTAGTTGATGAGCAAGCTAGGCCCTGGTCCCCCTTTGGAATGTAGCGCCAACAATTATTTATTAGTAGTAGTACAAGTACAATGATTTTGCCTTAAGTTTGTATTCAGAACAGAATGAATTCTTTTCGCAGGAGCGCTGATAGCGAACAATTTTTAAGCAAAGTAATGAAAAGTTAGTTAGTTAGTTAGTTATATGGCGCGACAGTGCACAGGGGGCCAGGGCCTAGCTTGCTCATCAACTACTCCTTTTGCGCGGGCACTATTCTCTCACGAGTAGAAGGGACCTACAGTTTTTCCCGCTTCCGAACGGCGAAATTTGAGAAGCTTTCGTATACAGTAATTACTCTTTTAGTGTTGTCAGCCGCTTGAACGAGGTGGTCATTGATTTTGTAATTTGAGGCAGAAATCAGTTTTCTATAGTAGGAAAAAATATTGGGGAACAAGTATTAAAGGTATTCTTGTGAACTTCGTCTGTGTAATCTTCATTTTTTAAGTCCTCACGCGACTTTCAAACATAATGTACATATACTACCAACTAAGAAGTGGACGCACAACATACTCAAATATACAGACATAAATTCAAATGAAAGATGAATGAGTTATCTATTCATGTCTCCTCCGGCTGAACATTACATATATGACGACAAACAAAAAGAATGATTTGCTTACAACCAACATCTTAAAAATATAAAATAATTTTTGTATATATAAATAACACTGCATAATTAAGGATACACAAGACTTGTTAATACGTGAACGGGATTACATGAGTTCAACCAGCAAACATTGGATTAGTTTGGTAGAATATTAAACAAAAAAAAAATTAAAATACAAATCGGTCTTACCTTAAAATATCTGCACATTTTACACAAATTTTTTGTTTTAGTTCATAATTTATTTTTAATTTTTAATTTTAAACTATTGCTACTTTTTTTCTACTACGGTTTCTATTGAATATTTAAATCCGTCTTAGAAAAAATCTAAGAAAAGTTTGAAATAAAACAAGAAATTAAATAAAAATACTAGTGATTAGAGAGTAAGAATTAAAAATATTTTGTTTTTATTATTGTTGCTTTATTTATTTTGGATACAGTTTGATTTTTTTTTTCAATTTCTAGATTCGTTTGTTTGTTAATCTGGCATTAACATAAGCAAACTTTATCAAATCACAATCTACATTATTTAGCGTTTATCCTGTATACAATTTCTTTTATTGCAGAAAATTTAACCCGTTCCGGTGAGGATTGCTAGCTTGCTAAAATATCTATGAATGCCAATAACTTTTGATATATATACTTTTTTAATAAAATGCTACAGATATTTTTGGGTCAAAAGTTTATAGAAAAATTAGACGTAAGGGAATTCGGGGATACCATGTGAGAAAAGAAAAAGAAAACATTTGCAAAACATTCAAGTAGGAAGTTAGTTACTGGGGGCTGAAGGCTGAACGGGGAGAAGGACTCAAAGTCAACTTAAAAATGAATACACATTAAAAGGTGTGGAAGAGATATATGTATGAATGTATATGCCTGTATGATAAAATACAAACTACAAACGTTGTCACGTATACTGGCAAGGAATGCATCAATGAGTTCAACATAGCGACAGTTTTTCACTGCTTCAGAGTGTGGTAGTACGATGTCAAGAGTGTGTGCAATAAATATACAATTAACTACGAAGTGTGTTTTATGTACGCCAGGACACCAAATGAGTTAATTCCGATTCCGGTGCAATAGAGCTAAGACTGTTATTTTCTAATCATGTTCGGTATGGTACAAAAAGTAATTCATTGCCAGTAAATCCCTTATAAAAAATGCGAGGCAGACATAAGACACATCTAAAGAATCTAAGAAGCCCTGACAGACTAGAGACTGCCAAGAATTAAACAAACGAAACAAAATCTCAAAACTACCGGTTTTCTATTCTCTCTCCCAATACAATGTGCCAAAGGCAAATCAGTACCTTTTTTGTAAAGGTTTTTAAAATGAGTTCTTGGAAAGGTGAAGAGAGCGAACAATTCTGTGTATCCCAGATGCAGATAAAAAATTGAAGAAACGGGTGTTGAAATTCGCGTTAGCACCCTGCCTTGATAGCGAATCTCTTATATATTGTGAAGAGCACGTAGAAGCCAGTTTCACATTTAAGGACTACATCCTCATCGACTAAAGCGTCAATGACTATAACGTCATAAGGACAATACAAATTCAACATCTTCTAAAGTTCAATCAAGAGCAAACTTGAGATATCTGTTTGACTACTAGCGCGCGGGACTCAAAACCAGAAGCATTTCTTTCTCCGTGAAATAGACAAAATGTTCGTCAAGTGTAGGCTTCAGAGCGTAGAACACTTGGTGACGAGTTGGAACTTTTAATGACGAGTTGGGACACTGTATCAATGTTATAGTCAAAACTCGGGAACATTGTACATGAGTTTAAATAATGTTTACAGGAGAGTCCTGTTGGGTGTGACAACATTGATTCTGGTTCAAACTTCCAAGAAAGCCACGCTCTTTTGAAGGCAATCACATTTTAAGAAGAAAATTCCAACAAATGAAAGTCGGAACCCAAAGTGGGCTCTATAAACGTACGTAGAAAATTCGAACTTCATTCGTTATGACGCCAACGCCAAAACAATGCGTTCCAGCCACTGATTTTGTCACTTGCATTGTATGGTATGTCATTAACAGACATTAATTCACTTAATACTTGTGTACGCCAGAAGGTTATTTTGGAAAGTCCTCAGAAATCCTCATTTGAAGAAGTCAATGTGCAGACCACGAAGAAATAAACAAAAAATAATAACTCCTGATTCTCGATACTCCAAGAACGGAATACGAGTTCGATGAAAATGACCTTCCCAATATTTTTTTAATAGACCTCGTATGCTAAGCCCTTACACGAGATGAATGGCAAGAACGGAATGGAATGACCCGTAGACAAAAGGGCACTTTTATTTGGCCAGAAAACAACGATATTAACTTAAAATATGAAGACCAACAGGTATTCCACCGTAGAGAAGAAAGTAATTTACCCAATTGCAGGCTACGAAGTGAAAAGTTTAAAGTACTTTCATCCATGCGCCGCCTGCTTTTGCACAGTTCACACAATTTAATATCGAGGGTAATATTTTTTCATGAGGTCGCCCCTTAAGTACAACACACTTGACGCGATCAAACTTTTTCCCTGTCTAGCAAATGCATTTTCTGGAGGTTGGCAAAGTATGCCCTAAAATCAACGCAGGCGGTCGATTTTTTTGTTTCTTTTTTTTTTTTTTTTTGTTGTTAAGTTAGAAAATGTAAGAAAAAAGTCACACGGGGTTAAACTTCAAGAATACGGCAGACACCCAATTTAAATGTGGCAACGCCGCAATGTGAGCCACTGCGGTGGAAATATATTTGCGGATCATCGCCAAATTGGACCCTTTCACCAATTCGACATAATGTGGTCGTGTGACCGCTTTGCACTTTCCTGTCCAGCTATCCCCTTTCTTAACACTTTTCAAGAAGTTTTCAAATTTAGGGTCTACAGTTTTGGATTTCTTTTTTGAGTCTTTTTTGCAGGAAAATTTATTGATTTTGCGGTTATTATGTAAGGTTTAGAAAATGTAGGTAAGTGTGCAACACTTCTGCTTTTTATATTAATTTCACGGGATTTTTAAGTGAGAAATTCTGTCCAGAAATTATTATAGGACTTTGCTCACATATAGAGATTAACGCAAAGAACATATTGTCTCAGTTACTTTTGTTATGAATGCCGGTCATAGAAAGCAAGGTCATCTTTCAAAATTAAAAAAAGTCAGAAACCTATGTTTTTTTAGAGTTTTAAAATTTAAGAAGACACACAATGTTGAAAACAGAGGCTTAAACTCGACAGCAGTTGCCGATTTGCATTTATTTATATTATCTAGCCAATGCGAGTGTTACTCTAAGCTAGACTCATGCACAGACGAATCAATTTTCTACTTTACGTCAACCTTTCCACGTTCAAGTTTTTCTAGTGTATGAAGAACGAAATTGAGTCGGCCTCAATCAACATTAATCATTACATTAATTAATCCATCAATTTCTAGTTACTATACCAGTCAAATACTACAACAAGGAAGGAAAACGAAGAAGAACACTCAACAACGAATTTTCGCATCATCATCAATGCATTTTTGCCAGCAGTTTGTCCAGATATTTTTCTTTACTTTAACTAATCCAAGCTGTATTACACCGGAAAGGATTAAAGTTTCATAACTTAACTACTTGTATTGCTTTTCTTTTTCATATTTTTCTTATTCTGCTTTAGAGACATTGCAAGCGCTGTACTTCAATTTACAACTAACCATGTAATAGTAAGCATATCAAATCGTTCGTTTATCAAAATAGTAATCTACTAGTCGCAATTAATGCACTATTAATTGGATCTACAAGTACTTCTAATATGTAAACTACTCGCACTTAATATCTACACTATGAATAAACCCGCACACCAGTAGAAAAAAATGCAAATTAATTTCTTATATTTAGTTTTCGATTGCTTCAAAAGCTGCATTTTAGAAATCTGTACAAAGCACTAAACAATCCTTCCAATAGCTACCACTAGTTTGACTTTTTATTTTAAGAAGGAGAAGCAGAAGGCATTTTGTACACTAACAATTTATTTTTTACATATTTGGAATATTTAACTACTTTCGCCATTAAGTCCGTTAAGCCACTTAAAAAAATACTTGCCCAAAGAAAAGATGTAAAAAGGACCGAAAGAAGGAGGAAAGTTACAAAAAATAGTGCACCAATTCTGTATGAGAGTGGTTGCTCAAAACAACTTCCAAACAGTGCTTCACTGAGATGAACGCATTTCGAATAGAGATTTGAGATTCACGCTTATGAAAGCAATAAAAGCGAAAATTTGAAGTTCAGACGTTGCAACATCCGTTTTTATGAGCTTTCATATTTTACGACTTGATTTCACGAAGCACTGCTTAAAGTGATTTTGCATATCTATTTATCATTTCAAAGTACAGACCGAAAAACTCTACAATCCTACTATTACATTTACAAAACAAAACTCCAGTCTACAAACGGAATTTTCACAGATATATAAATACAAAACTGTTTCGGTTTTTCATCAGCACCATTTTAGAACAATTTTTTTATGAATCACGGCATATAAAATAAAAAGTGTGTAGGTCCAGAAAAAAAAACTCATATTCAACTCAAAAATAAAAGAACAGGATGTATATGCTTTCGGAACATGTGATGATCACTCCGTTGACAGGAGGGAGAAATTCTCAAATGTCTTACCTTGAACAGATTCATCATCAAGATCATCAGTGCTGTTTGTCATTCTTCCTGTAAAATGAAACAAGACACAACATTCATTTAAAGTGTAAATTAAATGTGAACACCAAAGTTTTTGAAACAAACCTCTTGAATTCTTTCCACTGCCATTTCTACCGTAAAGCACACTTTCTAAGAAGGCAAGACCGTTATTGTTAACTATATTAAACCCTAGACATGTTTCAATTTGCTTCCAACGATGCAAACGCTCTTGTAGTTCATTTGTCACTTCACTTAGGGAGTTGCGTGCCTCCACTATGGAACGGTCTACATCGTCGATACTTTTACCGTGTGTTGATACGAAAGCACCAACTAGACTCGAGCGCTTCTTACGCAATTTCTCGCAAGCTTCGCGTGCTGACTGCAATTGCTTCTCAGCGGAAACACGTTTCTTGAGGTGATTCTTTGATTCCAGCTCGTAAGTGTACTGCAACCAGGATTGCAACTGCGGCGGTGGTGACCAGCAGTTGTCGACGAGTTCGATTTCGGCCCGTGACAGTTCGGAACGTAACATTTCGATTTCTTTCTTCAATTGTTGCACTTCCAGGTCAGAACTTGAAGATGTTAACGAGGGTGCCTCTTTTAGGCGTCGTTCCAAGTCCATTTTCTCTGTGGCGACGTTTTCTTGCTCCATTCGGGCGCGCTCCAGCTCCTGAAAGTTTTCAAAAATGAAATGAAATGCGTTGTACATAAAAATAGTTTTACAAATAGAAAATAGAAGATATACGCAAATATTTTCAGGCACCCTGCACTAATTTTCTTTCTGTTGATAATCAACCGTTGATTGGCCAAAAAGTGACACCCGTTTCATATCGAGACTCCCTCTTCACCACACATCATCGCATTTGATTAGTTGTACCACCAAAAACAAATATGGCGGCCATCATTTCGCCACCAGCGAATCAGAAGGAGAACATTTGCTTTGAGAGTCTTTTTTCTTCCGTTTCCACTTGGCAAAGAAACAGTAAGCTTTGATTGTGGTGACTATTCAGTGATGTGGATGCTTTCTCTTGTATTTTACTTTTATTTGATTCGCGAGATCACACGCATATGCAGGTAGAACATTCAATAAATTCGGTCAATTGTCTGTTTTGATTGGGGCGTAAAAAAGTCAAGGTATGTGGAGTGTAGTGAACTTCGTGTCATTAAGCGAGCCTGGAAACGCTGTGACACACTTGACAATTGGCAGACTGAGGTCGTAGGTTTTTTTTTTTCAAAAATATAAGACGCCTTTTAAAAATATTACTTGTAAAACATCCTATGTTTTGAAGTAATCTTCTAGAACTAAGATAGATTTCAAAATACAGGTGAGCAGTGTGAGTTCTGGCAAGTTTACGTTTCAAACCTATTTTTCGATTGGTTCTTACTCCAGCACCAATCGAACATTTTTAAGATTTAGAACCGTGAAACAACAGCCTAGGGTATGACTGTTTTTTTTTTACTATCATGAGGGATATTTACTGTTAAGGAAGCCTCAGTGTTTGTTTACAAGCTCTAGAAACTCTACTCTGGTTAGGGATAGTTAATCACCAAATTTTCCCTCAATTTGGGACTTAGCTAAATAGGCGCTTGTCACCAGTTTTTTTTTTTTTTTTTTTTTAAACGAAATGAATGTTGTTTTGTATTTGATGTAGATGTTTTTTTCCTTTGCGATATACAGTCGAGTGCGTATTAATTTGGGACAAGGAGTCATTTTTCAATTTTTTGACAGAAGGCTAGAAGGTTTGTACGTTTTTTTGCAAATATTTTGGTAAGTTTAAGTAGGCTATGAACTAGATAAGGTTGTCAAATTCCGCTCTTTTGCTCTTCATTCAATGCTTCATAAAAAGAGTTACAGTGATCGAATTTAGTTCAAATATGCGCCGTTTTGTTCAATAATCCGTTTCCATTTAGGCAACTTCATAAGCCCCCCTCCTTGTTTGCGAAGAAATCGGACAGCCACTTTTCACAAGCCTCTTTTGAGTTCAACTTCACACCACCAAGGGTGTTCGCCATGGACAGAAACAGGTGGTAATCACTTGGCGCTATGTCCGGGCTATATGGTGATGCGGTAAAACATCCCATCCGAGCTCCCGTAGCTTCTGACGAGTCATCAACAAAGTGTGTGGTCTGGCGTTGCCATGGTGGAACTGACAAATTCTGGACGCTTCTAGTCGATCACCTGCTTCAACCAGTTGTTCGCAATAGAAGGTACAATTAAGCGTCTGGCCATATGGGAGCAGCTCATAGTGGATGATTTCCTTCCAATCCTACCAAACACACAGCATAACCTTCCTGGCCGTCAATCCTGGCTTGGCCACTTTTTGAGGCGATTCACCGGCCTTCAACCACGACGGTCTTCTTGATATTGTCGTATGTGTTCCATTTTTCGTCGCCAGTCACCATCTGCTTTAAAAATGGGTCGAGTTCGTTCCGCTTCAGCAGCATATCGCAAGCGTTGATTCGGTCCAGAAGGTTTTTTTTTGCGTCAAATCATGCGGCATCTAAACATCAAGCTTTCTTTTGTATCCAGCCTTCTGCAGATGGTTGAAAATGGTGTGGTGACTAACTCCCATCTCCTAGGCGATGTCACGAGATGCCACATGCCGGTCTAAGTCGATGACTTCCATGATTCGATCGGTATTCGTCGTCAAAGGTCTTCCGCAAGCTGGCTTATCCATGGTGTCGTTTTCACTGGCTCTGAATCGTCGAAACCATTCCTCCGCGGTTCGAAGTGATAGAGCACCATCCCCCAAAACATCATTAATCTCACGGAACGTTTCTCTAGCGGATTTGCCTTTAACGAAGGAAAACTTTAAAGTAGCGCGAATTTCGTTGAATTTGTGAACTCCATGTTTACAGGTCTATAACTGTTGGACGCAATGTTATGTCAAGACCTTTCAAATGATGTATAGTATTGCCAGATACGAGCTCTGTAGCGTTTTGTACATAGCCGGAAAATTCAAAACCTAAAAAGGCGGAAGAGATATTCGACAACCTTATATGTTCTATTTCCAATGTTTTTGTTAGACATTTAAATTAATTTGTTGTTCCAAGAGGTGAGTTGTTGTTTTTTAAGGAAAAAAATGAAATCATACAATCTCACGCATTATTTGTTAAGACTTTATTTTCATCTTCATCATCATCTTCTTCTCCTTGTGGCGCTACAGTCCGGGATGGACTCGGGCCTCAACCAACATGCCTCTCCAGCCAGCACGATCTTTCGCTAGCTGCCTCCAATTGTGCATTCCAAGTTGGTTGAGGTCCTTATCCACTTGTGTGCTCCATCTTAGCCTTCATAATCATGGATATTCCAAGAGAAAGGAGGGTACAAGTCATTGCGTTACATGCACACGTTAAGAAAACCATCCGAGAGATTTGGAGTTGGAGTTTCAAAATCCAGTGTTTTAAGGATTATTGCTCAACACAGGGTTACTGAATCAATTGAATCCAATCGGAAGGGTCATTGCGGGCGGAAACGCAAAGCAACGAAACATGACGAGAAGGTTTTGAGAAAAAATAGTATAATCAATTCTGACAAGACAAGTTTTGACCTGCGATGGGAGTGGACAAAAGCTGGCGGACAGGTAGATGCGTCTACAGTCCTAGGCCTCTTCCGGAAGTTGGTTGAAAGGCAAGAAAGCCTCTAAAAAAGAAAAACAGTTTTTGACCGAAAAAATGAGACAGAAGCGACTAAATTGGGCTAAAAACATAAGAAAAGGACATTAGACAATTGAAAGAAAGTTGTTTTCTCGGACAAGAGTCACTTTGAGTGCTCGACTACCGGGTAAGTGTCTTTCGAAAGAAAAATCCGACCCGGCCATATCGTTCAAGCGCCAAAAAACACCCTCTCAAAGTCATGTTTTGGGGCTGTTTTAAATTTGAAGGCCCTGGAATTCTTAAGCTAATGGAAGGTATGTTGAACAGCACCAAATACGCAGAAGTTTTAACTCAATTGCTGCTTCCAACCATTCAGAGGAGACGTTCCGTAGCAGATTAAATTTTCCAACAGGATCTTGCTCCATGTCACACATCAAAAAAAAGACACAGTATTTTGCAAACCATAAAATTGATGTTCTAGATTGACCTGAGAACTACCCTGACCTCAATTCAATTGAGAATCTGTAAGTAATTACCAAAGGAAGGCTCAGAAAGAGAGACTGCACTACAAAAACTAAGCACTACAAAAACTGAGCTAACGACTTGTTTGAACAATGTCAAAAAGAGTCAACGCACTTATAAAAGCCAAGAGAGGCCATGTTATTATTTTCTAATTTTAATTAAAAATAAAGTAAGATATATTAAAAATTTCGTTTGTCCCAATTTATTTGCACACGACTGTATGTATAAGGTTAAGTCAACCACTTTTTACAAGATTATCTACACGAGAGACAAGATTATCAACATTTAACGACGCCTTGGTATGTTTTTGACCATTTAAACTGGTGTAAGGATGAAGGTTAAAGAAGGCAAATATGAGATCAGAGGTAACGGTTATTTCTCTTCGTTGAATCCGCTCTAGAAGCTAGTGAATGGGCGAACATTTGCTAAGCTCTCCTTATGGTCAGTGAAAATGAAATTAAAATAGTTTCGAAAATATGTGCTTAATGTCAAAATGAAGTTATCGCCCTTTTTCTTAAGGTTTGATCCCGAGCACACTTAGAAACAGAGCGATAATTTGCTGTCGAGATGAGACTTCTTTAAGCTGTTGTGTGAGTTGCATGCTGCTTGCTCTAAAGCTTTTAGTACACCATTGCACCATCGACTTCTGTTCCTGATCCAGAAACAGAAATACCTAAAATTGATAAATCTGAAGACTGGGACAACGAACCTGTTGCCAAATTTGCACTAGTTCTCCGGTTTTGTCAACTTCCGCAGCGCCACCACCAGCAAGAAGGCGGAGCAGTTACGCTTAAGAGGAAGGGAGTAGATAGAATAAGCTTAGAAAACAAACAAAATGTAGAACGTAACTATACACACACGTTTTAAGTTCGACTTTGTTCCGCAATTTTAAAGTGTCCGATATGTGAGTTGTATTTTTGTAAATGAATATACCAGGTATACCCGTATGAAGTGAGCGTGAAGATACAAATGACTCGATAGATAGATGAAAAAGCCCTTTTTTTTTTTTTTGTTTGTTTGTTTGCTATGACATCTGTGCAAAATATTTAGCAGACATCAAGTCATTGAACAGACAACATCATTTTTTTCATCGTGATAAAAATGTCGAATTTTGTACCAGAAAGTGATGATTTGCGGAAAGCATTAATGTTTTGTTTTCATTTGAAGAAAAGTGCTGCAGAGTCGCATCGAATGCTTGTCGAGGCATATGGTGATCACGCTCTATCAGAAGTAACATGCAAAAGATGGTTTCAACGGTTCAGAAATAATGATTGTGAGGTGAAAAATGAAGAACGTGGAAGACCACCAAAAAAGTTTGAAGACGCCGAATTGCAAATGATATTGGATGGAGATGACACTTTGGGTCAAGAGCAAATGGCAGCAATGTTAAATGGTGCACAACAAACAATTTCTGACCGTTTAAAAGCAATGGAAAAGATCCAAAAGTGTGGAAAATGGGTGTCACATGAATTAAATGGAAGACGGATGGAAAACCGAAAAAACACTTGTGAAATTTAGGTTCAAAGGCAGGAAAGAAAATCGGTGTTGCATCATCACCAAACTTGGCTCCTTCCGACTACAATTTGTTTTCATCGATGGGACACGCATTGGCTTAGCAGCACTTTGATTCCTACGAGGAGGTCGAAAATTGTGTGTGCTTTAAAAGACGAACAATTTTATTGGCGTGGTATTCACAAATTGCCAGAAAGGTGGTCAAAATGAGTAGAAAACAATGGTCAATACTTTGAATAAAATGTTTTTACTTTCCCATTAATAATTAGTGATTTATTGTAAAAAAACACTCATTTCATGAAAATATCCGCAATTTTAAAGTGTCCGATATGTGTTATATTTTCGTAAATGAATATATCTTCTGTTGCTTTAAAAACTTTTCAAATTTAAGAATTTGGAATATTTTTCAAATTCATCCACCGAGATCTAGAAATTATCCTGAAATCCATTTGAAGTTAAAATTCAAACGTCGGTAATGTGAATTCATAACATTCCGAAAATGTAATCGAATCGAAACTATTCCATCGGATATGCAAAGAATTCATTCCAAATTCAGACTTAATTTCGCTGCAGGGCTCATATAAAAGAAAATCATTAACTGGTTAAACGGATGGAATTTCTTGCAATTGGTTTATAATTAAGAACTTTAAGTGGAGAACATTTTTCTCAATATTTAAAATATATTTCTTTTGATTTAGAAGTGTTGCAGAAGGTATTTGAAGGCAGAAATCGAAGCATGACAGGAATTATTTTTTCCAAATGTTCATCGGACTGTAGCCGTGTCCTTTTGTTGCTTGACAAGCATATAAGCATTTTCTAAGACAAGTAAGAAACCAAGTTGAAAGATGAAAATTTTCCCGACTGCACGTGATGGGTTGATAGCAGAAGTGACCTGAAGAACTGAAATGCGGAAAGTTTCTTAGAACCTACGACCTGATCCCTCGTGGGTTGCTGTGATTATCTATTGCTATCGAAACAACACAACTCGATGCACAAAGGTCATACTCTAAAAGATTGCCATCCTTTCAGTATTGTTGTGCATTGGATATATGAAACTGTCTGCAGCGGGCAATATGTGAAAAACAAAGACCATGAACTGTTCCAACTTAACCACATACAACGCAAAAACAACAGTTTAAAGACTCGATACGAGCTTCTGGTCTGCAGTTAAGTTCCGACGGCTTTAAGACGAGTGCATGGACAAGTGGAGCTGGCCACTTAAGTTAAGAAGTGCACGAGGGTATCATATAGTTATACTGAAGTGTCAATTTTCAGAATCAGTAAAGGTTCCTTTTGATTTTGTTTACTTCATAAATAATGGATGAACACTTCAAGAACGAATGCGTTCAAACTTTTAGGTGTTTTTATAAGCTTTACGTTGCTTGTGTCAAACGTTTTGACACTTGTGCCAGCCTCTCCTTAACCAACTATACACAGGCAGCATATTCAAGAGAACCGTTGCCATATTAGAAGGCGTACCTTTAATAAAAATAATTGTGTGGCGCGACAGTCCACAGGAGGACCAGGGGCTAGCTTGTTCATCAACTACTCGTGTTATGCGCGCTACTCTATCACGAGTAGAAATCGTAACTTTGATGTTGCTATTTTTTTTACCATACGTCTTAAAGCTTAATGGTAGAAAATCAAGTCACTCAGCCTGGACTTTTTAACTCCAAATGTATTTGAGAGCAAAAAAGTAACAGAAGAGTTACCCCATCAACAAAAAATTTCTCAAAGTCAATTCGAAAAGATAAAAAAAAGTCGTCTGTCTATGACTCAGACGCTATAACCCACGATAAATATGAACCGAAAAACAAATACAGTAAACTCTATAAAATAAATAACACGCAAAGTTTCATAGCCAAAAAAACCTCAGAAAAGTAATAATTCCGAATACACTTTCCACATCGATTAAGCGCTTCACTCAGTAAAAAATAAAGCAGACATTTTAGATTGATCACCGTTCATATGTAAGACCAATTAATCATATTCCAAAAACCCCCTTCATTTAGCCAATATATACGCATCAATTGTGAATGCAAAGGTTCTCACAAATTGCACTTGCCCACTTTTTTCAATGTGTTTCTGTGAAAATCGAAAAACGAGTTCTCATTGAAGAGCACCAGTTTTGCATTGTCAACTTGAAAACAAACATTTTTAACCGTTTAACAAATGGAGACTGTTCACTGAAACGGAACGTCAACAGCCGTCAACAGTCGGCGCGCACTCAAAGCTCTTCAGTCGCCTGACATTGAACAATATCTAGTCATGTAAGGTGTATCTTCAAACCACTTCAAAACGAACAAATTTACCGAATTCAGTTTGTTTCTGTTTGATTACATAAGAACCGCGGTGAAAGATTGTTTTGAGTTGTGAGAGAAAACCGGAAATCATCGAATCACATGATCGATCGCGGCGTTGTGTGTTCCCATGGAGTGCTTACTTACTTTTTGCATTTCCTGTAAACTTTGCTCGGCTCGCTGAAGGCCCTCCATGTCCTGCGCCATTCGCCTGAGGTGTTTCTTTGCATTTTTATTCTGCTGATAAGCATACCAACATCCGATTATCGCACTGAGCAGAAGCGTTACCAATATATAGTCCTTCCATCTGGTGCCGGTCTCTGAAAGGCGAACACGGAACAGGGTTACAGGATTTAGTTTCAAAAACAAAGTCTTCTTACCTCTTGGTGGACCGAACAACACAACATCCATCGCTTTTAGGGCAATCTTTTGCTTGTGAATCGGATCTTTAATCCCTAGCACATTACCCACATAGTGCATGTTATTCACTGCCAATCTGAAAAGAGATGATCAAATGAGCGGCAATTAGGTGGCGGTCGGTGTTGCGAGCTGGTGCTGCCACTGCTTTTCATTGTCGTCTACAGTTAATGACGAGAAGTACGACCAAATAATACACCTGTCTCGCACTCCACGTACAATAATGGCAGCTAGACTACATGATACGAATGGATGTATTTCACCCGGTGGATCGGGTTGAAGTGAAACTGTTTCGTACTGCTGTCGAGAGCGGAGAGAACGTCGAGAACGTCGAGAACGTCAAGAGGAGAGAAAAAAATACATCTCGCGAATCATGCCAATGCTAGGTGACAGCAGATTGTTTCAAGGGTAGGTGAAGTTGTGAAGTGTTTCGAGACATTCCACGGAAGGCGTTAATAAATATTTAGCCTTTAAAGACGAAACTCATTCAAGTGAGAAATTATAGAAGTGTCTGCGACTTTATCAATCACGCGGCGTGCGACTTTTTTATTAAATTTCAATTAATTTTATTGTTTAAAGTAGCAGGTGGGTAGTGAATGTGTTGAAAATGTGAGATATTGGCATGTTCTCCTTTAAGAGGAGCATTACCATTCATTTACACTCTATTCTTTGTAAACCTTACCTCGGCAGAGCAGCGCCCGTCACTTTATGCAATTTGAAAAGCTCCACATACTGTGGCAGCTGCACAGACTGCGCCAGCCAATCTGTGGTCTGTTCTATTGTCCAATTATGCACCTGCGAGTAGAGGAAAGGAAACTTGGATATCATCGTTTATTTGATAACAAAACTTATACTAACCTCTGATCGAAGCCATGCTTCCCACAGCTCTTTAACAGATATATGCATATCGTCGTTAAAATGAAATGCTTTCTGACGTTTTTCGTAACCCGAATCATACTTCAGTTCTTCTCTCAAAAACTAATAAAAAAGAAATACATTTTTGTTTTAATTATAAAAATTGGATAGTAGAAAAAAAATCAAATGTTTATTGACGTGGAAAGGATTTTCTCTAATAATAATAAATAATTCTGATTTGGATAGAAGGTAGGTAGGTTAAGGTGGCTGATGAATGCACTTAGTCCCATACAGGACCATTGTGCTGCCACACCATGTGGGAAGAACCTAAACTCAGCTGGAGCCGATAATAAAGTTTAAAATGTCGGCGGGAGGGGTTTTACTCAGGTCATGTAGGTGGTTGAGGAAGTAGCTTCCAAAGTGCTTGGACCTGAGGCGCGAGAGCGCTGGGCATGTGCATAGCAGGTGTAGGAAAGTTTCTGATTCTTCTTCATCCCTGCAGCTTCTGCAAAAATCGTTTGAGGAAGCCCCTAGCCTGCTAGCATGCGCACCGATTAGACAGTGATTAGACAGTGATCTTTTGAGCGATAGTAGCAGTCTGGAGCGTTTGGGTTCAAGAGAGGGCCACACCTCCCTCGAGACGCGACAAAGTTTATGGTTAGACCATCTGATGGATCGCGTTCAAGTGCAGTCCTGACTTGCATGTGGCGAGAGGGATACCGAGGTGTTCGTGTTCCTGAAGTAGAGGTTGCGTTGTGGCAAGCATGGCCAATTCGTCTGCTATTCAGTAACCCGGAATGTCTATGTGACCTGACTCCCAGCACAGGCATACCATATATTGAACTGATCAGCCATCTCATCTAAGGATGTGCGGCAGTTCATGACCGTCTTAGAGTTTGATGGGACAGATTCCAGGGATCTGAGTGCTACCTAACTGTCCGTGAGAATAAGGATATCAGCTGAGGATATTCTATTCCTCTTCAGCCAAGACAGTGCTTCGCGAATTTTTTTTTTTTTTTTTTATAATTGACGCGTGCAAAAGGGGTTGCGAGTACCCTTAAGCACGGGCCGAAGGTATAGAGGAAGAGAGGGAGAGGAGGTACCAATGCACATTGGTTTTAAATGCCTGTGGATTGTAATGAGGAGGAAAAATCGAGCTGGGAAGAGCATTCCAGATTCGTGTAGTGCGGCTAAAGAACGAGTCTCTGAATTTGACTGTACGTCCGAAAGAGGGCTTGAGGGTGAATTGATGGGCATTCCTAGCGAGGCGCGTATTGCGGGTGAATTCTTGTAGGGGAGGAATGCAACTGTCTAATTCATCTGAGCATTTCTTGTTAAAATAGCGATAAAAAAGTGACAACGACGCGACATTACGTCGGTGTTCTAACGAGTCAATCGTCTTCGCAATATTACTGTCACCTATAAGTTTTATCGCTCGCTTTTGAATTCTATCCAGCAGGTGCAGGGAGGTCTTAGAAGCACCTGACCAGATAGGAGCGTTATACTCAAGTTTTGGGCGTATGTATGCCTTGTATATTGTAGCCAGATCAGAGGGGGTGATCGCGAATGGCCATTACTTCAGCTTGGAACACCCTACAGTGATTGGGAAGTCTGAATTTTAGACTAAAGTTAAGATCCTCAGAGTAGACACCGCAACCAACGCCTTCGTTTGAATAGAACTAAACTGAGTTTTGAATTAGGGCTTCCTGGGTTCTTTCAAACATACACAACTCTATTGCTAACTCATCGAATGTTTTCACTTCATCCTCTACAGAACTCTAACACCCAGCAAGTTTCGAATTTTAGGGATACAATATGTTAAACTTTGCAAACAAACAATGTATTTGGTAATATTGTTTTTCGACCAAAAACCATTATTCGAGTCAAGCCATACAATCGTTAGCTTTGCAATATACAGCTGTGCAAAATAATAGCTCAATGTTCGACTTTGTCACTATTTTGCTATTTACTGCACAACATCCTTATTCTATCAGTAATCAAACCCATAAACAAGATAAGAAAAAAGTGCATTTTGAACTTAGAAAAGGCCCGTTATTCGGAATGACACCGAATTTCGGATTGTGCAAAACAATAGCACCAAGTGAAAAAATTCATGAATATCAAGTTAAAACCAATAAAATAGTAAAGCTTTTTGTTTTCATTTTGCTTATTGATCGTATAACCTTTATTTTTAAGTACAGCTTCACAACGTCGTGGCATGGAGTCGATTAAGGCCTGACATCGCTGAACAGGGATATTCTGCCACGCAACCTGCACAACATCCCATTGCTGTTTAGTATTCTGGGGTTTTGCTCCATATACAGCTTTCTTTACATCTATCCAATAGTTTTCAATAAGATTCAGGTCTGGAGACTGAGGCGTCCACTCCATAAATTTAACTCCATTGATTTAGAAAAATTCTTTGTCCAATTTGCTCGTATGTTTGGGTTCATTGTTTTACTGTAGAATCCAGCTAAGCGCCATGTTTTACTCTGCGTAAGGGAGCATGGCTTCTCATATTACGCTGACTTACACTTCGGCGATCATCATCGGTTTTATCCTAAAAATGGGACCAGTACCATACTAGGAAAAGCATCCTCATACTTTAATTTTTGCTACACCGTGATTAACAGTCTTTACAGTTTGAAACTCATGTTTTTTCGCCAGCGACAAATGTCCTGGTGTGGCCGCCGTGGAGTAGTGGGTAGAGTGAGACGCTCACACGAAGAAGGGTGTAGGTTCGATTTCCAGCTCAACACCAATTTTTCGAATTTTCCACGACACCACCTCTTTCGAGCTAATGACAACACTCAAAGAGTAATAAAAGCTTCTCAAATTTCGCCGTTCGGAGTAGACCAAATACTGTAGGTCCCTTCTACTCGTGAGAAAACAGTAGCGCGCACAAGACGAGTAGTTGATGAGCAAAGTAGGCCCTGGTCCCCCTTTGGACTATAGCGTCAACAATTATAATTATTAAATGTCCTGGTACCAAGAGTACCAAATATAACTTTTTTGAATTCGTCCGCCATTTGGAAAGTTCCCAATTTAGCTGTTCTTTCGCAAATTTGCTTCGTTTTAATAGGTTGATTTGTGACAGTAGTGGTACCTTTCTGGGACTTCTGACAGGTAAATTCTTCTTGAGCAGCTTTCTTCTTATTGTTGATGTCTCCACGGATAAATTTAATTTCTCTTTTCTGTTCCTAGCGTTCATAAACGGGGTTACGTTTAACTAATCATACTATTTGTCGTTCATCGGCGGGGTTAAGTTTCGGTTCTCTTCCTTTTGAATGTATTTTTTGTCATTTAATAATAATTGTTGGCGCTACAGTCCAAAGGGGGACCAGGGCCTAGCTTGCTCATCAACTACTCGTGTTGTGCGCGCTACTGTTCTCTCACGAGTAGAAGGGACCTACAGTTTTTTGCCGACTCCGAACGGCGAAGTTTGAGAAGCTTATTACCAGGTATACCAGTATGAAGTAAGTGACAAGATACAAATGTCTCGATAGGGAACATTTGTTGTGAACGAGCCCTAATTTTTTTTTTTTTTGTGGTTGTTTCCTATGACATCTGTGAAATATATTTAGTATACATCAAGTCATTGAACAGACAACATCATATTTTTTCATCGTGTTAAAAATGTCGAATTTTGTACCAGAAAGTGATGATTTGCGGCAAGCATTAATTTTGTGTTTTCATTTGAAGAAAAGTGCTGCAGAGTCGCATCGAATGCTTGTCGAGGCATATGGTGATCATGCTCTATCAGAAGCAACATGCAAAAGATGGTTTCAACGGATCAGAAATAAAGATTTTGATGTGAGAAATGAAGAACGTGGAAGACCACCAAAAAAGTTTGAAGACGCCGAATTGCAAACGATATTGGATGGAGATGACTCTTTGAGTAAAAAGCAAATGGCAGCAATGTTAAATGTTGCACAACAAACAATTTCTGATCGTTTAAAAGCTATGGGAAACATCCAAAAGTGTGGAAAATGGGTGCCACATGCATTGAATCAAAGACAGATGGAAAATCGAAACCGAAAAAAACACTTGTGAAATTTTGCTTCAAAGACACGAAAGAAAATCAGTTTTGCATCGGATTGTTACTGGTGATGAAAAATGGATTTATTTTAAGAATTATAAACGGAAAAAATCATGGGTTCCCAGATTAACCCATCAACATCGACTGCAAAACCAGATCGATTCGGCAAGAAGACAATGCTGTGTTTGGTGGGACCAGAAAGGTGTGCTGTACCACGAGCTCCTAAAACCTGATAAAACCGTTAATACTGATCGCTGAACCATGCATTGATCGAGAAACGACCAGAATGGGCCAGAAGACACGGCAAGGTAATTTTGCTCCATGTCAATGCAGCTGCACACAAAGCAAAACCGGTTCAGGATACAATCAAAACACTTGGCTGGGAGCAGCTACCCCACCCGACGTATTCACCAGACTTGGCTCCTTCCGACTACCCTTTGTTTTCATCGATGGGACATGCATTGGCTGAGCAGCACGTTGATTCCTACGAGGAGGTCGAAAATTGGGTGTCTGATTGGTTTGCTTTGAAAGACGAACAGTTTTATTGGCGTGGTATTCACAAATTGCCAGAAAGGTGGTCAAAACGTATAGAAAACAATGAACAATACTTTGAATAAAATGTTTTTACTTTCCCATTAAGAATTAGGGTTTTATTTTCAAAAATTTCATTACCGGTATACCTGATAACTAGGTCAACTTCCCAACTAATCTACGTGTTTTCTACAACAATTTAAACTCAATGCTGTAAAATGATGCACCTTGATGATACCTTGCGCTCAGATCTTTTTAAAACAAAAAACAAATATGACTGATTTTCCTGACATTTGCCTTACAAAATCCATATTCCTCATAATATACAACTTATTTCTGTCTGCTTACGATTGAAACAGCCTGTGAGACTTTATCGCGTGTTCGGAGAAATGTAACTGAAGTATAGAAGTCATGTAGTACTGAATCAAAACCTTCGAAATTGAGGTTGTTTTCAGACAACGATTCGTCAGCGTTTTCTGAGCCATAGCGATTTGTTTCTACGAATTTTTCTCATTAACTTGACCTTGATCAGCAACTCTTGGAAGTATTGTACTTTTATAAATGATCTCCTGTCTGTCACTTCTAATCCAATTCACTTTTTCGCTGATGACAGTACTGTAAGGTTTTCATATTCGTTCCTCGGCTCTCCACCCTCCTCTTCGGCCATAGACTTGCAACGGCAGCGTATGTTAATCTCATTTAATTCCGATCTTGACAGCATAATTGCTTGGAGTAAAAAGAATAGAGTATAATTTAATGCTTCCAAAACACAGTGCCATGAATGGCTCCTGCGTTGTTGAAACTGAACAACTTTCCATCGTCGTTATGTGTATCAACTCAGCACTAAGTTGGAACGATCACATATTCGAGATTGCCAACAATACAGCGAAATGTCTAAGTTTTTCAAAGCGATGCAAGCAATACTTCACCCCTTCTGACCTAGGAACAATATATGTATAAGGCGCACATCCGCCCAATGCTTGAGTACAACGCTCCCGTCTGCTCCGGTGCTCCTAAGACCTCTCTGCACTTATTAGATAGAATCCAACAGTGGGCGATTAAACTTACTGGTGATAATAAGGCTGCGTAGTCAATTTACTCGCTAGAACATCGACGAAATGTTGCGTCTCAATCACTATTCTGTCGCTATTTCAACAAAAAATTCTGTAACGAGTTAGCCAGCTACATTGCTCCCCTTCAAAAATTCACTCACAATACCCGCCGCGCTAGGAACGCTCACCCGTTCACCCGTTCACCCGTTCACCCTTAAGACCACCTTCGGACGTACAGTCAAGTATAGGGACTCATTCTTCAGCCGCACCACACGAATATGGAAGGCTCTTCCCAGCCCAACTACAATCCACAGGCACTTAAAACCAATATGCATCAGTACCTCTTTTCCCTCTCTTCCTCTATACCTTCGGCCCGTGCTGTGACTTAATTCCACTCACTTAAGGGTATAAACAATCCCTTTAGTGAGTGCCAATTTAAAAAAATATGAGTCACTGTGAGTACAGCATTGCTTGTGAATCCCCTTTTTTTGATTATCCAATTCCATGCTTTCTGCACATTTGTTCTAAATGCTTTTTGAGACAAAATGACTCTATATCAAATTTAAATAAATAGATTGTATGACTGACAAATGAGCCGAGGGCACACAAGTGCCATCATTCCACATTTATCCAGTCCGTAGCAGGATGTAAACCCCCGCGCAACTAAACAAATTTGACTTAACTCGATTCAAACACTTTGTCCTGGAAGAACCCATCCGTCAAATAGCATATAGAATCGCTTTCAATAGAGGAAGCAATCATATCTTTAGTATTAAGTTTTACACACTTCAAAACCGCGTGCGCAAATGTGGTCAACAATAATCTCACAATTGGGTTTCGCTACAGTCCACAGGAGGGCCCTAGCTTGCTCATCAACTACTTGCGTTGGGCGCGCTACTGTTCTCTCACAACAACGTGTTGAAGGGAACTACAGTGTTTTTCCGATTCGGAACGGCAAGTTTTTTCTTTGACAGTAATTACTGTTTGAGTGTTGTCAGCAGCACGAAAGAGGTAATGCCGTGAAAAATTCGAGGTATTGAGACGGGAATCGAGCCTAAACCTCCGGTGTGTGTGTGTCGCACTCTCCGCAGCGAGCCCAACCGAAAATCCGAAACTCACTAGAAAGTTTGACACTGCTTTAAAAGGACCCAATTAACAGGCTTAATGCATTAAAAATTCTTTCTGAATAGAAGTATATCTTGTTTACATTTACGATCAGTTTATGCTCAGAACATTGGGACGCAAATATGCCCTATATGCGAGAAATTTGCTTTCGATAGGTTGGGGATTATCAAACGCTAACCATCTCAATGTGAAACATTCGGAACCTTAAGTTCATTCATTCATTCATATTTATTTTGAAATAGAGATTTGTCTTGTCGCCCTTGTCCTTAGTTTGAAAAGAAAATTCTCCATGTCAACAAGTGCATTAAGTTCTATAGTATGAAGTGCGTCTACTTCGGTTTGTTTTGTGTTGTCAAAAAATCTGAATTTACAGACAACACCCAGTGTGTATGAATTTCAAACTAAATTTTCAACTTTTCTTCGCTTGTTGATAAAGGTACCCCTTTGTCTTGTGGACTTCAGTGCTACTCAAAACAAAAGGAAGGAAACGTTCGTTCTATACGCACATTGAATTTGAAGTTTATGACAACTGACATTGATTACTTTTCGAGGTATATGCTTTTGTCCATACCCCCAGCGAAGTTTGAGAGGTGCAACATCTTAGGATATGATAACGGTTTGAAGTGAAAGTCATTGAATTCTATATTCAAAAAAAAAAAAAAAACAAACAAACAATATACAAAGACAGGACTCATTGACATCCTTTAAAAGCAGGATTTAAAGCAATGAAATTCCTTGGCAATACAGCTCACCGGAAAGCAAGGCTCCCTAAGCAACTACTCGTCATCTTGGTTTCTTTTCGCAAATAAAGGAAAAATACAATTTATTTCCAAAAGTATTCGAAATGGCAACATTTGAAAGTTTTCTTTTAGTCAAGTTAGTACCTCAACAGAGGTGGTGCCTTGAGAGTATGCGAGACATCTTGTCAGAGACGTATCCTGAGATTATTTGCGTTCAGGACAAACAACAAATCCCATACTTTATGTAGCAGCTGTAAACTTTGATCTGTTCGAAAACAACGTTTTCTTCTATTCTTGTTTTTTTTCCGTTGCTTCTTTTTCATCTTCTTTTTCTTGTGGCGCGACAGTCCACAGGAGGGCCAGGGCCTAGCTCGCTCATCAACTACTCGTGTTGTGCGCGCTACTGTTTTCTCACAAGTAGAAGGGACCTAGGGGTTTTTGCCGACTCCGAACGGTGAAATTTGCCGAGCTTTTTCTTAGAAAGTTCTTATTCTTTGAGTGTTGTCAGCAGCTCGAAAGAGGTGGTACCGTGAAAAATTCAAAATATTAGTGTTGAACTGAGAATCGAACCTAGACCCTTCGGCGTGTTGGCGTCGCACTCTACTCACTACGCCATGGCAGCCACATTCAAATAATTCCCTGTATCGCACACACCGCAGACTTCTAAATTCCGATCGCAAGGACTATCTTCAGCTAACTGCTGCGCAGTTTCAGAGATTCAACATTGCGCTCGTTCGTTGTTTGCATTCGGTGACTTTCTTTTGCGCGTACGATTTGTGTACCCACACCGTACCGATTAAATAAATCTTTACCAAAGAATTGACATTCATAGCAGTCCCCTCCTGGCTAATTGTACTGGCTACTGATAACAGAAAATTCAATTAGCCGCTGAGATAATGGTAAAGTTGCTAGCAACGCGAATGCCAATGACGTAATCTTCAATTTCATGGAACGCAGCATTCGTGCGCAAACATCGGCAGGCAAAATAACTGTGACCTCAATATTTTGTGCAAGAAAGATACCAAATGTGTGAATAAATTTCCAACGCTTGCTGCTGCCGTGTTCAGCATCAAAGCGAAAGCCCCAATCTGTGCGAGTGGGTTTTCAAAAGAGCCTAGTTGAGAGTGAGAAAGTTTTTGCACAAGGTGACTTGTGGTCGACAAAGTTTAATACTCATGAAATGTGACGGGGTACTGAAGGTTTGCATGCTACAAGGCGTTCATTCGATAAACGAATGATGAGTAATCCATCCATCACTGGTAAAGGCCTTGAATTTGTACTTGCACTGAGAGAAAGGATTGGGTTTGCTTTGTGCCTCAGAAGTGTTTTTTTTTTCACAGCGGGGGTGGCGGGGCTGAATATATCTAAAATTGAAATTTTATCTCTGCGCGGGTATTCTGATATTTTCAATTTGTTTGCAGAATGATAAGGATGACTGCGAAAATGGTTAGGAAATTGTCTAGCTTCATAGCAACTCGCAGTTGCTTGTGGCTAATGGAGAACGTTCAAAAGAAGAGGTTATTCAAATTTTTTGTCTAATGACCTAGTTTTTCTTCGTCAGGGCAGTGTACCCCATAGTGGCCACTGAGGCGTAGTGGGTAGAGTGTGACACTCAAACCCCAAATGTCCTGGTTTGATTCCCGGCTAAACACTTCTTTCGAGCTGCTGACAACACTCAAAGATTAGTAATTGCTTATGAAAAAACTTCTCAAACTTCGCCATTCGATATCGACAAAAAACTGAAGGTCCCATTTATTCGTGGGAGAACATAACACGAGCAGTTGATGAGGAAGCTAGGCCCTGGTCTCCTTGTGGACTGTCGAGTCATCGAATTATTATTAGTGTGCGGATTTACGAATCTTACGAATAAAATAAATGTTTGTTACAAAGCCAAAGGATACGAATAGTCTTTAACAGATTTTCATGTCACACACTGTCGCACAAAAAACACAACCTGCACTACACACACTTCCCCTGCTGTTATTATTTCTCACAACAATCTCAACTGTGTACGATGGAAGTTGACAGCGTACTGACACATCACATTTTGCAAAAGAAACTCCACAGCGATTGTGGTACAATGGCGATTAGCAGTCGAAGCATTTATCCCTTCAAAATGTAATGCAGTCCTTTCTTAAGTTACCAGGTATATCCGATTGAAGGCATATTTGGCAGGAGAGTTCACAGCCTGCTTTGAAAATGGATTATCCCCAGGAATACATTGTTTGTAACTTGTTTTCTTTTCTAGTCTAAACAACTGCTATTGTTAAGTTTTATTAATTTAATTATTAATTAATTAACACCAATTTAAAACAGTGTAGAGTCTTCCCCGATAATTTCGTAAGAAGTACAAATTGTTTAGTTACTCCCTATAAAGAAAGTCAGTTGGGATCACTTTTAATAATGTCACTTTAAGTAAGTTTGAGGGAAAAAGTTTTTATATTTTGGTTATTTAATATTTAAACGATTAGGTGTGTTCTTTCTCCACTAAATTCTGGAGTCTCTTATATGTTAAAAAGTGGGGGTAAAAATATCTGAGACAGAGGCAAAATCTCAAAACGGGAACCTGAATGAACCAAATGCCTAAATTATGCCATTTATGAAATGTCAAATTTGAATAGATGTGGTTTCGTAACCGAAATAAGCATTACAAAAAGTACAAAAGAACGCAAATTTACGAAAGTCGGTTTTCGTATGCCAAAAAATGGTCCTGCTCACTTGAGCGATCGCTTTGGTAGCCTGAACGATTGCGTTTGGGTGCGCACTTTGACGTTTCTCTTTTTGACGTTTTTAATTTTGTTGAAAATAAAGGTTTCTTCTTTTGTGGCCGCCGACCGGTAAGGAGTTATTTTTCTGTGATCAAAGTGAAATCGACTACAACTACGAACATCCCCGAGGGAATTCTAAACTGCAAACATTTTTTTAGGTTTAATGTGGCAGGGTGGGGAAACATTTTACTAGAGTCCTCATGCGGAACACGCGCATAACTTATCGTTCGGCAGAGATTTTGTTTTTCTCTGTCAAGGGATCAGTTCCGCATTATAAAACTGAATTTGCCATTAACGAATCGAATAAACCTTTGATTTCATCATTGGAGAAGTGTTGATCAGGTAGGCTATGTTTTTGATTAAATAGAAGTGAATTCAGGCCAATACGACGGGCGGGGTAGCACTTTCCATTTTCGTGTTTCTAATGTGTTGATGCTTCAACGCATACAGATTCTGCTTCTTATACAAACACGTTACAATAAATTTAGTCTTCATAACCGGCAGAAATCCTCTTCATAACGTTGCAGAAATAAAGTACGGAATATGTATTGTAACTGATGAAACCAACAAGCTGTAAAATTTGCCTATCCACCTATGTGTGTCATTCAACATAGATTTGTGAATGAATTCTTCTTCTCCTTCGAGTGACTACCAATAACTAACATTTTCAGAATTGGTGTTAACAATTCAATTCAGAATTACAAACAAGTTGTACCGGTATGAAGTGAGCGTCAAGATACAAATATCTTGATAGGGAACATTTGTTGTGAACGAGCCCTTATTTTTTGTTTTGTTTGTTTGCTCTGACATCTGTGAAAAATATTTAGTATACATCAAGTCATTGAACAGACAACATCATATTTTTTCGTCGTGTTAAAAATGTCAAATTTTCTAACAGAAAGTGATGCTTTCCGGAAAGCATTAATTTTTTGTTTTCTTTTGAAGAAAAGTGCTGCAGAGTCGCATCGAATGCTTGTCGAGGCATATGGTGATCATGCTCTATCAGAAGCAACATGCAAAAGATAGTTTCAACGGATCAGAAATAATGATTTTGATGTGAGAAATGAAGAACGTGGAAGACCACCAAAAACAGTTTGAAGACGCCGAATTGCAATTGATATTGGATGGAGATGACATTTTGGGTCAAGAGCAAATGGCAGCAATGTTATATGTTACACAAACAATTTCTGACCGTTTAAAAGCTATGGGAAAGATCCAAAAGTGTGGAAAACGGGTGCCACATGAATTGAATGAAAGACAGATGGAAAACCGAAAAAAACACTTGTGAAATTTTGCTTCAAAGACACGAAAGAAAATCGATTTTGCATCGGATTGTTACTGGCGATGAAAAATGGATTTATTTTAAGAAACCTAAACGGAAAAAATCATGGGTTAATCTGGGACAACCTTCAACATCGACTGCAAAACCAGATCGATTCGGCAAGAAGACATTGCTGTGTGTTTGGTGGGACCAGAAAGGTGTGCTGTACCACGAGCTCCTAAAACCTGGTGAAACCGTTAATACTGATCGCTATCGACAACAGATGATCAATTTGAACCATGCATTGATCGAGAAACGACCAGAGTGAGCTAGAAGACACGGCAAGGTAATTTTGCACCTGCACACAAAGCAAAACCGGTTCAGGATACAATCAGAACACTTGGCTGGGAGCAGCTACCCCACCCGCCGTGTTCACCAGACTTGGCTCCTTCCGCATTGGGACATTCTTTGACTTTGATTCCTACGAGGAGGTCGAAAATTGGGTGTCTGATTGGTTTGCTTTAAAAGACGAACAATTTTATTGGCGTGGTATTAACAAATTGCCAGAAAGGTGGTCAAAATGTGTAGAAAACAATGGCCAATACTTTGAATAAAATGTTTTTACTTTCCCATTAATAATTAGTGTTTTATTTTAAAAAAAACTCATTTCATACCGGTATACCTGGTAAACCTGAGGGAGAATGGTGACAAGTTGCTAAATGGATACACCTATTCAACTGATAACAAATTTTTCTCTGCAAGGAAACAATGAGGCGAATAATGATACAAAGACTAATTTTGAGTCTTAACAAGCATTGCTTCACAAACCCTTATTTGTGTGAATGTTATGCAAAAATAGCAGAAAGAGTCACTGAAATTTGTATCAAATAAAAAAGCAGTATAAAGTAGTTGTATGCCTTAGACGAACGTCATAGTGATAAGTTTCATCTGGTTATGTTTTTCATTTGGAAAACAAGGAGTATAACTGTCACAGAGTAACGTTGAAAACAGGGGACAATCCAATCAAACCGTTCTCAGTTGTATTTTGATACAAGTTACAGGTTTGGCTTGGATTACAATGCCACGTAATTTGTGATAAATGGAATTCACACGACTAAGGATGAAAGCTGCCGTGGCGTAGTAGGTAAAGTGCGACACACACACGAACATGTGACATCCCAGGTTAGATTACCGCATTTAACACCGTGTATTTTTCACGGCACCACTTTTTTCGAGCTGCAGATCTCAAACTCAAAGATTATTCACTGTTTTTGAAAAAACTTCTCATAGTTCGCCGTTCGGGGTCGGCAAGAAACGTAATTTAACTCATGAGAGAACAGTAGCGCGCACAAAACGAGGAGTTGATAAAAGACGTTGGCCCCGATCCCCTTGCACGATGTCCAACATATTTACATAGGCGGCTGAAAACTACATTCTCTAAGATACCCCAAGGCCCTCAGCTACAGTGACAGTCAAGAGAGTAGGACCACCGAATATCATTTTAACTTTCATACACACTTTTGTCTTCTTTAATTTAATATTGTTATTGTTTTAAAAAAGCAAAATAAAAATAAATGAACAAAATTTGAATAGTATTTAGGTCATAACAAAAAAAAATTATTTTTTATCAAAAGCGTGAATAAAAAGGGGACAAAACAATAAGACCATCATAAAAAATCTACTAAGGTTCCGAACAGTCTGCGGCAAGTGTTTGTCGGTATGGCGGACCAAGCTGATTGAATTTTGTTCCACAGTTATTCTTTATGTTTTGCTTCTTCAGCTCCAAGGGACTTTTTCACGATTCCTCACAAATTCTCTGGGGGATTAAGGTCTGGAAATTGGAAGGGTCAGGTTATGGGATCGACATTAGGCTCTTCCAACCACGTTTTCGCGGCCGCCGTGGCGTATTGGGTAGAGTGCGACGCTCACATGCAGAAGGATCTATTTCGGCTCGAATTTGTTAACTTTTTTCTTCAAATCTTCACTACTTGCATGCCAGCCTAATGTACGATAGTCGTCATTCGCGATTAAACCCCAGACCATAATATTTCCGCCTCCATGTTCTTCGGTTTTGCGTATGTTCTGACCCTGGTATGCTGCAGTTTTTGGACGCTTGACCCACCTCATCTGATCCCACTAAATGGATCTTACTTTCATCCGACCAAAGAATATTTCGCCATTTTTTTTTTTTTGTTTTCTGGCCCTATCCTTACGAGATGTTCTTTAGCAAATTGGATTCTACTTTTCCTATGTTTCTTTGGTACGAAGTGGTACCTTCCTGGGGTTCTACCAAAGAGAATTTTTCCTCTAACCCCCTATTATTCAAGAACAAAGCACTATTCAAGAACAAAGAGGAAAGTCTCGTTCACGTTTGATGTCTGCAGCTGAGAAGAACGAGTCAAGCGTTTAATGTGGACTTCATCTTTTGGAGATGTTTTTCGTGGACGACCATGTGAAATTTTAACAGCTGTAGCGCATTAGAAGCAAATGCATTCGACCTTCCTACTAGCCTGGACGCCTCCTGCTGTGAGTGTCCTTCCTGTGTAAGTTTTCGGATCAAGTCCCTTTCGGTTACAGAGCAGCGCACGCCGCGACCCATTTTACCTGCTTTCATGAATAATTCGATGCAACACACAGATATTGTAAATTCTATACTTATAGTGAATTCGTTAAAAAACAATACAAGACACAATAAAAAAAAACCAAAAAACCATTGTGCTGGTATCATTATTTTGTCCGGACTAGAGGCAGTTCCTTCACATTTAAAGAAAAATTTTCTTCAAATGTTCTTGTTTGGGAAGGAAGTACCGTTACCATCAAAGAAAAATATGCAAACAGACGTCATATTGGATTTTATTTCAGTGAAAATAATGTAAATGTTCGATATTTTTCCTACTGGTCTTATTGTTTCGTCCATAACTGTACGCAATACTACGGACAAGTTCTTTTTATCGCCATTCTGTGCCAACGCTAACGACAAAGACGGCTCCTGTGGAAAAATTTACCAAATCGATACTGTTTAGAATCGAGGGAGATTTTCAATGAAACAAACCTAAGCAGCATGTAAACGTCTACTGAGGAAGAAAACCAATCCCATACCCGTACTGTACACACACGCACTGTAGACTTCCTAAAACCTCGACTTTGTCAAATTCTGCCTGCGTTCTTTCTCTTGACATGACATCATTTGGTCTTTAAATATAAAAAAGTCCCTGGGTTTAATAACCGCGTTTGTGCTTGTATGTTGTTGTTTAAAATGGTTTTCGTATAGGCAGTTGTGCTCTTAAGGTTTTTTCTTCTGAAATGGTGTCCTTTCTTCAATTTAGATCATTCAATTGGCATGTCTCCTAACCACATTAAAATCCCTCCCCTCCCCCTTGTAAAGTGCACGTCTAATATTAAAGAGAGAACGAATAAGAAATCGCAGAATTTTGCTGAATAATGTCACATAATATTTTTCGCTTCCGGATCCTCCATACTTTTTTCACTGTGACTCATAATACACGAATCAAATCTTCCACTTAAACATTCCGCATTGCAATAGAATCATGATTCAACAGACACTCGTCTCGTATCTCTAGAAAACAACAACCCATCCTACACTTTTGTCGCCACATTTCAACCGCCCAATCTCAAACTACAACCGTCCTCACCACCGCGCAAGACACTCTGTCGCGCATCGACTCAATTTCAAAAATGCCGCATAGCCGACAAACAAATCTAAAATAACATGAATTTAAAATTAATCAAAACACTCATACTCACATCGTCTGACTCACTGAGATCAATATTGCCATTGTCATCGTCGTCCAACTGCCGATGCAATGTGCGTATCGCTTCCATTCCCAGACGGTCCTGGATGTTGCCGCTGTAGCAATCGAGGTCGTCTGCGTGGCAAGCCCCGTCAGCTGAACCGCTGCCAAGTGAACCTGAAAAAAAAGAAACCAACAAACATACAGACGCAATTAGCCAAATGGGCCCAAAAGGCTCGCACTCAAAGCAAAGTGACAACAATAAATTACAGATAACAATAATAGCGACCGAGTAAATCAATTCGCAAGGTAATTGCTTTATATAACGTCCCCTTATCGGGAGTCTCTTCAAAGATGCTGATAATTGCATTGCGCCCAGTGAGTATACTTTTGATACTCCTTATCTGTAAGTGGTTAGCGAAATGCCTAGCGGTCTGCATGTTTGGCACTTCAAGGCGTCCACTCGACAGGTGGTTCCATTTTCGATGTTTAGTAATTAGCTGGGTAATCAATGAAACTGTTGAGCACCACCGATGGCTCGGCGCCAGGAAATTTGTTAGAACTGGACCTAGAATATATTTAGATCTCATCGGGTAACCTTGGGCAGTGAACTTGTTTCCTCATCTGGGTTAAAGTGTCACACTGAAGTGTAATTTTTTTTTGTTGCAGTTTATTTTCGGTATGCTAAAATAATTAAAAACCTTTTGAGCAACTTGTTGGTCAAAACCTTCTTCACTTTATTCTTTCAAGAAAAGTACAGTCAGTCAGTCCCGCTTCCACTAAGAGACTGGAAACGTTATAAAATAATTAGATTAACAAAATTTCCGGCCAGAAAATACTGCAAATGGGCTCCTAAGTCATTTAAAATTGATCAAATTGGCAATTTTGAGATTCCCACGTTATACCATTATTTAGGACAGAGTTTTCTTTTAGCTAAATCCATCAACTGGAAAATGTTATGCGGTAAATATTCCAATGTGTGCAGCTGTGTTCAGAATACCGTGACATTTTCTATGACGAAGGCTCGAGGCAATGCGGAGCTTTAGAAAATCACTTAAAAACTCATAAATTAACTCGAAAGATGATTTAATTGGACTCTAAGAAAAAATTTGTCCACCCCCCTAGAACTGTAAATCATTTTGAATTTATGATATATTCATGCGACTTCGGATAGGCTTCGGCCACTCATTCACACGCAGTGAATTAAACAAGAGAAGGAATTCTTTGTTAGGAGCATCCAAAGGATGTGGAAAGAAGAAAACAAATTTAATAACCGACGAATTTGCCGAAAGACATAGCTCTGTTTTCGTTGCATTCAAAGTGCGGTTAAAAATCATATTTGGAGATGTTTACTGCATGGAAATGTGTATTGCTGTATCCTAAATGTGGTTTTTCCATTCACTTCATTTCGTGGACGGTGTTTTATAATTTATTTTCTATTTCACGCTTAAGGTAATTAGGAACTAGACACCATTCTCGTAATTGTAAGAATTGTCGTTTTAAATGTGGCTATGGAATTTTGATTAGATTTTAATGGAAATTTTATAAATGTCAACTATGCTTGACATTTATAAAATTTTGGCATTTAATTGGTTTAATCGCAAATTGATGAAGTGCTTTCACAAGTTTGTTCCTTAAACTTAATTGTCAGTTTACCCTTTGTGACAGAGACCAATAGGGAGACAGTCAACTCCCTCGTCTCCCGCCCTTAAATTCATTTTGACAGCGTTTTTTACAACATTTCCCCTCCGGAACAGCTGATTCACAGACATGATTTTTTTATTTTAAAATAAGAATACGTGTGAACTGCCTATATGGTGGATCTCCTCACTCTTCAAACTGTTAGAAGGAGGAGACATATAAATAAAAAAAAATAGGAAGAGAGAAGGTACAGTGTTTTCCAACGCAAAGTAATGGTTGACGATAGCTGCGTTCAGAAATGATGTTTGTAAGGCAGAAGTTCAAGGACTTGAATCCGCGCCATTGGGACAACGCAACAGAGGACGACTTAGACTAAAGTGGCGCACACAAGTGGAGAAGGACCTCAACCAACTTGGAGTGCGGAACTGGAGACAGCTAGCGAAAGATCGTGCTGGCTGGAGAGGCATGTTGGTTGACACCCAGGTCTACCCCGGACTGTAGCGCCACAAGAAGAAGAAGAAGAAGTGTGGATCTGCCAGCATCCAATTGCAACAATTACGTTAACACATAACCCTATCAATAAACAGATTCAGTACTTTGTATGTTTAAGTTGGAATTGCATTTTCATTTTTAATTTTTTCCCACAATTACTAAAATTATTCGTGCTCAATCACAAAAATCATCACCAATCGACGCCCATTCAAATACTACCGGCTGCACAATAATAAGGAAAAGAATCAAAACAGCGATTATCTATAAACGCTTACATGACTACTTTCAACACATGCATACCAACTATAAGCATCCCCACGCCTGCACAGCACCTCAAATCAGACAAAAACGTACACTCGTCAATGGAGTCATTATGCACTTTTATAACGCTAATCACGTTGTTTGTATTCACGACGGCGCAGTGTTTGCGGTGAATTAAGTATACAGCCGCAAAGAATTAACATACACTCTCCGATGAAACCCCTCGTGTTAGACGTTGCCGGCAAAGAGAACAACTGTCCGCTCAAGTTCTTGCCCAATACACTCAGTCGTGCCGGACGAGCAGACGTCTCTTCTTTTTGTCGCACGTTCACCGAGCAAACGAAATCCTTTTTAATTGATAATCTCGAATACGGATTGACCTCTTTTCTCTCTGAACGAAACAGAATACACCGTGTGCATCGCGAAATAGCGCAAAAATAGAACGGTGCACTGTAGCCCCGCGCACGCTTCCGTTTGCATTGCAAGAATGTAAGCCAAGTCTGCATCGGAGGCAGGTGCCAATTTCCTAATTCAAAATGGATCACTTCGGGTCGCCCTCAGTGTTGGTGTATTTATGTGTCTGCTTATTACACGCGGGCATCTTTCAACTGTCATCTGTTGTTGTTTCATCTCGATACAACGCCCCTCTCGCTCAAAGCAATGTTGCCAAATTCTCGAGAAAAAAAAATAATAAATAAACACAAGCATGTGATCAAATACGATCCAGGAGCTCTCCGGAAGAGAGATGAGAGAGATCAGGATATTCTTTGAACTCTGCAATAAATTTAGACCATGAGGTACGTACTCAACAATTTACTGCGTCGTGTTAGGCGATTATAACATCTGACGAACGCTTCATTTGCCGATAAATTCGTTTCTTAATAGTTTCCTAAAAAATTAAGAGATCTTCTGCTAGCAATTCATAGCGGCAACCATTAAAGAGCGGATCATAAATGAAATGGCGCCCACAGTAATTCAACAAGACGTATTATGGACCAACTGTTTCTGGTAATTAATTCCTTCCCGAGTGAACTGTGTGGAGTTTGGCGAAAAAATTCTGAGCTTGTTGACTTTATGGAAAGGTCAGAGCAATTATGTGGCGACATTTCATTCCATAGCAGCAAAATGGAATTGCTGCTACGGAATGAAATGTCACTAATTACTAGAAAAGAACTGGATAGAACTTATTCTGAGGAGGAAATGTTTTGATGCGGCAAGTATTCTGGTTTTTCATTTGCCAGGGAGGAGAATAACTAAAATTTAAATAGTGTACGAACCAAATTTACAAAAAAAAAATTAATACGAAAAAGAAAGCTATCACTTTGGCGATAAAAAAATCTTCAAAAGATTTGGCAGCACCGTCGACCGACACGTGTAAGAGCTGTTAAACCACAACGCAGTAAATGTGTTAATGCTTAAAGTTGCATTTAATAATGAAATAAAATTAGAGTTTATAGATATTAATTTATACAGAATGGAGTTTTTATTTTTTTTTTTTCTAAAATGTGTAAAATTACTTTTTTCCAAACAAACTTTTAAAGAAGAGGAAATTTGTTTGTATTGTTCAAAAAAAAGACCAAAGACTTTTTGCAAAATGTCAAAACACCTAAACCTTTGGTTGTGAAAGGCCTGAGAACTATGTCGTCCCTTATAACCCCCTGCTTGGACCTACAGAAGAAAAATGATAAAAGAAATGACTGAAATGATTTTGTCCATTTTTAAATTTTTTATATTCGAAATTTTGGATGTGCTTTTGAGAATGATAGTTTTTCAAGGACCAGATGAAGAACTAAATATTTGGAAGCGCTCAAGGGAAATAATAATATTCACGTTTCAATATCTAACCGGAAAAAAAATCTGAATGATGTTAGATTTTTGTATAGAAAACTTAAAAATTAATCAACAGTCTTGTTAATTGGAGGTTTAGGTCATTGTTCGAATGATCTGTATAATAATGTGAGCCTGAAACTTATTCGAAATATTTTGTATGTTTTCACATATAGGTTTTGGGTTTTGGCACATAGTATTTCTAACCTAGAAGCCAAATTTAATTTTCACGATTTCAACGACTGCAAGTACAACTTGCACGAACATTTGGTCGAAAATTTAAAAATTTGTTAAACTCCAACCACTGATAGTCTAAAAACACACTGATGTCGGTAACAAAGTGTGTTTATTTTTTAACGAAATATGACTTCATTTCGCTGCCTTGCCAAATATTCAGTTTTTGCGGATACAATAATACAAGAAGTACAATTACACGGAAAAACACTTTTCAACAATAAACTTTGAGTATTTTTTTGCAACAATCTCCTAAATTGGTTACTCCGCTTTCGATTTTTCACGGTGCGACGAACTCTCTGGTGACAAACTACTTAACCACAAAATGCAAGGAACTTATCTTCGGTAAGCATGCAATTATACCTTTTCAATGTTATGTTATAATGGAAAAATCTGTCAGTGCTTTCTCACATATCTAATAAGCGCCTTACAATTGAGGATAGGATAGAGACTTAGATTGCTTCTCCTCTAAAGTAATTTAAATTGCGTAATGCAGCCACGTAATGCCAGTTGTAAATACCCCGTTAGTTATTATCTAATTATATTGGATTAGCACAGCTTTTGCTTCAAGGAAATGACTGAGGGTGGCCAGTTCCTCCTTGGATTGGATTTAAACACTTTCAAGGTATGGATGAAGAGTCACATGAAAGGCTTTTAGCTGCGAAAAAGAAACAATTCCTTGAAAAGAAAACACGAATGGAGGAACGATGTTAAAATTTCATTCAATTAATGCTTCTAGTAATCTTTTGTTTTTTTTAGCACAATTTAGGCCAGATGTCACATGCGCCCATATGTGTCACCAGCTCACCTTAGACTTGAACAACCTCCGCCGGGCACAACCTTAACATACAGGCAGAGAGACTGAGAAAAAATGTCTAACATGGCAGTGATCCACTCGAACAGGTTTTGCTTGCGAACCGCACAAGCGTCTGTTCACGTCAAGCTACTGTTCACAACTTGTGCGGCTCCCCTCGACGGAGTTTATCCCCAGCTGTTCAAATTGACTTTTCCCCAACGTGGGAGAATACACACACACACAGTGTAATCAATGTGCACCCGTCTCTGTATGTGTGCGTCACCTGTTGTATTTTACATTTTTTGTGATTTCATTTTTGGTCTTCGATTTTCGATGCGAAACGTCTTGGCTCTTTTTGTTTTTGTTTGTTTGCAAAAATAGATGAAAGATGACGTGTTCCTCACTGAACTTGAGGCTTCTTGTGTCGATGTATGGACCACAAGGTTCATCCGGGGAGACGGGCTGACAAATTTATAGCCTCTTGTCGATTTGTTTGTAAGATCTGCATCTTCTATTCATCACCGCTTTAATGAGATGTCACTCTGCCGGGCCATTTAATGTCTGTACTTTGTCAATGGGAAAAGTTAACGTGAGGTTTCTACACTACAAATGAATTGAATGGGGATGGGGAAAAACTGTATCAATATGTTTGGTTCTGACACAAGACCTTGCCATGCTGAGATTAGACGGAGCACTGAAGGCGGACAACTCGTCAGAATTGGCAGGTAAATTGTTGAATGTGGTAGGCTTTGATTTAAATGTATATATTGGGGAGGTAGACAGCGGTTTTACACGTATATGTAGATTAAATTCTTCAAAATTAAAAAAGAAGGAAATTTACGAAACAGGAGTTTCGTTTGTTTTATACATAGGAGAACATTCCCTATCTTTCATCGAACACACGTATCTTGTCTAAAGCAATATTTGCAAGGAATTGTCGGCAGGCGATTTTTCATCAGAAACGAGAATTAGGTTTTGCATGCAACTTATCCATCGACGACGAAGAGTTTTTGTTGAATGGGCTTTGGAAACTGATCTCAAACTTAACCGAGCAACTACTTTGGGTGTTTAGGTTCATTTTGGAATATTACCTTTATCCTCGTTGAATATTTTATGAAAACAAAGACAGTCACTAAAGTCACCCATTCTCTAATAACTGGACTTTGTTTTTTCATGGAATATTTGGCATCTTAGACACGGCAGTCACGGTAGATTGATGAATCCACACGTAATGAAAAAGAAATGCATTCAAAATGAACACAAAAATTACAATGTTTTTAAATTAACGGGGAACATTCTTGAGTGCATTAAATTTCACTGGAGACTGTCAATAAAGAAGTTACTGATTCATTCTGGTTTAATTCGATTAATTACAAAAGTTTTCAAAGCTCTAAATGACATTCTGCTGTTAACAGGACTACTATGAATGTAAAACTTTGTTGATACACATGAACAAATAACTGCATTATAGACGGACCTTTTCAAGCTTCGTGTGCACGAACATACTTTAAGTAACATTGTGTAGTTCACGTAATTTAGTTTTTTTTAGTGAAATTAAAACAAACATTGTGTAATACATTTTATGAAACTGTGCATTTGTTGATATCTTTCAAGTAATAGAGATATTTTACGCCCATGAAACATTTGGTGCTTGCTGGCAAAAAACTGGTCCAAGTGATTTTTGATGACCTGACTTGAGGTGAAGATTCTCCTGTCCAAAAATGTTTGTAGAGACCGTAACAAGAAAAAGTCCGAAGGTGGCAAATTTGAAGAATATGGTACGTGTGGTAGTACATCTCAATCAAGCTGCAAAAGCTTTTGGCGAGTCATCAACTTTGAATGAGTTCTTGCATTAACTTGATGGAAGATTACACCTTTTCAAAAAAAAAAAACTATTTTGGTCTCTTCTGGTTTAATGTAACATTTAATTTGTGCAGTTGATCACAATACACTTCAGAATTATTCGTGGAATTGTCAGACAGTCTTCGAATATGAATCAGTGGGACAACATAGCAGAAGACGGTCTAGGCTAAGGTGGTGCAAACAAATGGAGAAGGATCTCAACCATTTAGAGTGCGCAACTGAAGGTAAATGGCAAAAGATCGTGCTGCCTGAGGTCCAGGACTGTAGCGCTACAACAAGAAGAAGAATTGTCCGACAGAAGGTCTGATTTACCTCATTTACCGGAATGTGGTTTCGCCCTATATTTTTGTCACATAAATTTAGTCTTAACATTGAAACTAATTTAAAATATGCGGCGGAAATAGTTATTTCATACCTCAGCAAGTGGAAAATTAAAGTTAATGAGGATAAGATGAAAGCTATCTTTTTCACAAGAAAAAGAAAGTCGTGTTATCTTCCCCCTAACCAGTTAATAGTGAACAGGCAACACATACAGTGGGAGCCGTTAGTGAAGTACTTGGGTGTTTACCTGGATAAAAAACTTACTTTTAGTGAACACAAATACGCTTCATAAGACGGGAACTGCAGTTAAAATACTATATCCTTTTATGAATAGAAAATCCTCACTTTCAAATGACAATAAAATACTTTTGCATAAAGTTATTTTGCAGGCAATTTTGTTGTTCGGCTGTCAAGTATCGGGTGACTGCGCTAAGTGTGACATGAAAAGATTGCAAATACAGAAAAATAAAATACTAAAAGTGATGCTTAACAAAGCTAATGTTGCATTGATCTTTGTTCAGGATGCATGTGCTTACCAAAACATCTTTTGCCAGATGTATTTTAGCCGATAAGCCTCTCGTAAATGAACTTATTATTTAAAGACTGATGTTATATTACTTCTTAATTATATACACAGCTCGCCGAATGTTACCTATTTATTTATTTAAATATTTCTTTATTTATTCTAGTTTTTATCCACATATCTTATTTACTAATTTATTTATTTATTTGAGACATTATTTATTTATTTATGAATTTTTATATTTATTTATTTATTTATTCATTTATGTATTATTTATATATATATATATTCATTTATATATATATATATTTATTTATTTGTTTTCTTATTTATTCATTTATTTATTTATTTACCTTTTTATATATTTATTAATTTATTTATTTATTTGTCTATCTACCTCTTTATTGATTTTGTTTGTTTATCTGTTAATTCATGTACAAATCATTATTTATTGTTTTTTTATTTTTATTATTTATATATTTTATATTTATTGTTAATTTATTTATTATTGTTTTTTTTTTTTTTTTGTTTTATAATGAAAGGTTTTGTTGTTATTTCCCTTCGCATTGAATAATTATTTAATATGTATGTTGTTTTTAGTTTTTTAATATTTCCAGTAGAAAGATATTACATGACTCAATATATCGAATCTCTGAATTGTAAATTGTACGGTGGCCCGCTTTGTTACCTAATAAAAGAAATAAAACCAACTACTACTACTACAAGATCAAACTAAACGATCCCCTCGAAGTCCTTCCAAATAGGCAGCATAATTTTTCTTTTTGGCGAATATCGGCCTCCGAAGTGGTAAGGCTAGTTCATCCTTTTTTCGCCAAGCCTTTGGGCCTTGACTTTACACTCTTGTAGACATCATACTTTCCTTCGCCAGTAACAATGCGATTCAAAAACAAATCATTTTTTTGACGTTTGATTAGCAAATTGTTAATAATAATAATAATTGGGTGGCGTTGCAGTCCAAAGGAGGACCAAGGCCTAGCTTGCTCATCAGCTACTCGTGTTGTGCGCGCTACTGTTTTCTCAAGAGTAGAAGGGACTTACAGTTTTTTGCCGACTCCGAACACAGTTATTACTCTTTGAGTGTTGTCAGCAGTTCGAAAGGGGTGGTGCCGTGAAAAATTCGAGGTGTTCACCCGGGAATCGAACCTAGACCTTTGGCGTGTGATTGTCGTACTCTACACACTACACCACGACGGCCACAAATACAAATCGTTAATACGTCGAAGCAAATTTTGTTCTGAAAGAACAAGAGGAACTCATGTGTCGAGCGTGCTTGCGAACGGTTGCGTTAGACAAATTTGTCTTTTCGATTCGATCGATTTGCATCGATGAATGACTTCATTTTATCCAAATCGGCTTCAAGAGACCTTCCAGGACGTGAGGCATACTTAAGAACAAAATTGCTGGATCAAAATTTGCCAAACCAATTTTGTTATTTTTACACAAGCTTATTTTCCCAGCCCACGGTATAATGGCATACTGGAAATGTAGACTCTCTAATTGGCAAATAGCAAGGTCAATTTGTGACGAGGCACTTAGCGTGAACCAATGAATGGAAAAATCCTATTTTTAATGACGAGAAAAAGCTTACTTTGGATGGTTATCAACGTTATTGGCACGATAAACATACAAAGAAAAGAAGGTCGCTTTCAACTATACGGGAAAAACTCCAATTTTATCAATAACAAAATGAATTCTGATGATTACTTGAACCTTAGATGAAGTACATATTGGATTCACAGATGAATTAGACGAGACAGGTGTAATTTTCCAACAGGGTAATGCTTCAATTCATAAATCTGCTATTGTAAGAAATTGTTTGGAAAGAAAAAACATTGAAACCCTGAAGTGGCCAGCTGTCAGTCCAGACCTTAACCCTATACGAGGGCGTGCAGTAATGAACGACAGTAAAGCAGCCTAACCAAATTTCGGTTAGCAAAAGCTAATTTGGCCTAAAATTCCCATATCACAGTTTCACGGCATTATTACATCAATGTCAAACGCATGTAAGAAGTAATTCGGCATTCTGGTAATAATAATTGTTGGCGCTACAGTCCAAAGGGGGATCAGGGCCTTGCTTGCTCGTCAACTACTCGTGTTGTGCGCGCTACTGTTCTCTCACGAGTAGAAGGGATTTACAGTTTTTTGCCGGCTCCGAACGGCGAGATTTGAGACGCTTTCTTAGACAGTTACTACTCTTTAAGTGTTGTCAGCAGCTCGAAAGAGGTGGTGCCGTGAAAAATTCGAAAAATTGGTGTTGAGCCTTTCGGCGTGTGAACCCTTCGGCGTGTGAGCGTCGTACTCTACCAACTACGCCACGGCGACCAGACCGGATTCTGGTGGCCACACAAATTATTGAACACAGATTTGAATATTCATTTTCACAAAAATACGTGTTATGTTAATTTTAAAGAGCTTTTTTCAATTGGATTTTTGCTTATTTCCTACGGTGAAGTTTTAAGATTGTTGAATTCGTATAGTTGTGTTTATTTTGTTTTTTATATTTTTAACACTTACATTGTTTGTTAACATTAAGTTATAAAGCGAATATTTTTAGCATATATTTTGTATTATTTTTACTGCAGAAAGTGGAAGTATATTTATTGCAGTGAGAGTATATAACGGCAAAACGGTTAAGTGTGAAGTTGGCTGCAAAAAAATCAATAAGATCTGTTGTCTTTAAAATAAATTACTTAGTTAAGGACCAAACGAAGAAGAAATATTTAAAATCCAATTGAATATCGGCAATTGAATTTTGGAAGGACGCATTATATCTGTACAACCGTGTAAAGTACTGTCAGCTGAATTGGTATTCGGCCCATCAACGTTTCACACCAGAGATGTTTTATTTTATATTTTATATCGTGTTTGTTTCGCTTGTAACTTATTTAAATTGAATGGAGCAAAACTCCACATAGGGAACTAGGGCCTAGCTTCCTCAGCAACTACTTGTGTTGTGCGTGTTATCGTTCACTCATGAGTGGAAGGGACCTTTAATTTTTTACCGACTCCGACGGGCGAGTCATAGACGCTATTTTCCTCTTTGAGTTTCATCGAAAGTGATGTTACCGTGAAAAGTATGATTCAGTCCAGTCCGGTCCATTTTAATCACAACGCCACAACAAACACCACCTCACTAAAATGAAGATGTGTATTTTTATCCGTACTTTGTCATGTAGAGAATTGTTTTAAATTTCCCTTAAGCCAGCCCTGTATGTGTATATTTCATTGGTACCTCTAGTGTCAATCAACGTTTGTGCATAATAAATTGTAGATCACCAAAAAGAGTTGTCCAGCAAATAAAATGACGGGTTCCAAATCCCGGGATTCAACTATTTAAATTCAGAGCAGTCCTCTTTATATTGTGTGAAGCATAGACACGAAAAATAGGTCGCAATAAATTCCATATAAGTTTGAAGACGAACTGGTGTGCAAGTACAATAACTTTCCCAACTTTTTAAGTATCGCTAGATTTACAAATTTTGTCAAAACCGTCCATCAGTACTCTACTGTCTTCACTACAAAAACGTTAGTCCCCGATCATCAAAGAGAAATTTAATTTTTCTTATATACAAGTATGTGTCCGCGGAAACAAATAGTGCACAAAATAGGAAGAAAGAAAGAAGAAGTACAGCCAACTGTTAAATTACCTCACTTATTGACGTCAAAAGGACGTTCTTCTTCTCGTGAATAGTTTCTAAAACTTCAATATTAAAATTGAACAAATTCAAAAAGAGGAGCTTCTTTGCAGCAAATTCACTCAAGGATGTGCAAATAAAAACTGTCAAGTAACTTGATCCAAAGCGCCATTGACACAATTGTGCCTGCCTCGATTAAAAGTGCTTTAAAGTTATTTTTTATAATTTTCCATAAACAATCCTCCAAATAGAACTGAAATATCTCCCCGTGCACTCTTGACCACTGACATAAAAAGCATCTTCAAAGCCGGACTGAATGCAGTTTTACTGTCATTTTACGCCAATACGCTGTTTTATTTGAGATCCCCGACAAATTAAGAACTAATGCCAATTCACTTAATGGCGGTGATATCAAAACAAATCCATAATCATAAGAAAATCCTCGCTACACTCGTCTGATGTCACTGAGCAATAACTAAAAGTTAATTGAAGTCAATTCGAATTGAATCGCACTTCCCACCCGGTGGAAGTCAGTTGCTTCTGAAACCTTCAAAAGCGACTGTCGTGATCCCCCGCCGGTGTATGTGTACAACCTTTTGTCGATTACCATCGATAGCCGCTCAAACCCGGCACCGGTCACGTGTTCGTCTGTGTAGCAAAAACGCAAAAAAGACTCTCAATTTGCCTCGCACACAACCCGTCCGACTGTGTGTTCGCGAAAAGATTTCTCCTAGCTGCACCTAGCCCACGCAACCCAACTGCCGACATTTATTATCAAAGAGAAAAATTGAAAAAGCGGAACTGTCCAATAAGCGGAGCCAATAAACGAAATTCCCAACTCGCACACATATTCGGCGCAGCGATCCCGAAGAGCTAAAAGTGTCTCCTTTGCCCGCCGATCGAGGGGTGTAAAAAAAATAATGCTTTTCAAGATCGACGAACGACCACGGGGCAGACGACTGCCACAGCAGATATTCATTGAATTTTCATTTCGATAATCACAACACACATGCAGACACACGGTCGGCGAGTGTGTGTACGTTTTGGCAGAGGTGCTGGTGCCGCGCGCTTCTGTGTCTGTGGCAAGTGAGGATGATAGCTTTTACCCCACTCCGTGTCAATATCCGCATTCGACTGAATAACAATTTGAGTTTCGTTCGAAAATGTTATCGCAGATCGTTGTAATAATAAATAATTGACGTCGAACAAGCAAACTTAATTCAGGTGGGATGGGGATTCTCCGCGTTGGATTATATTCGTGTGAAGTTGACGGGCAATCGAGCACCGGGGATGGATTGCGTTAATTAGCACATAGTGGTTAGGCTAGAAAAATGTGCCTGTAATATGAATTTGTTGCGGGTTTCGGCATTTCAAGTGCTAATTGCTGGTATGAACGTGGAGCTGGGAAAATAATTCACAATTGATGATAACACAATTGTTTTCTGCTCGAAAGTGTGCACTGAACATGAGTATTTTACAAAAGCAGTGGCAAAGTCAAGTGAACGGCAATAATTTAGAATTTCTGCAGTGTTGTTGAAGGAACACTATTTTTCTGCTTGCACGCAAGACAGTGATTTTGATAAGTGTACTGCGTGCTAGTTTTATTGAATAAAACCTAAAAGCGTGATTTGAAGAGTTGCTTTCTGGATAACCAAGATGATTGAATAAGCCATACCCCTGTCTGTTGTCCATGCAGAGGACGGTTTTCGTTAATGCTACCACTCGCATATGTATGCTTAAAGTTATGTTAGATTAAGGTACATTTAGACCTTGAATGAGCTCGTTTGTGGTGCCACACGACACCAGAGCCAACGATCCTTTATCCGCCATATGTCCATCTATCACACTCATTTGCAAGAATACTACTAAACAACACTTTACTACTTTGCGTTACTTGCAGAGGTAGAAGTGTAGAGAAGTTTTGCGTGTTATTTTTGGTCCTGTCATCTGGTGGAGAAGATTTAACGACGAACTTTATGGGCTGTAAAGCGACATGCGTCTGGTCAAGCGGCTTCGGATAAAACGTTTAAAATGGCTAGGCCAAGTAGAGCGTATGGACACCAGCCCGAAAATCCTTCGAATCGGAGCCATTGGAACAACGCAACAGAGGATGACCTAGGCTAAGGTGGCGCACACAAGTGGAGAAGGGCCTCAACGAACTAAAGGCAAGACAAAATTTCGTCAAAAAATATCAGAATTGGTCCGAAGATGATTGGGGTAAGGTAATATGGTCTGACGAAACAAAAATAAACCGCTACTGTACGGACGGAAGATCATGGGCCTGGAAAAGACGAGGTGATTCATTGAACGCATATCATGTAAAACAAACTGCGAAGCACGGAGGTGGTTCGATAATGTTGTGGGGCTGCATGAGTTCTTTTGGTGTTGGGAAATTGCACCTCATAGAGGGTAGAATGAACCAACACATGTATCTGTACTTTCTAAAGTCAAATCTCATAGAGTCAGTGAACAACATTCCCTATCCTCCGTGTGAAGTTGTTTTCCAACATGATAGGGACCCGAAGCACATGGCCAAGAAAGTCCAGGATTGGCTTAATTCGCAGCCGTTTAATGTGCTTGATTGGCCAGCTCAAAGCCCAGACCTTAACCCAATCGAAAATCTTTGGGCCTATCTCAAAACTGGTCTTGCCAAGGACTACGACTCGCGACCATCATCCTTAGCTGTTTTATGGGAAAGAGCGCAAGAACAATGGGAAAAAATTACACAATATTATTGTTTTCGGTTATCCAACAGCCTCCCAAAACGACTAAATCAAATTAAAAAAGCAAAAGGCCTGTGGACAAAGTATTAATGTCATACATCAATATGGAGCAAAAGTGAGTCATGGAAATTTCGATAAAATGATTATTAAATTAATTATTGTTTTCGTTAAATTTATAATATTAACTTTGTAAGATTTCAATGAAAATAAATCATGAAGTTTTTTTGAACAAACGTTTTTAATTTTTTACATTTTGGGAAAAAACAGAGTTTTTAGGTCCAAGTGACTCACTTTTGCACCCAACTGTAAGTGGAAAAGGACCTCAACCAACTTGGAGTGCGCAACTGGAGAGCTATGTTAGTTGAGGCCCAGGTCCACCCGGGACTGTAGCGCCACAAGAAGAAGAAGAGGAAAAAAAAGGTTGTAGAGGTGGCCCTTGATCAGAGATATTCTCGTTGTTACAAAGATATTTAAGTTCATAGAGATTTTTATAGTTGTCGGTTTAAGCAATTGTTCTAATAAAATAAACGGCTGTTACAAAATTCAAGTTTTATTTTATTCATCACAATTCATGACAACTTCAAAATAAATAGTAACAAGTCATAAATGTGCAAACGTCAAAAAGAAAGAACAAATACGAAAAATATAAGCAGCGACATCTTGATGTCTCAAAGGCGTTAATATTGTAAGCAAAGATTTACACAAAATCTAACATGTTCCTTACCCGTAAGTTACAAGAATTAAGTCTTAGCACGGACCTTGAATAAAGTGGGAGAGCGGAAGTTAATGTTATCTTATAATACACCTGTGTCAGGGTTTTTTTTCGAATATTTGAAGCAGTTTTGATATGCACATTTTGGTATGCATCAGTTTTCGTATTTTTAAAACCAACGTCCATATCATATAGCTGCAGTTTCACACCCTCTAAAACTGGAAAAGGGATATTCGAGTAAGATTTGGGGCTTCTGCTAAATATTGTGTTTATACATCAGCATTGTATTTAATTCGAAAAGGCCCGAAGTTTCTGTAAACAAACAGCACCTTTGGCAAGTTTTGATTTTCATTTTTAATCGAAACGAACTGTTTTCCATCGAATGTTTGTAGAAGTTTATGGAAAGTGTGCTTCCATCGGTAAAAAGTAGTGATTTTAGCGACGAAGACAAAGAGCGTCTTACCAAGACCAGGATGAAGACTATGAATTGGAGGCTTTAATTGATTAAGATGCGAGCCAAACGAAGAGTGAACTCCCAGAATTGTCGAGAGTGACTAAGCAAACAATTGAATTTATACAAACTAAGGAAAAATAGATGTCATGCAAGTGTTGAGTTTCAAAAATAAAATTGAACATCAATCCGCAAGGAGTTCACTGCAAAATGAATAAATTCGGTTGGAAAAACGTAGTCAAATTCAACCAACAGAATCGACATGACCCGCTGCTTTTTTAACAATCATGATCTTTACCTTATTTTCTGTTACTTCTGATTGTATTGGGCATATAACTTATTTCGGCTTTGTTTTTTTTGTCGTGTGAAACCCAAATTCCTTGCTTTTGAATATATCCAGCTGCTTTTACACGTTTTAAAATGACTGCTTGAATGACACCCAAAGATTCGGCGAGCTCTTCTTGTGTTTGGCAACAATCTTCATTAAGTATTGCTTCCAGTTTTTCATCCTAAACACTTTTTGGCTGCTCAGGATGTTCATCGTCTTCCGACCCAAAATCTCCTTTTTGCTCTTTTAAATCACTTTAAGATCGTGCAAGCCACTTTTGGCACGTTCGGTCAGATAGCCCATAATAATAATAAATAATTGTTGGCGCGACGGTCCACAGGAGGATAAGGGCCTAGCTTGCTCATCAACTACTCATGTTGTGCGCGCTACTGTTCTCTCACGAGTAGAAGGGACCTGCAATTTTTTGCCCACTCCGAACGGCGAAATTTGAGAAGCTTTCTTAGACAGTTTTTACTCTTTGAATGTTGTCAGCAGCTCGAAAAAGGTGGTGCCGTGAAAACTTCGAGGTGTTCAGCCGGGAATCGAACCTAGACCCTTCGGCGTGTGAGCTTCGCACTTTACCCACTACGCCACGGCGTCCACCATAATGGTCACCATAAAATTATACCAACTGACTGGCTGACAGCAGTTTTCTTCATATTAAAGTAATGGAAAAGAACTCTCAGTGAAAACGAGTTTTCCGACACAAAGTTCGACATAATTGAGTGGAAAAAAACTTGTTGTTGTTTACAAGTTAAATGAATTACATAACGGATCACTTAATAAGTCGCGGGACATATAGGGGGTGCCACTGACAAAATTATTAATTTAATATTAGACATTTTTTTGTTAGTGGCGGGACTTATTGAATGTTGTGTTATAACGTACTGAAATGACGTTCAATGACAGTAGTTTTCCAACGCATGCTCCAATGAATTAACAACAATCTGTGGAACTTGATTGATTCCTTTCGATTAAATGGTGTACATGCTCTTTTCTGTTATCGTCGGCCTTTGGTAATTTGTTCATCAAATTGGTTCTAGAGAAAAACCTGAATCTATCATTTCATCAAGTTTTTAAAGTGTCTCCTCCAACTCATCGTCAAAGTTGCAAATATTTCAGTCACCCAGGCTAAGAAGTAAACTATAAAAGCATTTTTTCTTCGAATTTTTTTACAAGTGTGAACATTTTTCAGTTAGAAACATACGCAGTCATTTGTATGTTTCTCAATAATTGTATTATCTACAAATTTATATTAAAGCTGCCTGTTACAAAAGGATATACATATATAATCTGTACCAACAAATAGCATTAAAAGTCTAAACAAATATAATTGGTTTATTAGATATAACATCCTATTAACGAAGTTAACCTTGTGTGTGAAGAACATAGTTCAAAACCTATTTTCCTAATTAATTTGAAAACAAACCTGTGAATGTAAATTTTCACCCTGCTTGTTAACTGACTAATCAAATTCATGGAACACCTTTACAAGGGTTTTGAAAGCAATTAACTACGAGACTGTTTATAGGGAAACACCCTGAACTGTTATGTCATCAAACAGCTAAAAGAAGATTTGAAGGGCTATTTAATTAAGATCGACACGCAAATCTCGATTATGTTGCATTCAACCCTTGTGATAGATATGTTATGCGTCAAGGTTTTCTGTTTTCACAAATTCAATCGAAAAGGACACAACGAAGACAGACAATACATGTAGCGAAATGACAGATTAATTAAACGCATGGATAACTTTTTGGCGTGGTTAAATTAAATTAAGAGCAAAATAAGAACTTACAGGGTGTGCCAAGCTTAGGGTATTGTGTAAAATATGACCCATAGTCGTACGAAAACTGACTCCACTGACTTTGTTAACGATAGCATGTATTAATAGCCAAAAAATGTATGGATTTAAGTAAATAAAGATTATTTTGCTTGTCTCCAGTGTGTAAAGTTGAGCTTTGATGAGCAATTAAATTCACGTGCCCACATTAATATTGATATGGTGACCACCGACGACGACAAGCGCCAACAGAATGAATTTTTTGGTTCAACATTGCTGACAAAAAATAAATAGACAGGTGACAGCATCAAATCTGAAAATCGAAACAAACTGCAGCGATTTGTGTGTTTTCCCGTCACGCGAGATAACAGAAGAAATCGTCGCAAAATGACTCAGAATAGAATGCAGATTTTAAAGAACCAACACACAGATAATTTTCTCTCCTTTTGACAGTACCCTTTTAGAACTTTTGATTTTTGATTGGCACTGCTAAGAAACGTGAAATAAATTTGAGAAAAATGAAAGTATTGGAATTTGATTATTTTTCGCGATCGTTGTGTAGTCGTTGACACTACAAAACCAGCTTTGAATTAAGCAAAATCCGGTTCTTAAGTGCAAAAGAGTGCTTGTCCTAAAGTAGCCCAGTCCAGTAAGTTGAAAACAAAATTTTATATAAAATATAAATAAATTCCAAGGTATTTGATTCGTTGAACTTTAATCTGGGTATTTTCATTTGTATGCAAGTTTTCTGGGGTGTCTGTATATCTCGATTGTGATGTTAGACGATGAACTTGCGTTCATCCATTTCACAAATAAAGAAAAAAAAGGGAAAGCAAATCTCAGGAAAACTTGTGACTCTCAGAAAGTCGGTCTATTTTTAAACCATTTTGCATACCTTGTCTACACACCGCAGTAACGTCTGATTATGGGGCAGGGTTGCACAAGAAAGTTCGTAGATCTGTGTGGCAGGGTTGTAGAAGAAAGTTCGTAGGACTTTAGCATTTCACAAATATGATTATCTAGGTTTTTTACAAGGCATTTGACGAGGCACCACTCAGGCACTTTGCGCTGGTTAATTGTCCGCGACAAAGCAAATACTTCATGCCTACAAGCCTGTTGTTAGGGGCGATAATTTGAAAGGCACAGATCAGTCGATGAGGTCTTCTAAAATTAAGCGCTTGTGCAAAAAATCGAATTATTAGGGGAAGGTTTGCTTATAACCGATTATGTGTTTGAATTGTTGTCTAGATTGACATCGAGGAAACGTTACGCCAATTGTCTTTTATTTTTAACACTGACTTCATGTATACACAGATGATTCCGAAATCCTGTGATGCCAAATCATATTTTTGGTGAAAAAGGAAAAATTGTTTGCAAATGTTCAGAATCTTAATTCTGTTTTTTATTTCACCAACAAATAAATTGTGTGTTTATACGTTTTAGTGGGCATATTACCGTGTTTAGGTGGCAATAGAATAACCATTTTAGAGTTTTGAGACATCATTTGTCTTGAATTTTTATCCGGGAAATGACTGTATAAAAAAGGGATAAGAAACAAAAAAAAAAAACTTACATGATAAAATCCAAGAAATGCTTGGCTAAAAGTCTTATTCGTGGAATTGATTTTATAATTCGGAAAAGTAGTGCCCTCTTGTCTTGAGTGACACATAACCCTTATACCCACCTACACCCTTTAGGTCGCCATAATGCAAGCCTCTAATCGGCTTGCTGGATGTATTCTAAGTTATATTTCGTCCTTAACGAACGCATAAATTTGTAAAAAGGTTATGTAGGCTAATGTAGTTTAAGTACGCAGAGCCAAAGTGCAGCGCTGTTTCTCTTCTTAAAAAAACAATCACCGACCGATTAAACTCATACTTAGGCAGTAAGAATTAAAATCTTCATAGTTGCGATGTACTGTTAAATGATATAAAAATGAACATTGAAACCCCCACATCGGTTTGCCAAAATAGAAGCTTTAACAATAAGAGACTGATTTTAAAAGAAAGCCAGCATTTTAAGCCATCCCTAAAAATTTTATGAAATCTCTAAAATTCTGTGTAAGTGTTGCAATTCTGTATTAGTGTTTCAATTCGGAAAAAAAGGTGCAACATAATATTCGTACTATAATAACAATTGTTGGCGCGACAATCCACAGGGGGACCAGGGCCTAGCTTGGTCTTCAACTACTCGTGTTGTGTGCGCTACTATTCTCTCACGAGTAGAAGGGACCTACAGTTTTTTTTGCAGACTCCGAACTGCGAAGGTTGAGAAGCTTACTTAGAAAATGAATACTCTTTGAGTGTTGTCAGCAGCTCGAAAGAGGTGGTGCCGTGAAAAATTCGAGGTGTACAGCCGGGAATAGAACCTAGACCCTTCGGCGTGTGAGCGTCGCACTCTACCCACTACGCCACGGCGGCCACAAAAAAATATTCTCGTACTGAACAAGTTAAAAACAAACAATTAAATCATATGAAAGCTTAATTGACAAATGAAATTTTATTTGTCTTAAGCATTTGCATTTGGTTTTTAGAAGTCTTTTAAATTGCAAACAAATATTCTTTTTTATAAATTTTTACTAAATATTCAAAATTTTGAATAATTATCGTAAAAAGACAAACAAATGTTTGTCAATAAGGTTTAAAGTAAGTAGATCAAAATAATATCCTCCTTTTTTAACATGCGGTTGCTTGATCATCCTTGTTCTGCTTGTTGGGTAAAAATTTGAAAGCTAATAAGGGCTTAAATAAAAGTTTATTAGACAAGGCGACGCACTGTCATGTGACTTCTTTGTCATTCTTGAGAAGATCGTGCGTAACTCAAAAATCAACATCAGAGGCACGATCTTCTAACAGTCATCATTCCAGTCCTACTTTATGGTACGGAAACCTGAATGTTATTAAAAGCGGATGATTCAACCCTTAGTTTTTTCGAGGGAAAAGTCTTTCGTGCGAAATTTGGTCCTGTTTGCGTTAATGGCATCTGGAGGAGAAGATTTAACGACGAACTCTATAGGCTGTACAGCGCCATGCGCCTGGTCAGGCGGCTTCGGATCAAACTTTTAAGATGGCTAGGCCAAGTAGAGCGTAGGGATACCACTACTCCGGCCCGAAAAGCCTACGAATCAGAGCCATTGGAACAATAATAGGTTAGATTAGAATTAGAATTTTACGTGTGAGAACATTGGGTAGTATTAATAAAAATGTAATATCAACAATAAACAACAACGGATGTTTATCTTCTCTAAGATAAACACAAGTGAGGAAGGCCTCAAACAACTGAGAATGCAGACTTGGAGACCGCTTTCAAGAAACCTCTCTGTATAAATAAACATGTCGGTTGAGGTCCGGGTCCATTTCAGTTTAAAGAAGAAGAACACGAAAAGTAGAAATGCGAATTCGAAAGCTTCAAAACTTACACTCTAATACACCTGTTTATTTTACTAGAAAATAGAATAGAACGAAATAGTTTATTCGTCCACACGATAAGTCCAAATTTCCTTCGTGTTTTTTTTTTTGTTTTTTGGTCTATTGCCACTTAGAGACATCATCACAATCTGGCCAATAAGGAAGTTATATTTGGTAGACGGGTAGTGTCGTCGATACTGTTTTAGCGGACAGATGATGTCGTCGATACTATTTTAGATGAAATTCCAGTAAGATAGAAGTCCGTTTCTGATTGGTTGACGAATTTGAAGGAAATATCTATAGCATATCGAATTTTTGAAGTAACTTATCAAACCTTTTAAGTAACTTATTTTATTATTCAACGACCAGCCAGCAAACAGAAAGGGTCACCAAGAAAAGAATACAAATTTTAAACATCGCCACCGCTATTGTTCGCCATCGCTGTCGCCAAAAACACATCAACTAAGTTATTTGTTCCTGAATTAAATAAAGTGGTTTTGTAAAGTTTATTTTAAAGTCAGTGTTTTCATTTTTGTCCGAACAGGTAGACACTCTACATTTTCTCAACTGCTCAAAAACAATGACAGTCCTTTGTCCAAATAGAAAGTTTCAAACTGAAGTGACACTGAGTTTAAGTTTTACAGCATCAATGAACTTTACATTATAACCTCTGGTTGAGTACTTTCATAAGTTAACTATGTTCTCGGGGAGTGTCAAGTCTCTATACATAAAATAAATTTTCTTCATTATTTTGAAAAATTAGATCAAACGTCGGTCGAACGTTGCATTGTTTTGCAGAATAATGGTTGTAGATTGAACAGAAAAGTTTGCGGAGTGTAAACATATTACTTGTTAACAAGCAAGTGTGTGAAAGCGTGTAAGTCCGATGTCAATATTGCATAATTGCTTGGAATGTAAAAGAAGGAATAATTTTTAGGAACATTTTTCACGTTGTGCGAGATGCTTAAAATACATAAAATAAAGCAGAATCAAAGAACTTAAAGGTCAAGTCCAGGTCTGGTTCATAAAGCCCTTTGTTGGCATAATCAAATAGATACTAAGTATTCAGATGAAACCTATTTCAATTCTAGCTGTGACCTAGATTATGCCTGGATCCACATTAAACTGCCCTTGGAAAGACAACAAAGGGAATAAACTTTGTATTTCTTAACCGAGTGTAAAAACACATTTATCGATGGTAGACTTAAAATCAAATTAACAGTTTTCTCTTTCTGAAAATCAACGCTTCTGTGAAGCTGACCCGACCGCCAAGCACTTGCGAACACATTCACTTATCGAGCATCTGCTATTTTTATATAAATTCAAATTCAATTCACCCATGATAGGTGTTAATAGCGAAGTTTCAAACATTCGCAGTCCAAAACGTGAACGTCCGATTTTGTTAACAATATTCAAAACAAAAGGAAGCCCCCGCCTATATCATCCCGCACGTCAGTTTCTTTGTCTTTAATTATGTTTTTCCACGATTCGATATCTGAACGGTTGCGCGCCTGACTTTCTTTGAATTCATAACCACTTATACAAGTTTGACTACGATCTAGAGCGCGTCTAGCCATCGCCGAAAAAACATTGAAGACAACTTGGCTATTAGTCATTTCAAGCGCACACGCGCCACTGTTGTGTAGGCAAGTACACGTGGATACTACTCGCAAAACCCAAAAAAAAACCCAAACGCACATGAAATGCGTCGTCACTCACAAGCTCGAACAACAAGGAACCATAAAATATAGCATACGTAACACTTAAGACGAGTGATTCGGTTGAATCAAATACTTACTGAATTCATTGCTGACGGCTTGCGACATTGCCTCACTGAGCAAATTGTACGAGTGTCGATGGTCTGTGTGGCCACTTCCAGGCGCTCCATGATGATGCGCATAGGACGAGGCCGCATGGGACCCACCGACACTACCGCCGCCACCTCCACCACCACCACCACCAGCAACAGCACCTGTTGCAGTGCTCGCTGTGGTAGTCGTAAGCTGTGAGGCGCCTGCTGCAGATGATGGACTTGGGTGATAAGAGTGATGTTGTTGCTGTTGCTGATGATGGTGCAGTTGCTGGTGGTGCTGAATTTCCTTTGATGATGGGTGATCGCTTCCGAAGCGGGGACCGCCACCAGCACCAACTATAACGACCGCATCACTCGGCGCTCCGCCCCCGGAGACACTGTGCTTTTGTGGTGATGAGACCGATGATATCACAAGTATAAGGCAAATGTTCCAAAGCATTTTCGATATGCTTTTGGTTTGGTTTGTGGTTTGTAAAAAAAAAAAATTCTTGCTGTTGTCTAAGTGTTGCTGTCGAAGAGTATTGTTTAGTTTTTGCCTTGTTTTGTTGTTGGTTTCATCTAGAGGAAATAGGGGGAAATATGGGTTAGAACTTCAGTTGATTTGTTGTAATTGTTATCGAGCCGATCACTTGAACAAGGGAAAGGGGGTTTCAGTACGCAAAATTGATGTGGGAAGTTTACATTGAAGTTCAACACACCTAGAACCGCGAGAAATATCGTGCGGAGTCTATTTACTTCCGTATAGCCAACTAAACAGCTCTGACTGTAACCTAAGTTCATACCGGAAATTGATTCAACGAATGTTTTTTTTTTTTGTTTTTTGCGGAAGCAAGTAAAACGAGCAATGTTCTGTTTCACAGTCTACTTTCTCGTTTTCAAGGAACTCCGCGATACATAGGCGAGATAGATGACCTGCTATTTGAGAAGAGTGAAGGTAATGAGAACACTGGATACACAACATCTGTTTTGAGGTGGGCGTTCCACATTTATAGGTCAGTTTACAGAGTGACCTTCAGATGTTGTTCAGAAATATTTATGGTCTCTAGTTGCGGGATTGTTGGATATCTGTGTAGATAGACAAATCACGTTCTTTATGAGGTACTTTTGCAAGGAATATCACTAAAAGAAACAGATCGATGGTCATGACAAGAGACACATGGCATCATTCTTTGACATTTTTACGGTAAAGAAAGTTTGGAGACGGAACACTTCGCTTGTATATGCTCTTCGATACTGCAGTAAATGAAAACGATTTATGAAGGGCCTCGGATAAAGGTATATAAGACGGAAACAAGATCATTTCTTAATCCAAAGAAATAATGTCCATACAAATAGGAAATCGCTCTCTGAACTAACAACGAAACAGCTAGAAAATTACAACACACTGTAGCGGACAGACGAAGCAGTCTAAAAACAATTAAATGACAAGATTACAAATTTAATTGAACAGTGGACAGTGGACAAGGCCAACACAAGGTTTGAGAAGAAATCAATATTGATCCGAAATAAGGCTGACATTGGCCCTAATTTTTAAAAGCGAATTTTGTTTTGCGATAAGACTTGAATGAATATGGCAATAAATAACATTACTATATTCGGAGTGATGACAATCCTCAAGTGCATGTTGAGCTACCGTAAAATCCATAAAATTTTACTGCCTGCTCTTCTCTTTAATCGGTTGGTTGAATAATTGGTCCGCACTTCCTTGAAAACGATACTGGCCAAAACGTTGCAGCTATCGTGACCACTATAAAGCCATATTTACTGAGTTTTTGTTCATCAATTGAATTGGCAGGTGCTATGATTTCACCAAGGCGACTCAACATGCAACACAACCCGTTCCACAAATTACTAATTTATTAAAGGAAACGTTTGTCAACCGCTTATCCGATCCGAACTTGGGAAATAACCTCTAAGATCGTGCAACTAAGTGCTGCTTATAAGCCGGAAAACCGATAAGCCGGAAACAATTGACCACTTGAAGGGCAAAATTCACCGCCTTATTGATACGACATCAAACGTTGGAAAAAGGCATCATTGACAAAATTAGACAACATCCTTGGTAGACGTGGTTTTCATGTGGCTCCGTATTCAACTTATAATACCAGATCTTCTTCCGAAAAAAGTTAATTATGAAAATCATCTTTGTTTTATTCCATTTCAGGGTTTTATACCTTTTCAAAACGTCCCTAAGCACGGGAAAAGCAGGCACTATGCAAATGGATGTTTACAAAGCAAACTCCCGTCCTTGCGAAAACTACAACACTGTAAGTTAATGCTAGGCGCATGTTTCTTTTCTACTTAATCACAATTATCGCCACGGGTTTTCAGATCATGTGTTTAAACACGGACTCAACAGTAAATTAATGTCACTAAATAAATATGCAAGTAAATCATTTGTTTGTAAACTTCGATTGGTGGATAAAATCAGCTAAGGTTTCGTTATTTATTTTTGAAAGAACTGGTTGCTCACGGCAATAAACTGTGAGAATTTGAACAAAAACATTCAAATTCGAAACGCTTAATGTCATTAAGTTTAAAGTTCACGAAACTTGTTTAGGGATCAGCTGATTTTTGTGTGGGCTGCAGCATATTCATTCAAGTAAATTTTTTGATCTCTGCCCTTCCTTTTTGATAAAGAAGCAAAAACACTTGAGTGCGAAAGATGTTTACAGAGGCAAGCGTGATTTTCAGATGCCAAAAAAAAAACGTTCATCACTGGCAACATATAATTTTCTTTGTCTCAAATGCCCACGTTCGAGTCACCGATAATATATGGGTCCTAGGTACTCTTTAAAGACCAGGACTGAGCAGAAGTTGGGTCTTGTTTTATCATTCAACGTACCCATTTAATTGTAACGCATTTAAACTTTGAAATGCTCTTAAAATGACATGATCTACACGGGTTCTAGGATTCTACTACAGAAGACAGTTATATGGAATATTCTGAAGCACATTGATATTAAATAAATGTCTGAATATTATGCGTCAAGTTTAGGTTGCAAACAAAGGGCAATTTTCCCTCCTATGTGCTGCTTTGTGTACAGAGCAAGTTTTTAAAATATTTTAACAAAAAGAAGGCCAGTTCACTAAGTGCATTCAAATTTTAACTGACAATGAATCAGAACATAATTCGTTAGTGACAATAAATTAAATTCAAAACATGAAGATTTACAATTTTTTTTTCCTTCGAATGAAGACAAGAGAAACACTTTTTTATCGTGTATGAATTATACAATCGTTAAGTGCAACTAACCACAAAAAGAAATAAAAAAAAATGCACTAACACTAAGCTACACGATTTGTCGTACTTTGTTAAGCCACAAGCGGCGTCGTGATATAAAATCACAAGACAGCGTTCCTTCCTAGAATGCTACAACGTCAAATTGATCTTGCTCCACTATCGTGATAAACCAAAATCTTTAAATGTATATGAAAAGGTATGTGTTGAGAATGAGCCCAGATTTTAAACGTACGGGGTAGATTAACAAGCTTTATATTTAAACTTCCTGCATTTGACCATGTCAAGAAATTCTGATTGGGTGGGCAGCAATCGTGTAAATTTAAAAGATTAAGAGACTAAGAGTAAACGAACAACTTGAATATTTGTCAGCCAAATCATGTAAAAGTTGAACCTTACTTTTGTTTTAGTCTAGCAAAACTTTAGTTTTCTTAAGAGTGAAGTCTAAGTCTAAGTGAAAGCTTGTTTTAAGGGAGCAGACTTAACGAAGATGAATCAGACACAGCAAAATATACATTTCCTGTCTTCCATTTTGACAGCTCGGAATAACAATCGAATAATTATATTCAACCTTCACTGTGGAATCGATCACCAGAACTGTCAATATAAGAACAAAGCCCGAACACGCGTGTACGTCTCAAAAACCATACAGAGAGATAAACTTCTAAACCGTGTGTTTGCGTTTCTATTTTGGGCAAAATAAATGAGAAACAAACACGTCGTCGGTTTGTATTTCACTTATTGAGGATCACTGCGCCAAACATACATTTATCGCCCGCTTAATCAGTAATGTCTCTAGACGCATCTATAAAATGTTGTCTCGCTGTCAGAATATAAAAAGAGATGGCATTTCGATCAAGCGGAGAAAAAACAAAAACGTTTCCACAATTTGAGACTACAACAAATCAACTGATTAATATGCAACAACAACTGATCGATCAATTTCGATTAAAGTGACAGGTTAAGGGTCAAACGAACAAAATATGGCGTAGTCAGTTTGCCTTCATACACATACATATACCCACACGTGGGCACCCTGTAAACCAGCAACCACATAAACCCGAGTTGTTCAGAAAAGGTTACGCGACGCGATGACACCGATGTCATCGACTACTGCTGCAGCCACAACATTAACGACAACGGCATGACGATGCAAACAAACTTGTACACTCAAATCACACCAAAAACAGATGAATATTGGTAACACTATTCGCATTCCGCCACTGAATCACGATTCGCAAATCACAATAGAAAAATGCACAAGAAAATATAAGAACGCAGCCGAGAGCGAAATGTTGTGCTTTTCTTTTTTCGTATTTATCATTTTATTTCAAAAAACACTCATCACCAAAATGTGTTAGGTGCGCTCTGATCAATTTTAAAATTAGATTAGGTAAGAATACATTTTTTTTTATTTTGCATCGGAACCGCACAGAAAGCAACGATGTGAAGGAGGAGTGACAGTAGGATGAGGAGAAGACCTAACAAACAACAACGATAGACACCACAAAGCACAACAACTTAAAAGATTTTTTTTTGTTGTTTGTTTTGAGAACAACGGAATTTAATTTTGCAACACGTCACATTTTAATTGAGTAAATTTTTTTTTGTGAAAAAAAAGATCAGACTGTGCAAGGAATTTTCGAATTACGTTCGCACACACGTTGGTCACCCCAATGTGCCCCAAATTAATAGATTGCACAAAATACAGGTGAAATTTATATTTGATTCTGGAAAAGTCGCCTCGCTTCACAGATCTGGACTTGCAGACGGCAGCTACCGAAGGTTGAATTACCCCAATCAGAGCTGTGACTCGGTTTGCAATATTTTATGCGAGTTTCGCATGGTTTTCGTACTTTGACGCGAACGCTATTCCCTTCGCACAACGACTTGAAATATATATATTTTATTAAACAATATAAAATTATTGTGCAAGAAAAAAAAGAGGGATTGAAGAAAAAAATCACAAGCTGCCGACAGCAATTAAGAACCAACCGAAAACACAAACTTCATTCTCAACACTGGGAGTGCAGAAATCATTTGAGATAAATATATGATTAGGGGAATCATATGGAAAATGGAGTACTGCTCAGCTGTGACAATTGTCTGTTGATGTGTCAGATGAATTCGCCTCGATTGTGGGATGGTGTTCGAAATTTCTGCCTGTAAAGAGGAGGAAGTTGTGATTCTTATTGTGGGGAATTTTAGACGATTTTATTAGGTCATAACATCAGAACTGCACTTTCATCTCTCAGTATAATTTGTGATTTAGACTTTCAACGCACAAGGATTCAAGAGGAAATAAGTGAACCTCCTGGTCACATGTATAATGCTTATTTCGTTTGAACAGCAATTCTTCAGTTTCATTAAAAAGAAACATAAATTATGTACCAAATAGGAAAAAATGTCCTTTGCTGGACGGACATCAACTCAGTGTTCGTTTTGTTTTCTAGATTAAGATCCATAATATTCCGAACTTCATATTCTTTCTGTTTTAAATATTTTTTAAAGAAAAAGGGTTAAAACATCCACAGTTGTCAGAGGAAACACAAACTTGAGCCACATAATACCAGACTTTGGGAAAAACCGAAAAGAATTTTTGTCAACACAACAATGAAATATTTCCACAATCTATGAACACTGTCATCTGGACATGAGTCACACACCCTCATGTCATCGACCGTCATCATCCCATCTGTCTGCAGTAAACAAAAAAAAAACGTTCTGTTCTGCCGGGACGCAATCTCATTTTTTGCAAAAAAGAAAACCACATTCCATCGACGTACAGCCAAATTAAACAGAAGGAAAACCGAGCTTACCGAAAATGTCCGATTCCATAGTTATACCAACATCAGACTTTGTTAAAGTGAATGTATCAAATTCAAAAAATGACAGTATTGCTTTCGAGAAGAAATTTCCAAAAAGTTTGACCATAGCCGACCTCAAGGTAAAACGTCTGCTAGATGTTTCTGCGAAAATTGATTTATTTCGACATGCTTACTCAGCTTTCAGATTACTGGAATAAGAAAAATTTTGGAAATAGCGTAATTAGAACGTTTCTTATTGTATTTCGTTGTTACTTTGCAGGAAAAAATGGAAATTGTGACAGGCGGCTGTGCAGCAACTATGCAGATAGAACTTTACAACGGAGATCGTCTTGTATGTAAATTGGATAATAATGAAGCCCTCCTTGGATCGTATCCTATTGAGGAGGGTATGCGGCTTCATGTAATCGACAGTTTCCTCATTCTCATGGACAATGTGGACAAGTTTGAATTAACCGACCAACAGTACGAACAGAAGGAGGACTCTGTGAGGAGTTTCTTGAAACGAAATCGTTTGGGGAAATACAATGACGAAGAAATGAAGGTCTTGGAAGAGAAACGAAAGCAAGCTCAAGAGGAGGAACAACGTAAAGCTGATTTGTGCACGGTTGGATCACGATGTCAGGTATGTGATACAAGTCTGTTTTTAATATAATCAAAATTAATGTGCATAAGCATGTAGGTTACAGTAAAAGGTAATCCAACACGTCGTGGAACTATCATGTACAAAGGGGAAATTGCAGGAAAGAAAGGCATTTTCATTGGCGTGAAGTACGACGAACCACTCGGTCGGAACGACGGATCGTAAGAACGTCCTTATTGTTTGACATATAAATGAAAATTTATAAACTTCATTTTTCCCTGGCAGAGTTGATGGCAAACGTTATTTTGAGTGTCAGCCAAACTATGGTGGTTTTGTTATTCCCTCAGCCGTGGAGGTTGGTGACTTTCCACCTGAAGATACCGAATTGGATGAAGAGATCTAAATACCAAACACAAACAACAGATGTTTGCTTTATTGTTTCGGAGCGCACGACCTGCACAATGCTCACACAGAAATTCTTTAACCTTCCGTTTCAATTACATCTTACGTTTTCATAATTTTCTTTTGCCTTATGTTCTAGGAATGCTAATAAATAAAAAAACACGATTATGCGCGTGGTTTTATTTGTTATTTTCAGTTATTCGAAATTGAAGTCGAAATTCTTAAAGATGTATGATAAAATGTGCAATGCTTTTACATTTATTGCGTTTCGCGCAAGGAATTCAAACAAATTTTTTATTCAAGAAAGTAAGAAATCTGCTAAGGTTTGAGTACCCTTTAGCATGTGACAGTTTACCAGACACAATTTGTTTGAATACATTTGGACATCAAAACACCTGAGAACCTTCCGTGTGCTAAAGAGAATTAATTTAAAAAGCAGTACTATGCTCAATCCCACCTTAAATCTCATATGACAAAAAGATATTTCAAGAAAACGTCTTGTTTGAAGCACATCTGATGAACAGATTTGCGGCGAATTCCCAGCCACTGTCAAAACAATGATCCAAAATGAAAACGAAACAAATCAGAAATACCTTGCTCGCCCCCTGCACACCGGTTTCCAGTAAATAATTCACATGTGAACTGTCAATTTCTTCTCTCTCATGTAGCAGACCATCAGCTAAAGTTTTGCATTTCATTGGGGGACACACAACGAACAGAAAAATCGGAATTTCACAATTAAACATAAAAGAAAAATCATATCAGAATTGTGCAAAAAATGACCAGCGTTCTACGGAATATAACAGTCCTGCGATTGGCAACGTTCAACAATGTATTTGTGCGGCAGAGGCGTTTTCCAATCTGCGCCAGTACCGATGTTGATCGAAGGACTCTGCATGAGCTTGCCGTGAGTAAAAGTGGAAAACACCTTGCCGGATGTCACTTATCAATATGCAAGGTCCAAAGTGAATTTGGATTTAAAGAAAAATCTCGCATGTCATGTTACATAACAAAATTTTAAATCCTGTGACCGGCCTGTTATGATTTTGTCTTTTTTCTTGGTTATAAGAAGCATGTCCTTTCAGACCACCACATCGACGCAGACAGGGCGTTTAAACTTTGGAGCAAAGCCAGCAACAAATCCAGTACCAATTGCAGAGACTATAGAAAACCAAAGCAAAGTTGAGGTATACATTTGTCAAGTTTATGAGAAAATTGTACTCATTTTTCATTTTGACAGAGTTATAATCTATCCAAGGGAAGTGATTCTTCTACAGGCGGTGACCCAGACAAGCCGAGTCTAGAACATTTAGAACGTGCATTCAATGTGTTAAGCGAGACTTTACCAAGGCTGTTTATACAGCCAATGGATTATTCCATATACAGTCCGAATTTAATTTTCGAGAATAACATTCAAGGGAAGCACACTGTGTAGGTGAAATGTTTCATCATACTTTAAAATGTCTCATGTTTCTCCTAATTAGGGGCCTCTATCACTATGTGAAACAAGTTGCGTTGTTGCGCACGGTTGGTCACTTCAAATACGCTTATGTTAAGTTTGAGGTTCTCAAAATCACAAAACATCCCGAGGATTTCACCGTTAAGATCCGATGGCGGGTGCGAGGCATTTCCGGACTAAAGGTGAGTACTGATTCTGGGACACTTTTGCGATAGTTATATTGTTTCGATTATTTGCAGGTTATGTTTCAATTCTGGAAAATCAAGCTTTGGAAATTTAAGGAGATATTTGATCAACAAGAATCGTAAGTCTAATATTATCAATTGTGATTTTATCTGATTGCTTTTGTTTTTAGATGGTATGATGGATTTGCTACATGCTACTTGGGGCCAGATGGACTCATTGCAAAACTAGTCGTGGATAGAGTGATGCCAGACCAAAATAAGGAAGTTTCCGAACCAGTTAAAGAAGCACACATAAGTCCAGCGTCAGTAGCGGCGTCTACAGCACCAAAAGTAGCGTTGATGATATGCCTGACGAATGATTTGTCATCATGTTTGTCTTAAATGCTAGGTATCTACATTTGCAATTACAACAGACATGTGCTTATAAATTTTAAACGTTAACTATGCACTCAAATTTCTTGTTAACGTTGAGTGTTTGTCAAAGATGAACATAAAAGGAATCACTTGATTTTAAATAATATATTATAATTTATGTTTTTGTTTAGGAAATCCAATCTGAAAAAACAAAAGATTTAAATGATAAATGTATTTTTACTTAACTTTTTCGGAAAAGTTAGATTTGAATGTTCTTTCGTAACCTTGCGATTTATCCCTAGTTGAGTTCTAGGTATATTTTCGTTTGAAGGGATTAGGATGTCGGCCAAAAATTAATTCTATCATGAGCAATCAAAGCATAAACTTTTAGGAAAAGCTAGCACCATTGCTTTTTCTTGTTTGTTGTTGCCGAAGAACTTCTCCAACGTTTTAAGTCACATAATACTTAATAATAAAGTTAACACATAATAGGTACATACTTTCCGAACACATCCCCACAGAAAATTCATATAGAAACGTCAAAATTAATATCCACTTGACATTTCTCGCTCTCAAGTGTAGTGTTTTTTTGGTGCTTAGTTAACAAATCATGAATTCATAAAAAAGGAATAACACAAAAATTAAGCGAATGAATATCATGAAAATTTTTATAAAAAATGGTGCTTTAATCAAAAGTAACAAACAAAAAAATGAAAGAATATTCAATATTCTCACATACACCCTAGTGGTTATTGTGATATTCGGTGGAGTCTCGCTGCTATGGGATTTGGCCGAGGAGAAGAAACACGCAGCTAATGGGAGTTTCACAAGAAAAATCTCTTTAGATCTCTCACATATTTCGGAATTCGTGTTGGAAGACGATGCTGAATTGGCAAGAGGCAGAAACGGCAATTGTTCTTTTTGGGACTGCTTCAATGTGTATCGATGTGGGCAGCGAGAACAGGATAGGATCACCATTTATGTGTATCCCCTCACGGAGTATGTAGACCAAGCTTCGAAACAAGCATTTACTTTGACGCAAGAATACTATGACATCCTGAAGTCGATTGTTGCGAGCCCCTACTACACGCCAAATCCGAATGAAGCTTGTCTCTTTGTGCCTAGCATTGATATGCTAAATCAAAATCTGTTGGACACCAATTTGGTAGGAAAGGCATTGGCTTCACTCAACTATTGGGAGAATGGGGAGAACCACATTCTCTTTAATATGCTGCCGGGCAGGAGTCCTGATTTTAATCGTGTTATAGATGTGAATACTGACAAAGCGCTGATTATGGGCGGTGGTTTTGATTCGTGGAGTTATCGAGTAGGATTCGATGTGTCCATTCCAGTCTGGAGTCCACGTCTGAATGAAGGCTCAATTTCAAATCATTTGGATCGCAAATTCTTACTCATCGCAGCGCAATTAAACATGTATCCACAACATGTTCGCCTCTTGAGAAACATTGCCCATGAACACGTCCCAAAATTACTACTGCTCGAAACATGCAAAACCAACGAAGTCGAGGAAGTGAAGACTCACAATGGCAGCACGCGGTGTAGCTTCACAAAAGGAAAACGACACGAATATCCTCGAGTTCTTGGCAAAGGTACTTTTTGCCTGATAGCACGCAGTATTCGATTAGGCCAACCAGACTTTTTAGAAATACTCGCACACAACTGTATACCTGTCGTAATGGCCGACAACTACATCCTTCCCTTTGAAGATGTAATTGACTGGACGCTTGCGTCGATACGAATCCGAGAAGCCGATCTGCATTCCCTGATGGAGAGATTACAGGCTGTTTCAGAGGAAAAAATCAAGGAGCTACAGGACCAGGGAAAGTGGCTCCATGAAAAGTACTTCAAAGACATTCCCACCATCACCCGCACCACTCTTGACATTCTCAATGATCGTGTTTTTCCGCATTTAGCAAAGAGCTCAATTCAATGGAATTCTCCAGACAACAATTACAAGGCAGCACGTAATCCTCTATTCCTTCCACTAATTGCTGCGAAGACCCAAGGGTTCACCGCCGTCATTCTCACATACGATCGAGTTGAGAGTCTGTTCACTTTGATTCAAAAGCTGTCGATTGTACCGTCACTGCAAAAAATTCTTGTCATTTGGAACAATCAAAAGAAGCCTCCTCCTCACCGTAAGACGTTAATTGAAATAATATTGCATTGAACACATGTCTTCTTTACAGCGTCAATGTTTCCGAAAATTATGAAACCCTTGAAGGTTATTCAAACAAGGGCGAACAAGCTGTCGAATAGATTCTTTCCCTACGATGACATCGAGACTGAGGCCATTCTTACAATTGATGATGACATCGTCATGCTAACGGCGGACGAGTTGGACTTTGGGTAAGTTCATAAACAATTCTTATGTACATGAACTGAGAACGGTTTTTGAAGATATGAAGTTTGGCGAGAGTTTCCTGATCGGATTGTTGGCTTTCCGAGCCGAATTCACGTCTGGGACAACGTCACCCTTCGATGGCGCTACGAGTCAGAGTGGACAAACCAAATTTCCATGGTCCTTACCGGAGCTGCATTCCATCACAAGTACTGGAGCTATATGTATACCAACGCAATGCCTGGTGACATCAAGGACTGGGTTGATGAACATATGAACTGCGAGGACATCGCTATGAACTTCTTGGTCGCGAATATAACCAATAAGTCCCCAATCAAAGTGACTCCTCGAAAGAAATTCAAATGCCCCGAATGCACAAACACCGAAATGCTCTCAGCTGACCTTAATCACATGATGGAACGTTCAGCGTGCATTGATCGATTTGCAAAAATTTACGGCAGCATGCCACTGAGAAGCGTTGAATTCCGCGCTGATCCAGTGCTGTACAAGGACAACTTCCCCGAGAAACTGAAACGTTTCAACGACATTGGCAGCTTGTAGAGCGTCCGCCATTTCCAATTTCATAACCAAATATAAATTAAAGAAGATTAGCGAATAAGTAGAACTTAGTTGATTGTGTATATATAAGTTTAGAGTTAATCTATGGCAGCTATCACCAGCAGCTTGTGTTTCAATTTAAATAGAAGCACACTTTTTGTTTTGTCAGGTATCCGTTTTGAGATGTTTTCTTTAAATTTTGACATTTCAAATGAATTCTAAGTCGCTAAAAATTAAATAAAAACGCTCGATGAACGTTAATAAATTAATATGTATATTTTTTTGCAAATACGAAGCAACTAATTCGGATTTCTCATGTGCAGAGCTACAGGTCTGTTGATCACCAGATTTTTTGCACAATTCACTCTTGTTCCTAACACTTCCAAAGATGTGCCTCACATTAGTCACAGGGTTTACGGAACGAGTAAGTGAGTCTGTTGGAGTTGCTCGATGATGAATTAATGAATTACATACGGCAAAACGAAGGTCTAACGTACAGCACTGCAAAATTATAGCATCACGTCGTTCTGAAGAGCGGTTTCGAAATATACACCAGTGTTTCGATTTTTTGGCTTCAAACTATATCTACAAATATTATTGTAGTTACTAAAAGATAATATTTCAAAATTGCCGCGTTGTTAGCGTAGTAAAGTGGGTTGTGGTGTGCATTGTACTCCGGAGAAACGTGCCTTTTTTTTTTATAATTGACGCGTACAAAAGGGGTTGCGAGTACCCTTAAGTGACCGGATCAAGTCACAGCACGGGCCGAAGGTATAGAGGAAGAGAGGGAGAAAAGGTACCGATGCACATTGGTTTTAAATGCCTGTGGATTGTAATGAGGAGGAAAAATCGAGCTGGGAAGAGCATTCCAGATTCGTGTAGTGCGGCTAAAGAACGAGTCTCTGAATTTGACTATACGTCCGAAAGAGGGCTTGAGGGTGAATTGATGGGCATTCCTAGTGAGGCGCGTATTGCGGGTGAATTCTTGAAGGGGAGTAATGCAACTGGCTAATTCATCTGAGCATTTCTTGTTAAAATAGCGATAAAAAAGTGACAACGACGCGACATTACGTCGGCGTTCTAACGAGAACCTTAATAAAAAAATTGCTTTCTGTGGGTAAATCTTACAATTTGTAAGTGAAATTGTTTGGTGTTTAAATAAAATTATCGCAAATGCCAAAAATAGCTTCAAAAGGAAGAAAACCGAAACAAACTTTTGCGGGTGAACGACAAATTGTAACATAAGTTAAACATTACCCATTTATGAACGCTAGGAAAATTAAAGAGGAGTTCAACTTAACCGTGGCGATATCAACAATAAGAAGAAGTATGGTAAAGAAGAATGTACTTGCAAGTACCACTACTGTCAAAAATCAACCTACTAAAACGAATCAAATTTGCGAAAGAACACCTAAATAGGTAACCTTCTAAATGGCGAAATAAAAAATAGTTAAATATATAGTTTTATATGGTACTCCTGGGACCAGGACATTTGTTCGCAGACAAAAAAAACAAGAGTCTAAACCGGAGTGTACTTTAAAAACCATTAAGAAGGGCGGCGTGAAAATTAACATATGGCGATGCTTCTCCTACAACGGTACTGGTCTGGTATATTTTGGATAAAACCAATGATGACCGCCGAAGTTTATATTGGCATAATGAGGGAAACCATGTTGCCCTACGCCGAGTAAAATATGCCTCTCAGATGGGTTCTGCAGCAAGAATTTTTTGCGAGGAATGGTGTTCAAGTTATGGAATGGCCGCCGCAATCTCCAAACCTAAGCCCCATTGAAAATCTTTGGATGTTAAGAAAGCTGTTTTTAAAGCGAAACCAAAAAATACACTACAACTATGGGAAGCTGCGCAGGCTGCGTGGAGGGATATTTCAATTCGGCGATGTCAAGCACTAATCGACTCTATGCCACTACGTTGTGCCGCTGTGCTCAAAACTACGGGTTATACGACGAATAACTAGAACAGTAGTATAAATAAAAAAAATAAAAACCGTACTATTCCACTAAATTTTGCATTTTATTTACGACGTTTTACTTGCGGTGCTATTATTTTGCACACCAAAATTTCGGTTTCATTTCGTATAAGGGGAATTTTCTTATCTTAAAATGCATTTTCGCTTATCTTGTTTTTTGCATTTTATTACTGATACCCAACAGATGTCCTACAATAAATATCATGTCTTTACATGAGCATGGAGGAAAGTAATTAGCATCCAAAGTGCAGACCTCAACGTGGTGCTATTTTTTTCGCACAGAGCTGTATATTGCACAGTGCTGTATAATCGAAGAATGATATGACCAGCGACCGCATCTTTAACATGAATTTGTTTTAATTTTGTATATCCATCTTAAAGGTGAATGTAAGAAAAGAAAATCTCTGGAGAAGAGCTTATGTCTGCTGCAGAAGTTGGTGACATAAGTCCTTCTATATAGAATTAATTGGAAGGATAGAAGCATATAAAGCGGTCGGCATATAATAATAATAATAATTGTTGGCGCTCTAGTCCAAAGGGGGACCAGGGCCTAGCTTGCTCATCAACTACTCGTATTGTGCGCGCTACTGTTCTCTCACGAGTAGAAGGGACCTACAGTTTTTTACCGACTCTGAACGACGAAATTTGAGAAGCTTTCTTAGACGGTTATTACTTTTTGAGTGTTGTCAGCAGCTCGAAAGAGGTGGTCTCGTGAAAAATTCAAGATTTTCAGCCCGGAATCGAACCTAGGCCCTTCGGCGTGTGAGCGTCGCACTCTACGCCGCGGTCGGCATATGAACGTTGTTAAAATTGTCTCCAGTCAATCAACGATGCCTTAACGCTAAACCCCTGATACGGGGACTCATGCTGAATGCTAGACAACTTCGCTTCGATGACTTGTCATTTAACAAAAGGCATTTATCAAAAATAGCACCTTAACAATAATTGTTAGCGCGACAGTCTACAGGGGGACCAGGGCCTAGCTTGCTCATCAACTACTCGTGTTGGGTGCGCTACTGTTCTCTCACGACTAGAAGGGACCTACAGTTTTTTGCCGACTCTGAACGACGAAATTTGAGAAGCTTTCTTAGACAGTGTTGTCTATGTCTTTGAGTGTTGTCAGCAGCTCGAAAGAGGTGGTGCCGTGAAAACTCTAGGTGTTCAGCTGGGAATCGAACCTAGACCCTTCGGCGTGTGAGTGTCGCACAGATGAGAATTGAGAAAGAAAGGAAACTCAATAAAACCAAAGACAAGAACTTCATCTCTATACGTTTCATAAGAAAGAAACAAAAATCATTCATAACTTTCATTTGTTTGACAGCATTTTATTTACACTACAAATTTTACAATAATAACACACATGTTACATCTACATAATGTTAATGTATAGTCCTGTCGCATATATTCTTGTGTGTAGAACTTGCATCCACCGCGCTTCACAATTCGAACAACATATACGATAACGCAACTATCCACATGGACTTTAATATATTATAATACCATTGACTCAACAATCGAATCTACGTTTAATTTGAAAACAAATTGACTGGTTTTGGTAATGATATAGGATGTGAATGCATTAAGTTAACCTACAGTAGAAACAACAATAAGACAAACAAACAAACAAAATCATACAATAACAATTAGAACGCGTTAATGTGACTACATATGCTTGTCTGCAAGAGAGAAAGAGAGGCCCTTCGTATCACTATGTAGTAGGTGGTTGTTATAGATCTATGAATAAGGTACATAAATGTAGGTCTCTGCTATTTACATCATTCTGATGATCAAGTTGCTAATATTATCTGTTTGCATGTTTTATCTAAATCTCCATGTCAACATGGCTGTATGGCTTGGAATGTGTATTTACATGTCAGTGGGCAGAATATCGGGTATTAGGTATTTGCAAAGATCCGTTTCGTTATCGACAAAAATCACTTTTTTGGCTGTGTTCTCGTCGAGCCAATTTCGAATCACCGGCCAAATGGTGGAAAAGATTCCTGGCGAGTTGATGATCAGGCAAACACCCAATCGTTCTGGGTAGTGTTTGCTAAGCAACCATATTAGATTCTTAATTAGTTGGTAATCCATGCACGAGGTGCTGAATTCGGCTAAGTCGAAGACTATGCACAAACTGTCGGTCACCTCTTCGAAGCATCGCTTGCAACCCTCCTCCAGGCAGAATACAATGAATTTTGTCAGCTCATCTATGTCACGATCGGAGGAGTTATGATTTTTCGCTGGAATGTAAATTACTGGACGACCCTCACAATCGCGATGTCGCAGAACTCTGGCCTTGTTGTTGTGCTTTTTTATTTCCTCACTATCAGCAAGATCTTTCACACCGTAGTCTTCACGCCATTTGTTTGTTTTCAGTATCGCCTGAAAGCGGAGTAAAGAGAGTTTATGAAAATAAAAATATAAAAGCATGGAAAACAAGGAATTTATGAGAAGATACGAATGTTTAAAGAACATACACGAGCCTAACAAATGCTGTACAATTAAAACGACAGAAATCATATTCAAAACTCCTCTCAAATACTACGTCGAATCAAAACAAAACTTAAGAGTGAGATAGCACAATCAGAGAAGATGCCTTCATTTAATTTAAAAATTCAATTCACTAATGGAAGTGTAGTTTCCTGTGGAACAGATGATATCTTGATAAGCCTGTAGTAGAACAATAACTGGTGAATGTATGTGCATGATTTTGTGCGATGCCTCACTCTTCACTTTCGGTAAGCACAGCCCACACATATTAGTGAGTTCATGTGCGACAGACAAACAACAAATTGGTTTGTCACTCGTTTATTTGTTAAAATAATCATAAAATTCAAGTTAAATGAAGTTGGGTCAACCATATGGTCTATTAAAAGAATACATATATGCATTAACTTGAATCTGTGATTACAACAACAACATGTCCCCCTATCAAGGCAGATCTGTCCCCGAGCACAATCGTACAAGCGTTGCTTTTTTGTAAATCATTCGCAGCACTATCCAAGCGTTGTTAATTGACACCAATATAGAGAGATTCCTCTTCACATCGATTATTCATACAACGAAATAGATGATGATGAACCAACCACCGGCTAACAAGTGCTATACATTTGACCTTCATACAGGACTGAATCAATTCAGAGTCTTAAGCGGCGACCGATTTCTTGTATTGGCATGCCTTGGCTTTCCCACGTTCTATTTGAAACTTCAGCCGTATGGCTATTTCCGGCCTAAGGGTTTCATTTATAGTTACCATTTCCACACCTTTAATTTTCATGTCATGCAAACATATGTTTATCTTTCCTGCACTTGATAAGCGACCAAATCAGACGAGCTCACTGGTGTTACACACGAATTTATTGAGTCACCGAAACTGAACTGGGCATATTCTCATTTTTTTGATTGATTTTTTCTTTTCTTAAATTTGACTTAAAAATGCTCCCAGATGGTACCCCTCCTACGGTTGTCACTGACTTCATTTAAAGTATATGTACACACCAATGTGTGCACGGATAGAAAACAATTTTATATTGATTTACCTGAAACGCAGCGTCAACTGTTTTGAAAGCTCGTAGGTAACGTGTCAAAGAGTAATCATTGTGATACTGCTTTGGATCAGCATCAGCAATTAGCTTCATGCGACTTTTCAGCTCCTTCAAATCTTCTTGGTTGACAACACTTCCTTCCTGTTGGGACATGTTTCTTTTGATGAAGTCCTATTCGAATTGCCTAAATGATAAAAGGCAGTCACACCATATGCAGGATGTTTGTCAGAGATATTGTCAAATTCCTTCCGCGTTCGTCAATCTAATCTGATATTGGGAAGAACTAGTAAATTGATTGATTTGCACTCTTCTCTCTATCTTACGTAGGTTGTGGCTCGATACAAAAATTTTGACAACACTGAGAATGGTGGTGGGTGTAAAAGAAAATATGCACTCCCACTTCTGAAGAGCGAACAAATGACAACTGAATGCTCCAGTGCTAGCCCAAGTGCGTTGACTTGTTTCCCCTCTGGTGAATACAGTTTCAGTTAGACATTCGTTGTTGTCAGAAGAAGAAAGTTATTGTCCAGGTGTGTTGAATGTTTGCCGCTTATCACAAGGGTTGTTCTGACTTAACATGTTTTTCCGTCTTTCTTGGCGACAAGTATATTTTGCGAATTTTTGCAAATATGGGGTGACTTTGCGTTTACTTTTGCATGTCTTTCTTTGTAGACGAAAACAATCAGCGTGTTATGGAGCAAATTGGTGAAGGAGGTGAATGCAGAGCCGTCAGCCGATGTGGGGATTGCGAAAGCTGTGGTGAGTTAAAACAAAGATCCGATAATGGGAATTTTTCATTCTTTAACAGGGATATCCGTTTGCTTTCACATCAGTAGCTTGCTTTAATTTTAAGGAGCATAGAAATTTGAAGAATGCTTGAAAAAAATAAGACGAACGGATATGACCTTAGTTCTGCACACTGTGTGAATGCAAATCGGTTTAACTGACCACTAAACGCATCAGTTATTGCAGAACAAAAAACACACAAAACACATCTTGTGGAAGTTCATTAATAATCGCGGCTTACTGCTGCCATTTCCTTGGCCTCATTTGAGTAGTTTAATTCAAATCGAGATAAGAATCGCTACACAGTGGATTTGCTCTCTTCATTGTTATGCAAGATAATATTTTTCTGATAAATAATGTGCAATTCCTGCAACGAGCGCAAGTTGCAGTTGAGTTGCTTAGTTTGGCACAACTAAACGTTGAACATGCTTTCTCTTGAAGAAAAACTCGAGGGGCGTCCAATAAGAACGAATCAGGAGCTATGGTCTTTTGATATTCGCAGCAAGGACATTGATTGGCGGGAATTCGTGGTACCCTTGGCATCGAGAGGGGACCCTGTGCACTTAGGAGGTTCATACCCTTATCTCAGCAGTCAGAGAGAAGTACTAAGTGGTGAGAAGAAACGTGAGGTACTTGTTTGTCATGACATGATGGGAAACTATTTGGAAGATCGGTAAGTTATTTATGTGGGCTTTCTTCTATGTAATGTACTGTTGTTTCTGCAGTTTGTATCACTCGTCCGTGAAGTTCGATGATTATAGGTTCATACATTGGTCGGGAGTGGATTATTTTTGCTACTTCAGCCATAACTACGTCACCATACCCCCATGTGGGTGGATCAATGCAGCACATTTACATGGTGTTAAGGTTTTAGGTTAACGTATCAGAAGTTTCAAAAACACAGTAATGTTAAAGTTATTGTCTTATAGGTACCTACATCGTCGAAAACCCCCGACCATTGTTGGATGTGCTTAGATCTGAAGCAACAATTGATGATACAGTTTCTGCACTTGTGAAGTTGTGTAGACATTTTCGCTTTGAGGGTTGGCTTGTAAATATTGAATGCAAGGTCGACGCACATTTAATGGAAAAGCTTTAGTAAGAATCACGGGAAGAAAAAGGAGTATGGAAAATGACAACTGATACATTTTGTTTTTACTTTCAGTTACTTCGTTGAACAATTACGCAGAAGAGTAAAAGAAACTGTGGAAAACGGAATTGTGTTCTGGTACGACAGTGTAATAACTACAGGCGATTTAAGGTGGCAGAATGAAATAAATGATCTAAATGTGCGCTTCTTCAAATTAGCCGACGCAACACTGATAAATTACAGTTGGAATGAAAGAAGCTTACAGAATACGTCAAATGTATTGCAGACGCATCGCGAATCAGAAACGAAATCATTTTTTGGCATAGACGTATTTGGAAGAGGACAAGTGGCAAAGTTCAAGAGCAGGCAAACATTGGCGAAAATATGTAAAACAAATTTCTCTGTTGGGTTCTTTGCACCTGGATGGACTTTTGAGACACTTGGACATTTTCAGTATAACGTAAGGAATCAGAATGGAAGCGACGAAGTGAACAGCGCATTTCTTCTAAGAAACGAAAAGTTTTGGTCATCACTTTGGGAGTTTCTTCCCACACACGTATACACTCAGTTGCCGCTTTTCACCAATTTTTGTGTGGGTTCAGGCAAGTGGGTTTATAAAAACGGAAGGAGAATCAATGGTAGTCAGTTCTTTAATCTATCAAAACAATCACTGCAGCCATCTGTTCCACTATATAACCGCATTATACGGGACTTTGATGTTGCTTACGACGGTGGATCAAGCCTTAAGGTTACTTTAAGTGACTCAAGCTTTCGTCTGTTTGCAACTGACTATCATTTTGATGGCACTCTAGTTCTTGCATATGCATTTAAACTTAATCCAGATGACGGCGAGTTGGACTACATTCTCCGATTGCAGTCAAATCAAATTAGAGGAGAGTGTTTGTTATTTTTGGGAGATTATTCTTCACCAAATTCTTCACCTGGACGTTGTTACCTCTCTGCAATTGGAATGGACTATGTTCAAATTGTAGAGAAGGCATTTCAACAAAATGGTATAGATGTGAAAATTCCACTTGTCGATGATGGGGAGTGGAGAGTGCGGTATTATATTGTAAACTTCGACACCTCGGTACAGGTACAAGATGTGGGAGTGTTTTATCGGAAATCTGCTACACAGAGCGATTCAGCGCATCTTGGTGCGGTTTATTTGAATAACATTGATAGGATTTTCTTGCCGCCGCAAAGTAACGCAGCATATTTAAAGATAAAAGGAGATCATCTGATGAAGTAAATTATGTTTTGTTTATTATAAATCCATTGTAAATGTTTGGTAAATAAAACTGTTTTTTAAATGTTTTGAATACAGAGTTGCAAGATGTATTCTAAATTGTGCCCACATTACTCGAAGTAATTATCGTAGCCAAATAAATCACAAAAAAATACCTGTATTTTAATTCTCCCACAGGGATAATTAGACGAAAAACGAGCCCATATTGAATTAATTTAATTGTTTTTCATAAAAATTCTATAATAAATACATACCTATGTAGTATAAAATATTAAAAGAACTCATATCTCAAGTTTATTTTATATTGACTTTCACCTCAAATTTTAAATTGAACACAATTCGACACCAACTTGGCATCACTTTTCGTGTTGAACATATAACCACTTGAATATATCGCCATTGCTGTGCCCGCCGATTAAGCCTTGTGTGCAGATATTTTCACTGGCGTAGTTTTAATAAATAACTAAAAATTTGAAGGTATTTCGACGAGAATCAAAGAAAGTATTGTACATTCAGTTAGTGCATAGTTCGTACTTCATAATAAACTGCATTTTCTTCAATATATTTATCTTAAACTTAAGTTTTTGTTTAGGTGTGGACAGGGAGGGTAATACTTTTACTTCACTTATTTCCAAAAAAAAACAAATTAAGTGGGAATTTTATGTATTACAGAATACATATTTTACAAAAGTAATATTAAAAAAAGTAGAAAAACAATAGAAAAGTGAAATGAAAATGAACATTATTCCTGGTGAACCAATACCGCCAGGATTTGAGGATGAAGTAAATCGTGTCGCTGAAATACAATCCACAATTGACACATTTAGGGAAAGCTCCCTTATCGGTGTCGAGTATACTGTAGAGCTACTTAACAATGATAATAGGGAACCGTCATATATGTGTCTATTGTGCGAGAAACAAGGGGATCCACGCACAATTATATCACATTGGACAAGCTATAATCATCGTTTAAAATTTCTTGAGAAACATTTTCCGTCCGCCGTTCGTGAACTGGCACCTGTTCGGTACAAGCCAGACTCTCGTCAACCTATGACCCATCTGGTAGCCGGTATATGCGATGCTATTGAACATCACTACGGACGTTTAACAGTGAGTGTTTATCATAATGATGATTTTCGCTCCATTCGAGATCGCATAATCGATGAGGTCAACAATAAATTTCATTTCGACGAGAAGAATGGTCCGTCCTTTTTGAATGCAATTGATCGTGAGCTTCTGGATAAGAACGCGCAAATCTTGCAGATAACAATAAAGACTCCAAGGAATAATCCGAACTCCAATCCAGCTCCAGATAGGGACAGTTTGGATTCAATTTCCAGTGATGATGAAAACCATCAACGAAAACCTACCGGCCCATCCAGTGCGAAGAAAAAACGCAGATCTCAATCGCCAGCCTACAAAGTGATCCCTAGAGTACGTAGGTCTCCGCCCTTTGAAGAGGCACGACCGATGGATTCAAAGAAAAGTGGTGGTAGCAATACCACACTTCCCAGTCCGAAAGAGCTTTCAATGCAAGCATTTCAAATTGCTCAAGAGCGTTACAAGTGGGAGAAGTATCGGTGCATGTTAGAAATCGCCGTCAAAGGTCTAGAGAAGTCACTAAAAGAATACGAAAAGAATCCAGAAAAACACCCACTTTATCCAGAAGAGTGGAAGAAGTTCTGGAATCGCCGATACAAAGAGCTCCAACAGGAGAAGAAAGTCGATCCGAATAAGTTTGATTACAAACCAGAGTGGATTGTGTTTTGGACTAAACGTATGAAAGAACTTCATGCCGAAGAAGTGGAGGAAAAAAAGAAGCAAATAAAAGTTAATTTGGGGCTGAAGGAGGACGCTGAAGAGAAAACCGATTTGTTGAAGCAAAAGTACAAAATTCAGGCTTCCCAATCAAGCAATCTCAGATCGGCTAAGTCGTCATCAGATGCGGCAGGCAATTCATCATTTACAGCCAAGAAAGACGCACATCCTAACAAAACTCCTTTAGCAGTTATTAACATTAGCGATGACGAAGACGACGACGGCAAGGGTCAGTTAAAATCGAAAAGGTCAAAGCGAAGTCGTGGTCGTTCAATTAGTCGTAGCTTGAGTCCTCTGAGTGATGATTACAGGGACGAACGACGTCATTCATACCGTTCGTTGTATGAAAGGTCCAGGATGCCGCGATCGGCTCACTATCCTCCTCCCCGAGCTCCAGTTGATTACTATGGCGGTTACCATAGTTCACACTTTCCGCCACCGCCCACATATGGAGGCGGATACAGAGTGATGGAACCGTACATGTATCCTCAATACGAAAAACAGAGCTTTCTGCCATCGAAGAGTAAATCGAAGCCTGAGCCAGAACCGAAAGAAGAACCGGAAGATGAGGGACCTCTTACTGTGGTAGCAGTGTTGCGATTGTTAACCGCCCTTGAAGAGCATTTGGGAAGTTTAGGACCAAAAGTTGTCGATCTCTTAGGCAAAGCTTTAGCATTGGAAAAAGTTAAAGCAAACTCAGCCGACGATATGCTCGTAAACGAGGACAACTCAGTTTTCTTTGAAACAATTAAAGAGAAGCTGAAGGGGTTGCTGATAGCCGATGTGCTCGATGATGTGCAAAAAGTACGGGCGGTAAAGAAGGCTATCAAGAATATTGCCACGATCATTCATCAGGTTAATGAGAAAGGTAATTTTTTGTTAATTTCTAAAAAAGACAATTTTATTCTGTATTTCGTAGTTTGAAAGTACGGTTCGGTATTGTTTTGTGTTGTGGTCCAAGTGAATAGAAAGAAAATTTTGAAAAACAACTATTTTTTAGTGCCAACAAAGATTTGTTGACTTTTATTCAAATCACAACGATTACCAGGTAAGCGTTTGAATAGCATTCGGTTATGATTGTATAAAAGATGAGGAGAGTGAGTATGTGAGAGAATGATTGGTTTGGTGTGAAAATTATTGTTTCTGACGACAAACTGAAAGAGAGTAGTTGCAATTATTATAAGTTTCCATTTTCGATTAGTTTCGACAAAAACATGTTGATGGCAGAACTTTAAAACTTTGAAAACCTTAACGACCCCCTTACGCAATGTATTCCAAATAGTTCTAAAAATAAACAAACACAAAAAAGACAAGCAAAAAGAATTACAAAATAATTTTATTACAAAAAGTGTTATTAACGTATTGTGATTGCATTTATAAAATACAAATTTCGAATAAAACACATTCTCTAAGATAAAACTTTGTCACGGCGAGTTATCACAAAAAAAAGATTGCTTCCCAATAAAATATTTTGTAAGTCAATCTACCCCTACTCTCCTGCGGAGGCGCCTTCATTGTTGTTTTCATCGTGCACGTATGAGAACACGGGAACGCCTTTATCCGCAACCACTACTGATGGGTTTTGAAATTGCCGGAAAAATAACAGAGTTTTCGTTGACATAATCCCACTGGGACAAGCTTTTTCTTTCACAAGTTCATCTTTTGCATCATCGTTACGAACAGGAAGCCCCGTCACTTCATTTGTACACCACTTTCTTTTTCTGGACATCATCACAACAACGAATCTCTTTTACAAACAACTATGTATTATCCCTGATTAACGTTTCATCGAACTAAACCCACCCGATGTTCACCAACAACTGTGCGCGCATTTGGATTTTCTTTCGTTACGTTTAAACCAACAGTAAATATCACGTTTTCAAGGTCAATTGAGTAAATTAAAGAAAGAAAGAAAAAAAATGAAGCAAAAAGCGAAACAAAAACCCATCCGTATATAGAAAAGCCAGTCAATGTCATAAGCTAAGTAGGTACATTCATATGTTTATGTTTAGTGGTGTCATTTGCAAAGAAAGGGCAATAGACTACACCGCTGTGTGAAAAAAATCATCGTTTACGGCTCGGTAATCGTGTGAACTCATGTGAATATATTTGTACTTCACGTATGTTTATATGCCGTGGTTGAAGGTGTATTTCGTGTGCTTGGTAATTGTTATTTTCTTAATTTTATGTATGACGACACTGACTTGCAGTCGTTATAAGTTGCATACTATATTTGGATTACGTAAGCAAAAACTAAAAATCATGCATTATGGTGGATAGGAAAATATTTTTGTTTTTACATTATTTTACATGACTGACATGTGCACGTATATACATATATGTTTGTATGTATATATATACATATTGTTTTAGTCTCGGGAGCATAAACCGGTGTAGTTGCAAACGGAACCTGTCGCTGGGAATCAACTGTAAGGTGATCAAACTTTTGAGATGTATTGCCTTCTCGACTCGACTTTATAGCCGAAAATTTGTATCTTGCTTTCAAACAAATGTGTTAATTCATATTCACGAATGTAGCAGCAGGTGCGGTTGTTGTTAGTGCTTTCTTGTTGGTCTTTTGGTGCCTTGAACTTTCTTGATCGTTCGTAACAGCGTGCGATGACAATAATGATGGCATCCACCTATTGGATGACATTGAAGCGATTTCCGTCAAAGGCCAAAATAATTGGCTGTGTTAAGATTGTTAAGCCTTCCATATACCGTTGAAATTTATTAATGTCTTCACCAATCAAACCGTTTGCGCTGCACACTTCTTTGTGTTACTCGATATCCTAAAACTGAGATAATAACTATGTAACCACAGTCATTACACGAAATAGAATCGTCATTCTTTTTGCATACAATGTACTGTTACATGTTCCATTAGTTGATTGAAACCCATTCAATCGCAAGTAACCGCGCGAAGTTAAGTAACTTTTCCTTGAAAAAAAATGTTTAAAGTTTAAAAGTATGACCTTACTCTTGATGTTAAGTGCACTGTTATGTGTTAAGATGAAAACAAATAACTCGCTTCCCACAACTCAGCAAAGCATCCACGGTAGGAAGTAGACAATAAGATTTTGACAATTCTCTAACCACAACCCAGCTATATTACAAAACTTTTAAATAACCATCTCCCTTCTCTTTCCATTTCATCGTTAATGTTCCTAGGAAAATCGAACAATTCCCTTGAAGATGCGAATAGCGAAGAGAAGAAACCAACCGAAGAGAAACCGAAAGCAAGTAAGCCGTCAAAACCAACGATAGCTGATCTTCCTTTCGACAGACAAATTGTATCAACGAAACTGGCTGCCGCTTTGGTGATGCAAGGAAGAGAGGACGTGTCCACCCCTGACATGGACAAATTGATCTATATTTTCATTTTGCTGGTGAAGCTATCCAAAGAGAAGACAAAAGTCGATGGAACTCCGCTACAGATGAAGCATGTCCTGCAAGAACTGGGCATAGTACAGCAGATAAGCCCATCCATTGTCGAGGAGATTATCGAGCAGGAAGTATCTGCATTAGTCGCAGAAGCCGACATGGATTTTGACATGAGTGAAAAGGATGCTAATGCAGCAAGCAGCGCAAGCGCTTTGGAAAGTCTCACGGACTCAGACCTGCAGACACTGTTGCAAAACTTTAAGCACCTGTCAACAGAAGAACAACATCACTTGATAGCCCACTTAAAGAAACTGGAGACCGCCGATCCAGTGCGAGTTGAGAAGCTCCGAAAATACGTCAATCTGGACACAGATACGAAGGAATCTTCAGTATCGGGTGCTGTTGGCAGTGATTACAAATTTTCAGACTCTTCAAGATCCAAACGAAGCGCAGGCCTGGATGACTCACCACGATCTGGTCGTAAAGATAACTATACAGATGATGAGACAAGCAGGGGCAGTAATGTTCGCAAGTTCATCGACGACGATGATGAGGATGATGACTACAACTTTGAAGATGTGTTCAAGGCTGCATCTAGCAACGTAAATCTTCAAGCAGATGACCGAGTACATCGTGCGAATGCCCACCAGGAGCCGGAGGAACAAGACTCTGCGAAGCACCAACAACATTCAAATCTGCGGAAGATTCCTCTTCAGCGACCGCAATTGTCACCCGCCGAAGTTCCATCCGTATCACCTGCAGTGAAACCTATTGACACGTCAACTCTGGAATTTAAAAAATCGCTAGCGTCGGTCTCCATTGCAGATACACAAAATCTCATCGCAAATCTCATGGGTTCACTTCAACAGAGTTGTGGACAATTCAATTCTTCAAAGGCCAGCCAACCCTCGTCTAGCATTGACAGTAACAGGTCTCGGAATAACCATGGTAACGGAAATCCCCCGCCAGGACCAAATTCCCAACAATCCTCATCATATTCAAGCTCGCTTCCCTACTACCAGCAACAGCAGCAACAACAGCAGCAACAACATCAGCAGCAGCAGCAGCAGCAACAACAGCAGCAGCAGCAACAACAGCAGCAACAACAACAACACCAACTTCAGCAGCAGCAGCAGCAGATGTACTCCAACTTCCAAAATATGCAGGGCATGCAAAATATGCCCGGCCAACCGAACTATTATCAAGGAAACTACGATACCACAGTTTCGTATCCAAACATCGCGTACACCGGTCCACTTCAGCCCGGTATGAATGGGCAATTCGGCATGCCGAACTATATGCCGCCGCAAGCGCCGAATATGCCAAACTACAATATGTACGGCGGCAATCCCGGTTATAAGTAATTCCGCCGCTCACCGTGAGCGTGTGAGTTGTTCTTCGTTTTTGTGTTCCTGTGCAAGTTGTTTTAGTTTATACAGTAAATCTTCTTAAAAAGTAAGTGTACAGAAAAGCTACTAAGTTAACTCGTTTTGATGGTGTCGTAAGCGTAGAATAAAGTGGAGATTAGTTAAGGACAAGTGCGTGTGGAGCATTTAAAATTTTCAAATCAAAACGGTCGTAATGTGTGCGGAAGATGGTTTGTTGGGGGGGCAATATAAAATGTTTTCATTGGATGTGCGACATATACGGATATCGACTTGGAAACAACTGAAGGTAAGTAGAGCACTTCTCAAATTTACGCAGAATTGAATATTTTAATTTCTATTTGATTTTGTTCTCAACAAACAGATTTGCTTGCGTGCCGAGTTTGCGTTCGGGATTTGGTGTGTCCGCAAGTTAATGAAACAGCAATTCGACAGCATTTACTTGTTCATCCTTTTTCTTTTGATTTGTTTAAAAAAGACTACGCGAATTAGCGTATTTTATATAACTGTAACAGAACAGTTTGTGCAAAAAAAAAAAAACAAACGGGTTTTGAATCGCATTGACTCCTCAATATTTTAAGGGAATAAACTTACTTATTCATTTTGTGGAATTGGTTTATTTGTGATTGAACTTATACAGGTAAGTTTAAAGATTTGAAATTTTAAGCAGCTTGCTTAGAAAAGGCAGACTTGAGGTAAGCATATGGAAGATTGTTTTGTTTCTTTTATATATTTCAAGTGGAATTTTCTTTCTTGTTTAATGAATTAAAAGGGTTTCATAGATCATTTGATAATCGTGAATAAACGGCTGTTGTAAATATTGAACAAATTTTATACTCGTGTTTTGTTGAATATTTTGTGGTGTTTGGTTATTTTAGGTCCAAAATCATTCTTATTGATAATTCCTCATTTGGCGGAAAAAGAATCAAATAAAATTATCAGATTCATATTCGTACTTTCTTATATTTCCTTCGAAAAATAAAATAAATGATGCACTCATGGGAAGACTACAATTTAGTCAGGATGCTCAGACTGTTAAATTAATCGGAATGTGTGTATAAATTATGCGTGCTAATACGTTGTACATATAAACACCTTTGTCTTCATTTGGCAGCAAAGTTTGCCCGCGTACCTTTATACTAAAAATGAAGTGAACATGTTTGATTGTAAATTGTGTGGTCAACTACAATTTGGTGTTGTATATTTGTTGCATAGTTTTAGGATAAATCGAATCTACATGCATAAACCTGTGTAACATACTGAAAATTTGAAATGTGTATTGTTTCTGAAACAAAACCTACAATGTTCTTCAAATATGCTCTATGGTTAAATATAGCTTTGATTTTTAAAGTCTTATATTCGGATATAATTTTATTGGTGTATTCAATCTTCGAAGGATAGAAATGGTGGAAAATGTATTTTTTTAAAGACATGTTTTGCTGTATTTTGGAATTTAGGTCTATGGATTAAAAAGATTGATTTTATTCTTGTAGATAGTAGAAAAAAACGTCTGGGTTATGCAAGTCGCGCAACTGAAACAAATAAAATCAACCTTTTTAATACAAAAGAAAAGTTGCTTTAACAGTAATAGTTTGAAATTATTTAAATCTTGTGTGTCCTCTGTGTGTTATTCGCATATGAACAAATATTGCACAATATATGTATGTTTATATGCAATGCTTAAGGATATTAAACTTCCAATGATGACTTCGAAAGTTTGATCGATAATATTGCAAATTGCCTACGGTTATTTTAATCTCCAGATTATGTTTATCATATAATTATTTTCTGAAATGTCCGGATACTCACTCAAGTCATAGCTATGTCCGAACGCGAGATTAATTAAAATTTGCTAAATTGCGTTTCACCACTGGATTAATTTGTAATCATCTTTAAGCTTCTGTTAAAATAAAAATTAAACTATGAAAACTTCAACGCTTTTTTTAAAATATTGTTTTTATGTGTGAAAACTGTCGTCTTGTTTTATTAGAAGTGATGTACGGTATGCAGTAAGTAATAATAAATAATTACAATATAAAATAAAATAAAAAAATAAAATAATAAATAATTACAATACATGTGTGTACTTCTAATAACATTTGACACAGCTCATACTCCATGGTAATATCAACAAAAAAAAGAAAAATGGTATAGCTTAAATGTGCCAACCAAACCGGTCGTATAATCTTGTGATTTGTTCTCTAAAAGAATTTTTGGTTCGAAAAAACACTTGATGTCTAAACGTAGTACCTTAGATAAAACTGCGAAGTACACAACAGTGTAGTAAAAAAAAACCCTCAACCCCATAAAAGACATATTTCTTCTCATTCTCATAAACTAAAAATCTTTACGTGTCACGATTCTTTTCATTGGGTTTGAATGTAACGGTAGTTTCTTTTTGGAGAAACAAAGAGGCGATTACCACATGTTGGTCAATGGTTTAGCTATTGCCGTTGAAAACACATCGTTAAATAGTAGTCGAAACTTACCGGTATATTTGTTCAACAATGCCGGTCAAAATAACCGTTTTCAAACTTTTATAAAACTTACACATTTTTAAACGTTATAGTACCATTATCAAACTTCATGACAATTCTTAGAATATGCATATAATATTTTTTACATCTTTTACTTGTTAATTTTTCTATTTTATACCGCTGTCGGCAGACCACATATCACAACATGACAGATGGGGAAAATATTATACTGTGGTAGATGTAGAGTAAAATGTTAAATAGTTATCCCAGCATCGTTTTCAATTGATGAGAGTGACAAGAAAAGTATTGATTATAGTCTCAAGTAGTGCACTTCTAAAGAGTTTCTTGTGCAATTTTGTGGATACGCTAAACGACATAAAATGAAAGGACAAATGAAGAAGGCATTTACCCTTAAGGCTCTGGCACGTAGAATACTTAACATGCGTAGAGGCAAAGTATCCGTTGATAGTGAAGTACCTCAAGGAAGGGAATGATACAATAGGTCTGTTCCAATTCATTTGTGTACAGAAATTCGTAGTTGAGTAGTTTGGGTAAAAATCTCTTGCAAAGAGTAACTCTGCCAAAACTTGTGAAACAACTTCGTAGAAATAGGTAAACAGCTATCGGATGTATGAAACCTCAGAGGTTTTTTTGGTTTCACTTTGACAGCCATCTACTGCCCACAGATTTTTCTTCGGCAGCAATTCGTAGGTAGGGGAAATATATTGCTTTCTCTTCTACGAAAACATCAGCAAATGGAACGCCGTTTGAGAGTTATTCGACGAATTTCGTAGGCATTTGTAGCAGTTCAGAGCAATTGGAACAGACCTATTGTTTTAAAAGTAAAAGGACAGAAGATAAAGTATTAAATTCTATTGTCACACTTTTTTTTTAAATAATTTGAATATTAATACTTTAGACCTGCTGACAATATTCAACGAGTTAGTACTCGTCTTTGAAAAACGTTTTGCAGCGAGTAGAGTGGGGGAACCAAAGAGACCGACAACGACATCAACAAGGATAAGGAAAATAAAACAATCACGCAGTCGTGTGTAGACTTGCAACTGTAGTAGATCGCGTTTGATCCGAGTGGAGAATCTGTTATTCCAAGGATATTATAATAATAATAATAATTGCTGGTGCGACAGTCCACAGGGTGACCAGGGCCTAGCTTGCTCATCGACGTGTTGTGCGCGCTACTGTTCTCTCACGAGTAGAAGGGACCGAAGGCCGATTCCGAACGGCGAAGATTAAGAAGCTTTCTTAGACGGTTATTACTTTTTGAGTGTTGTCAGCAGCTCGAAAGAGGTGGTGCCGTGAAAGATTCGAGCTGTTCAACCGGGAATCGAACCTAGACTCTTCGGCGTGTGAGCGTCGCAATCTACCCACTTCGCCACGGCGGTCACATTCCAAAGATATTGTCAGCCCAATAAATATTAATGTTATCTGAAAATAGAGTGTTGTAATAAATATTAATAGTATTTAGTGTTAAATTGCTCTTGTAATCCTATCTTTTATTTTGAGATTCAAACTTTTCAAATTTCCACATTCAGAGTTGATAAGAAACTGTAGGTTCCTTGCACTCGTTAGAGAACAGTAAAACAGTAGTCATTGAAAGAATTAGGATCTCATTCTTCTGTTGACAGTTCCGCCATCCAAAAAATTTACATATTGCATTATTATTGTTGATTATTATTAATATTATTTCTGTGCATTTTTATTTTCCTTAACTCATTTTCTTACATGCTAGACAAAAATACTTAAACTAGCTTACAAGTATAATCAAATGATCTTAACTCTAACTTACTGTCTCTTCATGAGTACTCTAAGCTAATCTAGATTTTTTGCCTTATGCCTTTCGGCTTCTAATATTTTAAAGCTTAGCATTTAAACGTATATAAATTTTTCATTTCATCCAAGAAAATTGAAAACAAAATTTAGATTTCAAAAATGTATTATTCTTAACCTAACTTAACCCTTATATCCTAACTATGCTACCTTAAAAATTAACAAAAACTTAACTCAAATATATACAATAATATAACTTAAAACTTAAACCTATTTAACTATTTACAGTAATCTTATCTGTTCGTACAACGTTACGGACGCGTTCCCCAGGGTGTATATGTTATTTATATGCTGAACATATATATCTTATACGCCGTGGTGCACCTTTTTTTTAAAGTTTTTTATTGTTTTTGTATTTTTTTTGTATTTTTGTTTTTGTTTTTTTTTTGTAATTTTTTTTTGTTGTTTATTTTTTTATTTTTAATTTTTTTTGTATTTTTTTTTGTCTATAAAATGCCTTAGATCTAACTTAACCTGCTGACTCAACTACCCCGTCTTTTATTTTAAGAAGTTAGCGGCTCCGAAGGCTGGTTCTGGTGCAACCACCAATAAAATAGCCGTTCCTTTGCAGATACTGCTCTGTTGCGGGCAGAAATCTCTCTACTGAACCGTAGGAGTTCCTCGTCGCTGCGAGCGACGTCCATCTCGTATTGAAGTCGCATTTCCACTGTTCGGCGTACGACATGGAAGATGATAGGGCAGCCTTCCATATCTTGAATCAGGCCTTTAGTGTCCAAGTAGAGGAAAGCTTCAGGTGGAATGAAGCCGTTAAGACGCACCCGTTCATGATACATTTCAGATTTAAGTTGACATACTCGTTAGATTCGCATTTTCACGAGAGTTGGCAACCAATATGTTTGTTGGAAAAGGACAAAAGCCGTCAAATGGGTGCGGTTTATTTCTGTTTCAAAAATAAACTGAGGGTATGAGTTTTATGTAAAATCTACTAAAGGTGAACCAAGTCCCTTGGACGATCGACTATACTCTTTTGAATTTGCTTTAAGACTTGAAGAATTTTTTTTATTTCATTCAATTTCATTCAGAGTATATAAAACAATGTCTTACAATACGGAACTCAGCAGAACATTAACTTTTTCTTGCAATAACATTTCCTTACATTTATAGACCAAAATCCATTTCCAAATGGAGTAAAGATAACTTTTTGTTTTCTTTCGCTGAAGAATTGCGAGTGAATTAATTTAGATTCAAAAGTTCAAATGATTATTCCACTACTTATGTACCCATTCAAGCTAAATACACATACACGTAAGTATCCGAAATTCGATTATTATTTATCACGAATTTTGCAATCCTTGTGTGAAATGTTTTTGGTCTTGCGCCGAGAAAATACAGATTACTTTAAACGTATTGGGTGCAGAGTTGATTCGTGATGCCAATTCCGAACAATTGACACGCGTTTTTGAGAAAAATCATTTCTAAACTGACCAACAAAAGATGAATACAGGCAGGTAGGCAGGTGCACAAATTCCCTCCACTCTGAGCGTATGTAATTATCAAGTAAACACCCGCTTTGATATGGCGCACAAATTCAAAGCTTCTTACTGGATGAAATTGAGTGGGTATACAGAGTTGTGCAACAAAAGTATACTTTTGATCTCGCGTTTTTGCGGCTTTTCGCAATTGGGCCTCAATTGGTCTATAATACGGCCACATTATTCCCTCCGAACAAGTGAACTTCGTTTGGATGTGAAGCAGCAGTACGTTGGCCTCATATGAGTCTGTGAGTGTGGTTACTTATTGTGCGGCTACGAAATCGATGGAAGAAGAAAAAATACGAGTTAATACTTGCAACAATCGACGGTGCCGCCGCCGTTGCCGGATTAAGATTTTCTAATTACGCACGTTGTCTGAGGTGAATAAATAATCGCATATCATTTCGAGGTTACAGGGTGAAGTGTTTGCGATACATCTTTGCGGTGCCGCAGCACTCAGTTGTGGGCTGGAGGATGGAGGACCGACGAAAAATAATTATCTTCTTGACGATCACTCCACGCACTCTTATGCATATGAAGTACTTTTTCAATGGTCGCTGATGCTGTTGGTCTTCGCTGACTGTGGGTCAGATTTGCAGTACTTTCGATTTGCACGAGCACTGTGCACGATGCCATTGTGCAGCATGCATATGAGCAGTTCGTCACTTTGTTTGGCATAACTTTCACCTTCTGTCCTTTATTAGTTTTCAATGAAGCACTGTCGATTAACCTCCACGAATATTCATGAATGACTACTGGGGACAGACTGCTTTCCATATAGGTTTCAAAAAATGCTATTGGATTGCTAGGTAACGGTGAATATGGTTACTTTATGTAATAATCGTTACATAATGTGATCGAATGTAACGTTGGGCTTTCCATATATCCAAAAATTAAAACATGCGTTTTAGTGAGGTACATTCAAGTAGTAAAATGTTTTGTAACCAATATAGGCAGTTTGGCATGAAAATTAATGAACATCCACATTTTATGTTCCTTTCAACATTTTTATTTTATAAAAAGCAGCGAAATGAGAAGATGCTTAGGGTGGTGACTAACTTATGGTTCAAGAAATTTTATAGCGTGCTCCTAAAATGTTCTATGAATGAGGTTTATGATCGTGAATAGACTTAATATTGAAAGGAATTCTACTGTTTGTGTTGTTTTCGGTAGAGCGGTGCATTAGAAGACCAATTCCGTTGAGGCCTTTAGTGTATCATTTTGCATTTTTATGGGGGGTTCTAAGGGCTTTTCTTATTTTTTTAGAATTTTTTATGAAATATTGTTTAAAACAATCATTGCGAAGTACTATATTATGACAGATATCCAGAGCCAGAGAACGTTCTCGTTGAAATGTTATTCGATCCACTCTTGTAATTTGGTGTGATCCAGTACTTTTTGTACTAAATTGTGAAGTCTTTCATTTGCTGAAAAGTGGGGGTAAATCCCGCTCAGAAAGAGGCAAACTACGGGAACGCATCTAAACTAAATGTGTAAAGAATGTCTTTAAGAAATGTTAAATTCCCTTTTTAGATACAGAAAACAAAAACAACAAAAATATTGAGACAGAGATGGGTCAACGCTAACTTATCTCTGTACGCACACCAATTAAATTGATAGAAAACCAATAACTTTCCCATAAGAATGTTTTGTGTTAAAATGGGCAGGTTGGAAAAATATTTAAGTCTCTCGAGAGAGCACTCATTTGACGTAAAACCCATTTTTTCGGTATACGGGAACGGACATTGTATTGGTTTGTGTTGTTTTGCGCTGTTTGTTTCAGGTACGGGAACACACTTATTCTGAACAATAATAACTTTCTTAATGGCGTATATAAGCCCTCAAGTCTATCATCTTCAAATTGAAAATTGTATTGAGTTTCAAACTCTAAGATTCCAAAGGAACAACTAATGAAGCAGAGACATGTGAGCATGATAAAAAAGTAGCAAGCTTAGTGTCCTGTTTTGGCAAAAATATAACCCCTCAACTTATTTGGAAATAAATATGCAAGTAAATGCTCTTTTTCTAAGACTAAGATAAGCTTTGATAACGATACATTTGGCACGTTCATAAAAGCCGACATAATTTTAATCGGAAATTTCATTTATGATAGAAATTTGTTTTACTACCAAGACAGAGTATTTAACTTTCGCAATCAATTCAATTGTTATTGTGAAGTAAATAACTTGATGGTTTTCGCCCTGTTTTCATTTTAACTGGGCAAACTGTTTCCCACCCACTTCAACGTATTAGTAAAAGTGAGAAGCAGTAAAGGTTAATCTTCAAGACGAAGAAATCACTTTCATATTGCTTGCCGAAATTTTATATCTGAAATCATCGTTATTGTATATGTTTACCAACCAAGCCTTACACCTTGCTCCACAAAGTGTGAGCAATTAAAAATAATTGAACGGAGTTCACTCATTAAAAGCAGTTAGTGCATAGTTACATATAAACCACGATGTTTGCAAAAATACGAATTTCTGGGGTCTCATTAAGTTTGCTAAGAAACTTTTTGGATTTTCTAAAACTTTCATGCTTACAAAAGACAAGTCTTGCGAGTGTGTATATCAACTGTGTTCCATTCATTGGTTTAAGTATTCGATCAAAATAATTAAAGATCATACGCATTTTTGATTTTCGCATTTAGATTGAATAACCGTTTCTATAGATGATTGCAAGTAAGGAGATTGTCTTCGTCATAGCTGATCCGTTGGTGTTGTCGTAACTCTCCACAAGCTGGCAAATTCAAATTGTAGAAAACATAATTTGACGTGAAAGCCCTTAAAATAATTAAGACAATGTTGGTAACCATAACCAAAAGATCTAAATAAAAGGAAAAAGGTGCACAATGGATTATTAACTGTATATGTTAAGCATATAAATTTTATCAAAGGTTGTCAAATATCTCCCTTCCGCCTTTTGTCTTTTGAATTTTCCGGCTATGTACAAAGCTACAGAGCTCGTATTTGGTAATACTATACATCATTTGAAAGGCCTTGACATAACCTATAAAACGACGCTATGCATGATTAGTTTGGATATTGCGTTCAACAGTTATAGACGTGTAAACATGAAGTTCACTAACGCCGAAATTCGCTCCATTCTACAGTTTTCCTTCGTTAAAGGCAACTCCGCTAGAGAAACGTTCCGTGAGATTAATGGTGTTTTGGGGGATGGGACTCTATCACTTCGAACCGCGGACGAATGTTTTCGACGATTCAGAGCCGGTGAAAACGGCGAAAGACCTGTGACGATGAATGCCGATCGAATCATGGAAATCATCGAGTTAGACGGGCATGTGGCATCTCGTGACGTCGCCAGGAGATTGGAGTTATTCACCAGACCATTTTAAACCATCTGCAGAAGGCTGGGTACACAAAAAAGCTTGATGCTTTGGTGCCGCATGATTTGACGCAAAAAAACCTTTCCGACCGACGAAAAATGGATCACATACGACAATATCAAGTGAAAATGGTTGTGGTTGAAGGCCGGTGAATCGTCCCAAACAGTGGCCAAGCCGGGATTGACGGCCAGGAAGGTTTTTCTGTGTGTTTGGTGGGACTGGAAGGGAATCATCCACTACGAGCTGCTCCCATATGGACAGACGCTTAATTCTATCATCTTCTGCGAACAACTACACCGCTTGATGCAGGCGATTGTCCAGAAGCGTCCAGAATTGGCCAACAGGAAGAGTGTAGTGTTCCACCAGGACAACGCCAGACCACACACATCCTTGATGACGTGTCAGAAGCTACGGGAGATCGGATGGGAGTTTTTATCGTATCCACCATATAGCCCGGACATAGTGTCAAGTGATTACCACCTGGTCCTGTCCATGGCGAACGTCCTTGGTGGTGTTAAGTTGAACTTAAAAGAGGCTTGTGAAAAGTGGCTGTCCGAGTTCTTCGCAAATAAGAAGAGGGGCTTCTACGAGGGGGTATTATGAAGTTGCCGTCTAGATGGAAACAGATTATCGAACAAAACGGCGCATATTTCATCTAAATCCGATCACTGTAACACTTTTGATGAAGCATTGAATGAAGAGCAAAAAAGCGGAAGGGAAATATTTGGCAATTCAATAATATATGCCAAAAAATCTAAACAAATGGAAACGCAATTCAAGAATACTGACAAAAATGATTTGTTTCACGGTAAATGTGGTTGAGATTCGAAGTGGTATAATTAAAGTAGTAAGCAAGTATGTAGTTTAGCAGAAATCAAACGATTGTTGGCGTACACATGGTGGCTCACACATGTCGACATATTGACGACATTCCTAGTGCAACTGAAGTTCAGTAATAAATGCCAGCGGAAATGGAGTGCTGAACTGATGATAAATGTCATCAAAAGCAAAGGAGTAAAGCAATTTTCGAATACCGGTCATTTCAGCAATCTAAAAGGGATTTTAATAAGCGGAATGTAGATAATTGCCGGCATTGCTCTGGAAATGCTACTCAATAAAAAACGATTACAAAGTAACTTAGAACTGCCTCTATTCTTTTGGTATTAAGATTGTCAATGAAGTATTTGTGTTAAGACGTAGAAGGCAATCTATCGATTTACTCCATGCGGAGTGTTTTTCTTGTGTAACATTTTTTGTGTATCGGTATTTTTACATATACTCGGCTTATAGGGTACACTAAGCCGACAAAAGAACTTGATTCAAATACTTAAATAACAATTTTTGCAAACTTTTAAGTTGACTTTGTCACATAAACTTATTTCATTATTTATTTTTAACAGATGGAGAGAGATCAATAAATAATAGATATACAAATATTTAATATTAATGGTGTAAGAAAATTGATTTAAAGTACAAAGCGGCTTCACTGGCTCTCACTCTACTCTCACGCATCATTTCTTTGAATATTTTCTTTTATTTTTTTTCTTGGATGAATATACTGGATGACGCGACAGTCCACAGGATTACCAGGGCCCGACTTCCTCATCAACTTCTCGTGTTTGTCGTGCTACTGTTCTCTCAGCAATAAAAGGCCCTTCAGTTTTTCGCCGACTGTGGAAGGTAACATTCAAGAAGCTTCTTTATATATAGTTTTTGCTCTTTGAATTGCCTTTGCCTTTATCTCGGAAGGATATGTGTTTACATTAACAATAAATTTTACACATAATGCATACAGTTAGTGTAAAAAGTCTGCGTACAACACATCTTTTAGAAATATATGTAAAACTCTCAAATCACAAATAAAAATTAAGATGTTTTTATGTAAATAATACGTCTGGGGTATCGTGTTCCCTATACCAGGTATACCGGTATGAAATTTTTTGACAATAAAACACAAATTATTAATGGGAAAGTAAAAACATTTTATTCAAAGTATTGGCCATTGTTTTCTACACATTTTGAACACCTTTCTGGCAATTTGTGAATACCACGCCAATAAAATTGTTCGTATTTTAAAGCAAACCAATCAGACACCCAATTTTCGACCTCCTTGTAGGAATCAAAGTGCTGCTCAGCCAATGCGTGTCCCATCGATGAAAACAAATGGTAGTCGGAAGGAGCCAAGTCTGGTGAATACGGCGGGTGGGGTAGCTGCTCCCAGCCAAGTGTTTTGATTGTATCCTGAACAGGTTTTACTTTGTGTGCAGTTGCATTGTCTTGGAGTAAAATTACCTTGCCGTGTCTTTCGGCCCATTCTGGTCGTTTCTCGATCAATGCATGGTTCAAATTGAACATTTGTTGTCGGTAGCGATCAGTATTAACGGTTTTATCAGGTTTTAGGAGCTCGTGGTACAGCACACCTTCCTGGTCCCACCAAACACACAGCATTGTCTTCTTGCCGAATCGATCTGGTTTTGCAGTCGATGTTGATGGTTGTCCCAGATTAACCCATGATTTTTTCCGTTTAGGATTCTTAACATAAATCCATTTTTCATCATCAGTAACAATCCGATGCAAAACCGATTTTCTTTCGTGTCTTTGAAGCAAATTTTCACAAGTGTTTTTTTGATTTTCGGTTTTCCATCTGTCTTTCATTCAATTCATGTGGCACCCATTTTCCACACTTTTGGATCTTTCCCATAGCTTTTAAATGGTCAAAAATTCTTTGTTGTGCAACATTTAACATTGCGGCCATTTGCTTTTGACTCAAAGTGTCATTTCCATCCACTATCGTTTGCAATTCGGCGTCTTCAAACTTTTTCGGTGGTCTTCCACGTTCTTCATTTCTCACATCAAAATCATTATTTCTGAACCGTTGAAACCATCTTTTGCATGTTGCTTCTGATAGAGCATGATCACCATATGCCTCGACAAGCATTCGATGCGACTCTGCAGCACTTTTCTTCAAATGAAAACAAAAAAATGATTGCTTTCCGCTTTCTCGTACAAAATTCGACATTTTTAAAACGATGAAAAAATATGATGTTGTATGTTCAATGACTATATGTATACTAAATATTTTTCATAGATGTCATAGCAAACAAACAAAACAAAAAATAAGGGATCGTTCACAACAAATGTTCCCTATCGAGACATTTGTATCTTGACGCTCACTTCATAAAGGTATACCTGGTAAATTGGGTGCAATAATTCTTGCCAATCACAGTTTCTTCAGACTTAAGAGGCAATTGTAGATCCGTCTCTGGAAGGATCAAGTAAACATAAAGGCGCAGAAGTCTAGACAATCTCAAGCAATATGAAAAAGCTCTTGCTTGGTCTTTTCGAGAGTCAAATTTGGGCCGTGTTTGCATAAATATGATTGTGAGAAAATGATTCAAAAGTTGACTGTACAAACAAAAGAACTACATGAGCATAGCTAAGGCGTGCATGTAGATCCACAGAGCCTAAAATAACTAGGTCATGGAAAGTGCAGGGACAACATAACTTCAGCCAAAAAAAAGGCCTTCAACTTCGAACACCGTTGCCGCGGTGGGTGGGTAGAGTATGACGCTCACGCGCGGAGAGTCCAGGTTCAATTCCCGGCTGAACACTTCGAATTTTTCACGGCACCACCTCTTTCGAGCTGCTGACAACACTCAAAGAGTATTAATTGTCTAAAAAATAAGCTTCTTACACTTCGTCGTTCGGAGTCGGCAAAAAACTGTAGGTCCCTTCTACTCGTAAGAGAACATTAGCGCGCACAAAACGAGTAGTTGATGAGCAAACTGTCCCCTGGTCCCCCTGTGGACTGACGCACCATCCAATTATTATTATTAACTTCGAACCCACAGTACGCGGGCCACCGCCGAGTTCGAATGTAAAAGTTGTTTGCAAGTTCAGCTGAGAGAGGATTTAATCAAACAGGAACAAGTGACTAATTCGCATTGTCGCTCAGAGTTTATATGTGATTTTAAACTATAGAAGAAGGGAGAATGACAATTAATTGAAAATTATTTAAATTCATTTTCTTTCCAGTGTGCAACCTTGGAATATGTCAACGTAGCCAAAAGAAGGAACAACATTTTAAATGACCCAACTACATTCGAAAGGTTCTTAATAACAGGTCACAAACCTACACAAGCTTTCTGTGGAGTGCTTGCGTAGCCTCCTGAGTATCAACAGTGAGGATAAAACATCCCTAAGCTGGCTTCACCAGATTCAGTGGAATTATGCACAAAGATCGATTTTAACTTTTGGACGCCATTTGGACCTGAAACATCCACAAAGAATTCCAAATAATATAATAATTGATAATAACTGACGTTCCATCAGACAGCGAAGTGGGCATACCACCACCAGAATATAATCTAGCTTTCTTTAAACATTTACACTTTACCTTAGGTCCGATTAAAAATCAAACAGTTCGAAAATCTCTTTAATAAAATCAGCAGCAGACGCTCCAAACATAAAAACGATCTCCCCGATCAGATTTCTCGCGCTTACCCTCACAGCGTCCATTCAAATTTGCGCAGCTTATCACGAACAATCGCCGTAAATGTATGCAGATCTGAGGACTGGGCCAGCAAAACAAAATTTCTAAATTCCTCAGAGAAGGCGGATGCATAAACGAGACCAGCGGAGATGATTTCCCCTGCACTGAATATGGGCATAAGCTATTTGCCGCGGACGCTCATAGTGTAGCCAGCGGATCGTCTGCCTATTCCCGAGAGACAATTACACTGCCAGAATGCCTAATTGGCCGCGCGCAGTGCAATAAGTGTATCGAACTTTCCTATAACCCAGTTGCATAAGTAAAACCGCGACGTGCTCACCTTGAAATGTCAGGTAATTGGCACAGTTCCACCAGTTTTACAGGCGTCTACTGCTTTCTCTTAAGTGAATCTATTCAGGAGTAGCTGCAAACAAGTGGACTTTATTTTGGCACAACCACGGTGGACCTCCTAACCTCGCCCAATCTGCATTCCGAACACGCGCACTAGCCCACAAGCGCGAAGCTCTTTTAAAGTCACACCGCACCTTCGGTTGTTTACCTTAGCAGCAAGTGAGTGGCGTGAGTGGCGGCGGCTGATGTATTCGCCGATGTTTCGGTAAAAGCGATCACTGAGGTGTAGAGCTGACCTGCTAGCTGGAGTTGGGTGTAGAGTATGTGCGTGGTGCTCTCATGACGCTCGCCACAAGTCAAAGGGTACGACGCACGGTACGCGCGGTGAAAGCTACAAGGTCCGCACACACAGACCTTCCGCATGCTCACCTCTGCTGCGGCAGCCCCCCTCAAGCGGCCGATCATCGATGATCGATACTCATTCCCGTCGGTTTTACTTTCGCGTAATGACCATTTCTGGTGTCATCTGCCAGCTGAGGTGCAGGTGACTCTCTTGGTCGACGCTGTGCACCAACCGCTCCTCATGTGTGGTGTGTGAGGAAGAAATGCGGTTAGACCAGCTCTGAGCGGCTGGAAAAGAAAGTTACTTGTCGTCGGTTATGTCGTAATTGCAGATCTCCCGACGCGCGGCAGAGTTTATTTGTTCTATTAACGATCTCTCATAGCAGAGAGTGGCCATTCACTTCCAGCGCATTCCATGCTCTCGTGAGTCGCATCCGCATGATCCAATCACTCAGGCTGATGATGGCTGTGATTAATCCCTGCTTCAATTTTCCGGTTCACTGAGAGCTGATCTTGAGGCGAAAAAATGCGAAGCACTTGGCCCAGCTAATTGCCGCAATTACACACTCCGTCAGGTGCGCGTGAGGAACACTCGAAGGAGTCTAGGGAAAAGTTTCGGCAATTAACCGATAGAAAGTGATACCGATGCGATAGGAGGCAGTGGCGGCATCATCTCATGCGAGACAGCCTACTCGCAGCCGTATAAGCGCGTGGTGATCTCAATAAATTATGCAATCGTCATTCTGGGGGTTCCATTCGGGGAATTGAGCAACTTTAGACTTCGAAGAATTAGAATGTAACCACGCTTCGAATGGAACTGGTTTCAACGCCGCTCTGTCATGGAAGCAAGTGTGCTATAATCGCTCTTGACGACGGAGTTCTTGATAGCACCACTTACCAGAGATGAATAGATACATATCTCGACTGGGATACTGTACGAGGGAATGTGGATATTACCACACCTCTGGTGGAGTATTACTGCACAAGTGGATGCCAGTTTATGAAATCCAGTAGGCGTCTGAGAAGGCAGATAATTGCTCGACGGTGATGATGAATACTGTGTTTGTCAAGAGGAATCAATTGAGCAGCGGAGTGGCAGTTGTTCTAATGTCATTCGATGCGTGTAGGTTGGAATATGACTTTTAGTTGCCGTTCAAGGAGAACCGAACGGCCATTACCTGGGAAACATTTTTTTTTTCCAAAAAAGTTGGTGGCAAGCTAGAAATGCCACACTCCTCCTCCGTTGCATTTGATTAATGATAATTCAGTTTAATTGATAAATTAGTGACAGGTATGGTCATTTATTAATCTTGGGGCTATTGCACTGACTGCAGCTTGTCAGCTGCAAATAAATGGGTTTCTTGAAAATTAAGCTATCACTTACTTGAGTACATGGCTTTCTCGTAAGACTAGACGGAATCGCTTCACTTTTACGAACAGTATTGTGATCCTGCGCTGATGGTTTCTTCAAACCTTTCAGAGCGAGCTGCGAAGCTATTAAAATGTCCAACTGCAATGTCGTTGAGTTCAAGTAGCTCAGTTTTTTCCTACATGTCCTTTTTTGTAGTCGCAGAGGAGGAGGTAGGAGAAATTAAATGGTTTCAATAACATATTAATCTCTACTTCTGTAGTAGTCATCTTGAGTGGTAGTGACTCTGAAGGTATCTCTTCTAAGGCAGAGGCTTTAAAATGTATCTCTGGCCAAATTGTTTTGGTTATAAGACAACACTCTTCTTCTTGTTCGTCCTACAGTTCGAGGTGGACCAGAGCCCCAACCAACATACCTCGCAAGTAAGCACAATCTCTTGCTGCAAATGCGCAATCCAAATTTAATGAGGTCCTTCTCTACTTCTGTATGTCATCTCAACCTGCGTCGTCCTCTGTTGCGTTGTCCCTAAGGCTCGGTTATGAAAACCTTTTGTTTTGGAGCAGTGTGTCCATGCGCTCTACATGGCCTAGTCAGCTTAAACGTTGTATCCGAAGATGCTTGACCAGCGGCGCACATCGCCGTACAGCCCATAACATTCTTCGTAGAATCATCTCCTTGAAATGTCATCAACGCAGATAGAACTAAAAATTTCACGCAGAACTTTTCTCAAGGTTTAGGGCTTTCTCCTTTTAGTAGCGTTCAGATTTACGCACGGAAGTGGAGTAATGACGCTGTTACACTAGCTTCTTGTAACAGCGTCGACCTTTCGTTCACTTCGTGTGTTACTTAGGCTTTCGGCAAAGGTTTCCTTACTGACTTACCTCTTGAGTTCAAAGACAGCGATCAAAACTGCGATTGGCAGGAGTAGCTCTGCGTTTCATTGCAGTACTGATGTTGTCCTTATATACTGTGGAGACGATGTAGACGAAGTCCTATACTACCTTGATGTTTCTGCTGCCTACTGTGACGCTCTGTCCAAGATGTTGATGTTGTGTGTCCTTTCTTGATGACAGAATGTACTTTGTTTTGTCACCATTAGTCGCAAGAGATATTTTAGCCGTTTCTTCTTCGATAGTAGCAAATGCCTCAGTGACGGCTCACTCTTTTCATAGAATCACATTAATGTCGTCCGCGCAAAACTAGCAGGGGAACTGTCTTTTGGAAGATCGTGCCTCTTGTGTTAAATTGTGAGTTACGAACGGTCTTCTCAAGAATGATGCTGCCAAAGTCACATGAGAGCGCGTCAACATGTCTTACAACTTTTCAGCAATTAAGATCTCGCTACAGCCGGAACACTCAATGCATACATTTTTGTGCGGTGTTCAACTGCAGCGAAGGAAAATACTTTGGCGGGACTTATGGCCCTTCAGTTCGCCTGAATTTCACCACGTTCCGATGTATGTTGAAGCACTTCGCGAAACACAACATAGATTCTTTTTATTTATACAAAATTAGGAAGAAACTCATACGTCGAGTGTTTTTAAATTGAAATGTTGCATTGTCGTGGCTTCATAGCATTATCCCCCACACCAAAATAAGCATTTTTATTGACGACTTAGCTGTTTAGGGTTCATAACTTATAACATTACAATAATTGAATATAACCGTCAATTCAATCAATATTTTTGATTTGTTTAATTTGTCACTTTGAATACAAGCATCACTTTTGGCATAACTTGAATGTTTTTCCAAGTCATATCTCCATTTAATTGATGGTCGAAAAACACTTTTCCAAGCACATCAACATAGTGCTGTAATTACTTCAATAAAAATATTTTTAATTTTTACCCAATTTTTTTACGGTCTTAGTACAATAGTTATCTTCCTTCCTTCATAATATATAATACAAAAAGTCAAAACATTTTCGAACAATCACTCAATCAGAATCAAATTTTTTATCAGATTTTGTACAATTTATCTTTCCGTTTTCAGCGTCTTCTCGATCTTCTTTAAACATATTCTGGAACTCATAAATACTCTACTACGAGATTACTCACTCAACGCATTCTGTGATATTTTCAACGTTTCAGCAGCCGGCATTTTAGTCTCGACACAAACAGTGGCTGGCACGGTTAGTGGAAAAAGTGTGATCCTCTGATGCTGAAGCTTACAGGTTTTATTCCTGAACTGAACACCTGAAATATTTTCACATCGTCATGTTTCTTTTCCAGTTGATGATAACCCTCAGAGAATACTTTTAATCTTTGAAAACTTTCTTCTGTTGGAAATCGGCAAAAAAAACACCACCCCTGGGAGTAGAATGGCAAGCACCACACGAGTAGCAAGGCTCTTGTTTCCTTGTGGACTATTGTGCCCAATTCGAAAATAGTGACTTTCGTTGATTAATGTTGTTTTGTACCACTTTGTTTTGTATATTTTGCGTACGGGAACACACGTATTCAGATTTGACATTTCAGAAATCACATAATTTATGAAATTGGTTTAGCTGCGTTCCAGTAAGTTTTTGAGATTTTGCGTATGTCCTTAGCAAATGATAGGCTTCATAAATTGACATAGAAAGTACTGGAACATGCCTATTAAGAAACTAATCATGTCAGCGTGAGTATTTAAAATTTGAAAAAAGACGAGAAGAAGAGTAATTATAGGTGTATTTCCGTCCTCGAAACAAACAACACAAAACAGTTCAAAACAACACAAACTAACACAATGCCTATTCCCGTATACCGAAGAAATGGGTTTTACGTCAAATGCGCGCTCTCTCGAGAGAGTTAAATATTTCCCTACCCTGCCTATTTGAATACAAGAAATGTTGTGGGTAAGTTGTTGGTTTTCTGTCAAATTAATTCGTGTAAGTACAGAGATAAGCACTGATCCATTATCTCTGTGTATGTGTCTCAAATTTTGTTGTTGTTTTTTTTCTGTTTCGAAAAATGAATTTCACATTTCTTAATGACGTACTTTACACATTTGGTTTGGATGCGTTCCCGTACATTGCCTCTTTCTGGGAGAGAATTACCCCACTCCTTAACAAATGATAGACTTCAAAATTTGGTACAGAAAGAACTGGAACACACCTTATATATCCCGGAATTTTCAATAGATAACCACCATATTTCACAAAATATGGCGGATATCTATACTTCAAAATTTGGTACAGAAAGAACTGGAACACACTGGAACCGCCATATTTCACATCCAGTCAATTGGTTATAAACTTCACAAACTGTCATCTGTCTTCCTACTCAATGTGCACACAAATTCAAATCGCACGCAAAAACTTCCAATTCAAACGAATCTTTTAAAAGTAAAGTCGAGTCAGACTTTTGACGAGTGTGATCGAATCAATTAGCAAATAAAACGCATTTTTCTTCTCGTTTGCTTATTTCTTAAACTCGTAAATTTATTTTTGATGTTCTACTGAATGCGTTCCGAGCACAAATTGAACTACGTCCAACAAGTGTGTCCATGTCTTACGAAATACCTTCTACATGTCCATCGCTGCCACCAGTTTTATGCGGCAGAACTGGTAGCGAGAGTCTTATAAAACTTGTCTGGGTCAACTCCAAAGAGCAGTTCTTGCGAAATTCGATTCTACGCCGGAATTCCGGACGGCATTGCCTTTTGCAGGTTTCCCTCGAAATCTTCGAAATGCCAAATTACCCGTCGCGCTGTCTATAATTCAACTGTAGGCGTGGATGGGCTTAACATGTTCTGCATGTCAGTTTCACTGCCCCTAATAGTGCACCCACTTCCAAAAGAAATCCCGTCCGTTCCATTTGGGCAGATTACTGCTCTTTCCCGCTCGGATGCTACCGCATCGTGTGGGAGGAATGCACAATTCAGAGCAACATACACAATCCCAAATCTTTACGCCCTCGAATCACACAGCATACTTTTCAGTTCATTTACGCAATCCATTTTGTGTCACCGAGTCAACTCGTATTAATTATCAATTAATTTTCAAGAAAAAAAGTACGAGACCACAGACCGCCGCAGACCAAAGTATAATAAGGCATTTCGAATGCGATTACAAACGGGCCCCAAAGAGACGAAAATCTCCTTCTCAACTCAGCCCATCAGTCGCCCATTTCCCAGTCAAATGTCGGTGAGCCGCGGGTGTATGGGTGTGCATGCTGTATTGCATGCACAGCATCTCCGCGCTTGCGAGTAACTCACCTGCATGCCATGTTATCGTCCAACAACGTTCGTATGTTAAGCTCAGCCCAAAACATTGGCTTCGGCCTTAGCAGCCGCCGCCGCCGCGCCATCAGCAGCCACCAGCAAAACAACATTAGCGTCAGCATGGCAGATACCTCCATGCGAACAGGTACACCAGCGATTTTAGTACACTCCAAGCCACCAACCGAACCACAACTTACGAGGTATTTGACGTCTCAAATCGGTGCCCCTCGACATATTTGTGTGTTTTGAACTTCGTTGCACTCCGTCTTCTCGGCTTCGCGCATATTTTTGTGTGAAATCTCTATTTTCTTGAAAATCGATAGGTTTCCACGAGTGGAGTCCTCCGCGGATTGATTATCTGTCCGCCACTGTGCTCATTCGCCTTGTCGCATTGTCGTCGTTGTCGTTGCCATTGTCGTGCTATCGATTGTGATTTAATTCTTGCGAAAAAAGTACCACAAGCTACAGACCGCGCTATTGAAACCGCAATTCAATTCAAAGGTGCTCGTTCTGCCTTAAGTGTGTCACTCGACAATAGATCTATAGATCCATAGTTTCCCAGTTTCAAGAGATACAAAGGTGCGCGAGTGTTGCAGTGCTTGATCTTTGGCTAAGTCGTTCGTGCGATCTGCCATCAGCAGTTGAAGCGGGACACACAGATTTCTCGAGAGCTAATTATATGCGCCGCGTAGTCCCTGCAATGGAAATGGAAAGTGATTGCTAAATTGTGGTGCACTACACACCGCCAGGGAGCCATTAGTTCATTTAACCGCAAAAAATTGTAAACAAAGTGTGCAGGGAATTGTTGTAATACGTCTTTTGAAAGTGCTGCTTGTCCACGGAAGCTGCTTTATCTGCGCCAAAGTGTGCCGAGTGTGGCTCGAGACGAGCGAGTGGATTTCATCAAGCCATCACGTGGATACCGAGAGATTAATTATTAAAATCCCGTGTTGTTGTTGATCGCGAGCACGGAATTTGTGAACCTTATCCGCTGCTGTGTATTTGTATTTCTTCCAATTTGTGGGTAAGTTTTGAAGTCTCCATCAAATCAAGTTAAATTATGACAGCTTCTCGCTGTAACCTGTGTGACAACCTTCTTGAGCAACAACCTCCGGCTGGGGGAGGGGCGGTGTAATGACTAAAATAAACAAACTATGAAGCAGAGAGACACGGCGTAATTAGTTAATAATAAAACCGTGAATTTTCCTTAATGAGACAAAAATGTGACCAGTTTTAGGGGAGAGAGTGACTGAGAGCGTGGGGCGTATGCGCAACATGTGAACTTCCCCGTTGTGGTGTGCGCAGCGAAGAGCGGAACGAGTTTATTTCTTTGCTTTGTAACCGTGCAGTACTTAACCTGTGGCATTAATGCCTGATCTGTGTGACCTTTCTTTTGTTGCTGGGGTGTAGGGTTGCATACGATCAAACTTATCTGGGCTGGTGTTGATGTTTGTTTATTTTTTCTTGTAATCTGGAAGAAATTCTACAGCATTCTGGAAATCGTGGGTTGTGTTTAAAGTTGCGATGGGTTGAGGATTGATTTGCTAATATTTATTGATTTTGATGGATGAGTTTTTGTGTAAAGGGTTTTGTTTTTCATTTTTCGACTTTGATTTTTTGGAATTAAATGATCATATTTTATGGTGAAGAATTTGTTAACACATTATTCTACTAAAAGATGAATTTTTTAAAGGTGCAACAGTCCTCAAGGGAATCAGGGTCTACCTTCTCCAGTAACTGCTCTTGTTATGCGGGCTGTTGTTCTGTGCCAAGTAGTAGCGACCTACAGTTTGTTTGCCGACTTTGAATGGAGAAAGCGTTTTTAAAGAAGCTTATTACCCTTTAAGTGTTGTCAGCAGCTCAAAAGAGGTGGTGCCGTGATAATAGAAAATATTCAGTCCACAAATCGAATTTGGAACCTTCGACATTCTTTCACTACATACAGTGCCTTAGAATAAGAATGTTTTTAAGTAAGATCTGTTTTCTTGAAGCCAGCTCATCTCACACAAGACTCAGTCGTTCGAAGAGAAATAATTTCCTTTTGAAAGCGCCATCACCCAGGAAGTGGCATGATATGGGGCTGTCAAAAGAAGGATTAAGCCTTGCGACATCTTCTACAGCAATTGCTACAGAAAAGAAGATCGTCTCTTATTCGGCTGTGAATTTTTTGTATGAGCTGGATTTAGACAAAAGTCTAATGAACATTTGAAATAAGGCTGAACTTGGGGACATCTGCCTAGTTTGCGCCCTAGCCCCGACACTAAGATTATTATATACGATATAGGATATAGGAAGAAAACTTTTTTAAACTCTTGAGATAGACTCAGGCCGTTTGGTTCACCCCAAGAGCAATGTCTCTCTGTAGTAAGCACCCGGTTTCCACACCACGCCATCCGATATGTGTGGTCTAAAATTGACTTTATAGCTTTTTGTTAAGGATTATTTAAATATTGAAGCATACATAAAATACGTACGGATAAAATTATCCATTATTCTATCACTTTTATCTGTAGAAATAAGTGTAAGCAAAATTTCGACGGTGAATACATAGTTTTTTCTTGGAATTTGCGGATTTTTAAAAAAATGAAAGACAATTTTTTCAAAGAATGAAATGACTTAATTCTGTTATGTACTTCCCATTTCGAGCAATGATCTTTTGGCATCTTTCCGGCAGCATCATAATTCCACGCTCATAAGACTTCTGGTTTTTATCAGTAAAAAACTGAAAAAGGTACTATTTGACATCATTGTTTATTAATGAAATTTTAACCATTCAATGAGCTTCGAAAAGATTAAAACCAAAAGTAATCAAATGGGGCCAGGTCAGGACTAAATGGTGGATGGGGCAAAACATCGTAGCCAAGCTCCAATAATTGTTGTCGAGTGACCAAAGATGTGCGCGGCCTTGCATTGTCGTGATGGAATACCACACCTTTTCGATTCGATTCGATTTCGAGTCCATTCGAATCGCTTTTCTTCAACTGCGTTGTTTAAATTTGTTACTTGTTCAATGTAGACATCTGGATTGATCGTTCGGTTGGATGGTAAAAGTTCAAGTTAATAATTACTTTGTAATCCGTTTGGTGGGAAAAAGAAAACTTTTTTTTATGTTGAATTTCAGCTTTTGGTGTTGCTTGAGCTTGTTTACCTGACTTGCTCTTTTCCGATTGACATCTGTGTCGATTATTGTTTTAATTTGGTTGTCATTAACTTCAACTTTCTTTTTCTCTTTCCGGGAATAAAAAAGCAAAATATGACGAAAATGTTCGTTTCGATTTTCCATTTCTCGACAGACGCCAAACAAAAACTCCACAACCGATTAAAAAAAATATTTTATTTAATTGACAGTTAAAGTACGAACTATCAAAAAACAAAATATGTTTGACATTTCGATTACGTCAGCAAACCTAAAAATTCTACTACATGAGTGAAATCCGCAATTACTTAGCTGCACACAAAATATTTTGCTTTCGTCCAATTGTTGCCCTGTGAGTTATCCTTATTTTCTACATCCACTCTTTATAGTTTGTCCCCTACTTTTGGCTACCAAGATATATATTTTATTTTCTTTAGAAAGTTGACAGCATTGGATATTATTTGTGAGGGCACTCTTCCACTATAGAAAACTGTCACTGTCAGTTATTTCAATAAACTCAATATTTTCATCATGTTTATGTAAGTTTAAGTTTAAAAATGCATTTTATTTTGTTTAACTAATGCTATCTTAAAGCTAGGAACAAAATGCTTAACCTAGGTACAAATTATGTGTTTTATAAAACTACTTACTGGCCCTATGCGGGCGCTCTTAGCTTAACTAGTAATTCATTCATGTTGTTGCCTTTCAGCGTTTCATGTTTATGTACACTAAGAACTTATGCACACTAAGAAGATTCGAAGACCCTAATAGCTGAAGCCTTATTTTTACTTTTGTTAATATAGACGGACTAGTGTTACCGATGATACCATGCCCTCCCGATTCTATCCACATCATGGTAGACCACATAGAGTTCGCTGTTGAATTTTTTGTCTGTAAAACAAATTATTAACGCCGGTAATAGCTTCTAAAAATAAAAATAATAATAATAATAATAATAATAATAATAATTGTTGGCCCTACAGTCCAGAGGGGAACCAGGGCTTAGATTGCTCATCAACTGCTCGTGTTGTGCGCGCTACTGTTCTCTACAGTTTTTTGCCGAGTCTGAACGACGAAATTTGAGAAGCTTTCTTAGACAGTTATTACTCTTTGAGTGTTGTCAGCAGCTCGAAAGAGGTGGTGCCGTAAATATTCGAAAAATAAGTGTTGAGCTGGGAATCGAACGCACACCCTTCGGCGTGTGAGCGTCGCACTCTACCCAGTACGCCACGGCGGTCACAATAGCTTCTAATAACTGTGAAACAATTTTTGACAATTTTGGCTACAAAAATTTAGAGACCTGGTTTGATGGCTCACGAGGTGGACGTTTCGTATCATGATGCATAGTCGAGGCTGACTAAAAGCATACTTCAAGCGTCAGAAAAATCCGTGGTATTTCTGCTATCTCTAGATAGGATAGAAACTGCGTACTAATGGGACACTTTACATTTGCTAAGCACTTAAGTTCACTCAAGAGATGAAACCCCCTTTGGGGCACCTGTAGTGAAGGTGAAGACAGTGCTTGTAACAGTTTAGACATATTAAGTTAAATTCAAATTTCCCATCATTCAAGACTGATCTTCACACGAAGAAGTGCTCAATATTTTGTTTAATCACTCTGTGCTTAAATCTATTTTTTTTCCATAATAATAATTTTAAATAATATCTACGACTTATAAAAACAACACAATTAATGTAAGTCAATTGTTCATTTATTTAATTAGATTTTTACTACCAGGTATGCCGGTATGAAGTGAGCGTCAAGATACAAATGTCTCGATAGGGAACATTTGTTGTGAACGCTACAACACCCACCGCGGCAAAGGTGTTCGAAGTTGAAGGCCTTTTTTGCTGAAGTTATGTTGTCCCTGCACTTTCCATGCCCTTGTTATTTTAGGCTCTGTGGATCTACATGGACGCCTTAGCTATGCTCATGTAGTTCTTTTGTTTGTACAGTCAGTTTTTGAATCATTTTCTCACAATCATATTTATGCAAACACGGCCAAAATTTGACTCTCGGAAAGACCAAGCAAGAGCTTTTTCATATTGCTTGAGATTGTCTAGACTACTGCGCCATTATGTTTACTTGATCCTTCCAGAGACGGATCTACCTTTTAAGTCTGAAGAAACTGTGATTGGCAAGAATTATTGCACCCAATTTACCAGGTATACCTTTATGAAGTGAGTATCAAGATACAAATGTCTCGATAGGGAACATTTGTTGTGAACGATCCCTTTTTTTTTTTTTTTGTTTGTTGGCTATGACATCTGTGAAAAATATTTAGCAGACATCACGTCATTGAACAGACAACATCATATTTTTTCATCGTGTTAAAAATGTTGAATTTTGTACCAGAAAGTGATGATTTGCGGGAAGCATTAATTTTTTGTTTTCATTTGAAGAAAAGTGCTGCAGAGTCGCATCGAATGCTTGTCGAGGCATATGGAGATCATGCTCTATCAGAAGCAACATGCAAAAGATGGTTTCAACCGTTCAGAAATAATGATTTTGATGTGAGAAATGAAGAACGTGGAAGACCACCTAAAAGTTTGAAGATGCCGAATTGCAAATGATATTGGATGGAGATGACACTTTGAGTCAAAAGCAAATAGCACCAATATTAAATGTTGCACAACAAACAATTTTTGACCATTTAAAAGCTATGGGAAAGATCCAAAAGTGTGGAAAATGGGTGCCACATGAATTGAATGAAAGACAGATGGAAAACCGAAAAAACACTTGTGAAATTTTGCTTCAAAGACACGAAAGAAAATCGGTTTTGCATCGGATTGTTACTAACGATGAAAAATTGATTTAGTTTAAGAATCCTAAACGGAAAAAATCATGGGTTAATCTGGGACAACCATCAACATCGACTGCAAAACCAGATCGATTCGGCAAGAAGACAATGCTGTGTGTTTGGTGGGACCAGAAAGGTGTGCTGTACCACGAGCTCCTAAAACCTAGTGAAACCGTTAATACTGATCGCTACCGACAGCAAATGATCAATTTGAACCATGCACTGATCGAGAAACGACCAGAATGGGCCGAAAGACACGGCAAGGTCATTTTGCTCCATGACAATGCACCTGCACACAAAGCAAAGCCGGCTCAGGATACAATCAAAGCACTTGGCTGGGAGTAACTACGCCACCCGCCGTATTCACCAGAGTTAGCTCCTTCCGACTACCATTTGTTTCCATCGATGGGACACGCATTGGCTGAGCAGCACTTTGATTCCCACGATGAGGTCGAAAATTGGGTGTCTGATTGGTTTGCTTTAAAAGACGAACAATTTTATTGGCGTGGTATTCACAAATTGGCAGAAAGGTGTTCAAAATGTGTAGAAAACATTGGCCAATACTTTCAATAAAATGTTTTTACTTTCCCATTAATAATTTGTGTTTTATTTAAAAAAAAACGGTATACCAGGTATGCATGCATGTAAAATGTTTTGTTTTATAGTTTCAATAAAAAAGAATCCTGATGGGGGCATAATAACAGTGAAATAACCTGATTTCATTTAAAATCAACAGTGACCAAAAAAGCCAGCGAATGAAAGAAACAGTTTCCCCTGCATAGTAAGGTGAAGACGCTTCAGAGCACTTCCTCTTTCAATGTCCCGCCTCTGTTGGGATCTGCTGGCGGTTGTTCGGTGCTGATGTGGTTGAAACTGAGCAAATAGGCTCTTTGTCACAGAAACGCTTGCTATCATTCTTCCAAAAGACCAAGAAATTGCACAAAACTCAGGCTAATGCCTGGTTATACAATGGACCAGTTTTCTAGTGTGACCGCTCCAGTGTTAGTATTTCCCAACCTCAACAAAACCAAAAAAAAACGTTTAACATTAAGTCGTATTAAACTGGAATTGATGATGGAATAATTATGAACTGATTATTCGTAAATATCAATTTGTGTGATTGTGAAACACTGTTAATTAATAACCCTTAAAGTGGATTTAAACTTAAAAGTAGGAATGGCGTCTCAAACACATGACAAAAACATATATTCCAAGCAAAATTACAGAGTCAAAAATATATCTGCATTCGCAAGAGTAATTAAAGTATTGGTCGTTAGAAAAACTTACTGTTACGGTCGTTACTGTCGGTAGATTGCTCTAAAATCACTATTTGTGGTTGGCAATATTATTCCTCGTAATAATAATAATAATTGTATGGCGCTACAGTCCACAGGGGGAACAGGGCCTAGCTTGTTCAACAAATACTCGTTTTGCTGTGTGCGCTACTGTACTCTCTTTGAGCGTTGTCAGCAGATCGAAAGAGGTGGTGCCGTGAAAAATTCGAAAAATTGGTGTTGAGCTGGGAATCGAACCTAGACCCTTCGGCGTGTAAGCATCGCACTCTACCCACTACGCCACGCCAGCCACAATATTATTCCTTGTGCAAAAGGTTAAAGAAAAATCTTCCGAATGCCATCACATTTTTTGAATTCGCATTTTAACTTTAGAACTTATTTTCGTTCAGAAATGAGTGTACTTTCTAAGCACGGTCGTCATTTCTCCCGTTGCCCTTATTAACACCCAAAACTACTTTAAGAATGCTGAAAATATAAGGAATGTGTAGGTTGCCGCCCCGGCCTTTAATTCTGACATTTACCCACTGAAGGTCCAAGGTTTGATTGCTGAACTGAATACCTCGCAAATTTTCACGGCATCACCGCTTTTGAGATGCTACTGACACTTAAAGAGCACTGTTTGTTTATTAAAATTACCGTTAAGTTTCGGCAAAAAGCTGTAGGTCCCATCAATTCATAAAAAAACAATAAAAAAATAACATAAGCACGCAAAACTCGAGGATTTACTGAAGAAGCCATCACTGGATTCCCTAGTGAACACTTTAGCTGTACACTCCAATGAATTGAAATAAACATACAACTAAAAATTTCCCAGACATCCACTTCGATGGATTACAAATCAACCAGAGTATTTATAAATTTTAGTACGCATGCGACTGCATCACCTCTAAATTATTTCGCACATTCTATTCCGTAGATGAACAATCTTGATTGTGAAATGTCTAAGCGTGTGCGCTGAACATTTTAAAGAGCTTCAAATGGTGTTTGTTGGACACAATTTGCAAATACATCAGTATTCCTCAACCCATGCGATTGCAAGATCTCGATAGCACTTTCGTACACTCAATGAATCCGAATAATTGTTACGTTCTCAAAAGACAATCCACACAGGGTAATAAAGACTCTCAATTAAATTGGGCTTCTAGGGCCCTCACACGGACGAGAACTAAATATAAACAAACAAGAATTATGTCGAGAAGATACACGGCTATTGAACTTGAACTAGAGATTTACAAACTCACTCTTGAAGTGTTCTCAGCTCGGAGTGATTCACAATATTCGTCCGAAAGGTGTACGAACTGCTGCTTCCAAATTGATGTTTTCTGTGTCAAGCACCCTCTTGATGTGTTGAGAAAAAAAAAACAGAGCTTCATAAATAACGACCAGGAAGATATCAAAGAAAACCTAAGACAAATGCAAATATCCCCCTCTAATGACTGGACTGGGAAATGCAAGCAATCGTTGAGGAATGCGATGCAGTTAATTAAGAAAACGTTTCAGAGCTGTGAATATCCCACAAATCATAAGAAATTTCTGCACTCACTTCCCTGTTTGATCGAACGTCACTGTCGCAACCACACAACGATCGATTTGCATTTGCAGTTAATCTCTGAATTCATTACATTCGCGACATCGATGGCACGTGATAATTCGCATTTGTGATTCTTGTTCGCTATTGCTGGCATGATGTCAGAGGAATTTCAAAAATCCGAACCAGATCACAAACTACCGTAACCACGTGATCTTGAAGAGATGAAAAAAATGGTCAGGCATTCGTGCTTTTGATCTTATCCAGGAGGACATTACATATTTGCAAGTGAGATGATGCCGTTGGGTTGGAATGTGTGCTGCGCTAAATGGGTTAACACTATTAGTGGCACACGTGGTAATCGAATTTCTGTATTAAAATACGGCGCAGTTTGTGTTACACAGTCATCGAAAAAGCAAATGAGACATCATTCTTATGTAAATTTGTTTTGAACCATGATGTTTATTATGTTTTTCTAATTTTTTACGCACGTGGTGTGGAAATTCAAAGCACAATATGATGAGATGAAATGATTTTTGGCCCCCGTGGGGTAGTGGGTAGAGTGCGACGCGCACACGCCGAAGGGTCTAGGTTCGATTCCCGGCTGAACACCTCAAATTTTTCACGGCACCACCTCTTTCGAGCTACTGACAACACTCAAAGAGTAATAACTGTCTAAGAAAGCTTGTCAAACTTCGCCGTTCGGAGTCGGCAAAATACTGTAGGTTCCTTTTACTCTTGAGAGAACAGTAGTGCGCACAACACGTGCAGTTGATGATTAAGCTAGGTCCTGGTCCCCCTGTGGACTGTCGCGCCAACAATTATTATTATTGAAATGATTTTGGACATTGTTCAGAATCAGCATTGTGGTTACTGCTAGACACTAATCGAAAGCTCTTGACAGACTTAAAGGATGACCACTTCTCAACACACGCTGGAAGACATACATAAGACATAGGATAAAGTTCACATTGATGAATTGAATTTGAATAAGACTTGGTGGTTGCATGATATGTACACGGTAGATAGGCGGATGAAATGAAGATTTAGCTCTACTTTTACAGAATACAAGAAATTAACACAACATTTTGTTGAGTTAACCTTAAACTTAGACAAAAAACAGTGGCGTGCACTTAGCAGAAAAATGTTGCTTTCACCTACGTATTCAAACAATTGTTTGATTTGTAAAACAAACAAACGATTGAATGTTTTTGAATTTTTCATACGCGCAATCAGAAAAAATTAACAAGGAGAACTCATAACAAAATGTTCATTACTATGAACACGTGTCCAGCTAACGGCAGGTTTTTCTACAAAAACTAAAAGAAAAGCAGAAAAAGTCTGTGTTCACTCCACACAGCTGCCTTTTACCGTTGTATTAAGATGTTCAAGAAATCGTACATCACTCTTGAGCAGTTACTATGCTTTGAAATAATTTCTCTTTCAAAAAATGGGAAAAAACGAAAAGAAACTGTAGAGACTGAATTTCCGAATTCAAAGAATGATAACTAATTACAAATCAACAGGAATTCATCAAAGCCTTCTTGTGTTCGACCACCAAAATTCACATCTCGAGAAAAACAGAATTTTATAAAGTAGGTGCAGATAATCTCTTGGCTAAAAATATCATAGGTAAAATTTAACGAAACCATCTCTGTCAATACTGTTTATAATAATTAATAATTCTATGGCGCGACAATCCACAGGGGACCAGGTTATAACTTGTTCATCAACTACTTGTGTTGTGCGCGCTACTGTTTACTCACGAGTAGAAGGGACCTACAGTTTTATGCCAACTCCAAACGGCGAAGTTTAAGAAGCTTTCTTAGACAGTTATTACTCTTTGAGTGTTGTCAGCAGCTCGAAAGAGGTGGTGCCGGGAAAGGAGTCTAGACCTTCTGCGTTTGAGTGTCGTACTCTATCCACTACGCCACGGCAGCCACAACGGTTAGAAAATTCACAAAAAAGGAGGAAAACAAAAAACCAAATTTATTTTATGAGTGTATCGTAGTGGGTATCATAAAGTTGGCAAATGTACTTATACGAGTATGCAGTACATGACGGTTGTTATAAATTGTCGCCATAGCTTTTGTTTCTAATAAGAGTGTTTCTTATGACGTATATTTTTTACATTGGCGAAAATGGACTCGCATACGGTCCTTCTGTTCAGGTTTCTTATAAGCGAGTTTTTCTTTTAAGTGTGGTTTTATAACCATCATTTACTGTATAAATAAACCACCTGACTTCCGGAAACAAAGAATTATTTCAGACGAAGGGGATGTACATTTCTATAGAAACGTTTAGAGCTCTTGTTTTTATTGTTATTAGAGTATTTAAAAAATATGTCCTATTTTATTTTTTACGAAGATTTCTAACATGATGCATTAAGACGATATATGCCCCTAACTTATGAATATAATCGCATAAAGACGACGAGATCATTATTATATTTGAGCATTATTCGCAAATTCTCAACGAATTTCGTTATAAAAAGTACAAAGCGTATGTACTTGAGAAACATATCAGTTTCGTTTTCGTTAATTCGTCACTAGAAGACGAAGTCGAAACCCTTTTGTGGGGAATAGAGTAAGCGTATCGACGAACACACCAGTTTTTTTTTGTTGGAGGTTGGGATAAACTACAGTGGAGCGCTCAGACTCAAATACTGGTCCATTGTACTACCAGGCAGTAAGCTTCATTTAATGTAATTTCTTGGTTTTCCGAAGAAAAACCAAGATGCGCTTCTGTGATATAGAACTTAGGTTTTCAGTTCCCACCACATCAGCGCCAAATAGCCGCCACCTGATACGAGCGAAAGCAGGACACTGACAGAGAAAGTGTTCCGAAGTGTCTTCACCTTCTCCACAGCCATCGCAGAGCGTGACATCACTAAGCCCAAGCCGACTTAGGTGCATAGCGAAGGTAAAGTGTCCCATTAGTACGCCGACAAGTCGTCTGCACTCGTTTCTGTCTAGAGATAGCAGAAAAGAAGCAGATATCTTGCAGACGTTTGGGAACATACTCTTGGTCACCCTGCATCCTGGAGAGTCACGCCATCTCTGGTTGTGCTGTAGAGAGACCCAACCATCGACGGAGGCCCTGACCAGGGACGCGGGTAATCGAAAGGTGGGTTCGGGGCTACGAATGCCTCTGCTGAACCTAGCCTAGCTAGTTCATCGGCAGTTTCGTTTCCCAGTATCCCGTGATGACCCGGGACCCAGACAAGTCTTAGCGAATTCAGTCTGCCGACTAAATTAAGGGAAGACTTGCATTCTTGAACTATCTTGGAAGTGGTTAAAGGGTTGAGTAAAGCCTTGAGCACAGCTTGACTGTCGCTGCAGACGCAGATACTTCTAACCTTCCACCTATTCTTCACAATATAGTTGGTGGCCATTGGGATCGAGAAGGCTTCTGCCTAGAAGACCGACGCGAAATTACCTAAGGAGGCGTGAAGTCTGATGTTTACGATTTCCATGAAGGCCCCAGCTCCAGAACCCTCCGTTGTCTTGGAGCCGTCAGTGAAAATCCGACATTACAGTACATTCCTTTCCCGGTTCAGTTTCTGGCCACAATCAGTCCAGGACACGGGGAAAGTCAACTTTGTATAAGCGTCGCAACTGTATTATTGGCGACTTCGTATAACACGGCATGTCCATGAGAGTAGTATCATAGGAGATGCGGTGTGCGAGGTCATCAAAGCTCCAGTGCGAGTGGAACCAAAGACCATTCCTTTTTAATCGAGCGATGGCCTTGAGTGTACATCCCATGATGTGGAGATCAAAAGGAGGGAGATTAATCAGAGCATCAAGAGCGGAACCAGGCGTGCTGGGGAATGCCCCTGTGCAGCCGAGACAAACTGTTCTTTGAAGCTTGGTGAAAGCAGCAGCCACGTATTTGCGCGAAAGCTTGTTCCACCAAACGACTGATGCATAAGAGAGAAGTGGTCTTATCATTTCCGTGTAGATCTAAACGAATGTTTTGGGTGATAGACCCCAGGTTTTGCCGAAAACTCCCTTGCATTGACAGCGCCTTGGAGGTTTTTGTCTCAATGTGTCTCTTCCAGAGAAGTTTACTGTCCAGGATAACACCTAACACCATAGTTCTGTGTTTGCTTCCTGGAAATTCTTGAATTCATTTTTCAAAGCTTCACCTCTTTTACTTTGGTTACATTCTTCAAAAAAAGAAACAAAGAGATCGAAAAAAATGTGGTTTCATTCACTTTCGCAAATCTTATCCTTTACAAAAATATAGTGGGTTCCTAACGCTTTCTTCACATACCACAGATGTGAACCAACTTAAGCAAATAGGTGAGCTTGACACTCAAGTAGATCACACCAATGTTGAGTCAATCCAATCATATATAAAATAATAAAGAAAAATTAATATTTATCGTTGAAATTCCCCTTGAAATTCCTTCTAAATGTCAAGAGATTAAGATATTCAATGAAAATTACATAAACAACGCCAGAGTCGTATCGCAAATCGTACTCACAAGATGACCCTCAAAATCTGCACACATGTCCAGATGTCTGGGAGAAATGTAAAGAAATAAAAATGTAGTCGGCATTCGAGCAGCTTGGTTATTGCTAAGATTTATTGAAATTTTCGCAAACCTATGTAAGGCAAGCGAGCATAAACAAGCACAAGATCAACGATATGTATCTTTATACGTGTGCATTTCTACGGATTTGTGTGTTGTGATACTTCTTACTATCTAGATCTAGTGGCTAGTGACTGCACATGCATCTATGTGGTATGCAATTTGGATTTATGGCATGGCCTTAGCTACAATTGAACGTATTCAAGATTTGATCGATATTAGGTGAAGTATGTGAATCTTTAGTTTGCACATCAGGCACAGTATTTGGGAAACTAGACTCTATACTAAACTGAATTCCCTGATTTCCAAACATTTGACGACATTCAAAAAATATCTAAAGCACCAAAACTATAATTCAAATTTACTTAATTTTTATAGACAGCTAAGTTTAGGAGTTTAGGTCGCCGTGGCGTAGTGGGTAGATTTCGACGCTCACACGCCGAAGGGTGTAGGTTCGACTCCCAGCTCAACATCAATTTTTCGAATTTTTCACGGCACCACCTCTTTCCAGCTGCTGACACAACTCAAAGACTAATAACTGTCTAAGAAAGCTTCTCAAATTTCGCCATTCGGAGTCGGTAAAAAGCTGTAGATTCCTTCTACTCGTGAGAGAACAGTAGTGCACACAACACGAGTAGTTGATGAGCAAGCTAGGCCCTGGTGCCCCTTTGGACTGTAGCGCCAACAATTATTATTATTAAGTTTAGGAGTTAAAATAATGAAAAATATGAATAATTGGACAGTACTGACAACAAGGCGCCCAAATATATCACAAACAAGAAACAACAAAAAAGCAACACAATTCCACTCTTAAAACTAAACTAATTAATAGTCAAGCCATACCTCACAGTAAGACAACAGTCGTGAGGGATAAGTTGCGGAATAACGCACTTGCTCTGTGGGGACTGATTGTATAAATTTAAACGCAGTATGCTCTACACACTCATTAGAAGGCACCATTTTCTGTGACACGTTTATGCGTCGATTGCTCAACTTCTGCGATTTGTGTATGAGAATGGTTGAAGTTGTGAACACATGGCATTGGCTTTCATGGGAGTGCAATCGTATCCATCAACTCTCTGCTATTGCACAGTGTTCTCCATAAAAATATGCACTGTCATCAAGTGGTGATTGATCATTACGGTATATGTTCATATGTCGGAGACCTTCATCTCTGCGTGGCTCGTAAGGAATCTGCTTGCGACTTTCTGCCTTTTAGCTCGTCTCTAATTTTTTTTAATCTTCTTAAATGTGCTAAGTGTTTACAAGACATCAGAATGGCATTTGGAAGAAATCAGCACAAGAATTCATTTTCCTCAGCAGACCCATCACCACCTGGTTGTGGAAGTCCTAATTAACAGCAATGAAAGCCACATTTTGTTTGTGCCATCAATGAAGGAACATTCTCGCTGTTTCCATAAGCTTTATTCATAGTCTCCGAGGCGAATTTTACAATTGAATAGTGTAGACAACAGCTTCCTCATGAACAGAGACCGCATGTGGCGGTAGATTACCAATCTTCTTAATTGGATGCGGTTTTTAAATCATCTTCAAGGAACCTCATGCGGTTCGGTATAGACATGCACCACGTCAAAGTGTTGTAACAGTCGTTTCGAAATAATTTTCACACTCGGTGTCAGCGGTTCCCATAGAGAGTGTTTTTTTACGATTTTCCCTCATCCGGAAGATGGGGTTGACGTAGAAATGAAGAGGGAAGTGGTGGATTGCATAACAGTGACCTGGGAAACGGTTAATTATTCAACTACTGTTTTAATGTAGCAGATGAGTATGATGATGAGTTAAGTAGAAAAGATGTGTCTTTTTGTGTATTTTTGAAATCAGACTTTCTATTCTAGTCCTTCGGCGTTGTTACACTTCAAACATTACCGTGCTTACGACTACCTGTGGACAAATTTATGCTGTGTTCCTCAGAGCATATTTTTATTGAGAAAAACGGATCTACTACGTTTCAGGTAATAACTTACAATATTACGCAGGTTGCAAAAGAAACTAGAGTTGGCCAAAGATAACTTAAATAACTGTTTAAAATTAGCCACTAGACTAACTACTTTCCATTACTATTAAATAACTGGATACAGACATAATTAGCACTTCTAGAAATGTAATAATAATAATAATAATTAATAATTGTTGGCGCTACAGTCCACAGGGGGACCAGGGCCTAGCTTGCTCATCAACTACTCGTGTTGTGTGCGCTACTGTTCTCTCACGAGTAGAAGGAATCTACAGCTTTTTCTCGACTCCGAACGGCGAAATTTGAGAAGCTTTCTTAGACAGTCATTACTCTTTGAGTGTTGTCAGCAGCTCAAAAGAGGTAGCGCCATAAAAAATTCGAAAAATTGGTGTTGAGCTGGGAATCGAACCTAGAACCTTCGGCGTGTGAGCATCGCACTCTACCCACTACGCTATGGCGACCACGTTATGTAATAATGCTCTCATTTTAAACAATTGTTATGGGTATCTCAATTTTTCATAACAAAGCTCCTCTTTTTGAAAATGTAGAACACTTTAGGAGTGCGTCTTTTATTTGAATGTTTTTCCTTGTCAATTTCCGTAACGATGAAACTAACTATGTGGAGAGTAAATCTCAATTGTGAAATTCAAAAGCAGTTCCTGTGAATGTCTGCACCTACAGTAACCAAAGAAGTATTCGACATTGAAACTCCTTTTACTGTCACAAAAAAACCACCGAAGCAATAATCTTACAAAAATAATAATGCAACTATTTGGTTTTGTGTGCTAATAGTATAATTCTATTAATTTTATTGAAACCAAATACATTTTTAATAACAGAAATACGAAAACAAATAAGGAGAGAAAATTCACATGCCAAGAAAGTATTCAACATGATAGACAAGAATTCCGTCCCCCGGACTTAGACGAGGTGAAGATAGCAATATCCAAGCTGAAGTCGAAAAAAGCGCGGACGGACTGTCCGCAGAACTATTTAAAGCAGCTGGAGATGACCTGGTTGGGCGCATGCACCAGCTCATCTGTAAGATATGGTCGGAGGAAAGCATGCCCGATCAGTGGAATTTTAGCGTCGTTTGCCCGGTTCACAAGAAAGGAGACCCCTTTGACTGCGCCAACTACTGAGGGATTAGTCTCCTGAACATCGCATACAAGATGCTCTCTTCCATATTGTGTGAGCGTCTGAAACCGTTTATCCATGACCTGAAAGGTCCCTATCAGTGTATTTTCAGACCAGGGAAGTCAATAATAGACCAGATCTTCACATTACGCCAGATCCTGGAAAAGACCCAAGAAATGCAAATTGACACTCACCACCTATTCGTCGATTTCAAGGCCGCATATGACAGTGTGCATAGAGACGAGCTATACAGTGCCATGTTTAGTTTTGGCATTCCTACCAAACTCGTCAGATTGTGTAGGATGACGATGGAGAACTCTCGCTGTTCCGTCAAGGTCGGTACCGAACTCACGGAGACCTTCAATATCAAAAAAGGTTTTAGACAAGGTGACGCACTCTCATGTGACTTCTTTAACATCATCCTCGAGAAGAACGTGCGTAACTCACAAGTCAACATCAGAGGCACGATCTTCCAGAAGTCAGTTCAATTGTTAGCTTACGCTGATGACATTGACGTGATTGGATGTACACAGCGAGCCGTCAATGAGGTGTTTGCTGGCATTGAAGCGGAAGCAGCTAAAATGAGTCTGGCGGTAAATGAAAGCAAAACTAAGTACATGCTGTCATTAAGTAAGGACACACAACGTCGACGCCCCGGACAGAGATTCACACTAGACAGCAGAAACTTCGAGGTAGTCAAGGACTTTGTCTACCTCGGCTCCGCGGTAAACAGGGACAACAACATCAGTACCGAAATCAAACGCAGAATAACTCTTGCCAATCACTGTTTCTTTGAGCTCAAGAGGCAATTGAGTAATAAGGCCTTCTCTCGAAAGACGAAGCTCGCTTTATATAACAGCTTGATCATCCCCGTCCTACTTTATGGCGCGGAATCTTGGGCGTTAGCAAAGGCGGATGAGGAGCCCTTAGTCTTTTCGAGAGAAAAGTTTTGCGTGCGAATTTTGGTCCTGTTTGCGTTGATGACATCTGGAGGAAAAGATTTAACGATGAACTCTATGTGCTGTACAGCGACATGCGCGTGGTCAAACGTCTACGGATATGGACACCACTGCTCCGGAACGAAAAGTCTTTGAGTCCGAACCATTGGAACAACGCAAAAGAGGACGTACTAGACTGAGATGGCGCACACAAGTGGAAAAGGATATCAACCAACGTGGAGTGCGCAAATGGAGACAGCTGACGAAAGATCTTACTGGCTGGAGAGGCATGTTGGTTGAGGCCCAGGTTGACCCCGGACTGTAGCGCCACAAGAAGAAGAAGAAGAAGGTTGTTGGCTTTTTGTCTAATTTAGTGGTGTGCGTACAGAGACAAGTGAGCATTGAGCCATTATCTCTGTTCTTGTTTTTATTTTCTATAGCGAAAAAGTGAATTTGAGATTTCTTAATTACATACTTAACACATTTGGTTTTGATGCGTTCCCGTATTTTGCCTCTTTCTGAGAGAGATTTACCCCTACTTCTTAACAAATGACAGACTTCAGAATTTGGTACAGAAAGTACTGGAACACACTTTTCTTTTGTTGTTGTACACGGACATGTGAAACGGTTTAAATCAGTTCAATTCCTTGATCGAATAAAATAAGTCGTTAAAGCAAAGAAGTCTTTGAATCCGTGCCATTGGGACAACGCAACAGAGAACGACCTAGACTAAAGTGGCGCACACAAGTGGAGAAGGACCTCAACCAACTTGGAGTGCGCAACTGGAGACAACTGGCGAAAGATCGTGCTGGCTGGAGAGGCATGTTGGTTGAGGCCTAGGTCCACCCCGGACTGTAGCGCCACAAGAAGAAGTAGAATAAAGCAAAGAAACTTCAAATGATGTAAGAAATCTTTTAATCCATCATTTTAAAAAAGGATTAACGGAGAATAAAAAAAATGTTAATAGTATAAATGGGACAAGAGCAACTTTTCATTCATATTCATTTCATATTTAAAAAGATTAAGGAAAAACATTTGCTTGAAAACGAATCAAAAACAGGATATCCAAGAAAACTGGCTCACAGTAATAAGAGATGGATCGTTTCAGAAGATAAAAAAATAATCCAAAGACAAATGCTTCATTACTATCTAAAAATGCGAAAGGATATACCACAAACCATACGAATTGTACTTAAATGTAACAATTTCCACGCTTGTCCAACTAGGAAGAAGCCGAATATATCAATGCAAAACAGACAAGAATGATTGGAATTTGGAATAGCAGCAGCATGGTGTGGAGGTGTATGGCGACCTCTTTTGTTGAAAATCTTACTTTTATCGATGGAATAATGAACCATTTTGCTTACATTGATTTCTAAAAGCGGAACTTATTGGATAGTATCAGATGGCTACGTACGTGGTGGTGCGGTAGTGCGACAATTAGACTCCAAAGGTCGATTTCTGGACGAACACCTCCAACTTTTCACAGCACCACATCTTTCGAGCTGTTGACAACACTCAAAGAGTAATAACTGTCTAAGAAAGCTTCTCAAACTTCGCCGTTCGGAGTCGGGAAAAAACTTTAGGTCCCTTCTACTCGTGAGAGAACTAAGTCATGAAACAATATGAGTACTTGAAGAGCAAGCTAGACCCTGGTCCCCCCGTGTGGACTGCAAAATCCAATTTTTATTATTATTTTTATCAGGAAATAAATCTAGTGGGCAATTATTTTCCTTATCAAAGTAATGATCCACAGTATAAGGGTCTTAATATTAAACGCTGGCAATTGTATGACCATCCAAACGATCTTAAAACGCCTGCTCAATCACCATATAGCAATCCAATATATGGGACCACAGAAGAGCAGAAAATACGAAAACGTGGTTTTAGTAACAAAACTTAATTTAAACTAGCTCTAACCATAGCTGATAAAAGATAGAAAGTGTACCTTAGTCTTTAGTGAAATCAATGCAAGTATGACAACTCTCGTCTGCAATGATGTTGACACTAATTCGTCGTTTCCTCACACCAACCAAACCTCTATTGATATTGTTCTAACCCAAGTAACAATTTTCAAGGTGGACAAAAGTTTTTTAAATCTCTGTATGAATGAAACAGGAATCGTCTGTTCCCAATAAATGTCATATTTGCTTGGATAAAATTCAATGAAGGAAGTGGAAAAAGGGTTATCTTTGCAAAATCAAAAATAACTCACAAGTTTTTCAATTTGAAAAAAGCGTGCCCTTTTCAAAGCTGCCATTTTAACTTATCACTCACGAACCCACATCAATCATCTATTCTCAGTCAATTCAATTTATGAAAACTTCTAACCGCGAATGTTATCCTCCACCCAATACATGATTTGTCATTCCTCAACTTACTTTGACTTGTGCACGAAAATAGAAATTAAGTTAGAAAGCCCACTCTCTTTGATTGGAAAACCAGTGCAAATAACTTTCAAAACTTTACAATTTGCATACAAAAAGGATTTTCTTTGAAAATTAATTTGAGTTGCGCCATATGTTGGCATTAATTTCATACTTTCAAAAATTGGCAAGTGGAATCAGTGTAAAATTGATTAGACGACCCGAAAATGAAGAGTGGTTGAACTTCTTGGGACTTTCTGTTTCCGTTGTTTGAAAAAGTTATGTGCCATAAATTCTGAAAAAAGATATAAAACGAATTGAGATAAGATAATGAGACGCATAAAAAAGAAAGGTGATAGAAGTATTCGATTCTTGTGAAGTACTTTTTTATGGACCTCGTGTTTGATCTGAAAGACCTGCTAACGTTTTCACTTTTCTTTAGGGAAGTTGTTTTTTTTTTAGCATGAATAGAATTTACATTTACTTGTTTTTTAAAGTATGATCGAGAGTTGCTAAAAATTTATCAGTGCGCCATTTTGACGGAAGGAATTGAACGTCTTTAATTACATGTATTAGTTAAAGTTTAGCTAAAATTATGCCTAGTCCATTAAGAAAGCTATTGTTCTCCAAAAATCAACATCACACGTGTTAAGAGTGGCTAGAAAGTACAGTGCAACAATTTTAATATTTAAAGAGAACAGACCGGGTCAAAGTGTTCATTTGACAACAGTTTCGTAATGAATAGAGACCGCATGCTGTAAATTACCAATCTTCTTAATTGGATGCGGTTTTAAATCATCTTCAAGGAACCTGATGTTGTTCGGTTTGAACATGCGCCAGGACAGAAACACGCCGCGTGTTCTAACACACGCTTCAAAATAATTTTCACACTCGATGCTAGCTATTGTTCTAGAAAAATCAACACCACACGTGTTAATATTTTAAAGAGAACAGATAGAAAGAAAATGTATTTAAAAATACAGTATACGAAACATTATGGCGTTGACATGATTTCATCGTGTGGTTTTCTAAGAATTATGAAATTGTAGCCAGAAGAGAGGGATAGCGGGAACGACATTAAAAAGGACAAGAAAAACTAAACTACCAAGCAGTCGGGTGTAGACTTGCAACCAGAGATAAGCAAGGAGATGTTCAACTCCCTCGTCTTCCTCCCTTTGAGGTGAACTGACAGCGTTTTTTATAAACCCCTGTCTGTCTTAATTCTCTTATCTCTGCTTGCAACAGCAGTAGATCGTACTTGATCCTGGCAGATAACTTGTTATTCCCAGGATATTGTCAAACCAATAAACAAAATTATTTTGAAACATAGTGCTGTATTAAATATTAATAACTACGAACATTGAGTGTTAATTTGCTCCTGTAATCTTATCCTTTATTTTGGGAGCAAACATTTTATAATTTAATTATTAATTGTAGTTAACTGAAGCAAGAGAAAAGGTATGGGGGTGCGAAACAACTACATACTTTATTGTTTCCTTATTATTTCCTGGATTTGTCACAGAGTTTGACTCTCGGGCAAATAAATGAATAAATATTCGCAAGGTGACCAAAACAGTAATGGAAGAGACCTACAGGTTTTTGCAAACTCAGAATAGAGCACTTTTAGAAATTTGTTAACACACTCTTTAAGTGTTGTCAAAGATGTAGTGCATTGAAAAAGTGCGAAAAAATGCACCTGTTATTTATATGTCATTCAAATTTCAACGCTTTACATAAGGTGTGTTCCAGTACTCGAAACAAACAGCACGAAACAGTACGAAACAACACAAACCAACACATTGTCCCCTCCGGTATACCAAAAAAATGGGTTTTACGTCAAATGAGCGCTCTCGAGAGAGAGTAAAATATTTCCCCACCCTGCCCATATCAACAAATGAAATTTTTGTAGGTTGTGGTTTTCTGTCAAATTAATTTGTGTGCGTACAGAGACAAGTGAGCATGGACCTATTATCTTTGCGTATATGTCTCAAATTTGTTTGTTGTTTTTATTTTCTGTATCGAAAAATGATTTAGACATTTTTTTACACATTACCAAGGCCTAGCTTGCTCATCAACTACTCGTGTTGTGCGCACTACTGTTCTCTCACGAGTAGAAGGGGCCTACAGTTTTTTGCCGACTCCGAACGGTGAAAGTTGAGAAGCTTTCTTAGACAGTTATTAGTCTTTGAGTTGTGTCAGCAGCTCAAAAGAAGTGGTGCCGTGAAAAATTCGAAAAATTGGTGTTGGGCTGGGAGTCAAACCTAGACCCTTCGGCGTGTGAGCGTCGCACTCTAACCACTACGCCACGGCGACCTCTTCGGCTTAGATGCGTTTCCGTAATTTGCCTCTTTTTGAGAGAGATTAAGCCCCACTTCTAAACAAATAACAGACTTTAGAATTTGGCACAGAAAGTACTGGAACACACCTATTGTTATTTTGTTTGATCTAAGTTAACGAAATTACTTATTTTGGATTTAAAGAAAATATAAAATTTAATTTTAGGAAATAACAATGAGACTGTAGGGAGAAGATAGAAAGAACAAACGGGTGCGAGAACGACATCAGTAAGGACAAGAAACACAAAATTATCAGGCAGTCGTGTGTAGTCTTGCAACAGAAGTAGATCGTGGTTGATCCTGGTGAAAAACTTGTTATTCCTAAGATATTGTCAAACCAATAACTATTTATGTTATTTGGAAACATTGTGTTGTATTAAATATTAATAACTACGAACTTTGAGTGATAATTTGCCCCTGCGACCATATCTTTTATTTTGGTAGTTAAAAGAACAGATTAAAGAGCGTAAAGCTTAGAAATGTTAAAAAAAGAAACAACAAGGGTTTTACAAATGACTTAATAGACTTCCATCAAGATTTCTGTCAAAAAAAGCAATATAGTTTGCTAATGTAATGTGAAGACAAATTTTCAAGTCTCATGAAATACTTGTATGAAGCGGATTGACACAAAAAAATTGTGCCAAACCAGTAGCAAGTTTTGACGGACCAAATGTTATACAAAGCAAAAATAGATTAGGAAACCAAAAGATCGGTTCTAAAAATTGGATTAGATGTTGTCGTTAATGTTTCTTAGTCAACATAAGCATACAGCTCAACAGCTTAAAATATACTAGTCAATGATGAGAGAAGAAGGAGATACTCTGCTTCACAGCTGATCAATCAGCTGATATTCCCCCTCACAACAAACGGTCTTTGACTGATACTTACGAATTGTTGTTGGATGTTGGCTTATTGTTTTTAATGCATTTTTATTTATTATTCTTTGTTCTTGTTGTTGTTAGACAAAAATACTTAAAATTGGCTTGATGTCTTATCTGCCGATATTAGTTCTAACTTACTGACTCTTAACAAGGGCTCTTAGTTAAATACAGACTTATGTTATAAAAGCTATAGACAATCCATGTATTTTGTTCACCGAGGGACTAGGGCCTAGCTTGCACATCAACTACTCATGTTGTGCGCCCTTCTGTTTGTACACGAGTAATAGGGCCCTACAATTGTTTAACGACTCCGATAGGTGAAGTTTTGTGTAGCTTTTTCTTAGACAGTTTATACTCAGTGGGTGTCATTCTCATCTCACAAGAGGTGATTCCGTGAAAAATGGGAGGGAGGAAACGATCTATATGTTATAAATAAAAACGCTGTCATATAAAATCCAAGCGCGGGAGTCGAAAAAGCTTTGTTTTTTATTGGCTTAATATTAAGTCAAATTCAGGTTCGACTCTTCATTCAGAAACCCAACTTTTGACTTCTTAGCTTTTATGTTTTAGAAGCCATAAATTCGTTGCCGATAACTTTACTAAGACTACGTTTCCATTTGAAATCCAATTTTTAAAAGACAGAGTATCAAGCTTCTTGTAGTAACAGTCAGCTTCTTTCTTAAACAAAAAGAACCAGATCTGTGTCGTACGCCCATTTTAATTGTAAACAGGCCTTTAAAGAATTACAATTCCTATGTCTAGTGCTTCATTTCAAAAGAGTTCTTTAAACCTTGCCGTTTATTTTACCAAAATACATCCGGTTTGCTGTGTTGGTTGGACGCACAGTTTTTTTTTTAAATCAAGTGAAATATTGTCAAATTTCACCCGTGGCTCCCACGAGGGTCGAAAATGTCGAGGAAAGAAAACAGCCAAAGCATATTCTCCTCGAAGAAATCCCCTCATATTCTAATAAATCAACCTTCTACGTGTCTAGATAAACTTTCATTCGCACGCAAATCACTCAAAGGTATGCAAGAATAGCTCAACTAACAGCCAACAGCTCTCAGATTTATCAAATTCCTCAGGTCTATGTAATTATGAAAATATTTTTTTTTCTATAAACAAACACGCGCGCAAATAAACAACACCTTCTCTCTCTCTCTGTTCACAAAGAGCACAGTCGTTCGTGGTCTGATGGTACTAAACGAAACGTTACCAACTCGACTGTTACCTTCCAATGCCCATTATGGAGCGCACAATACTTTCGTTTTCAATTTAGTAAAGCAATAGCCACAATCCACAGCAGAGCCCCCCCAGCCATTAAAGCCGGTTTCCAAGACTTTCTGTGTATCCCAGTAGTGGTGCGGCTTAAACGGCCAATAAATTGCTTCATTTTCGGTCTAATCAGGTATGCATTGAGTTGCTTACACCAACTATCCGACTAGTTCTCCGTCGCTGAAACCAGTCGCTGCGTCACAGGTCGCCCTGTCGATTGGCTATCGATGCTCGCTTGTCGACACAATGCGGTGGCTTGCATCTTTACATTTCCATTTTGCCGAGACGAGGAAAAGCATGCCTCAGACGGCAACTCATAACACTCTAAACCAGATTGGTCGTGTCTGAAAGAAAGCACTTTCACTGGTGGCCGCTGCTGATGGGCACTAAAATGAATGAATGAATTCCCGTTTCCTAGTAGCGGAGATTGCTTCTGTGTGACTTCATTAAATGTACATTCACCTGCCAGCCCCTTGTCTTAGGTTCGAGATGCTTCTTGTCGGGTGTGCAAATCATGGTCAATTTATAGCTAATCTAATTTCTATCGCTTATTTCTCTTCACAGAACATTCTTCAGTGCTTGGATCACCTTGAGTTTGCGTCATGGAGGCCAATGAGCTTGTCAGCGGGGAGCAACGTCAATCAGAGTCGCCTGCGCGTACCATTGAGTCAGTGGGCTCGACTGTAGCCAGCATGGAGACCATTGTCGATCGGAATGAGGAACTCACCCAGATCCGGGTAGACGAAAGCAACCTCACAACTAGTCTGAACAACAAAAACAGCAGTTTGTCCAACTCACAGACCTCAATCGTGCAAAAAGACGAGAGACCTGCAGGAGGGGATGTCAATCAGCAGCAAGACTCCCTTAGTCACATCTACTCCAGCCCCGTTTACTTGACCACCACAGAGAAGCCTAGCGAGGTGGTACCTGAAAGCGAAACACCAAAATTGATAACTCACGCCGAGTTTGAGAAGCAGCAACTCACCACGCCAAAGGCAACTCCTAACACGAAAAGTCCCACAGCAACGCTAGACTCAAAGATAAGTAAAAAGCAGAGATTTCCACCGGAGTTGATAAAGATTAAGGGTGACTCCGAGAAAGACCTGAAAGTGGGGCAGCGCAGCACCCTTTTGAATCGTGTTACACTAGGGGTGGCTCAACTTCTGTTGAGTGTTGCCCTTGTTGCACTGGGTGCCCTGCTTATTGTGCGTGGAGCCTCACTCTCAACTGTTGGAAGTGGAATATGGACTGGCGGCATTGCTGCAGTGACGGGTGCCCTGGGCGTGATCAACATGCGAAAAGTGCAAACTGGATTCTTGGCTCTCAGTTTGGTGTGCATCGCTACTAGTACCCTAGCATTAGCAATCTCTGGCGTCGGACTGACAAGGGACATCAACAAACTGGAAGAAAAGGTAAATGGAAACGGATTTATTTTAGTTGTATGCAATTCTGTTGCCAGCATAAAGGAAGTTGAACATCAATTTAATTTAACTGTTTATGTATTTAATTCATAGCAAGTTTAATCAATGGCGATTTTAAACGCTTGTTATCTCGCCCCAAGCTCCATTTCCTTATGCGAACTAAGTGCGACATATTTAAACCGTCTGTTCAAACGAAAATGAACCACAACATACTTATCCATTGAACTCAAATGACTCTCATTTACCGAGAAGGTCAGTTGAAGTCCAAACAAAACTCAGACTTCAAGTAGGCACTTAATGACCGCAAAAACGAATGCAGTCCAAAAATAGACTCTTACGGTCATAATTAGCCCCAGAAAACATGTGCCATTATATCTCACTAAATTGCGTAAATCAACCGTGTCTCAGTCGCCACCACCGATGCCAACATTTCGGCAAGTAACGTTGCTTACTAAGCCGCTAAGTAAATACTTTCTGTCGTGTATCTTAATTCATGCGCCTGCTGGCAATTACCTACAGAAATAAAATCAATTAATCACTTATCTTATTGTCTCTTTGTAGTTCCTTCATTTTCATTTCATTTTTTCTTGTTTCGCAGTTCGTTCCAATGAAGTTGAGCAGTGAAAGAATTACCGCTGCATACTGGCTGGTATTTACACTTGGTTTACACTTCGCTGTGAGTGTGATATCCGTGTACAAAGCCGCTTCCAGACTCTGTTCAAGGTAAGATTCAAATTCATGTCAGATTTTTCGCTTTGCCTTCTTTTGTTGAATTTAAGCAAAATTAAAATGTATCTTAACGGAATAAGAGGAAACTGATCAAATGCCGTCGACGGAAGTGCTCATTGATTTGCATCGACGAAAGTGAAATTCCATTTGAATAGCGGATATTCAAATTTTTCATTTAACTTGCTAATCAAAGGCATAACGAACTTTAAAGTTATGCGAAAATATCTCCACTATGCGGCCGGTTTGATGTCGCTTTTAGCATACATTAGCGTTACATGCCTTTTCAGAGAGATCATTAGAAATTTCTTCTCTTTCTATTCTGTTTTTCTTTAAGAATTCTCTTTCTTTTCATTTTTGCGCGATGATACATCAAAATATGAAAGCTGGTGTGTGCCGATAATAACGGTTTGTTATGGTCTGCCATTCCGGTTTATGCACTGTGAGGTGTCTTAAGATGACGATCATGGCTTTTTCTTTAATTTTTTAAGCTGAGTTGTAAATTGTATTCTCTGCCAACCTCACGGGTGTTCAATATTCATGAACGAAAAATATCTTTTAACGTATGGAGAGGTGTTGATGGGACACAACGGAAAAGATGATGTTTTGTAAATAGTCTTTTAATAATATGTAAAGTCTCTAGGGTATTGCGCAATCAGATATATCTCCGGGATATATTCAATCCTCATCTGTAAATTATATCTTCTCTAAATTTTGCAAATTAAACCATACAATTATTTGATAACAAAAGTTCAATTTGCATAGCCTCACCTAGATTGTCAAGTATTACATTACAAGTGTTTTAAAAAGCTCTTGACCTTAAAACATGTTCAATAAAATGCAACATTCCTGTAAGCCTTGAATTTTCAGTACATGCAATAAATATGTAAACCGCCAATAATACTGTATTACATCATATTTTTCCTCTCATGTGTACGTATAAAAAGAACTGGTTAAGAAAAGAAGAAAATAATAAACCTTTACTACCACATCACAACCGGAGCTGAACACACTCATTGCAAAAAGAAATAAAACAAACATCAACCCACCACAACCTGTCTGCTTCGATTCCAACTTGAATGCTACCACCACCAATTGGTAATTTGACGTTCGTGCTGTCATTCAGTAATTAGAAATTTTCTCATCGTGTTTTTGGTGTTTGTTTTCTCTATCTGTGAGTGCATTTTTTTCTCATATTTCCTTGATAAAAAATTTAAAAAAAATATCTCAATACATAAGGAATTTGCATCCTGACGAAGGACTCCAACATTCAGTATGCCAGACACAAGTCCACCAGCCTAGAGAATATACGGTTTCATTTGTTTTGTTTCGTAAAACTTTCCTCCCGAGTTTACACTGTTCCACTTCTGTGGCAGCCCCCTCTTTACCCATCCCACACACATACACGCAACACTTTACAATGCCACTGGCTGACTCGATCAAAGATCTGCGACTGGGAGTGTCTAATAATGTTCTAACCACTTCAGCAGGAGGCGAACGCACATCAGATACTTACCAGGATGAGTCGGAGACACTCATGGAGGGTATAGTATGTTGTGGTCGAGACTCCGCTACGGATAATCACCAACACATGGATTGTGAAGATGACACGGAAATGAGGGAGAATGAGATAGAACTACGGGAAGTTGTGAAGGAGGGTCATGACAAAGCTGATCCATCGCAATTCGAATTGTTGCGGGTACTGGGAGAGGGCTCGTTCGGAAAAGTGTTTCTGGTTAGAAAAATCGTTGGCAAGGATGCGGGTGCTCTGTATGCGATGAAAGTCCTGAAGAAGGCCACTCTCAAAGTAAAGGATAGAGTGCGAAGTACCAACGAACGAAAAATCCTAGCAGATGTGGGGCATGCGTTTATTGTAAAGCTGCATTACGCCTTTCAGACTCCAGGAAAGTTGTATTTGATTTTGGACTTTCTTCGGGGAGGAGATCTTTTTACGCGACTCAGCAAGGAGGTGATGTTCACGGAGGAGGATGTAAAGTTTTATCTCGCCGAACTGGCTCTTGCGATGAACCATCTTCATCAGTTGGGAATTATCTACCGCGACCTGAAGCCGGAGAATATTTTGTTAGACGAACATGGGCATATCGCACTGACGGACTTTGGGCTCTCAAAGCAGCCACTCGACGGCTCCAAGACGTATAGTTTCTGCGGCACAGTTGAATACATGGCGCCAGAGATAGTGAATAGAAAAGGACATGACTTCGCTGCAGACTGGTGGTCGTTTGGCGTCCTGATGTACGAAATGTTGACGGGAAATCTTCCATTTCACGGCGCAACACGCCAGGAAACCATGAATCAGATTCTCCGCACAAAGTTGGGCATGCCGGAGAACCTGAGTCCCGACGCACAGTCATTGCTGCGGGCCCTCTTCAAGCGAAACCCTCAAAACCGCTTAGGAGCAGGTCCCAATGGAATTGAAGACATAAAAGCACACCCCTTCTTCGCAACAATCGACTGGGACGGTCTGGTGAGGAAGGAGGTGAGGCCACCATTTATTCCAGCTGTATCGCGTGACGATGCCTTTTATTTTGACGTGGAGTATACAAGTAAATCGCCAAGGGACTCCCCGGGCGGTCCGATAAGTGCCAGTGCCCATGAAATTTTCAGAGGATTCAGTTTCGTGGCGCCAGTTCTCCTTGATGACGACTCTTCGAGCCATGTGCCAATTGCGCAGAGCTTAGTACAGCAAGCAACAGCAGCTGTAATGCAGCAAAGTATACCTGGGGTTGTGACTGCTGGGAACTTTCACACCGAGTACAACCTTCTGCAGGAACTGGGCCGTGGGACATTTTCCGTGTGTCGTCTTTGCGAACACAAGGCAACCAAGAAACACTTTGCCGTCAAAATTATAGACAAAGCGGCCAACGACTGTTGGGAGGAGGTAGAGATCATGCTTCGCTACGGCAATCACCCCAACATTGTGACTCTGTTCAGCGTATATGAAGATACGAACTCTGCCTTCTTAGTGATGGAACTCCTCAAAGGCGGAGAGCTGCTCGACCGCATCCTCACCGTGCAGACGATGTGCGAGAGCGAGGCAAGCGCTGTGTTGAGAACAATTGTGTCTGCAGTTGCCTACCTGCACGAGCACGGCGTTGTTCATCGGGACCTGAAACCTTCCAATATGATATATGCTTCCATACGACAAACCCCGGATTCTCTTAAACTGTGCGACCTTGGATTTGCGAAGCAGCTTCGTGCCGACAATGGTCTCCTTATGACGCCATGCTACACTGCAAACTTCGTCGCCCCAGAGGTTCTTAAGCGACAAGGCTACGACTTGGCCTGTGATATTTGGTCCCTTGGAGTTCTCCTTTACATAATGCTCTCAGGACGAACGCCATTCGCTTCCACACCCAATGACTCCCCGGACGTCATCCTCAAACGCATCGGTTCAGGGAATATTGACCTTTACTCAAAAACTTGGGCAGAAATCTCACCCACCGTCAAAGACCTACTGCGTCAGATGGTTCATATCGTTCCCGAGAATCGCCCGACTGCGTCACAAATCCTGCAACATCCATGGCTGCGCGAGCAGCCACCATCTTGTGTTCGGCTTACAGCACAATCCTCCGCCATGCAGCAGTCATCCATGAAGGAGGCATCCTTAGCCCTCAAAGGAGCCCTGGATGCCACATTCCGTGCCATCGCAATTCCACAGGCAGCCAACATCGGTCCCGTTGAGCAGTCAAAACTAGCGAAGCGTCGTGCCAAAGACCGCGCCACCATACACTCTTAACGATAGTGCGCAGTCACCGACACGCTCCAAAAGACTTCACTTTCGACGCCGAGCTGTTGCTTTCAATTATCCAAATTATTCCAACAACAAAACCAAGTGGATACCACTATAGTTATCAATGAATTTATTATTATATTTATATTCCAAATAGAAAATGCAGTTATTACTATTATTACAAAGTTATTACAATTTTATTGAATAATAATCAAAAGGAAGGACGAAAGGTGGCGCCCTGTGAGGCGCGGCCCTCGTGTTTGTATTAAACTAAAACGTATTTTATTCGATTGTGTAAGTTTAAAATAAAAAAAAAAATTTAAAAAAAAACTGATATTTATACACACTCTTCCACACACCCCCATACACGTACACTCTTAAATTAATTATTAAATAATTATGTAAAAGTTTTAACAAAGCAAAAATGTACATAAAACAACAAATGTTTCGAAACAAAACTGATCACTTTGCATTTAAAATAAAAATGTTTTAAAAATGCTTAACTCAATGGGAATTTTATATTTATAGTAATAATAATAATTGGATGCCGCGACAGTCCACAAAGGGACCAGGGTCTAGCTTGCCCTACTCATGTTGTGCGCGAGTAGAAGGGACCTACAATTTTTTGCCGACTCCGAACGGCCAAGTTTGAAAAGTTTTTTTCTTGGACAGTATTACTCTTTGAGTGTAATCAGCAGCTCGAAAGAGGTGGTTCCGTGAAAAATTCGAGGTGTTCAGGCGGAAATCGGACCTAGACTTTCGGCGTGTGAGCGTCGCAATGTACCCACTACGCCACGGCGGCCACCACCGTGTTATATTAGATTTCAAAAATGTTCACTAATGGCTAAGGTAATTTTAGATTGCTTTGCTTGGAGCTGAGTAGGTTGATAAGCCATTCTACTGCGTAGTGCGGTGCAAGATGTACTTCTCGCAAATGAGGTGCTGCAATTAATTTAGATGAAGTCTGAAGAAGACGTCTACTGTTGAGATTGTAAAATGTCTTCTTTGTTTGAAGAAGGATAAACCTGAACCCTAATAGGAATACCATCTTAGCACGATCTCTTGCCAGCTCTTCCTCTTGTCGTGGTGCAGTCCAGGGTGGACCTGGGCCTCAACCAAGTGGACTCTTGCCAACTGGGGACGCTTAACATGAAGCATGTTAATGGAAATCAGTGAACATTTTCCATTCGTATGCTCCATTTTAACCGAGGACTGCAATAACTTTGCAATCTGTCTCTGAGTCAGATGCCGTTTGTCACGATGTTGACAAACATTTACATAAAACAACAAACATCGGAACAGCCTCATGCCTCATTTGGCTCAGACTGAAAGTGTTCGATTGTAACGTATTCAAAGGAATAAAGTTTGTTTCCCGAAACGCACCAGCTTTGCTTAGATTTTTCAAAAAAATGATGTAACCGGTCTAAGAATCAATTATCTCCACACATGCGACAGTAGTGGTAAAGGCTGCAATCAAGTTCACCTGTCGGCTACGGCTTGCGTGATTAATTTACAAAAAATTCCCATTTCTGGGAATCTTGTTGACAATTTGTAATTTTATCAAATTCTGTTGTTTTCAGTCGACATTTAATTGTACATGTGCATTCATGGGAAAAATAAGGCATTCAACACTCAACGCAAATGGAATGTGAAGCTCTTATCTGCTGCGGACTGAGGCGTCAACCCAAAGTCCCTTTATTTTGTGGACTGATGAATGCTTATATAGTCTCCTTGGTCATGTCATTTTAATCAACAAAATCAGTCGATGAAGAATAGTTGCACCAAAGCAAGAGTACGCCAATTCGGTCCAACAGTTGTAAAACTGTGTGCCTGTAACAGTCAAAGCTTGAAAAAATACCCAACCCCTCTAGAATGCAAATCTTTAAAAAAAACAGAAATAGACTCTCTGGAGTGTTTATTTACTTATCAGTTCTGAGCATTTTCACGCCGCCTGTAAGAGCGTCGAATTTTCCTTATCAATTAATTGCTTTGTTTTTCAATTCAACCTAAATGCAGTATCTTCTGCTGGACAAGGGATTCAAATAACGGACTCTAGCGATAAGGTTCTGTGTGCCCAGAGAGACATATTCCCTGTCGAAATCCGTGTATCTATTTAAACTGAATTCACCGCACCACATAATCAACCGACAGCAAATTGGGGGGGAAACGAAAATTGTTTATTATCTCTGCGTACGCATTCTTATCGTCTGTACTGTATTTGTTTAATTGTAAAGATTGCACGTTTCCGGCAAATCTTGCGCTATCTAATGAAGCACACAGACCCCCTTACACCGCATCACACTGTAATCAAATGTGGAGCGAAAAAAAAACACAACAAACATCTCTGGTGCTTAACAGAAGTACGTTTAATTAAATAATTTATTTAATTACAATTTTATATTACGTTTATGCTCTTCTCTCGTCCGCCACCCTACTTGCGCTTAGTGTGCCTAAATTTAAAACTTTATTTGTATAAAAAGAAGATAATCGACGTTCCTAAGGCTCAGCAGTGGCGGCTGCGCTGACGCCTTGCACGTCGTCTGCTTTTCCCTCGATGTTGCTGTGGATTTCGGTAGCCTCGAGGGCAGATGCTGTTGATGTCACATCCTCGTCGTCGTCGTCACCGTGATGATTTCCATCGGCTATCCCGTTGGTTACGATTGACTCTTCTGCTTGCCGGGCTTTCTCGGTGCACTTTCGCTCCCATTCGACGTGCTCCTTGTAATACTGATACACTGGAATGACTATGACGGATATGTCGTCAACGGTGGCCGCTGCCTTGCTGTCGGCTAAGCGCCAGTGTCCCGAATCGTTTATCTTTCCTCGCGCCTTCGCTACCAGCTCTTGGGCGACCATGGTGTAGCGATGCTTCTCCGAAGGATACTTGGCCAGGGTCTGAAAAACTGTCTGGGCGACACTTTCGTTTTCCGAAACATCCCACAGGCCGTCGGTGGCCATGATTAGGACTCCGTAGTCGCCGTCCTCGTTATTCTCGCCCGGAATTGACACGATTTTAGCCAGATCACGGCGAATCACATCTGGTTGTGGGGTAAGGAATGGTTTGATGAGGGTACCTGTATTTATAGCTAAGAGATCGTGGTCACCGAAACCGCGGGTGACACCCAGCGTGCCTAAGAGCCGACTTCGTTTGCCCTCGCCAGTTACCACTGGCATTCGGAGGTCCTCCCGATTCAGCGTCTTATACACCCAGCCTTCTGTGTTTCCCTGCCTGCAGAGAATTCTCTGTCCCAAGTCCTTTGCGTGCGGTCGTCGGGCATACTCCATTGCGACATACTGACGGCCCATCAACTGGGGCTTCAACTCAGCGGTATTCATTAGGCGGCGGCGCTCTGTCTCCGGTGTGTGGTCGAAGGAAAAGGGAACAGGAAATACTTTGCTGGAATTGGAGCCTTCCTCACTACCATTAAGTACTTTTGCAGTTGCCCGCTGACAGAGAACGGCCCGACTGTCGCCGGCATTCGCCACAAACATCTTTCCGTAGATGAAAAGGCTGACCAAAGCTGTGCATCCCCCTGCATCACGGTACCTGTCTCTGTCCTGTGCAATCAGCGCGTCCATATTAAAGAAGGCGCTCTCCAAAGCTCCAATTACGAGATCGTCTTTGGTCACTGTCTTGTGAAAATGACTCGGATGCGGTAATCCATCCGGGCGCACAGCACCGTCCTCCGAATCGCCTCGCGGCAGTAACATATCGATTATGTCCACTAATTTCTCGTGCAATATGTGATGAAATTGATGAGAAGCAGCTAATGCAGCACCATAACCCGCATGGCCATCGAATATTCCGAAATATGTGTACGGCAAGTCAGGATGCTTCTTCGACGGATCAGACAGAATTTGCCGACAAAATGCTGCCTGATCTTCGTTCCATTCGGATTTTCCGGAATTCACACACTCAGCATACCCTGTGCCCCACGGAAGAACGCTGATATCGCGGGGTACAATAATTGGTCGCACATTGTGATCAGCAGATGCTTTCAGCTCGTCGGGCGTCAACAGCTGCAAGAAACCTGGTCTGGTATATGGAAACTTATCGGCCAGATTGTGTCGCTGATGCGAGCCACGAGATCCGTCAGGTGCTGGCAATGCAGCTTGATTGTCGGCCACCATGACCGTCAGCAAACGGTTCTTTATATTTGCAAACATTTCTATTCTTTCTGATTGTTCACACTGTTTTGATAACACAAAGCCACGTCTGCTGGTAGCAAACTTTTTCTTTTTCACTTTTTTTTAATCAATTTTTTTTTCTGCTTGTTGTTCGGTGAAGCAGCGTAGTTGTGTTCTATCTCAATACGACAAAGAGAAAATTGTGACCAACTTTATGACGGCTGCGGTTTGTGGTGAATGATTTGTTGTGAAAACAACGTTGAACTCTTGCAGCCCGTACCCCGAAACGTTATGGACTATTTGATTACGTGGGTGTGATGATTATTTTGCAAAAACATACTAACTGCTAACACAAAAAAGTTTTTATTTGCGTGAAAATATTTTGTTATGGCTGGATGTGATTTGTCTTCGTCGTTTTTTTTCTTCGCGTGAAACGTCAATATCCCAACGGGGCAGGTATGTTAAATGAAATTTGAGTCATGGACAGAAATTTCCCAATTGGGATGTTTTTTTTCGGTGTACTAGATGTGGTGGCGCTAGTTGCTTGTACTAGATTTCGGAATGAATTTGTGGTATGTAATGTTTTAATGGCAAAACAAAGGCGGTGAATAAGAAAATAAATTACAAGCTGTTTACAACAAAATAAGTTTACAAGAGTACAAAATAACTGAGAACTGATGTTCGCTCGTATTGTAATAGAAAAATTGAAGGTGATCTTTTGCGAAATTTGTACTAAAATGGATACAGTTTAAATGTTGTTTTTTTTAATGATTTCTTTTTTTTGTTGCGAATAACTATCTTTTCAAAATGTTTTTGAATTTAAAGAAAAAAAAAACTCATGCATCTTACAAATTTTCTTTCAGATCCCCCAATGATGAATCAATACAAGATATGGCTAATCAAGGCCTGCCCGTTGACCACGAAACCATTGAGGAATACATTAAAACGATGTCAGTCTCCTCTGGAAGTAACAACGTAAGCCCCAAATTAGCTCTTTGCTTCTCAAAGCCAGCATTAACCATTTCTGTTTCAGCCTATGAAAAAGGATCACCTTGTTTCACAGCTTATGTATCCCTCCCCTAAGAATGGCTCAGTTAAGGACACTCCAGTGCATCGATCTATAATCTTGATTCCGGCGTCATTGGGAAACGCAGTGAGTACTGGCTTGGCCAATATATTTGCTTACTTTGTCACATGTCAAGTGACCTTGTTTACTGCCCGACAATTGTGGCTTTATTAAGTATTTCTGCCCCCCACCTCCATATGTCAATCCGACAATTAATCAGAGCCGATTCGATATCCTTTTCTCCGCACAACTACCATCTCGCGCACACAACATAAATTACACACGCTATTTAAATTGACACACAAACTAAACAAATTAAACCATCATCCACTCCTTTTGCAGCTCCTGCCTTCTGTACAGCAACCATTGACTCCAATGATGCGGCCGCCTCCGATGGGTGTGCTCCCACCCTACCCTATGCTGCTGCCTCCGCCAGGTATGCAACTGCCGCCAGTACCTATGGTATACCGTGGCGGCATGACGCTGCCCAACAAGCGTCCTGGACGTTTTTCGTATGGCATGCGCAACCATCGCCACCTTCAGCACCCGCTTCAGTATCCCCAACCACCGGCATGCTTCGCCGAGATAAATGGTCGACATACCAAGTCACATTGCAGGACGTGCACAAACGACAACACCGCTGCTACTGCTGCTGCCGCCGCCGCCCGACAGCAACGTCGTAAATCAGACACCGATGCGGACAATCGGAAAGCCTTCACCTACACCGGTCTGGATAGGCAAATAGCTGACAGCTTCCTCGCTCGACAGGAGCAAACCAACGGGAGTCATATTGACTATACATCATCGAGCGAGTCCGGGCGCAACGAGTGCCACGACGTGGCCATGTAAATGAGGAGGGAATGGGGGCTAACCTGTCCGTGCCGCGGACACCGACTAGAAACTAAAATAAGAGGAGATCCAATCAATGCGGTCTCCCATTCGACAACCAAAATGCCCAGGATCACTTTTGCAGGTGCTATATTTAATTATCCTTCGCCGCACACCCCGGGTTGTATAGGTCTGTATATAAGTACACGTGTATTATTCTATCTAGGCTTACAAATGCGAATGTGTAGATACGTAGTTGTGTTACTTCTATTCATTTATTACACGATTTGCGGATGCATTGTGCATTCGGTTACAATAAAATTTAATTACTACATTTCCCGGAGGAGTGTTTTTATTTGGGGGGGACGAGCGCAATCCTTGTTCTCGTCCTTTAGAAGTCCTCGTCGCTGTGGGTCTCCTGTTTGTTGGCTGTTTTCGGTCGCATCGGTAGCTCGCTGGCCAGCTTCGACAAACTGATGTCATCGTCTGTGTTGAGGTCATCTGAAATGCAGAGCGTAATTGCCGGAGATTATCCCTGCAGCTTTAACAGGCCAGGAGCGGTGGGTGGACGGAGGTAGGTTTAATTGAAATTTAACTTCAGCACTGGCTTACGGTTGTCCGAGGCCATACATAGTTCGAGATTATAATCAACTGATGAATTGTAATTCCGAATTTATGAAGTTGTGCGAAGTGCTCCCAGAAATGAGGTCACCCAGTGGTCCGAATGGGACAACGTAATGTTGCGAAAGACGAAAATGTGCTAAGTTTACTAAATACGGCATGCAGGAGTGACGCATCGCTGCACATAAAGAGGCGACTAGTGACTCAGGAGTAGTAGTTCTGAATTCAGTGCGAAGTCATGTACGACTTGAGTTTTAATGGATTTTTGGGTGACTTGTTGTTCCGGAAATGGATAGAAATCATAAAACTACATTTTTGGGTAAAAACGAGACTGGCGTGGATTTGCCTTTTTCCTCTGTCTTGGCATTTGGATCGTTTAACTGCAATTATAGTCTGTCAATTTACCCTTGTGATAAAAATACCAAGTATGGTAAGCAGCCTAGATATGCAATGCAACAGACATGCTTCGAACTTTAATACCACCGTCGATAACCAGATAAAAACAATTAAGTTTAAGAAAAGAGATCGCTACAACAATTTATTGTTGTTTTGTCAGATGTTCCTTGAATTCCAGTCTAAAGAATTGGACGGCTCTCCAGTGATGGTCATTTTGCTCTTCGGGGTTTCACGCCATTTGTGCGTGAAGGTCTACAAGCAGGGAGTTATTATTGTCAGTTATTATTTGTGCAGAGATTTTTTTGTACAAAACAGCTCTGTAAATTAAAGCTTTAGAAGAAAGTGATTTTGACTGCCACGGATTTTCATTTTTACTTCCGCAAACTGTTGTGGGAATCAACACGAAACTGCAGAGTACTTAAAAAATCTTTTACAAAATGTGTATAACCTAGGTGCGAATACAGACTTTTGGAATTTCGTGCTGTTCTGTTACTATAGTTTGTAACAGCAATTTAATTTAAAAAAACACGGCGATTAGAACATGGTCAAGGCCAAACCATATTTTCCGAAGTGAAAACTGACAGAAAGCAAGATCACCAATGTTTCCATTGGCCCCAGAAGGGTACAGGAACAGATCGGCTTTTCAATTTCCGACTAAAGTAACCGAAATACGATTCGAATAACACCACAACAACATCTTGTAAGTAAAGCAGAGCTAATAATGTTAATAATTGTTGGCGCGACAGTCCACAGAGGGACCATTGCCTAGCTTGCTCGTCAACTACTCGTTTTGTGCGCACTACTGTTCTCTCACGAGAAGAAGGGACCTACAGTTTTTCGCCGACTCCGAACGGCGAAATTTGAGAAGCTTTCTTAGACAGTTATTACTCTTTGAGTGTTGTCAGCAGCTCGAAAGAGGTGGCGCTGTGAAAAATTCGAAAAATTGGTGTTGAGCTGGGAATCGAACCTAGACCCTTCGGCGCGTGAGCGTCGCACTCTACCCACTACGCCACGGCGGTCAGCTAGAGATACAAAAATAACATATAAGGTTGCCAAATATCTCCCTTCCGCTTTTTTGCTCTTCATTCAATGCTTCATGAAAAGTGTAACAGTGATCGGATTCAGTTCAAATATGCACCGTTTTGTTCGATAATCTGTTTCCATCTGTTCCCCTCCTTATTTGCGAAGAACTCAGACAGTCATTTTTCACGGCTGCCTTATCCATGGTGTCGTTTTCACCGGCTCTGAATCGTCGGAACCATTCCTCCTCTGTTCGAAGTGATAGAGACCATCACCCAAAACGCTATTAATCTCGTGAACACTTTCTCTAGCGGATTTGCCTTTAACGGAGGAAAACTTTAAAATAGCGCGAATTTCGGTGTTAGCGAACTACATGCTTACACGTCTATAACTGTTGAACGCAATATTCAAACTCATCATGCATAGCATCGTTTTGTAGGTTATGTCAAGACCTTTCAAATAAGGTATCGCCAGATATGAGCTCTGTAGAGCTTTGTACATAGCCGGAAAATTCAAAAGACAAAAAGGCCGAAGGCAGATATTTAGCAATATTATATTAATGCTTGCTTAGAAACTGAACAAACATTTTATAGATACACAGATCAATTCTTTCTATATATAATTTTTTTTAATAATTACTGGCGCGACAACCCACAGGGGGATCAGGGCCTAGCTTGCTCGTCAACTACTGGTGTTGTGCGCACTACTGTCCTCTCAAGAGTAGAAGGACCCTACAGTTTTTTGCCAACTGCGAACGGCGAAGTTTGACAAGCTTTCTTAGACAGTTATTACTCTTTGAGTGTTGTCAGCAGCTCGAAAGAGGAGGTGCCGTGAACAATTCGAGGTGTTCAACCGGGAATCGAACCTAGACCCTTGGGCATGTGAGCCGCCACGTCGGTTACTTCTATGCTTTGCAAGAGAAATTAATGACCATTCAGGTTCCATAAGAGATAAACAACAACAAATTGAGAATAGATCCAGAACAGACTTTAAATATTATACATCAGCTATAAGGGAAAGTAGAAAGGTTTGCACTATACAACATACTGCTTCAGCTTGGTTACAATAATGATTAACAACATTTCAGAAACCCAACTTTTGATCACTTCTTTCATCTCAAGAAGACTAATGTATTTATCTGATGGCTGGACAGTCCACAGAGGTCCTTGCTGCTTGTGCTATACGTTCTACTGTTTTTTCACGAGTAAAAGGGACCCACAGTTTTTTTCTGACTCCGAACGGCGGAGTTTAAGAAGCTTTATCGTGGACATTTATAACTCTTTGTGTGTTGTCAAGAGCTCGAAAGAGGCGGGACCTTTGGCGTGTGAGTGTTGCACTCTAACCATTGCGCCACGGCGGCTAAGTACACTAACGCCATGTTAAAATTAAAAAAAACTAAAAGATATATTAGGAAACGAGACGCAAACATTGGAAGATCGCTATTAAATCAACTGGTGAATTGTACCGGGCAACAGTCTTCATTTTATGTACTTCCTTGGCCTCCGGAGGAACTTCTGTGATAAAGTTTTCACCTCCAACCACATCAGCAGCGCTATGTCCTGAAACCCAGACAAGTCCAAACCTATTTAGTCTGCCGACCAAATTAATGGAAGACTTGCATACTAATCTTGGAAGTGGCTAGAGGTTTAAGTAAGGCTTTGAGCACAATTTGGCAGTCGATACAGACTCAAATACTTCGCTCCTACTAGCTTTTCTCAACTTGATGGTTTCGGGTCCATTACATCGTTAAGGTTTTCGCTGAAAAACCGGGACGAAGTGTCCTGAAGGGGTGTGAAGTGTTACATTGTCGTTTCCCACGAGGCCTCCAACTCTAGATCCCTCGATCGTCTTAAAGTCGTTCGTAAAAATCCGAGTTTATTCCCAGCCAGGAAGGCTTAATTTCTGCCCAGAGCCGCACCTAGGCACAGGAAAAGGCGATTTTGTACATGCGTTAGAAATTGATTATTGGCGCCCTAGCGTCAGACGGTATACCCGTGAGATCAGTGTCATAGCAGATGGGGCTAAACCAAAAACGTATTCTTTTTAGTCGGACGATGGCCTTGTTTGTGCATTCTGTGATGTGAATGTCTTCAGATACTACATATTGATCGCATATCCGAAAAGAGAAAATAAAAGATTAAAATGAATTTTAAAAAACACGAACCCAAAATTGAATAAAAAAAAACGAAAGACAAAGAGAAAAATAGGTTCGCTTAGAGCACTTGCTTAGAGTCAGTAAGTTAGCATTAAGATAACCAGATTAGAACAATAAGCTAATTTAATTTTTTTGTCTAGCATGTAAGAAAAAAGCAAAATTAAAAAATGCATCTATATCATCAGAGCATCAAGAGCAGAGCCAGGCTTTCTGGCTTCTGGCCAGGCTTCTATCAATTCGTGGTGACATTCAAAACAAATGTAACTTTTTTCTTTTCACACAGAAGGCATTTATGCGTTCATTTTCTGTGGTTTGTTGTTATTTTGAATAATTTGGACGTTATTAAAAAATGGAAACTTACCGGATTTTATTCCAGACAACGACACAAGGGGCTGGTTTATAGTAATAATAAATAGTTGTTGGCGCGACAGTCCACAAGGGGACCAGGGCTTAGCTTGCTCATCAACTATTCATGTTGTGGGCCCTACTGTTCTCTCACGAGTAGAAGGGACCTACAGTTTTTTGCAGACTCCAAACCGCGAAATTTGAGAAGTTTTCTTAGACAGTTATTACTCTTTGAGTGTTGTCAGCAGCTCGAAAGAGGTGGAAGTGTTAAGGAGTTGGGGTAAATCTCTCTCAGAAAAAGGGAAAGTACGGGAACGCATCTTAACCAAATGTATAAAGTATGTCATTAAGAAATGTCAAATTCACTTTTTCGATACAGAAAACAAAAATAAAACAAACAAATTTGAGTCACATACACAGAGACAATGGATCAATGCTCAATTATTTCTGTACGCACACCAATTAAATTGACAGAAACAGAAACAGAAACAGAAACAACAGCACTCATTTGACGTAAAATCCATGTTTTAGGAGTGCGGGAACGGATATTGTGTTGGATTGTGTTGTTTGTTTCGGGTACGGGAACACACGTATTAACAGCAAAACTATCACCGTGGCAAAAAGTCTGTTCCAATTCTTTTGTGTACAGAAATTCCGAATTGAGTAAAAATCTCTCTTGGAGAGAGTAACTTGTGAAACGACCTTTCGTAGAAATTCGTAGAAATAAATGTAAATAATAATCAAATATATGAAATGTTGGAAGTATTTTTAGTTTCACTTTGACAGTCATCTGATGGTCACAGATTTTTCATCCGAGCAATTCCCAGGGAGGGGAAATATTTTGCTCTCTCATGAGCTCTCATGAGTAAATGGAACGTCTTTTGGGCGTTTTTCGGTGATATTCGTAGACGTTTGTAGCAATTCAGAGCAATTGGGACAAACCTAAATTTTGTCACTGTAGCGTATTAATAGATTGCGACGACAAAAATGGTGGAGATGCTATCTTTAATTTCTGCTCTAAATCAAACTTGAAACAGTTTGCTATTCGGATTTAACTAAAGACTAAAATGCCTCTAACTTCGTTCGTAGTCATGTTCCATTTTGGAATGCAGTGTCTCTCAAATTGTTCTTTTTTTTCTAAGCATCATGTCAAACGTTCTAAAAAAGATGCGGTAATACTGCCGAACTCTACTCTCTATCAGATTCAACTGGGAACGCCGCGTGTATCAACCTCTCATGTTAGCTTAGCAGATCTTGACTGCTTTTTCTGTGTTATACATTATACACAGCAATGTAACAAGTTATACAGGAAGAATTAAAGCTAAGCTAAGAAAGCTAACTTTTACAAAATTTTTATTTCGCTTTCGAAGGTTCTACCATTAAGCTACCGCCGATTGGACACAACAATGCTAAGCGTCTAGGTCAATCTCATCCTAATGCTCGGTTTTTTTTTCAAATAAATTGAGCTTGTATGTTTTTCATTGCAATGTGTCTTTGTGCACAAAAAATTCCTAAGTGGGAAATTCTGAGAAATTTACAGTAAGTCAGAAAATATGACAAGCGCTGCATACAACTGGGCGCTTTGCATGTATTCGCTTTTCTTTCTAACGGTACGCATAAAATTCCTATATAACCAGCCGCATTCACATTCACATTAATGCCAATTCATCAGACATTTCATTTGAGATGTCAAGAGTTGAAGAAATAAACTTGCTGCGAATGAGTTCTTAAATGTACACAAAGACTACTTTCAACAGCACATTTAAAAACGGTGCAGAAAACATTCCTAAGTTTTTGACCTTTAAATCCATTAGCCGTTATTTAGAATTCGAGATACATGTTTACATCCACCACCACGATCTTGTTGAAAATTATTGAATACTCACAATCCTCGCCGCCAATGTCATCATCACTGTCGGAGCTGCCCAGACTGCTGTCCAAATTGTTGTCTTCCGAAGTGCCTAGCATGCTGCCGATTAACTTGTGTCTCCCTACAGCGGTGCCAGTTCGTGGCTTATTGCGTCCAGTTGTTGGTCGCACTCTGGTCGTGGCATTTCCCAGATCTCTGACACTAGTTTCGCTTCCAGTTGCCGCAGCTCCGCCTCCGGTACCTTCACTCCTGGCATTCAAGGCAATATCCTCGTCTCTGATAAACGGCATGTTGTCGTCGAAGTTCCCCTCAAAGTCGTCCTCATCGTCGTCCTCAATTAAACCCTCCGGCAGAAACGAGTGCATCGATGTCTCTGAGGGCTTTTGAATTGGTGAAGATATCGGCTGGCCAGAGGTCTTCTTGCTGCGGGCAGCCATTTGCACCTTGAGGGCGTCCCTGCAGTGAATCCTCAGGAAATACTGGTGAAAGAGTTCTTTCAATTCTGCCTCGTATTGCTCGAATTCCTGCAGGTGGGCCGGTCTGATCTTCTCCAAGGCATCCAGCCTCTGCTTGGTCCTCTCAAGTTCGGCTTTCTTGCGCTGCAGCTTTGTATTGAGAGCGTTAAACTCCACCTTCGAGTTCTCCAGCTGAACTCGGCTCGACTGCAGTTTTATTTGGGCAGCTGAGACCGCATTTTTAAGCGCGCGCTCGACGCTTGATATCTCCATCGGTCGATTGGCCTGCATGAGTCGGGATTCCTTTGTCAGGACCTCCTTCGACAGGAGATCGTAGAGGGCAGCGCCGCGGTTTGTTAGGTCTGAGGAGAGTTCCCTGGCTCGACGCAGGTCGTCCATTTTGTCCCCTATGTCCACTTGATTGAGGCTTCTGTAGTTCTCATCTTCATCTTTGTCCTCGTCTGGATTGTTAGGCGTAATGAGGAGTCGTGTGATCTTTTGAAGTTCCCCCGCAGTTGCCGCGGACGACGCATAAAGTTTCCTGGGATTCAACTTGATTCCAGACTTGGTGACAAAGAATTCTGTAGCAGAGCGGATGATTAGAATCCGACCGGCTTCGGTGTCTGCACTTCCAGGCAGCAGAGTTCCTGGCTCAAGAAGCCCAGCCAGCCACTGCAAAATATCCGCGACAATCCTAAAGCTAGCCAAACTTCCGTAGTTGCTGCACAAGGCCTGTAGGGGGAACACATTGGGAAAACCCAGCAACTTTAAGTGCTCTGATAAATCTGTAAGTTAGGGATTGTTGCGAATTACTCGTTATTAAGAGGTCGCCTTATCCTACCTCTGACATCCTTGAATGACATATTTTCCCTCGGTCTTAATGAAAACGAATGAATTTAATTTCAAAGTGGACGCAAGTGTATAGTCCCGAAGTTTGTTTTTACACCTCAGTTACCCAGCAACGGCGGCGGTCATTGGAAGGGTTGTCTGCTTGTGCGGCACTTACACCAATGTCATGCAGCCCGCTCTGAATGGAAGCGCACATTAAGGGAAATGAGTGCAGAATGCTGTCGGGAACTAGAATAGAAAGTAATTCGAGGTGGCATCTCAGCACAGTGTGGATTGGGGGGGGGGACAAGTCAAGCAATCTTCGGAATTTAGATGCAGCATCAAACCAAGTGCAGGAGCAGATGTGATTGGAGTGCACGTAGAGTGCGCTTTGCCATTATCTAGTTCAAGCAACAATCTGGGAAACATGCTTCGCGAAGGTCGCCCTGGAAAATGAAAAGAAGAGAGTAGTGAGAATTCTCTTAAAATTTCGCCGACGTTTTAGTGCTCTGAGGTGATGGGAAACTGTTCTCTTTTTTTGTGTTTGCTTTTTACAAAGGTTGTAATTCAAGAGTTATATTGTGTAGAGAATTACCACAAACGTAAATTTCAAGCATGTTCTAAAATGCTTGCCGGGGGTATTATCTATGACCTACGTACTTGGTGGCTATTGTTAAATACTCTAACGCTCGAAATCATCAAAACGAGTTCAGAATAATCGTTCAACAATGTTAGTGTTGGTATGTATCGACGGTTTTGTATTATTTAAGTAAAACTTAATTGTAACTCAACGACATGAGTCACTTAGTATAATTGTTAGCACCCTGGACAAGGGATAATGAGCAATCACATGTATCCTATTTTTCCAAGGACAGTCCGCATATGTACACATATATCATATCTGTGTCTCGAGAACAATAAGCCTAACTCAGGGCATGTCAAGCAGAAGTAAAAGATTCTATTTCATTGCGATTTAATTTTACTTTATTGTTTCGTATTTTTTCAAAGCCAAGTGGGATTGAAGGTCACCATTTGCCGAATTAAGGAATACTGTTTTAAAATTGAAATACTTTCTAAACACTCACAATTCATTGCCTCTTTTTGCAAATAACACGTTGAGTCCAAAAAAACCGTCTAGTTTGTTGACATACCTATCTTGAAAACTTCAGAGTCAATAGGTGTGTTCCCAAACCCGAAAAAACAACACAATGTCTGTTCCCGTATACCGGAAAAATTGGTTTTACGTCAAATAAACGGTCTCTCGAGAGAATATAATATTTGCCCACCCTGCCGATTTTAATAAAAGAATTTTTTATGCATAGGTTATTGGTTTTCTGTCAAATTAATTGGTGTGCAAGCAGAAATTACTGAGCATTAACCGATTTTTTCTATAGGCGCCGTGGCGTAGGGGGTAGAGTGCGACGCTCACACGCCGAAGAGTCTATGTTCGATTCCCGGCTGAACACCTTGAATTTTTCACGACACCACCTCTTTCGAGCTGCTGACAACACTCAAAGAGTAATAACTGTCTAAGAAAGCTTGTCAAACTTCGCCGTTCGGAGTCGGCAAAAAAATGTAGGTCCCTTCTACTCTTGAGAGAACAGTAGCGCACACAACACTAGTAGTTGATGATCAAGCTAGGACCTGGTCCCTCTGTGGACTGTCGCACCAATAATTATTATCTCGAATTTGACGGAAAAACTACGAAAAAGGGTTCCATTAGCTGATTTTTTCATAAAAGACAGAGCTCACGAGAGAGCAAAATATTTCCCCTCCCTAGGAATTTCTGCCGAGGAAAAAACTGTGGGCAGCAGCACGGCAGCAGATGGCTGTCGAATCGAAAATAAAAAAACCTCCGACATTACATATGTCTTCTAGCCCTTTACGAATTTCTACGTTTCACAATTTTCGGTTGTGTTAGTTTCTGCAAGAGAGATTTTTTCCCAAATTATTCAACTACGAATTGCTGTACACAAATGAATTGGAACATACCTAATGTTTTTTTTGTCGCAGGTGAAGCTGTCTTTAACTCTTCTTTAGAATTCAAATGTCTCGATAGGGAACATTTGTTGTGAACGAGCCCTTTTTCTTTTGGTTGGTTGCTAAGATATCTGTGAAAAATATTTAGTATACATCAAGTCATTGAACAGACATCATCATATTTTTTCATCGTGTTAAAAATGTCAAATTTTGTACGAGAAAGCGGAAAGCAATCATTTTTTTGTTTTCATTTGAAGAAAAGTGCTGCAGAGTCGCATCGAATGCTTGTCGAGGCATATGGTGATCATGCTCTATCAGAAGCAACATGCAAAAGATGGTTTCAACGGTTCAGAAATAATGATTTTGATGTGAGAAATGAAGAACGTGGAAGACCATCAAAAAAGTTTGAAGACGCCGAATTGCAAACGATATTGGATGGAGATGACCCTTTGAGTCAAAAGCAAATGGCAGCAATGTTAAAAGTTGCACAACAAACAATTTCTGACCGTTTAAAAGCTATGGGAAAGATCCAAAAGTGTGGAAAATGGATGCCACATGAATTGAATGAAAGACAGATGGAAAACCGAAAAAACACTTGTGAAATTTTGCTTCAAAGACACGAAAGAAAATCTACCGACAACAAATGATCAATTTGAACCATGCATTGATCGAGAAACGACCAGAATGGGCCAGAAGACACGGCAAGGTAATTTTGTTCCATGACAATGCGCCTGCACACAAAGCAAAACCGGTTCAGGACACAATCAAAACTCTTGGCTGGGAGCAGCTACTCCACCCGCCATATTCACCAGACTTGTTTCCTTCCGACTACCCTTTGTTTTCATCGATGGGACATGCATTGGCTGAGCAGCACGTTGATTCCTACGAGGAGGTCGAAAATTGGGTGTCTGATTCTTTTTCTTCTTGTGGCGCTACAGTCCGGGGTGGACCTGGGCCTCAACCAACATGCCTCTCCAGCCAGCACGATCTTTTGCCAGCTGTCTCCAATTGCGCACTCCTAGTGTCTGATTGGTTTAAAAGACGAACAATTTAATGGTGTGGTATTCACAAATTGCCAGAAAGGTGGTCAAAATGTCTAGAAAACAATGGCCAATGCTTTGAATAAAATGTTTTTACTTTCCTATTGATAATTAGTGTTTTATTTCCATTTCATACCGGTATGCCTGGTATATGTAGGTACAATTCATCATAGTCATAGCTTATCGGTTTCAAGGGGAAAAAAACGAATTTCTAATCTTCTTTTTCGGGTTTTGACATGTTTTTATCGATGTCACTTTAAGTTTACAGTCTGAGTTTGTAGGTACAGGTGGCTAGGGAGTGCTGTATGAATACAACTTGCATGATATTTTGTGAAATAAGGAACAAAATTTCATATTATTTGGATGGGTAATTCCGCTGATTGTCATATGATCCACGATGCGTAACGCAAAAGTTTCCCAGGAGATCATGGGTTCCAGCAACTATTTATAATAATTGTTAGCGCGACAGTACACAGGGGGACCAGGGCTTAGCTTGCTCATCAATTACCCGTGTTGTGCGCGCTACTGTTCTCTCACCAGTAGAAGAGACCTACAGTTTTTTGCCGACTCCGAACGGCGAAGTTTGAGAAGCTTTCTTAGACAGTTATTACTCTTTGAGTGTTGTCAGCAGCTCGAAAGAGGTGGTGCCGTGAAAAATTCGAAAAATTGGTGTTGAGCTGGGAATCGAACCTACAACATTCGGCGTGTAAGCGTCGCACGCCACGGAGCCAGCCAGTATATTTGTATATATTCATAAACAATTTGTTTAAGTTCGAAAATCTATGGCGCACGCTGCAAAATCTGGGGAATATCGAGTAGTCTTATGCGATCAATTCATTATGATAAAAAAAAATAAATTTTTTTTCTGTGATTAGGCGACGAATTTGCTGAATAAGACACTTTGTTATTGTTGTCCGTCTTCAGATCGTTGATGTTGCCATGTGGTTCTGGGGAAATTTTGACCGTACACTAAGTGAAGATTTTTTTTTATTTGTTTTTATTACTTGGTACTTTCAACGGGATTAAGTCACAGCACGACGGCCGACCTCGGAAGAGGTGGTGCCAGTAACTATTTGGTATTATAAAATAATATTGTTAAAATCTTATTTACAACCATATTTATGTACCTAATGAAGCTGAATAACTTTACAGAATGCATGATGTAGTTGTAAAAAAACAAAGAAAACATTATATTCCCCAATGTTTCGCACTGTTCGTTTTATCTGATGCTCTAGTGATTTTTATTTGTATGTGATAATATTCGCCAACGAAATTAAATAATTTTTGTCCAAAATTGTTGTTTATTTTTGCACTTTTTAAATTTTAGTATTTCATTTGCTCTTGTTAGTGAATGTCATTCTTCTTGACAGAGGCGATGACTTTTTAAGTTTTTTTAAATTCAAATTCAAACTCTACTGAATTCTTAACTGAAAATCCATTGAATAGACATAAAGAACAGAAACAGCAGACCTGTCAAGATCGCAATCGCCAATATTCAATTAGAACCTACAGTTACGTCAGTGTCTGCAAACGTATTTTAAAAAAAACTTCGATGACATCAAGACAATGACTCAGCGACGGCGCTATCATTTCGTCGGCTCTACTGATAGTCCAGCCGTCCGATTGAGTTTCCTGATACAAAAAGATTTTATTAAAGGCAGCAAATAACGCAAGTCAGACACCGCACATGAACAGATGCAATTTAAACGCGTTAAATCTTCAAATGGTGGCTGGAAAACGCTCGACACCACAGTCGCATAACTTCCAATTGCTCTCTTAAACAATTGACTCTTCCCATCGCATACACTCTTTGATGCCACTGCATCCAATGCAACATCTGTTGCTTGTTGCTAGAGCCGCACCGCGTCTGGAGTCAATTCACACATCTTTTCGCTCTCTTGTGAACGAGATAAACCGACAGTGGGCAATCCGTTTCGTTCTCGTTAATGACTGACTCAAAAATAAAAAAGGAAAACCGAAACAAAATCCACCACACAAAAAACATTCACCAACAACAACGTAGTCACCGACCACCTACCACAGACCGGAGTGCGCGGCAACCCTGCCACCGACCGAACGTCAAGGAAACGAAATTCCTGTTTTTCCCACCCGAACAAGATTACTCGGATACATGTTTCAGTTCAGTTGAATTCGTGTTGTCGTCTGTGACAGAACACTTTGGCTTTCTTGAGAGACGGTGTTGTGTGTGGTTAGATAGGCCGCGTGGTGTATTCGTGGTGCAGTGTTGTATTTTTTTTCGGATTGAAAGTGTATCTCCACACTCCGTGTCTAGGTGTCATGTCTCGCGTATATTTTTGAGTAAGTTGTGTGTTGGATTACATTTTGCCGCATAGTGTTATTGTGAATTTTGAGATATTAATGTTTTTCATTTAAGTTTTATTTTTTGCTGGTTTTCGATTAACTTGGGTCGGAGTGTGAGTGAGTGAATGGATGAGTGTGAGCGAGTGCCTTGGACAGACCCGGGCCGATTCGGCTAATCTCGAAACATAAATAAATAAATTTAATTTCTATCGAGTGTGCTTATTAGCGGGTGTAATGTGATGTACGAGATCAAAAGTCGTCGGCAGAGGTAAAGTTGTCGAATGTTCACGTGTTGATGTAACAACCTTTCGTTCGTCGCGTTATTCTCGTTCTATTCTGTGTGGATGAGTTAATCTAAATGTCTCTGAGATATGTGGTCAGTACTGTGCTCGGATTGCAGTGGTGCCTCGGTTTGATGTCTCCTTCTTGCCGTCGCACGTCCCGTTCGCATATCGGGCTGTCATCACTATTGTCGTTTCGAAGTGCATCTGTGTGTTGTCTGATTGTTTAATTAATTTGTTTTTTTTTTTTTTTTTGCTGCTGCCCATCTTCCTTAGAGTCGAGAAAAGTAAAAAGCGTTGTAGCAAAACAAAGTGAATGATACATGAAACAATAGCGGCGCAGAGCGAGGTAGAAGGCGCGCAGAGAGGAAGCAAAACAGATGCTTTCACAGTTTTGTCGCGTTGTGATAGTGCTCTATGGGGTCTAATTGCAGAAAAATGTTCACATCTTGTGCCAAGCCCGCGCGCTGCATTGTCTGTTGATTTTTCCCTCGGTTTTTTGCCACTCCAACCCACCACCCTCCGACGCCTGGCTGCGCTAACTAAAGTGCCTAACAACACTCAAGTGAGTGTATCTAGTAACTCAAGTCGAGTGTCATTGCCGCCGCCAACGACTCCCCACACACTCCCCTTCGGTTAATTTTTCTTTTGGGCCAACGAGCAGTGGGACTTGGCTTGGACATGGATTAGATTAGACGGTCTCCGAGCTGCTGGAGCGTAAAATGTTGTGTGAGTGTGTGCCTCTGTGTGACATGTTTTTGCATCGGCTCGCGTCCGAATGCCACTTTGTGGCTGTGTGAGTGTGTCTGTGTGTGCGTGAAAAAGAGTGTAATGATAAATCACTAAAAATCATTTGTTTTTGTTTATGTTTTGTTATTTGCTTAGCTGTGTAGCTCTTTGGGGCGAACAGGTTCTAATAATCTGCAACAGATTTTGTGCAAAGCCAGAAAAAAAAAGAAAAGTGCGAGAGGTCTCTCCCCTGGCTGTGTGTGTTGGATAGTTTCGCTTTGCGCTGGCCCTCTGCTCGGTAGGTGGGGGTCGGTCGCGGATAGAGTCTTACTCTGGAAATGACTTTAAATGTCTGCCGCGGTGGCCGTGTGGCCGTATGGAACAGCTGATTGTGGAGAGAGGGTGACGTAATGCCTCCACACATGGCATGAGCTTTTGTATTTGCTCGCCAGTGCGGTGGCTTGCTGGGGGAAAAGTTGATTTCTTATGAAAGATGAAAGAAAAACCCCCGGTCTTGATGTGTTAGATAATACCCAGAGTCATGTATTTTTCACGATTGTGATTGTTTGATGTTTCGTCTTCTGTGCACTGGGCGCGGAGTGCGGATGGATTATCTTTGATTCGGTGGCATGTAAACAAAGTGCTGTGGCACTATTCACCTGCGGTTGCATGCTAAACGGTCAAAAATGACGTGAATTGATGCAGGTTTGGTGCCAGCTTAGGTGCGTGTAGAGGTACTCGTAAAACGTGAATCATGGTTTGCATAAAATTGTGAGTTGTAGTTATTGTTTTTGATTTTTTCCCTGGCCATGACCAGGTCTGGGTAGATCTTGTCAATAAAATGTGTTGGGTTACTTTGGATGCATCCTCTTACTGGTTTCACCTTAGATGGAAACCGCTATGAGTCACGAGCTTTTTATGATTCTTTAAGAGGTCTTTCTAAAAACAAAGAGTGTACTTATAAAACTAGACTTTTGAAGTGCAACAGATACGTTGGAAGGCTTTGAATGTGAAGCGACTGAAGCTCGATATATTTGTTAAAATATGAGTTTCTGAATTTTAAATTTTGTAATTCATAATCAATGAGCACTTGAATTATGACGGTAACATGACGTAGTTAGACTTTGCATTTTTATAAAATGTATGCTAAAATGCCAAAAAGCCCATTGGGCCAAAGTCTTGAAATTCTGCGAAGAACGTGTTGTTGTTCAAATGTTGTTCAAAATAAGCAACACAACCCACAGCCACTCTAGGATATGAATTAGGGTACAGAATCAGCATGACGAAATGTTTCTTTAGGGACGTTGTTTTCTGATTTTTTCTTCATCACACCAGCGCGTGGCCGCCGTGGCGTAGTGGGTAGAGTGCGACGCTCACACGCCGAAGGGTCTAGAGGTTCGACTCCCGGTTGAACAACTCGAATTTTTTCACGGCACCACCTCTTTCGAGCTGCTGACAACACTTAAAGAGTAATAACTGTCTAAAAAAAAAGCTGCTCAATCTTCGCCGTTCGGAGACAGCAAAAAACTGTAGGTCCCTTCAACTCGTAGGAGAACAGTAGCGCACACAACACGAGTAGTTGATGAGCAAGCTAGGCACTGGTCCTCCTGTGGACTGTCGCGCCAACAATTATTATTACACCAGCGCGAAAACCAAGCTCCGGTCCATCAACAACGATATTTAACAACATGACTCTACATCTTTTCTAGATCCTGCTTAATGCACCCCAATCCTTCGAGCGCTCTGGTCTACACCATCTCTCCAGTGTAGGCATGGTCTTCCACGCTGCCGTCTACCATATAACAAGCTGCAGAGAACTAACCGGGAAGGTTCATCTTTTGTCATGTCCTGCTCCCATGGAACCTATAGAGTCTAATTTATGTTACATCAGTTCGTGATTGCAGTGTGTTCAGAACACGTATTTTGTCATTTCATAATTTACATGGCGACGGGGGTAGATTTATCAACACGCTAACCGTGGAAAATTGCAGGAGAATGGAATAAATTTCAGTGCGAAATAATTGTGCTCAGTATTTATAAAGGCTATTGATTTTACTAACCTTCTTCTTTTTCGTCTGGCGTTACAGTCCGAGGTGGAGCTAGGTCACTTTCCGATTCACTTATAAATTCTAGTTCAGTTTCATGGCGAGACTAAGAAGTGTTTTGCAGTTGTAAGCATGCAAGTGGTTACAAATGCTCAAAGCAAAATTGACCCGTCCATAAGTGTTTTGAAGTATTGGGTGTGTAACTTAGTAATTGCGGATTTTAGTCATACAGCACTGTGCGAAATAATAGCACCATGTTCGACTGTATCACTAATTTGTGCATATTTACTGCCCAATATCCTTATTCCATCAGTAATAAAACCCATGAACAAGATAAGAAAAAAGTGCATTCTGAACTTAGAAAAGACCCATTGTCCGAAGTGACACCATATTTCGGATTGTGCAAAATAATAGCATCAAAAATTAATAAATGCTAAGTAAAAGTCAATGGAGTAGTGAGGTTTTCTGTTTTTATTAATAAGGGTGTCCCAACAAAAACGCAAGATTTAAATTTTAAATAAAACGCAGATATTTAAAAAAATCGTGAATTCTTTTTTTATATCGTAAAGTACACACATCGGCCACATGGCCGCCGCCGCTTTGCTGGGACATACGCGATTTTTCAGTGAAATTTTCAATGACCGTTTTGCATAAATGCTGTGGTATTTCATTAATGCAGCGTCAAATTTCTTCTTTTAAGGCTTGAGTCGTCGTCGGCTTATTCGCATAAACCATCGACCAAACAACTTTAAAAATCCCAAAGAAAAAACTCCAATGGTGTTAAATCGCACGATCTGGGCGATGGAAATGGGCCACGTCACTTAAGATGATTTTATCGGCAAAATCAGCATTTTCATGTTGTCCCTCCAATACCGAATTGACTCCCTTCGCTGTGCATGGTCAGCTGGCTTCAGTTCCTGAGTCAATTGAACTTTGTATGCATGAAGATGCAAATCTTTCGTCAAAATTAGCTGCATAGTGGATTTGGAAACAACAATTTGTTGAGCTCGGTGTCGAATTGAGGTAGATTGAGTTTTTGGAGCATTATTGTAACCCCATATTGATCGCAATTTGCGGACTGTAGCCGCAAAACCTTCACCATTTTGATAAAACAATTTCACAATGAGAATGCTTTGTTCATTCGTGTATCGCTTCATTTTTATTAACCTTGTAACTTCTACTAACAAACAATAATAATTGCTCAGATGTCAAACAATGACAATTCGAATGGTGCCAAATTCAAATTTTGCGTTTTTGTTGGGACACCCTTTATAAGGTTGTCAAATATCTTCGTTCCAACATTGTTTTTAATCTCCCGTCAATTAGTAGCAACGACATCACTTTGTACTGTTTAGCGCGAGTCAGTCATTTATGGTGTAAAAGAATTATCATAACGTGTAAACGATCACTAAGAATTGTAAAAGAATTACTGTAGCATGTAAAGTATAAGGTTGTTAAATATCCCTCCCGCCCTTTTGTCTTTTGAATTTTTCGGCTATGTACAAAGCGCTACAGAGATCGTGTCTGGCAATACTATACACCATTTGAAAGGTCTTGAAATAACCTACAAAACGCTATGCATGATTAGTTTAGATATTGCGTTCAACAGTTATAGACGTGTAAACATGGAGTTCACTAACGCAGAAATTCGCGCTATTTTAAAGTTTTCCTTCGTTAAAGGCAAATTCGCTAGAGAAACATTCCGTGAGATTAATGGTGTTTTGGGGGATAGTACTCTATCACTTAAAACCGCGGAGGAATTATTTCGATGATTCAGAACCGGTGAAAACGACACCATGGATAAGGCAGCCGGCGGGAGACCTGTGGCCTCACCACGATCATCATGAATCATGAAAATCATCGAGTTAGACCGCCATGTGGCGTCTTGTGACATCGCCCAGGAGATGGGAGCTAGTCACCAAATCATATACAGAAGTCTGCATACAAAAGAAAGCTTGATGTTTGGGTGCCGTATGATTTGACGCAAAAAAACCTTATGGACCGAATCAACGCCTGCGATATTCTGCTGAAACGGAACGAACTCGACTCATTTTTGAAGCGGATGGTGACTGGTGACGAAAAATGAATCAAATACGACAATATCAAGCGAAAACGGTCGTGATTGAAGGCCGGTGAATCGTCCCAAACAGAGGTCAAGCCGGGATTGACGACCAGGAAGGTTTTGCTGTGTGTTTGGTGGGATTGGAAGGGAATCATCCACTATGAACTGCTCCCATATGGCCAGACGCTTAATTCTATCTGCGAACAACTGGACCGCTTGAAGCAGGCGATCGACCAGAAGCGTCCAGAATTGACCAACAGGAAGGGTGTAGTCTTCCATCAGGACAACGTCAGACCACACACTTCATTGATGACTCGTCAGAAGCTACGGGAGGTTTTATCGCATCCACCATATAGCCCGGACATAGCGCCAAGTGATTACCACTTGTTCCTGTCCATGGCGAACGCCCTTGGCGGTGTGAAGTTGAACTCAAAAGAGGCTTGTGAAAAGTGGCTGTCCGAGTTCTTTTCAAATAAGGATGGGAGCTTCTACGAGAGGGGCATCACGAAGTTGCCGTCTAGATAGAAACAGATTATCGAACAAAACGGCGCATATTTTAACTAAATCCGACGTCTGTAACACTTTTAATGAATCATTGAATGAAGAGCAAAAAAACTTATATAGTTTATTATTGGATACTTGATCGCATAACCTTTATTTTTAAGGACAGCGTCAAAACGTCGTGGCGTGAAGTCGATTAAGGTTAAACAGGGGTATTCATTCACGCAATCTGCACAACATCCCATAGCTGTTTTGTATTTTTGGGTTTTGTTTCATATACATCTTTTTAAAGGCTTTCAGTGGGATCCAGGTTTCTCTCATTATGCTGACATAAACCCCGGCGGTTATTATCGGTTTTATCAAAAAAATGGGACCAGTACAATAACGCGAAAAGCATCCCCATGCGTTAATTTTTGCTCCGCCGTGCTTTAAAGTTTTGATAGTGTACTCTTCGAGTTTTAGCCTGAGAACAAATGTCCTGGTCCCAGGAGTGCCAAATAAAACTATTTTGGATTCGTCCGTTCATAATATGTTGCGCCAATTTAGAGGTTCCCAGTTAAGGTGTTCTTTCGCAAAGGTTCGTTTTAGTAGCTTGATTTTTGACAGAGTTGGTACTCTGGGACTTTTGGCAGGTAAATTCTTCTTTACAAGGCTTTTTCTTATTGTTGATGTCGCCAAGGGTAAATTTAACTCCTCTTTTAATTTCTTAGCGTTCATAAACAGGTTTGTGGGTTTGTGTTCAGGTTCAGCCTCGATGATAGGTTGTATCACTGCTGGAAAAGAAGTTATACGGCTCGCAGGCAGTAGATGTCGGGGGAAAAAATCTCTTCGTTTAACATGCTGTGTGCGTTGAAAAATCGTTGTCCAGGGAATGAGCTTTTTTATTTCCTGACGATTGGGTTTGGATGGGTTTCAGTTTCGCATAGCTGCTTCTTGGAAAGTTGCACCAAGAACTAAGCGATTTTTCGTAGACATTTGTTGCTATAATGTTTCATCCGGTCCTTGTCAAAAGTGAGACCGGTGTAGATGCGTACTTCCTTCCTTTCGAAGATTGATAGTGTCTCTATGCTGGTCTCGGAGATGCTGTACCATACAGGGAAGCCATACGTTATAATGGGTCCTATGAGCTGCTGGTACAGTAAAACCTTCGTCTCATGTCGCGTCAATGAGTAGATGGATGGAATGGAAAGCGAAACTGACCTTTTGAAGGGTTACTTTGGAGTCAGGATTAAACCTCACAGTGAGTGCCTTGTCCGTCGTCGTTAGTGCTGTCCCGTTGTCCCCACACTAACCTGATGCTCCGGCAATTTCCGGCTGTTCGGTAGCCTCGTCGTGTTGGTCTCCGCAGATACATGAGGACCGATTTGTTGGTGTTGATCCGGATGCCCCACTTCTGATAGTAGAAGTAGAGCTTCTCCATTCGTTGTCTCCTTCGCGCTACTATCTGCGGTGACGGCGATGTTGAGTATTTTAACGACTCGTTCGCAAACAGGCAACAGTTAACACATGGCGATAATGGCGGTTGGTCTGCGCTGTAGATATCGAACAGTTTAGGTCACAGCCGCGATCCCAGGATGTTCCTTATTCTTGATTTACTTCCTTCTATTTCTACATGTAATCTCCTAGTGTGAAGAAAGTAAGTTTTACTCTCAGAGAGTAATTCTTTTATTAAGGCCCGTTGCACACCCCGACCTATTTCATCCTGCAACAAACGCGACACTTTTGAAATATTATCTTTTAGGAACTACAATAATATGTGTAAACATAGTTTAAACCCGAAAACAATTCGAAAACCTGGTGTACACTTCGAAAAAGCTCTTCAGAATAACTGTACTTAAACTTGGTTGCATTTTTAAATGACAAGATGCATTTTTTTTTTTTATAGTTTCTTGATTGATGTAATAACGATGTTGTGCAATGAATAAGAGGCGCCTGCCTGACCATAGGACAAAGTAATTTACATAAAAGTGATAAAATCGATCATGGTGCTATTATTTTGCACACTGCTGTAGGTCACTTACCGATTCACGTATAAATTCTTGTTCAATTTTATGGCTAGACCATTTAGTGTTTTACAGTTTAAAGCATGCAAGTTGTTATAAAAGCTCAAAGTAAAACTTATCCGTCCGTAAGCATACGTTTTGAAGTATTGCGCGTGTGACTTAGTAATTGCAGATTTCACTCATAGATGGTTCCACTTGAATTTTTAGGTTTGTCAACGTAATCGACACATTTTGTTACTTGATAGTTGGTACTTGTGATTGATAGTTATCAGAAAAAAAAAAAATTAAAAAAAAAACTATTTTTTTTTTGCAATTTGATCCTTCAAGCCGGATACATGCAGTTTTAATTAAGTTCTTTGGTGAAGTTCCTGCAAATATTAGGTGCATACATTGTGCTTGAAGCCCACCATGAATATATTTGCTAGCCCGACAATTCACAGGGGGACTAGGGCCTAGCTTGCTCATCGACTTTTCCTTTTGCGCACACTACTCTTCTCTCACGAGCAGATTGGAACTACAATTTTTTGCTGACTCCGAACGGCGAAGTTTGAGAAGCTCTTTCATTTACAACTTTTACTCTTCGAGTGTTTTAAGCATTTCGAATGAGGAGGTCCCGTGAAAGATGCGAGGTGTTCAGTCCGGGAGTCGAACTCGGACATTCGATATGTGAGTGTCGTCGTTAATTGGAATATTGAATCAATTGTAAAGGTAATGATGATGACAAAGTTCAGAACTTGTCCATGCTGTACTGTCGGAGATCAAAACACACAACATTTAGTCTGGCTGTGTTCTTATCCACTGTATTTTTTCCCTCTTCTATGCACTTGATAAACTCTGAAGCTTCTTAATGCCCGGCAATACGATTTCCGTAGCAACAGGTCCACTGGTGATTTGATGGCTTATCTCACCGAAAAATGGAACCAATCTTTGCACAATGAAGGAGAAAGCAAGATCGTTGCACTTGATATTTCAAAAGCATTTGACAGAGTCTGGCATCAGGCACTCTTGTCGAAAATGCTGCTTCTGGCGTCGATGTGTCTCTTCTTCAGTGGATTACAAATGACCTTTCGAACCGTTCAATACAAGATGTATTGGATGGTTTCAAGTCTGATATTCACCATATTAATGCTGGTGTTCCGCAGGGCTTTGTTTTGTCCCCGACACTCTTTCTCATTTTTATAAATGATCTCCTGTCTGTCACTTCTAATCCAATTCACTCCTTCGCTGATGACAGTTACCTTAGCTTTTCATATTCGTTCCTTGGCTCTCGATCCTCCTCTTCGGCCATAGACTTAGAACGGCAGCATATGTTAAGCTCATTAAATTCCGATCTTGACAGCATAATTGATTGAGGTAAAAAGAATAGAGTGGAATTTAATGCTTCCAAAACTCAGTGCTGTCTACTGTCACTCAAAACAACCTGCCATTATCTATGAATGGCTCCTGCATTGTTGAAACGGAACGACTTTTCATCCTCGGTGCGTGTATTAACTGAACACTATGTTGGAACGATCACATATTCGAGATGGCAAAAAATGCGAAATGTCTAGGTTTCATAAAACGATGCAAGAAATATTTCACTTCTTTTGACCAGGCAACAATATATAAGGCGTACATTCGCCCAAAGCTTGAGTACAACGCTCTTATCTGTTGCGGCGCTGCTAAGACTTTTCTCTGCCTATTAGATATAATCCAACAGCGAGCGATAAAACTTATTGGTGATAATAATTCTGCGAAGTCGATCGACTCTCTTTTGAACATCGACGAAATGTTGCGTCTCTTTCACTATTTTATCGCTATTTCAACAAGAAGTGCTCTAATGAGTTAGCCAGTTGCATTCCTCCCTTTCAAGAATTAACGCGGAATACCCGCCTCGCTAAGAATGCTCATCCGTTCTCCCTTAACCCCGTTCACCCGGACATACAGTTTAGTTTCGAGACTCGTTCTTCAGCCGCACTACATGAATATGGAATGCTCTTCCCAGCCCAATGTTTCCCCCGCATTACAATCCACAGGCATTTAAAACCAATGTGCATCGGTACCTCTTTTCCCCCTCTTCCTCTATACCTTCCGCCCGTGCTGTGACTTATTTCCAGTCATTTAAGGGTACAAACAAACCCTTTAGTGCGCGCCAATTATATAAAAAAAATAATAGTATGCCAAAATAGGTCACAGAGTGATATCAGCACTTGAAAATTAATAAATTTTTATCTTTACGTGCATGTGTTTCCTTTTTCATTTGCAGTCTCTATAAAAAGGTCTTCGGATTTCCCACGCAAATTATAAGCATTTTGTGATGTCTAAATTTGCTGTGTGTGATGGCGTTAAATTGCTTATATGGTATATATTGGATATGCTTTCCCACATCCAATAAAACTAAATAAACAGGATTCCATTAGATCTATACATCGATGTAAGCTGTGTAAAGTGTTAAGAATCCCAACGGTTCAAAGATAATATAGATGGTGAGGACTCCGGAAATACTCTCATAGCCCTTTCATTAAGGAAGTATAATCCAATAGCTATTCTTGAGACCTGGAATTGACATTAGACATTTTGTGGCTGCACTTACGGAACTGAATCTTCTTTCAAATAGTGCACGCAATATGTTTTCTTGCAAATTATCCCAACGGGAACATAATAAACGACACCAGTGATTGAAAACATTGTTGCGCCTAACATTTCTCTTGAAGTCGTCTTCAGCGAGGGCTTCTTTTGGATTTATATTCTTGTCCTTTGATGTGAGAAACAACAGATGTACTTTAACTAAAATCCAAAACATTCGCTCTACTTATGAAACGAAAATATAAGTAGATTTAGATCAATTTTTGACTTTGGTTAAATCAGGAAAACCTCGTCTGACCATCAGACTGATCTAGACAATTGTCAGCAACGCCTTGCATAACAAACGACGTAATTCCACTTCCATCAACTGCTTGCGATCGCTTTTGATGTCAAACAATGCTCAAAAATGTGCGCTGCCCGAGAATTGAACATCTGTGTCCTCTGCCGAGTGAGGAAGGAGACCAAACGACCCGAAAATTGCTGCTACTCAGTAATGCAAATTTCACGAATAATTAAGTCATTGAGAACCAGCAGCAGCCAGTGGCAGCAAGTAGATGTCAACAGAACAGACGATGTATCTGCTGGGGCAGATGCAGTTAGGGCCAATTAGAACATCTGTCATCTCGCCGACGGTTTTCATTTTTTTCAATTTATCGACTGGGAACTTCAATCTTGACTTGATGATTGCTAAGCGGACGACGCTTAATAATTTAGAGCGCATCTTTGATTAATTAAACGAATAGCTCTGTTCCTTAATGAAAGACGATTTGTGGGTTGACTGTGGCAGTTTTTCTTTCTATCAAACCGATATTTGGTTGTGCAAGAAAACAGAATTTGTTGTAGACAGATTACAAAGCACTTTATGAAGAACTTAGAAGGGTCTAGCGATGATGAGGACTCTTCAAATATCACTGCATTGGGAAATTTTGCTTTTTCCCCTATCTCAGTACGGAGAGGAGCTAGTTCTCAGCCAACATGTCTCTCCCGCACGATCCCTAGTCTCCAGTTAATAATAATAATAATAATTGCAAGCTAGACCCTGGTCCCCCTTTGGACTGTAGCGCCAACAATGTTTATTATTAATAATTGTTGGCGCTACAGTCCAAAGGGGGACCAGGGCCTAGCTTGCTCATCAACTACTCGTGCTGTGCGCGCTACTGTTTTCTCACGAGTAGAAGGGACCTACAGTTTTTTGCCGACTCCGAACGGCGAAATTTGAGAAGCTTTCTTAGACAGTTATTACTCTTTGAGTGTTGTCAGCAGCTCGAAAGAGGTGGTGCTGTGAAAAATTCGAAAAATTGGTGTTGAGCTGGGAGTCGAACCGAGACCCTTTGGCGTGTGAGCGTCGCACTCTACCCACTACGTAACGGCGACCACAGTCTCTAGTTGCACACTCCAAATTAGTTGAGATCCTTCTCCCCTTGTGTGCGCCACCTCAGCTTAGGCCGTCCTCTGCCGCGTTGTCCCAATGGCTCGGACTCGAAGACGTACTTGCCTAGCGTAGGAATCATACGCCGCAGAAATAAAATCAATATTTTATTTCGCACTCAACAATGCCTTCAAGTAGCCCCATCCACAAGCTGAGATAAGGCATTGCCCCACTAGTCTACTGCCCTCTTTTGGTTCTCAGTTCAGTGCGGACTCTAAGACGGCTGTTGATACGGAACAAACAGCCGAACTTTGTCGAGAGTCATCTGTTTACCTCGCAACTGTTTGCACTTTTTTCCCGTTATCAGCGCAGAGAAGACAGGTCTCTGCCCTTCCTTGATACAGCTATCGCCTCGGCACTTCCATTCTCGTGTCTCTTGTTGCTTCTTTCGATGGCTGCCATAGTCGTATCAGGCCTTTGGAAAAAGATCCAAAATTCAAGTGTTATCGCGAAATGCCGCAAAGACAACTTTAGAAGCTTGATAAGCGGTTGGCCAAAAGCTGCCGCCACAGCGAGTACCTGCCTTCATTCGCTGTGTAAGCTCCGCTAAGGGTCCTGACCTTACATGTGTCATTGCTTTTATGGAAAGTTAACGTGTGGATATGCGAGGCTGTTTTCGCTCTCTTTGGATGGAAGACTTTGAATTTGTAGAGTTCATGATCCCGCGGATCTAAGATAAGGCAGCACTGAAGCTGAGTTATCGCCCGAAAACGATAATTTATTTAAATTAGATTTACTTTTGACGTTATCAGCTATGGCGGCGTTAAACAAATAAGCATATACTTGCTGGATGTGTGCGCTTTTGTGTAGGTGGATACAGAGCTGTGTGCTTTGCGATACCTTGAACTAGCCATTCTTATTCAATTCAAGGTACGTGTTTCAAGTTCAGCAGGCGGTGGGGACATCTGACATTTGGGGGACAATGTTTTGTTTTTGAACTCTCGTTCTCATGGAAAGTTTCCTCTCTCTTCGTGAATTGTGTTAATTGGAGATTTGTTTGCTGCGCTAGTTTTAAGGACATTGAGTGTTTGTTTTTGAAAATTTGTTGCTACAACAGAAGTCTTCCAAGATAAGTTTGTTTGAGATGTTCTTCGCGGTTATGCAATGCTTTTGTTTTCTCTATATATTTTCACTCCAACATATCATTTATTGTGAACACAGTTTCTTTTTTTTGACGGGCGTTGTTATGTTGGAATACCGTCAAAGCGCATCGTTTCAATTGCTTTCAATGTTTTGAATCATTGTGAGTTTGTTTTAGGCATACAAGAAATGAGTAACAAACATATAAAAATGTATCAACGATGCTGTTTCCACGAACCACGTCATTTTATTACTTAAGAAAAGATCCCTATTCTTCACGCTCAAAGAAAAAAAGTCGTGTTCATACGTCTGGTAAAGCATATTCAGATACAAAGCTTTAAATGGTTAGGCCACGTAGAGCGTAAAGACATCTCTGCTCCGATTCGAAAAGTCTTTGAATCCGAGCCTTTGGAACAATGCAATTGAGGATCGCCTAGGCTTAGGTGCACAGAAGTGTATAAGGACTTCAACTTACTTGGAGAGTGCAATTGGAGGCAGCGGTCAAGAGATCATTTTGGCTGCTGAGGCAAGTTGGTTGACGCCCAGATCCACCCCGGACCCTAGTGTCACACAAAGAAGAACCAAGCTGAATATGTACATTTGAAAGCCGAATATGTTCATTAGAAACCATTTGTACTGCTTCATCTCTTTCAAAATTTTTTTAACAAGGTTTGAGAGAAGACGAGTGCCATATGCTGTGCTTACAAACTTCACGATGAATTATAAGAGGTCTGTTTAAAAAAGTGAATTTTTATTTTTCTCGCAAAATATTTATTTATTCATCGATTTCTATTTTGTTTAATTTTGTTTGTTGTGCCAGCGTTTTTTCCAATCCCCGAAGAAGTTCTAAAATTTACTTTTTCGTATGCCCTTGAGCTCTCTTAGCGATTCGGCTTGTATCTCGTAAACTGTCGCAAACCGCCGTCCTTTCATGGATCTCTTCAATCTGGCGAACAGAAAAAAGTCGCAGCTAGCAAATCTGGTGAATACGATGACTAAAGCATGATAACGGTGTTGTTTTTGGCAAAAAAGTTACGAACAAGCGATGACGAGTGAGCAGCTGTATACTCGTAATGCAAGAGCCATAATTTGTTTTCCCACAATTCCGGACGTTTTCTTCGTATTGATCCTCTCGTAAGCGGCGCATAAATTAAAAATAGTATTCCTTATTGACCGTACGACCATGTGTTAGAACTCCTGATGCACTACGCCAAGGTAATCGAGTCAAAACCTTCACATTTTGTCGAACATGTCGTGACTTTTTTGATATTGGCTCTTTTGGGCTTTGCCATTGGGACAATTGAACCATATATCCATGATTCGTCACCAGTTATGATCTTTTTAACCAAATCTGTATCGCCATAGACGTCATTCAACAATTCCCAAGCGATGCTCGTGCGACGTTTTTTTTGGTTAAAATTCAACAACTTTGGGACGAACTCCGCTGCCAGACGTTTCATGCCGAAAATTTCCGAAAAAATTGCATGGCATGAGCCAGCCGATATGCCGACGTCTTCAGCGACTTCTCTAATAGTGATTCGACGATTCTCCTTTCTTTACTTTCTCAACATCTTCATTGCTTGTTGATGTGCAGGGGCTTGCAGGGCGAGCGTCGTCATTCACATCTTCTCGACCTTCTTTGAAAAGTTTGCACCACAAACATCTCTTTGACTCAGAGTACGAAAGTTTCCTTTTATATTTCGGGATTGGGCAACCCAAGTGTTGCGATCTGGCAACAGCCAGTAAAGTAAAGTTTGACATTTTTGAGGTTATACGTACTCAGAACGTTTTGACATACGATTGTGTTGTTTACAGTTACTGAAAAGATTCATCTCACCCAAAAAATGGAATTAAATTGTGATAATGTTAGTGCGATTATTTTTCTTTACAACTTTCGACGTGGATTAACTCAACAACAGTGCATCGATGAACTTAATTTAACTCTTGGCAATGAAGCTCCATCAAGGACCAGTGTTTATCGATGGTGTGGTGAATTCAACTGTAGTCGTAGTTCACTCCAAGAAGAATTTCATGAAGGTCGTCCAAAATCAGTTGTTGTTCCGGAAACCATTGATGCTGTGCGCCAACTGATATTGCAAAATCGTCATGTGACCTATCGTGAGATTGAGACAGCTTTAGGCATTAGTGGGACCAGCATACATTCAATATTGCATGAACATTTGACCGTCAAAAAAATTTAATCGCGTTGGATCCCACACAATTTGCAAAGCGCTCAAAAAAAGGCTCGTGTCGATTTTTCGAATGAAAATATTCAAAAATACGATCGCAGCGTTTCGAAACACGTCTATGACATCGTGACTGGTGGTGAATCGTGGATTTACGCGTATGAGCCCGAAAGTAAACATTAGTCGACTGTATGGGTGTTTCAAATTGAGCCAAATCCAACAAAAGTTGCTCCCGCACGAAGCACTTCCAAGCAAAAGGTCGCCTCTTTCTTCGGAAAAACTGGACATGTCGCAACCGTACCACTAGAACAACGCAGAACAGTCAATTCTGAGTGGTACACAACCATTTGTTTGTCAGTTGCTTTCCAAGAAATCGGGAAAACCAACCGCCGAAGACGGATTGTCGACAATGCGAGCTCTCATACATCGGCTCAAACAACTGCATTTTTGAGCACTCAAAACATCGATTTGATGAGTCATCCGCCGTATTGTCCTGACTTGGCACCGAATGACTTCTTTTTATTCCCGTACGTAAAAAATAAAATGAGAGGTCAACGTTTTTCGACACCTGAAGAAGCGGTTGATGCGTTCAGAATTCATGTTTTGGAGATACCTCAAACAGAGTGACAAAAGTGCTTCGAAAATTTGTTCAAACGCATGCAAAAGTGTATAGATCGTAATGGGGAATATTTTGAAACACAATAAAGCTATATTCGATGATTAATATTTATTTTTGTTCTCTAATCCCGAAATATTAAGGGCAACCCTCGTACATTTACCGTATGCCACCGTCGACATTTCAAGTATTGAACACTTAATTCTGTTTTTCACTCAAAATTTAACGTAAATTATTTGATCCTGTTTTTTCGACATCAGAAAATCGGCAAACACGCAAAACACGTCTAACTTTAAAGCCTCTCACAAACAAAATAAATATGCTAAATACTCGTAGCTCAAACTGTAAACATGTGTTCGAGACGAGTGTACCAACATAACATTAAAATCGATGGTGGAATATAAATAGCCCGCTAAATTTGAAAATGTATCATTATTTTTTGAACAGATCTCGTATTTTATTCCAACGCCACGGGATTTTTTCACGGGCTACGATTCTTTTCTTTTTTGATTATTGATGCGTAACCGTATTTAAAGCTTTTCTAAATCGTCTTGGGCTGAATTTTATAGCGCAAATACTGTTTGTATCACGTTGATCGTTACTTAAGAACTATCAACCATCAAACCTTGAGAAAATAACCAATTTCTGATTGTATCATCAGATCCGTTTTTCGTCCCTTAACCGTTGAAATTGTGTATTTCCATGAAGCAGGTTTCGAAAAGACGTTATCATCGTTGAAGGTGAAGATATGTTAGTTAGTCGTGAAGCTAAAGAAACTATAAATACGACAAAATCAAGAAATAAATGACTTTGCTGCAAAGTAAGAGGCGAGTTTCGTAGAGAGCCCTGGAGTCTTAACCATTTCAATTTAAAATATAGGACGTAGGAAAACTTCAGCTGTCTTGTCAAGTTAAACCGGATCTCTGCGGCATATGCTCTTTAACTACTGTGAGCGTCAAAAGTGAGTAAACAAATATCTGATTACTGTATAAAGATGAAAATTAGGTCAAAGCAAACTCAACTCAAATTCCATTGAACACAAACAGCTTTATTTAATGTGATCAATTATTCAAAACATTTTATTTAGTGATTAAAGCAAATTCGAAATTTTTAAGAGCCATATGAATAAAAAAATTTGAAGAGCAAAAAATGAAGAATTTACTGAAACAAATTTTAGGCCGGTCGTGAAACATGGGGAAGGGTCAGTGATGGTGTGGGGGTGTGTAGCAGTGTCTGGGGTCGGTAATCTTGTCTTCATTGATAGTACAATGAGGAAGGAAGATTATCTAAATATTCTCAGGACCAACTTGCAACCGAGCGTAGACAAATTAGGTTGAGTTAGGAATTGGATCCTTCAGCAAGACAATGATCCTAAGCATACCTCACGTCTTGTTAAGGAATGGTTGCTTTATAGAACCCCAAAACAGCTTTATCATCCCCCGCAATCGCCGGACCTTAACCCAATAGAGCACTTATGGGATCATTTGGATAGAAGAATTCGACAGACTACTATTAACAACGAGACTTGAAAAAAGCTATAACAGAAGAGTGGTGAAAAATTGTCCCCGATGTTACCAATAATGTAATGTCTATGCCACGCCAAGGTTTTAGACAAGGCGACGCACTGTCATGTGACTTCTTTAACATCATCCTCGAGAAGATCGTGCGAAACTCACAAGTCAACACCAGAGGCACGATCTTCCAGAAGTCAGTTCAATTGCTAGCTTACGCTGATGACATTGACGTGATTGGACGAACACAGCGAGCCGTCAATGAGGCGTTTGCTGGCATTGAAGCGAAAGCGGCTAGAATGGGTCTTGCGGTAAATGAGGGCAAAACGAAGTACATGCTGTCATCAAGGTTTTGCGTGCGATTTTTGGTCCTGTTTGCGTTGATGGCATCTAGAGGAGAAGATTTAATGACGAACTCTATAGGCTGTACAGCGACATGCGCCTGGTTAAGCGTCTACAGATACAACGCTTAAGATGGCTAGGCCATGTAGAGCGTATGGACACCACTGCTCCGGCCCGAAAAGTCTTTGAATCCGAGCCATTGGGACAACGCAACAGAGGACGGCCTAGACTGAAGTGGCTCACACAACTGGAGAAGGACCTCAACCAACTTGGAGTGCGCAACTGGAGACAGCTGGCGAAAGATCGTGCTGGCTGGAGAGGCATGTTGGTTGAGGCCCAGGTCCACCCCGGACTGTAGCGCCACAAGAAGAAGAAGTCTATGCCACGTAGACTCAAGGAAGTAATAAAGTCTATAGGAGGACCAACAAAATACTAAATTTAATTTTTTAAGCAATAAATAAGTACATTTGTTGATAGAAATGTATACTGTTTATTCACTTTTGACTCGTAATATACGAAGTAGTAATAATTTTCATTAAAAAATGCAATTGTTTTTGTTTTTACCGTATAATATATAAAACTATTTGTGTGTATCAATGGAATTGGAGTTTTGTTGTTGTTTTGTCCCAATTTTCATCTTTATATATTAATCAGATATTTGTTTACTCACTTTTGACGCTCACAGTATATGTCATTATTGGAACCAAACTTGGCTTGACGATACGAACATTGGGAAGTTATTTGAAGTTATTTCATATAATTTGATTTTTTCTCTCGGCACAAGAATTCGTTGCTAGTAAGCACTCACTTCTGAGACGCATAATCAATTTCCTCGTTGCTGTATTCAATGGGCCGGCTTCCATTCCCTTACCGATACACACATACAATCTGGTCACGCAAATTAGAAATTACAAAAGTGAGCAAAACACCGTTTCGCTTAATCGACTGCCGTAATGCAGTTATTCAACGCTCAAAAGCACCCCTGGCGAAGGGTCCCTTTCTATGATATTGCCCTTATTCCCGAAACCCCCTTCGCATGCACTGGGTTCCAAAGAAACGCCATTCAAACGATTACCTTACTGAATCGCGCTTAGAAAAGCAAATACCTTATTAACTTAACCACGCGACACTGCGCAGCGTTCTCCAACGCCACACTCGCTCCAGGTGCATCAAATTTTCATATTTCTAAGGAAAACATTTAAATGACATTAAGTCGCGCTAATGTGTATTATCTTACATATCCGTATCGTATTGCAAATGTCACATTGCTTTGCATCCGAGAAGGGAACAAGCTTATGCGCTCGCCGCTTCACGGAATGACATTACCCGCTGACACTTGGGTATTCCGCTAACGTATGCACATCATTCCTGTTCCGACTTCGAGTCTCTATCATTCTGTATTCTGCTTGCCTGTGTGAACATTTCATTTGCAAATCTTGGAAATGAGCATGCGATCGCATCGCCTGAAGACAAGTGGGACAAGCGATGCAAATAGGTAGTCCTTCGCCATACGAGGGACTGCAATTTTATTTGATTCGCTTAATTGCAGCACGCGCCACTTGAGTCCAATCCCTAATGAATATATTCATCTAATTATATCCGGGTGATGCAGACTGAAATTTGATGGACAATTGACACTTCCAGTCTGACGTCTCCCCTGTCAGACATCACCCAGTCGAGTCTGCTGAAAATTGATACGGTTGACTGACAGCCAAAACAAATACTAGCGAACAAACAAACGAACGTGTGTGGAGGTGCCAATGGACCCTGTCAACAAGCCGCTAGCCGGCATTGTGATTGAATTGTCATCTTCGGGGCAGACAAAACTAAACTTCGACTAGACCGTAGGAGCGGACAACAATCACGCACCAGGGGACTCTTAACCTAATTCACATTTTCGCACATGCGTATCGATTTTCACGTGACACCCGAGAAACTGGCCCATTTGCAGCCGTGCCTAGCGAACTAGTCAAAATCCCAGCTACACAGTTCGTGGGCGAAATTTAACCGGTTTTCACCTTGAAATGCAACTCTCGTATCTCCCCGAGTAGTACACTACAGACAGGCGTGAATGTGGTTGTGTGCGTGAGCTAATGACATTATGACAGCTCGCAGGTAATCACCGCTCCGCCGCTCATTACTCAAAACCCTTCATCGATGAACTGTGAGAGCAAACAAAATCACCAGGAGTGTTAAATTACCAGTTCAAACCGAAAATTTGAAAAACACACCGTCCCCGTCTGACGTTCTGCCTGACAGATGCGTGTGAGAAAAGTCGATCAGACTGACAGACGATCGTTGACTTGAGTGTGAATTTGTTCGAGTAAATTAAGATCGCGCTGTGCAGGATCTCCGGAACGGGGCACGGTGGGCGGAACAATATGTGGTCACACTGGTTATTGACTCAATAAAGAAAACACCCCGAGAGCACGAGAGTGGGACGGCCATAGAGGTACAGCCAAAACTGAGAGGCCGTTCGGTGAATGTGCGAACTGCTGTGAACCGTGTGTCAAATTGCATTGTCTCGGCTTTATTCGCGCCACCTACCACTTTGGGAATAGAATCGCCAGATGAGAGAGGTCAAATCGGAGACTGCATGTAATTGGATGCTTGACAGATCACGGGTCGCAGACGCTAAGAAGGGGACTGAACAAGTGTGTGGGTATTTTTGTTTTGTTAAATTTATTGCGTTTTCGACCTTTTAAGCGATACTCTTATCCGGTACACGTGAGATGATTTGTTTTTGGCAGTTGTGGGGTTTTCAACTGCGGTCATAGTTCGATGGCATTCCCATGACTTGTGTGTGTGTGGTTGCCGTGTGTTCTGTTTTGTGAATGGAAGTGCGCGTTAGGTTTTAGTGCCAAAAATACATTGTTTTGACAAGCGATTCTCGTTTGCAAAGCTTTCGTTGAACGCAGTTCTGGGACATGTGACACATATCACTTGGGCTTTGAATGACAATAAGATTGTCATATTTACAGTCACACGGAGTAGTAAAGTGTCAAATTTTGTTCAAATTGACGTGATGTTCGATTTGAGGAAGACATTTGCTTGGACTAGAATACGTAACTGTTTATTTTGTCTGAAAATAGAAATTGCATTCTTAGGTGTTTCTTCTACTTCAGCGGCGTTTAAGTCATTTTAATTCATGACTGAGTGACGACTTTTTTACGGAGATCCCTAATTCGAAAAGCAACTGGGAGCTTGTTCGTGTTAATTTCTCGTTTAGTCAGTCTTCTTCTTCGTCTATATATAATTTAGGGTGGACCTGGGCCTCAACCAACATGCCTCTCCAGCAAGCACGAGCTCTCGCCTCCAGCTGCGGTCTCTAAGTTGATTGCGTCCTTCTCCACAAATGTGCGCCAACTCAGCCTAGGCCATCTTCTGTTGCGTTGCTCTAATGTCTTGTATTCAAGGACTTTTTGGGTGGGAGCAGTGGTGTCCATATGCTCTACATGGCTTAGCCATTTTAAGTGTTGCAGTTTGGTGTGTTTATACTATGTCCATAGTTCGTCGTTTAATCTTCTCCTCCAAATGCCATCAACTCAAAAAGGGCCAAAAAACGCATGCAGAACTTTTCTCTCTCTAGGTTTTCGCGTCATAAAGTAAGACTGGGATGATCAAGCTGTCTTTACTGTGATCAAGCATAGTCTTTCGAGGGAGAGCTTCATTATGGATAGGCCTTGAATAAAGCCTATACAGTCCAAAATTCCAAGTAATTTTGTGAAAATACTTTTTTAATCAGAAAAACTAAAGCGATCTCCATTCTGGGTAAAAGGACAGTCTTCGATTCTGTACATCATGTTCTTCGCCAAAAACCAAATCTTTTACTAGCGGCTGGTTACTACTGTGTACAGGTGGATCAACATTTCGCCGAGAGTAATAAAACGACGAAAAGTGACTCTTGGTCAGGAGTGACTACTGAAAATGGAAATTTTCTTCTACTTCTAATTTTGTCAGTGGTCTTTCGTTGGCATTTTTTTTAAATTCGTTGACTTTGGCAACAAGAAGAAGGAACGTACAATTTGTGAAGATTTGAAAAAAATCAGTGAGGATATTGAAAAAAATCAAAACCAACATGTGCACTGAATAATTTTGAGATTTAGGATGATTTTGTATTTCTTTTCCCATGCAAACGCATTATTTCGCAAGTCAATGAATCAATGTGTAAGGGGCATACCATCCGACTGACATGCTTGTTCCGTCTTTGACGTTTAAGAATAGCACGTTTTTAATTTTTCTTATTTTCTTTATTTCAACAGACAGACAAACTATTCACGTTGAGTGAATACGAGCTTTTGCGTACAACAGCCTGATCGTATAATAGTATGATAATATTACAATGCTGATACAATTTATTAAGTTGTTCCATTTAATTGTTTCAGTCAATATTAATATTTAGGATTGGTTACTACATATTCAGGCAGCTTGTATTTAGTGATCTTGGAAGAAAAAACGAAACTCGGCATTTAAGAACGAATATCTTGCATTTTTCTCATTTTCGATGCATTTGACAAAAAGTAAACGAAACCTTATACATGCCAGCGTAACTCGTACTTATTTAGTTCAGGTTTTTCTTGATGCGCTACTAAACTTCAAGTATTTTGCAAAGCGATTGTGTCTTTAGCCGGATTGTTGTTTTTGCAGTATGTGTGAGTACACGTGAACGTCTTGGAACAACTGCGACTTTGTCACTCTGCCTGAGAACGTGACCAGAAAAATATAAAATTTTCGGACGCTTTCAAGTATCAATTTTTGTTTTCTGTCAAATAACTGTCTTCAGAAGAGCGTAAACTTAGACTGTTTGTATCTAAAGATCTTCCAAAACGACGAAACTTCTCAATAGAGGAGAGAGAGCATCTTGCATTTATTATTTTTCAATGTAATTGATAATAAGAAAATGAAACCGTATACATTCCAGTGTAACTCGCACATAATCAGCTAAGCCTGTTTCCAGAAGAGCGTATACTTAGACTGTTTGCATCTAAAGATCTTCCAAAACGTCGAAACCCTACAATAGAAGAGAGAGAGCATCTTGCATTTATTAATTTTCATTGTAATTGATAAAAAGAAAACTAAACCATTTACATGCCAGCGTAACTTAGTAGCTTAGTTTTTTTTGGTGTTGGTGTTGAATGGTGTTGAATCTCACCTATTGTGTTCTTAGCCGTAGTATTGTTTTTGCAGCATCCTGAACAGTTGTGAGCGTCTTCGAACAACCGAAATTTTGCCTTTCCTTGCCCTAGAACGTGACTAGGAAAGTAAGTTTTAAACGTTTTTAAGTGCATGCTTAAAAAAAACATTTCTTTGAAAAACAACTGTCTTCAGGGGAACGTTAAATAAAAGTTAATGAAAGTTAAGGAAGTCTGACAGAGCCCCATGATTATCAATTAAACAGACGTCACAATTTGAAAAATCAGAAAAATGAAATGAAAATGAAATGAAAAAGCAGAGAAAACTTAAAATAGACGTTCAAAACTTTTTTCAACAGAAAATAAACAAAATAGACATATTCTGGAGTAATAATTAACTATATAAGTAATGAACGGCGCGACAGGCCACAAGAGTCCAGTGCATAGCTTCCTTCACGCTGTCCAAGGTCTCAAGGGGCACGAAGTTAAACTGACGTAAGTTCTGCATTGTTGACATACGGGGAAAACCGTTAGCTGTGAAAGGCTTGGTGAGGTACATAGGCGTTTGGTTAGACCAGTACCTATATTTTGACAAACATGTAGATGCTGCTCTGACGAAAGCCAAAAAGGATTAGCTGTGGCAAGAAGGTTGTTTTAAAGCAGCCAACTTGATACCAGGGTGAGGGTAACATGCTATATGGCAATCATCCGGCCGATGATGGTGTACGCTTGTTCTGTGTGGTTTACCGTGAGTCCTTCCCAGATGGAAAACATGAGGCTGTTTGAGAGGCAGGGTTTCAGGACCTGTCTCAGGTTGTATCGAACTCCTGATTCCGAGTACAAGAACTTGTATTCCAACGAGGTTTTGTACAACGAGGCAAACCCGAAAACAATTGGATTGTGCGATAGTCCACAGGGGGACCAGGGGCTAGCTTGCTCATCAACTACTCGTGTTTTGGGCGCTACTGTTCTCTCACGAATAGAAGGGACCTACAGTTTTTTGGCGACTCAGAACGGCGAAGTTTGAGAAGCTGTTTTAGGCAAACCTAATAGGGATTGATAACTTCATAACAAAATTGATTTGACGGCACGTTGTACGGGCGTTGACTTCTATTAACAGCGCGATCTTTGAGGCTTACTACCTCAATATTTTGTATTTGGCTTTGTTCCACCAGATTCATTCCTTCATTTAGATATGATGGGTTTTCCTTCATTTAGATATGATGGGTCTATTATAGGGCATCGCTCCCTCTAGAGAGGGAGGGATGCCCTATAATGTTCCACGTCGCACGCTGAACAGTGGACCGGCGGCTCATATATGATCCGAACGTCGCTTGCAGTCGCGAGGATCTGCTTCGGTTCAGTAGAGTGATCTCCGCCCGAGACAGTCGGGGAGTCTGGGAAAGAACGTAATCTTACTGGTGGCTGTGTTAAACTCGGCCCCTGCCGCCGTTAACTTGTCCTTATACGTTATGGGAGGTGTACGTAATATTGCCACCTGGGCAGTCTGTGGTCAGTTTCTCAGTGATTAAGTTTTCAGTTAATATAATAATAATCGTTGGCCCGACAGTCCATAGGGGTCTAGGGCCTAGTTTGCTCATCAACTACTTGTGTTGTGTGCGCTACTGTTCTCTCACGAGTAGAAGGGACCTACCGACCGAACGGCGAAGTTTGAGAAGCTTTTTCTTAGACAGCAATTACTCTTTGAGTGTTGTCAGCAACTTGAAAGAGGTGGTGCCGTGAAAATTCGAGGTGTTCAGTCTGGAATCGAACATAGACCCTTCGGCGTGTGAGCGTCGCACTCTATCCACTTCGCCACGGCGGCCTCAAAATTTTAAGTTAAGTTTAGTTTTAAGTTATATATATATATGTTTATAAAAAAAGAGACAATTACTCTTTGAATGTTGTCAGCATCCTGAAGGGTTGGTGCTGGGAAAGTGCGTGGTATTCAGTTCGGGAATCTAACCTGGAATCTTCGGTTTGTGAGTGTCGCACTCTATCCACTTCGCCACAGCGACCACTGGATTAATGAACTAAATCACTCAAATTTGAAATAGAAACCAACTTATCAACTGACATGCGCCTTTTTAAGTGTTCTTGCATTCAACCCTGAAGATGGCTGAATGTCAAGCATATGCTCATCACACTGCACCACAAATATAAAAGAAAATGCGTTCAAATCGGAATGGCTTCGAAAATACAACAAAGGCATCACGATTGTGGATGAACCTCAACTTATAAAACGCATTTTGTGAACGACCAATCTGGTTGAAGAGTTTTGTCCAAGGTTCATCTTTCAATTTATTGGTGGACGCATGGATCAAAATTACATCCGCAACACTATTGTTAGTGTCAACGGATCCAAAGACTATTTGATGCGATGGCGACTACTAGACCCAGGTTTGAGTGAACCAGACTGGCAGCGGCAGCTTGACCGGGGGCTGATACCATCGGAGTTACGAACCTCCTGGAAATTCTGATTCAGTCCCACTATGCGGCAGGCCCCCTAGAGAGTGTATCGTGGTTTTTGTGGTTTGAAACAAAACATCCCGGGTGGAGCCGAGGTCTGAGTACTGTGCTGACTGGATTGAAGCTGATTGCGCAACCCATTGACTCAGACTGGGTGATAAGGGGACTTTTCCGAGTCATTCTTAACCGAGTGCTGCAAGTCAAAGGGCGGCAAAGGTTGAAGAAAGTTCTCGCTCCGTGCCAAGATTGGGTGACTGTCTTTCAAGCATGATCTCAGTTCTGTTCTTGGCGAACTAAGGTGGCTTGACTTGGGTTATCTCCGACTTTTGGGAAAACGAACCCTATCGTATAAGGATGAATACCTTTCCTTTACAGTCACCCTCATAAACTGCAGAAGTAAACTAAGTCGCTTCCTTTTCGGCATTCACAAATGATGCACACTCACAGCCGACAGGATGTTTTACTATCCATCAAACCCGATTACTTGCATAAATCGTCTGGAAAGAAGAATCCGTTTTTTTTTTTCTTATTAAGAACTTTTACATTTCATTGTTTTGAAACGGGATCAAAACTTTGTTCCCAATTCATCAGAAAATTATTGCTCCTTGTTGAATTCTCTACACAGAAGGATTCTCAGTTAAAGTCATTTCCAATGAATTATCAACAGGTGCAACTTCAAATAAATCCTGGCTTTGCATAATGATAATCTACTCCCAGCGACTCCTTCCAAGTCGCCAATCAAATACATAACGCTTGGCACAGCTGGGTACTGTTTGATTACGTTACGACGAATCAAATCGATAGATTTCTTGTTTGAGACTAATACAGTGTTATGCGCACACAGAACGATTGTGACTGCCGGTGATGTTTCTCCCTGCCAATCAAGGCGTTGAATAATGCCACATCAAAAATTCACAGAGAAGAGGGTAATGTACACCTAACGACTTCTATTAAGTTCAACTGCCATTCGAGCGACTCTTAACCCAGTTTGCTCAGCGCTGTCATATTTGCGTCTCTGTGTGCGGTGTGTGCATACGATTGCTGTATGAAAATCAATAAAGCCGTCTATTCTCTCATGTGAACACTCAACCTTGTACTGGCAGCTTTTGCATACGCATTCACTCGGTCGAGCTGCGAAATAGTTCACAGAGCGAGGGACGTCGCGTCACATTAAAATTTATTAACATATCCGTCATCTGTCATCATCAACGACCAAAAAAAAAAAAACTCTTTAAAGGGCATTCAAGAGTCATGCGACTTACGGTGCGAAGCTGTAATTGCTTCCCAAGAAATGGAAACGCTTTCATCTTTCGATGGAGTTCTAATTTGCGTCTTAATTCTGATTTAATCGCGCTCCCCTGACTACTGCTGTTCGCGTGGCCCAAAGCCATAGGAGCGCCTTCCCATCTCTCAACGGCGCGGTGTAATGTAACGACGCACAACAAAGGGACCGGAGCACCGACTCGCGCCAGATTTGCTTTGGGGTGATGCGTGCACAAAAGAGACGAAAACCCTCTCAAGGAGCACCATATTCTCTGGCTAATTACTTATGGGATGTTAATGTGACCTAACAACCCACCCGCACATACCCAGCTGGCTCAACGTTTCTCTCCGGATTAGGTTGCGTCACAGAGACATCCCACTCCTTACGGCGCCAGTCACAGCAGTCGTAGCAGTCACAGATGTCACCCTTGCCCATTGTTACATTGTTCGCCTTCTAGTACCGAACTACTTTCCTCGCCTGCCGGTAGTCTGTCTGAGAGAAATCCGTTGCCCCCCGTGGAATTAATTGGGTTCAAAGATCAAAACCATCTGAAAAGGTGGGTTGCCATTGGCATTGGCGTCTCAGTGACAAGTCTACACACTTGAATACAGACACGTTGACTGGTTTCGGAGGCGGATGAGGCTGTGTTCATCTTTCGCCGATTATTGCTAATTAGTTTTGAGTCTGAGTGTATGATGGCCGGTAGCGGCGGCGACAGTGGGATAGTACTTATGACCGAGAGCATGCGGCACACTGTCATCCCCATGGTGTGGAGATAAACCGAAGCACTCCATTAAGCGCAGAAGTCGCCTGTTCATCATTTGTTCGTCGTTCGTCATGCGGTGTGGTGATAACAGATTCAATAAACATTCAAGATCTCGGTCTGATAGTCGCCCGCCGGACGTCAGTAGACGGTTGATGGTCGACGGTCATGTCGGTCGCCGGTGTGTCGCTCACCGTTTTGGGTGTGTGGCGGCGGTGACAATTGGGAGGCGTTGTGGTTATGGAGGCAACGATGTTGATTGGATGGGTGAGCAAGTAGAGCGCTGTGCGTCGGCTTGATGATGGTTGTTGATAGAATTTTAAATTTCATTAGCACAGCTATGGCGCTGGGGCTCCTTGGATGATGTTGACGCTAGGCGTTGACGCGAAACTATTAGTGAGCATGGTTGGTGTTTTGAAATGCTCGTACATTCGTTTAACACCTGGACGACGCGTTGATGGAGCGAAAATGGGCATAGCAAGTCGACCGACAATGCGTTGGAAACTTCGCTCTGAATTCGTATGAATGAGAGGTTGATTGCTTTTGAATTTTGTACTTGTCAAATGTAATGATTTCGTGTTACTATGTAATCTGTGGAGACTTACAGAAAAAAATCGATAAATCTGTTTCATTTGCCATATTTCTGGGTGGTTTTTAAGAGCTTTAAGGTGGGAACACTATTTTAACGGATCGCCATTTTGTAAGCTTCCAGGTGAATCATTCTTTTGTAGTTTGGCACTTTAACATGAATAGACCAATCAGGGCCTTGTATCGCCGTTGATATCAATTTTCATGAGCAAATCTTGTCTAATGATAAACCTCCATTATGGTTAAATGGTTAAGTAAGCAAACAAAACTTCCGTATTCAGAGTGATGATAATCCTCAAGTTTATGTTGAGACGCCGTTACATCCACGAAAGCTGACTCTTTAGCGTGCTTTTTGAGTAAGTGTAATAACTGGTTGCTACTTATTCGAAAGCTGATCAGAACGTTAATTGTTTATTGTCTATAAATGCATTTTATTTTTTATATTACTAATGCTATCGTAAAACAAGGAACAAAATGCTTAACCTAGGCACGACTAATATGATTTCTAAAAACTACTTACTGGCCCTGATCAGAACGTAACAGTGTAAAATGACAGTAATAAAGCCACGATTGCTGCTTTCTTCGATCATTAATTGAAAGAAGCTCGGTGTGCTGAAGATGTGGAATCAATAATACGGCGACAAATGTCACACTAGTCGACAAGAAAGCGTCGGCAATAGATAATCACGTTATAGACCTGTGAAAATGTTTCCAAAATTGTGCAATTTAACGCCGCTTAGTTATTTGCTGGGGTAGATATATGCAGTCTACACCGATGAGCCAAAACTTCTTGCAGTTCATTCGCTGTGTCAAAGGCGATGTCAAATGTTAGGAAAAGCAATTGTCAAATTGAGATCCAGACTAGACAATGTACGTTTAATCCAACCGTGACAGTTATTTACCATAAATTATTTTTAAGTAACTGTCCTTCGGCACCACCTCTTTCGAGCTGCTGACAACACTCAAAGAGTAATAACTGTCTAAGAAAGCTTCTCGAATTTCGCCGTTTCGGAGTCGGCAAAAAACTATAGGTCCCTTCTACTCGTGAGAGAACAGTAGCGCGCACAACACGAGTAGTTGATGAGTAAGCTAGGCCCTGGTCCCCCTTTGGACTGTAGCGCCAACAATTATTATTATTAACTGTCCTTCGAATACAAAAACTTTCATGTCAATTTATGGTAAATGGGTATTTTGTTTAAGGGTTTTTTTAAGGTTTTAAAAAAGTTTATCACAAGGTGTAACAAATGCATTGTTGTTTTTCTTCTTCTTCTTGTGACGCTACAGTCCGGGTGGACTTGGGACTCAACTAACATGCCTCTCCAGCCAGCACGATCTTTCGCCAGCTGTCTCCAGTTGCGCACTCCAAGTTGGTTGAGGTCCTTCTCCACTTGTGTGCGCCACTTTAGTCTAGGTCGTCCTTTGTTGCGTTATCCCAATGGCACGGATTCAAAGACTTTTAGGACCGGAGCAGTGGTGTCCATACGCTCTACATGGCCTAGTCATACCCGATAACGCTTGACCAGGCGCATGTCGCTGTACAGCCCATAGAGTTCGTCATTAAATCTTCTTCTCCAGATGCCATCAACGCAAACAGGACCAAAAATCGCACGCAGAACTTTTTTCTCGAAGAGACTACGGGCTTCCTCATCCGCCTTTGCTAACGTCCAAGATTCCGCGCGATAAAGTAGGACGGGGATGATCAAGCTGTTACATAAAGCGAGCTTCGTCTCAAGAGGGCCTTATTACTCAATTGCCTCTTGAGCCCAAAGAAACAGCGATTGGCAAGAGTGATTCTGCGTTTGATTTCGGTACTGGTGTTGTTGTCCCTATTTACCGCATTGATTGAAAAATAAAAACAATTTAAATTGAAATCGCATTTGCCTTCATATCGATACCGCCCCTCGTAACTGTTTACATTACTTTTAGGGCCGGAGCAGTGGTGTCCATACGCTCTACATGGCCTAGCCATCTTTAGCATTGTACCCGATAACGCTTGACCAGGCGCATGTCGCTGTACAGCCCATAGAGTTCGTCATGTTCGCCATGTCTTTTAACCATGTCCGTACCATTATACGGACGCGTGCACCCGCACGTATGTGTTATTTATATGCCTAACATATATATTTGATCCCCCTTGGTGCACCTTTTTTGTTTTCGGTTTTTGTTTTTTTTTTTTAATTTTTATTTTTTGTAAAATTCCTTAAACCTACCATAACCTGTATGAGTTGGCCCAAGTGATTCGACTGTCCTGTCTTTTCCTTTAAAAAGTTTGAGGCATCGAAAACTGATTCTGGTGTAATCACCAGTAAAAATGCCATTGTCAGAAATTGCTCTGTCGCGGGTAGAAATCGCTCCACTGACTCGTAGGAGATCCCAATGGCTGCGAGCAATGTCTAGCTCGTATTGGACTTGCCTTTCTACTATTCGGCGAACGACATGGAGACGATAGGGCAGCCTTCTATATCTTGTATCAGGCGTTTTACATCCATATAAAGGAAAGCTTCTGGCGGAACAAAGCAGATAAGACGTACCCTTTCATGGTTCATTTTATTTGGGTAGTATACCTCAAAGTGGCGTAGTAAGTAGAGTGCGGCACCACCTCTTTCGAGCTGCTGACAACACTCACATAGCTCGAGCCATGACCTCAACCAACAGTCTGATCTTTGGGGCTTACTACCCTAATGAAATGTACCATGAGAAGGTGCTCCTTAACGGCTTTATCCCACCTGAGGCGTTCCTCTATTTGGACACAAAAGGCCTGATACAAGATAGGGAAGGCAGCCCTATCATCTTCCATGTCGCACGCCGAACAGTGGAAAGGCGATTTCAATACGAGCCGGACGTCGCTCGCAGCCACGAGGGCCTCTTACGGTTCAGCAGAGCGATCTCTGCTCGCGATAGAGCAGTCTCTGACAAAGAACGGCTTCTCTTCTGGTGGCTGCATCAGAATCAGCCTTCGATGCCGCCAACCTCTCACACAGGACCAGGATAGTTGACTCATTATGGCCAACTTATATAGTTTGAGGTAGCTATAAGGTAGATTAGGAGAAAAAAAGGTACCCCACGGAGTATAGGATATATATGTCAAGCATATAAAGAGCATATACTGCCAGGTGCACGCGTCCGTATTGCTTACGGATATAGTTAGGTTTAGATTACCTTTTGCTTTAGGATAAGTAAGTTAAGTTAGCAAGTAAGTTCAAAACATTAAGTAGGGAACGTCCATGTTTTTTAATTTTCTTGGCCAACGAAAAACAAAAACACTAGACTTTAGAATTGATAAAAATACATTAGATGTCGAAAGGCAGAAAAAACGAAGATAGATTAGCTTAGAGTACTTGTTTAGAGTCAGTAAGTTAGATATAAGATTAATATTTCAGAATAGATATTTAAGCTAGTTTTAAGCATTTTTGTCTAGCAACTAAGTAAACGAATTTTAAAGTAATACATTTTTATTAAAACCAAAACTAAAAACAACACTCAAAGCGTAATAACTGTCTAAGAAAGCTTCTCAAACTTCCCCGTTCGGAGTCCTCAAAAAACTGTAGGTTCCTTCTACTCGTGAGAGAACAGTAGCGCGCACAACGCGAGTAGTTGATAAGCAAACTAGGCCCTGGTCCCCCTGTGGACTGTCGCGCCAACAATTATTATTATTATGCCTCAAAGATGAGACTGTTGCTTGAAGTCATACCTCGGGCAATGTGGTTCCGTATCAACTTAATAAAAAAATTATACAGCCTTATAAGATTTGCCTCGTTGTACAGAACCTCGTTGGGATAGATTTTCTTGTACTGGGATTCTGGTGTTCGATATAAACGAAGACAGGCCCGTAGGCATCGCCCCTCGAATACGCTCATTTTTTTCCATCTGGGAAGGGTTGGCGTTGAACAACATAGGACAACCATATACCATGATTGGCCGGATGATTTTTCTTCGGTATTCTTTTAAACATTTACATTCAGCATACCCTGACCATCTGTATCACGCCCAATATTGCAGTGAATTATAAAATTAATGGAAAATGTATACTTGAGCCACGCAAAAAATTAAAACAGTAGAACCTTATCGTTTTATTATTAAAAAAAAGAAGAAAGAAAAAATTGTATTCATCGTCCAAGAAGTGCATGCCTGATCTAGTACAATTCTTAGTAATATAAGGTTGTCAAATATCCCTTCCGCATTTTTGTTCTTCATTCAATGCTTCATAAAAAGTGTTACAGTGATCGAATTTAGTTCAAATATGCGCCGTTTTTTTCAATAATCTGTTTCCATCTAGGCGGCAACGCACCCCTCCTTATTCGCGAAGACCTCGGACAACCACTTTTCACAAGCCTCTTTTGAGTTCAGCTTCACACCACCAAGGGCGTTCGCCATGGACAGTGGTAATCATTTGGCGCTATGTCCGGGCTATATGGTGGATGCGATAAAACCTCCCATCCGAGCTCTCAGAGCTTCTGACGAGTCATCAATGAAGTGTGTGGTCTGGCGTTGTCCTGGTGGAACACTACACCCTTCCTGTTGACCAATTCTGGACGCTTCTTATCGATCGCCTGCTTCAAGCGGTCCAGTTGTTCGCAGTAGACGCTAGAATAAAGCTTCTGGCCATATGGGAGCAGCTCATAGTGGATGATTCCCTTCCAATCGCACCAAACACACAGCAAAGCCATCCTGACCGTCAATCCCGGCTTGGCCACTGTTTGGGACAGTTCACCGGCCTTCAACCACGACATCCGCTTCAAAAATGGGTCGAGTTTGTTCCGTTTCAGCAGCACATCGCAGGTGTTGATTCGGTCCAGAAGGCTTTTTGCGTCAAATCATGCGCCACCCAAACACCAAGCTTTTTTGTATCCAGCCTCCTGCAGATGGTTTAAAATGGTTTGGTGACTAACTCCCATCTCCTGGGCGATGTCACGAGATGCCACATGCCGGTCTAACTCGATGATTTTCATGATTCGATCGTCGTCAGATCACAGGTAGTTCGCCGGCTGGCTTTTCCATGGTGTCGTTTTCACCGGCTCTGAATCGTCGAAACCATTCGTCCGCGGTTCGAAGTGATAGAGTATGATTCCCCAAAACACCATTAATCTCACGGAACGTTTCTCCAGCAGATTTGCATTTATCGGGCAAAACAATTTGAAATAGCGCGAATTTCTGTGTTAGTGAACTTTATGTTTACACGTCTATAACTGTTGAACGCAATATCCAAACTAATCATGCATAGAGTCGTTTTGTAGGTTATGTCAAGACCTTTCAAATGATGTATAGTATTGCCAGATACGAGTGCTTTCTACATAGCCGGAAAATTCAAAAGACAACAGGGCGGGAAGATATTTGACAACCTTATACTTTACATGCTACAGTAATTCTTTTACAATTCTTAGTGATCGTTTACACGTTATGATAATTCTTTTAAACCAAATTGACTGACTCGCGCTAAACAGTACAAAATGATGCCCTTGCTACTAATTGACGAGTGTTTAAAAACAATGTCGTGGTGGGATTCTACATCAAAAGGCACTGCGCTAAAAAAAATCACTATAAATTGAAATCAAATTTAAAAACTTAAAAACCCTCCGTCATTATTTTCAATGATTCTACGGTACGGAGACATGCATTCAAATCACACCGCAAAGTTTTCCAAGTTTCTGTGTGTCATTTTCCCTCCCCCGAGTGTGGTGCATGTCGCAAGACATGCTGACAATCCTTGCGAAAGTAGGTCCACCTCATTCCCTCTTCGCAAAGTAAATTGCATATACTTGTATCTACGTACGTTCTCAACTGAAGCTCTTTTCAATTTGATTCCCTCGAGATCTTTTCGTCCTTTGTCAGGGATTAAATGCTTCTCAACCGAGTGGATAGAGTTCATGCATTTTGTGTTTCTTTTTTTCATCTTTCGTTGCTCTTCATCTTCTTTAATTTTTATAGAAGACATTTTCTGCGACGATTTCTGTCGCTTTAAAGATGGTATTGAAATTCTTGTGGGGACCGATTTCAGATTCGCCGGAACGGGGTTGCCATTGACAACTTTTGAAACGCTAATACCCTACCTCAGGTGATGTTTAAATATTGTTTACTTTGTGAATAAAATATTCAAATGCGTAAGGACTGCGCGTGGCACGTCAGTTGTCATTGACGTCTGACTATTTGCGTATTCATAAGGTTTATTATTGTAAGGAGCAGCTCCATTAATCATATCCTCCGTTGGAGTTCGTTGATTTTATCTACTCTCGAACGTAGGGGTGGTTGTGATTTGTGAACTGGTTTTGATTGATTCCTTCGGTTTGCTATTGTCTATGATTAATAACAAAGAACTGAAAGCCTCTTCGATGTAATGATGTTCAGCATTTAATTCAAAATGATTGCAGACATATTTTTCTGTCTTCTTTGGCATTCACTTGATTTGCGTCGCGTAGTGCTAAATCGCATCGACTTCTTGGAAAGAGGCTTGCTTTCGGGTTGTTCGTTTATTGCGTCTATACGAACTGGCAGACTACTCAATTTTTACCTCGCATCCTCCATTGTCATGGATCCCTTTAACCATAGGTTCAACAATGGACACATTGTGTGTGCAATCGTGGAAGCAGTCTTGTCTCCGGTGCCATATTGCAGCATGATGTTGACCTTGAAACCAAAGACTTGTTAACGCTTCTACATATCATTGAGTGTGTAGGCGAAGGCATGGATTGGTTTACCAGAAAAGAACAATAAAATACTGAAACTCCATCCCCGACGACAAATAGCTTGTAGGGTAGAGATTCTGCCTAGGCGACAGTGCAATAACCGAAGCTGATGTGCAAATCAATGTGAACAGCATTAACACTATAGCATTTATATTTTATTGAACCGTAGCGGTTAACTTACAGATGCAACATTCTACCTCTTGCTAAGCTTGTAAGTATATTTACGATTTACGTGCTGGATGACGCTCTGCATAGATATGACCATCTTTAACAGGTTCACGAGTATAGAGTTCGTTCTCTTCAAGCCTGGCATCGTACAAAAGTTATTTTTTGCATGTTTTCGATTAGCCTTGAAAGTTGACATAGCTTACCTCGATTGTGCTGTCAATGAGGCAATCTGTTGCATTTGACTAGCGTTGTTCTCTAAGGGCACATTGTGGGGGATCCGCACATCCGTTTTTCTCTCCAATAAGTTTTAAAGATTTCCGAAAAACAAAGTTAATGTCTTGTTTAGCAATCAGCAGCTCCAGCTAACTCCATAGCCAAGGTCCCGGTGTACGGTTTAAAGCTTAGATAATGTCAAATGCAAAATGAGAGAAAATGGTTGAAGTTATTTAGAGGAGAAGATTGAATGATGCTATTCTTTTCTTGCCTCCTGACATTGATCTTAACAAACGAATACATAAATCTCTGAACATGTGGCTAATTAAGAAGTACAGCATAGATTGAAACAATTAACTGAAATATACTTTACTTAAAACATAATAGTTTGCCATTATAATAAAGTAAAAATAAATTCTTTTATGACTGCCGTGGTTGGCTTGAACGTAGTTTAATCTGTAGGTCAAATTTGCAATGACTTTTCCCAACATTTGATATCGTCTATGACATGACAAATGTTGTCCTCCAAATAATTTAATCGTTTCGGGCATATCGACGTCATCATATTTCCTCACAGAAAAAAGGTCAAGCGGCGTTAAATCGCACGATCATGGGTCTGTAACGTGAAGCTAACGTGAAAGCTTGGCAACGCTTTCTTCAAAAAACCAATTGCGACATAAGTTGTGTGGCATGTTGCGGCGTCTTGTTGATTCTACAGCTCTTGCACTTCACCTTTCTTTTAATTGATAACCAAAGAAGTCAGTTTCCATAACTCAAGAGCGGTCATCATCCGCTGTAACGATCTGGTCAGCATCAGTTTTAAAGAAGTACAAACCAATTCAAACGAATTGTCCCATAAAGCACTTAAAACCTACTCCTTGGTACGTCTATTTTTGTTAAAATGCCAAAACACATTAAGAATAAATCACCCTTTTAATAATAATATTAATTGTTGGCGCTACAGTCCAGTGGGGGGGGGGGACCAGAGTCTGGCTTGCTCGTGTTGTACGCGCTCCTGTTCTCTCACAAGTAGACAGCTAGTAGCTTTCTTAGACAGTTATTACTCTTTGAGTATTGTCAGCAGCTCGAAAGAGGTGGTGCCGTGAAAAATTCGAAAAATTGGTGTTGAGCTGGGAATCGAACCTACAACCTTTCGGCGTGTGAGCGTCGCACTCTACCCCCTGCGCCACGGCGACCACAAATCACCCCTTTATTTGCAGATATTCACAGTTGAACACTTATAACAAACTGTTAATAATTAAGGTCATATTTCATGCAATGATATTTTATGGACCTCGGGTATGGGGTGAATGTGCAAAAAGTCATGTCCTGCGCACATGACTTACAAATAATTCAAAATAAGATCTTAAAAAATATTTTTTCCACAGAGGAACTTCATGAAATTACAAATATAGAAATGGTATCTTCTCGAATTATGAAACATAATCAGAAATATAACATATCCTGCACATCATCTCACAATCACTTGATTTTAAATCTAACCAACTAACTTAAGTGCAATTGTCACATGTTTTATTGAATTATGTGGCCGCCGTGGCGTAGTGGGTAGAGTGCGACGCTCACACGCCGAGGGTTGTAGGTTCGATTCCCAGCTCAACACCAATTTTTCGAATTTTTGACGGCACCACCTCTTTCGAGCTGCTGACAACACTCAAAGAGTAATAACTGTCTAAGAAAGCTTCTCAAACTTAGCCGTTCGGAGTCGGAAAAAAACTATAGGTCCCTTCTACTCGTGAGAGAACAGTAGCGCGCACAACACGAGCAGTTCATGAGCAAGCTAGACCCTGGTCCCCCATTGGACTGTAGCGCCAACAATTATTATTATTATATTATTATATTTATTGAATTATGTGTCTACTTCGTATTTATTTATTTACTTATTTATATTTTTTTGTATTATTTATTGATTTATTTATTCATATATATATTGTTTTTTTTTATTTATTTATAAATTTATTTATTTATTTATCTACTTATTTATATTTATTCATATTATTATTTATATTTATTATATTTATAATAATATTTATTATATTAGTATATATAATATTTATTATATTTATCTATTTGTTTATATTTTACTTATATTAAATTATTTATATCTATTTTGTTACTTATTCTTAATAGTAGTATTGTTAATATCAATCTGTTGATTGTTTATTTGTTTTAAATAAAATTATTTAAATAATTCTGTGCTGTTCTGTTCTGACTTATTTATTTGTTAATTTATTTGTTAATATATTTTGTCTATATCTTTAATTCTATCTAAATCTATTTTTATGTCAGTGCCATCTTTGAAATCAAGTGTTAATACAACTTTTCTTTTCCCTTCCATAACACCATAAAATTTAATGGAGGTTTTTTAGTGGCTATTACTTTAAATTAAAACCGTAATATATGACTTAAGAAATTATATTAAAATTTTAGTAGTAAGGTAACACGACCATATCTCTTAAAAATGTAAGATACACAAAAACTATTGTAACTTTTGCCACAATGAATAAATAAATAAATAAACTTAGTAGCTAAGAAAATAGCGGCCAATTTAAAATGTATTGCAAACTTCCAGTTCTGTACCTCTGAAAAAAAAACTTTTTTAAACAACCGCAACGTTCGGCAAATTTTGTTACTTTTCATAAAGCTTCACATTACTTTAGCACCAGCATACTGATTAGGACTAGAATCTATTAACATGTATTTCTTGAGGAGGCGCTAGTTGACGTACAAGGTCCGTTAAAAAATAGGGAACTTTCAGTTTCCTTAAAAAAAATATCAACCTCTATTTGTCTCCTTTAAAGTATTTCCCCTCAGATATTGATGTCATTGAACAATTACTGAACGATGCTCATGCGACGTTTCTTTGCTTAGAATTCAGCAATTTTGGATCGAACTTCGCTGTCACACGCTTCATGCCTAAAATTTTCGAAAACATTGCATGGAATGAGTCAACCGATATGCCGACGTCTTCAGCAACTTCTCTAATAGTGATTCGACGATTCTCCACAACGACTTTTTTCTATTTTTCAACATTTTCATCGGTTGTTGATGTGCTGGAACGTTTAGAGCGAGCGTTTTAAACATTCCTTTAATTCAAAGTACACTAACCGTAAGCCACTATCAACATTTCAAGTGCTTTTGAGCACTAAATACAATTTTTCACTCAAAACTGAGACCAAATTCGTTGATCCTGTTTTTCGATATCAGGAAATCGGCAAATACACAAAACACGTCTAATTTGTATGCCTTTCACAAATAAAATAAATATGCTATATACCTCTTTAAACATATGTTCAAGATGTGGTCGCCGTGACGTAGTGGGTAGAGTGCGACGCTCACACGCCGAAGGGTCTAGGTTCGACTCCCAGCTCAACATCAATTTTCCAAATTTTTCACGGCACCACCTCTTTCGAGCTGCTGACAACACTCAAAGAGTAATAACTGTCTACGAAAGCTTCTCGCATTTCGCCGTTCGGAGTCGGCAAAAAACTGTAGGTCCCTCCTACTCGTGAGAGAACAGTAGCTCGCACAACACGAGTAGTTGATGAGCAAGCTAGGCCCTGGTCCCCCTTTGGACTGCAGCGCCAGCAATTATTATTATATGTTCAAGATGAGTGTACCAACATAACGAAAAAAAAATCGACAATCGAATATACGAAGCCCGCGAAATTTGAAAATTCACCTTATTTGCAACGAAAATTTACGAAATTTAAAAAATACACGGAAATAGAAAGTTTAACTCACCTCCTACCGATCAGTAGAACTTACGTCCCTACTTTCAAAGGTCGTGGACACGCCGATTAATCGTCAGCTTATGCAATATCTTGAAATACTGAAGGTTCTTAATGACCGGCCACCGACCGGCTGCAACAGGTCCACAGTTAATTTGATGACACATCTCACCGAAAAATGGAACCAATCTTTGCACAATGTAGGAGAAAACATGATCGTTGCATTTGATATTTCAAAACCATTTGACAGAGTCTGGCATCAGGCTCTCTTGTCGAAAATGTTTGCTTTTGCCGTCGATTCATCTCTTCCTCAATGGATAAGAAATTACCCTTCGAAACGTTCAATACAAGTTGTATTGGATGGGTTCAAGTACGATATTCACCATATTAACGGTGGTGTTCTCCTGGGCTCCGTGTTGTTTCCGACACTCTTCCTCATTTTTATAAATGTTCTCCTGTCAGTCAGTTCTAATTCCAATTCGATCCTTCGCTCAGCTTTTCGGCTCTTCGGCCATAAACTTGAAACGACAGTGTATGTTAAGTTCATTAAATTCCGATCTTGGAAGCATCATTGGTTGGGGTAAAAAGAATAGAGTGGAATTTAATGTTTCCAAAACGCTGTGCTGCCTACTGTCACGTGATCTCAAAACAACCAGCCATTATTTTTAAAAGCCTTTTGCGTTGTTTAAACCGAACGACTCTCCATCCTCGGTATGTGTATCAACTCAACACTAAGCTGGAACGATCACATATTCGAGATGGCAACAAATGCAGCGAAGTGTCTAGGTTTTTTAAAGCGATGCAAGAAATATTTCACTCCTTTTAACCTGGCAGCAATATATAAGGCGTACATTCGTCTAAAGCTTGAGTACAACGCTCCTATCTGTTGCGGTGCTCCTAAGACTTTTCTCCGCCTATTACCATAGATAGAATCCAACAGCGAGCTATTAAACTTATTGGCGATAATAATGCTGCGAAGTCAATTGACTCTCTTGAACATTGACGAAATGTTGCGTCTCTTTCACTATTTTATCGCTATTTCAACAAAAACTGCTCTAACAAGTTAGCCAGCTGCATTCCTCCCCTTCAAGAATTCACCCCGAATACCCGCCCCGCTAGGAATGCTCACCCGTTCACCCTTAAGCCCGTTTACCCGGACGTTGAGTTAAGTTTAGAGACAAGTTCTCAACCGCACCACACGAATATGGAATGCTCTTCCCAGCTCAACTTTCCTCCCACCCCGATAACAATCCACAGGCATTTAAAACCAATGTGCATAGGTACCTGCTTTGCCCCTCTTCCTATATACCTTCGTCCGTGCTGTGACTTAATTCACAGCATGGACGAAGGGGTATAAAATAAGCGCGCGCCAATTATAAAAAAAAATTGAACGTACCTCAAAACAATCCACTGATCCAGTCGTTAAAGTATTCATTTTCGGAAAATAATCCGTACTATAGAATGCAGGAATTCTGCATAGAATCGCTGCTTGTGGTCATAAAATGAAGGATGCTCAAGCAGCCCAAAAAGCAAATCCGCCACCCATGAGAAAACAATGAAGAATGATGACAATTTAAGGTTTTGCTGTTTGTTCAGGAGTAGCTTTCCTCTCATATGCTCTAACCGCAATATCTAGGATGTAGTATGCAAATGCTGGCAAATACATGCGTCCTTTGTTGGGGAGCGCTACCAAGATAACGATCCATAAAACGATGGAAATAGTCGTAAGATTATAGCCAACGCTACGACTGAAATTTGGTTCCACTGAAGAACTTACTCGCAAGGGAGTCCTCAGTGTGTTTTAAGGAGATATGCGAATAATTGGTAAAGAGCCACATAAATCGAAAGTCGTTTCGAGTTCTAGAACAAAGTTGGGTGTGCACAAAGACGGGTCATCGAACCATATAGGAGAATGGAATGAATGGAATGCTCTGCATGGTAATTTTGAAGACTTTTCAATTTTTTCTTTTTAACGTTCCGAATTGTCTTTTATTCTGTTCCTTAAGTTTGCCGAATTAAAATGCATAAGATTATTTGTCTACGAGGAAAAGAGTAAGCAAATGACTTTCGCATTGCATTGAGTGTAAAAATGATCAGGGCGTGACCATTGTGGTAAATACCAAAGCTCTCTTAGGAAAGCGACAGCAAGTATACATTGACAAAGGATTTCGCTTTTGTTTCGGCAAATGATGAAGTTCTTGTGACGCTTCAGTCCGGGTGGACGTGGGCCTCAACTAACATGCCTCTCCAGCCAGCACGATCTTTCGCCAACTGCCTCCAATTGCGCACTCCAAGTTGCTTTAGGTCCTTCTCCACTTGTGAGCGCCACCTTAGCCTAGGTTGTCCTCTGTTGCGTTGTCCCAATGGCTCGGATTCAAAGACTTTTCTGGCCGGAGCAGTGGTGTCCATACGCTCTACATGGTAAGAAATCTTCGTGCAAGCAATCATTGTAGAATATTACAAAGCTGGTACTACATACAACAAGATCGAAAAAATGCTTAAATGGTTTCCGATGTCGTTCATTATTTAGTAAAAGAATAGAACAATAAAAAAAATCAAGAGAAAAGAAAGTGTTCGAATTTCAACAACTCACGAAGACCGACTTACTGCGCGTCAGACTAAGAAGTGTTTACAGAAAGCTTTCTGGCGATTCGAAAAGTGGACCTTTTCTAAACACTAAAACAAAAGTTGCGTAAAGCTGGCCTTTTCGGACACATTTCACGAACGACGCCACTTTTAACTGAGTGAAACCAACAGGACAATGATTGTAAACACACATCTTCTTCTTCTTCTTCTTATGGCGCTTCAGTCCGGGGTGGACCTGTGCCTCAACCAACATGCCTCTCCAGCCAGCACGGTCTTTCCCTAGCTCCCACCAATTGCGCACTCCAAGTTGGTTTACGTCCTTCTCTACTTGTGAGCGCCATCTTAGCCTAGGTCGTCCTCTGTTGCGTTGTCCCAATGGCTCTGATTCGAATACTTTTCGAGCCATAGTAGTGGTGTCCTACGCCCTACATGGCCTAGCCATCTTAAGCGTTGTATTCGTAGACGCTTGACCAGGCGCATGTCCCTGTACAGCCCATAGAGTCCGTCGTTAAATCTTCTCTTTCAGATGCAATCAACGCAAACAGGACCAAAAATCGCACACAATACTTTTCACTCGGAAAGACTAAGGGCTTCCTCACCCGCCTTTGGTAACGTGAGGGTTTCCACGCCATAGAGTAAGACTGGGATGATCAAGTTGTTATATAGAGCGAGCTTAGTCCTTCGAGAGATGGCCTTATTACTCAATTGCCTCTTGATCCCAAAGAAACAGTGATTGGCAAGAGTGATTCTGCGTTTGATTTCGGTATTGATGTTGTTGTCCCTGTTTACCGCGGAGCTTAGGTAGACGAAGTCCTTGACTACCTCGAAGTTTCTGCTGCCTAATGTAACGCTCTGTCCGAGGTTTTGATGTTATGTGTGCTTCCTTGATGACAGCATGTACTTAGTTTTGCCCTCATTTACCGCCAGACCCTTTTTAGCCGCTTCGGCTTCTATGCCAGCAAACGCCTCATTGACGGCTCGCTGTGTTCGTTCAATCACGTAAATGTCATCAGCTAGCACTTGAACTGATTTGTAGAAGGTCGTGTCTTCCGCGGCTAACGCCTCATTGACGTTAGCGGCTAAAAAATTAAAAAAAAATGCCAGCAAACGCTTCACTGACAGATCGTTGTGTTCGTCCAATCACGTCAACGCTTCAGTGTAAGCTACCAATTGAACTAACTCTTGGAAGATCGTGCCTCCGGTGTTGACTTGTGAGTTACGCACGATCTTCTCGAGGATGGTGTTGAAGAATTCACATGACAGTGCATCGCCTTGCCCAAAACTTTTTTTGACATTGAAGGTTTCGGTGGGTTCGTTACCGAACTTGACGAAGCAGCAAGGATTCTGCATCGTCATCCTACACAACTTGACGAGTTTGGTAGGAATGCCAAAACTAGACACGACACTGTATAGCTCGGCTCTATGCACACTGCCATATAATAATTGTAGGCACTACAGTCCAAAGGGGGACCAGGGCCTAGCTTTCTCATCAACTGCTCGTGTTGTGCGCGCTACTGTTCTCTCACGAGTAGAAGGGACCTACAGTTTTTTGCCTACTCCGAACGGCGAAATTTAAGAAGCTTTCTTAGACAGTTATTACTCTTTGAGTGTTGTCAGCAGCTCGAAAGAGGTGGTGCCTTGAATAATTCGAAAAATTGGTGTTGTGCTGGGAATCGAACCTACACACTTCGGCGTGTGAGCGTCGCACTATACCCACTATGCCACGGCGGCCACACTGTCATATGCGGCCTTAAATTGGAGGAATAAATGGTGAGAGTCGATTTGTATTTCTTGGGTCTCTTCGAGAATCTACCGTAATGTGAAGATCTGGTCTATTGTCTACTTCCCTCGCCTGAAACCACACTGATAGGGACCTATCAGGTCATGGAAAAACGGTTTCAGACGCTCACACAATTCGGCAGAGAGGATCTTGTGTAGGCGATGTTGAGGAGACTAATCCCTCGATAGTTGGCGCAATCAAAAGGCTCTCCTTTCTTGTGAACCGGGCAAACGACGCTGAGATTCCACTCATCGGTCATGCTTTCCTCCGACCATATCTTGCAGATGAGCTGGTGCATACGCCCCACCAGGTCATCACCAGCTGCTTTGAATAGTTCTGGGGACAGACCGCCCGCACCAGCAGCTTTATTCGACTTCGCCTTCGATATTGCTATCTTCACCTCGTCTAAGGCGGGTTGGACGGAATTCTTGTCTATAATCGTCCTAACAGCGGAATTAGGGCCGTCATCGCCGTTAAGGTATCTGCAGAAATGATCCTCCCAGATTCTCAGCACAGACTGCGACTCTACAACGAGTTATCCATTTTGGTCCCGGCAGGCCTTGGTCCGAACCTTGTATCCTCCGGATAGCTGTTTTACCTTTCGGTAAAACTTTCGGACTTCATTCCTGCCAAAACACCTTTCCATTTCCTCGACCGCGCGCTTCTCATGTTCCTTCTTCTTCCTTCTGAGAAGCCGGTGCTCTTCTCTTCTTCTCTGTTCGTAGAGTTCACGAACAGCCCGCGTTGTTCGATGCAGCATCGCCTTATAGGCATCTTGTTTAGCTGCGTGCGCTTGCCTGCACTCGTCGTCAAACCATGGGTTCCTTCTGTGTGGTGACGTGAAACCCAGTGGCAGCTTCTTTGATGGCTTCTTGACAACGTTTCCAGTCTTCTTCTATGGTTACTGCAGGCAGCGTCGAACTCTGAGAGAGTTTAATGGAGACTCGTTCGGCAAAGTTCCCAGCAACCTGTTGCGATTGTAGCTATGTTTTGGTCTATCTCAACTCCGTTTCTCTTTCGATATCCGGGCTCTTACCTTGGCTACAACAAGGTGATGACCCGTGTCAATGTTTGCATCTCGGAAGGTTCGGACATCGAGAACACTGGAGGAGTGTCTGACGTCGATCGCAACGTGACGAATGATGAAGTTATAGGTCGAAATTATAGAAATGCTAACAAAGTCGTTTCCTAAAGTGTATTTACATCAGATTTGTATCCACCACTTGGGGCACTTTAACATAAGAAACCTAGAATTCACTTACTTTATATTCAATTCGCTTCAATAAACATTCTAGATGTGGAGGAAATGACATTTAAATATAATTTCATTCTCGAAAGACATATCTCGCATTGACACCACCAGCATTAAGCACACTCCAAAAGGCTTAGCCTAGGCTAGGTCCCTGCCTTATTCCTTTAATTCGTCATTTACCAAATGGACCAAGCACACGTAGAAATATTTATCAACATCTCTGTCCACATAATCTGCGATTTAAACAACTCATCAACTTCTTATCTCTTTCTTTCAGGCCCATACTTAACCCAAAGACCACTCCGGGGAGAGACCAAAACAAAGGAGGGGTAAATCAAATAAATTAAATCAATCGTATCTACAATGCAATCAGGGACACTCAAAGCCTCATCCATTTGACATCAAACGAAAAAGAACAATCTTCCCATCCCTTGTCGCCGGCATCGTCGTTTTCGCCATTGCTGCGGTGTTTGTCGGTCGTGTACAGCTCGTCCAGCTTGAGCAACGATAGTCACAGCACATTTCCGTTTTCGTTCGTATTTTTATTGAATTCACGGAAGTTTTCCAATTATTCACCCAAGTCGCCCTGCCTATCGTAGAATCTCGGCCGCCGCCTACGCTGTGCGTCTACCCCAGCCACAGAGTCGGTATGATGCTGCTTGTGTCTGCTACCATCGGCGAAGAACTGGCTACGATGGAGAATGACTAATAGGCCGGTAATTACAGTTTACTGGATCCATCCATCCACTAGGAGTCCAACAGGAGAAAACAAAAACGAAAGACGATTATCAAATGAAATTATGCGGCAAATTGAATAAAGTGCACCCGGCGAAGGTGGTGGCGGGGTACGATGGTGAATTTCGCATTTGACTCGTTCGGCAGGGGGTGGAGATTTTGAAATGACATCTCGACTGTATGTCAAGATGTGCAACCAATTAAATCATCGCAAACGTCATTGCCATTGCGACCACAAGATTACTTGAATTTATTCTCCCTCCCCCCGCGCTGCACGGAGGCGCACGCCGCACCTCTGTCCGCCCCCTCATTGGGGCACCACTGGACTCTAAGCAGCTGTCAACGACGGCTGCCAAACAAGAAAGCGAAAAAAAAAACTGACAAACTGCGTTTGACAATCACAACAACACTGGAGTTGCATGTAATATAGATGGTTTTTGAGTAGCGAAGAGTTAACAAGCATCACATAAACGAACGACGAGGACCAATGACGATAGACTCATCATAGGCAAATATTTGCAGTAAGGCACACTTTTCACACCACTGGAGAGTCCAGTAAACACACAGCAACTAGAAAAAGGACAAACTGAACTTTACATTTGCATCCGGCATTTGGAGTGACGAACAAAGACACGACAGCACGTAGTAGAGTGGCGACCAGGATCAGAGGAGCACAATATGGCAGAGGTGAGTAACGACCGAACCCTTGTTCGGATAGAATTTTCACGCCCTCGCTAGTCAAGAAACAAAAAAAAGAATCGCTTTTCGAAGCAGTTTACGAATCGGGGGTGGTGTTCGTAAATTGAATTTACACTGGGCACAGGCAGTGGCGCCGTTAGCACAGAGACAGCTTTAAGATGCAAATGAGGTATAAACTCGTTCCGGTTGTGATGAAATTCCTCCCAGCCAAAGGGGAATCGGGGCCGAGTACCAACTGCCAACGAGATTGCGGTTACAAAGATATTCGAAGCATTTGCCGGGTGGGCGGATGAACGTTTTGTTATCTGTAGCGGTAGACTAGAGCATCACCTAAGGCACTCCACTTGACCCATATAGTTTGTGTGATAGCAAAAAATTCAATAAGCAACTTATGGTGGCTGCCGGTGTTCTTTAGGGGCTGATGCTCTCCAATTTGCATCTTTTCGTAGCAATGACGGGTACGGGTGAGGGGTAAGGAAAACAAAATTTCAATCACAATTTGCTGGAGGAAGGATGAAAGACACTCGGATATGAGTGCTGTCGGGCATTTCAAATTGGAAAATAACTATCAGACCGAAGAGCATGTCCGGGTGTAATGGATTTTGTGCCAGGTATGTGGTTGAGGGTTGGCGAATCAATCAGTCATCTTTGAGCTGTTTACCGGTTTTGCAGGGTTTCGCCTTAAGGGTGTTGGTTTGACCGAGATAAGCATTTAATTTGAAACGATTTGTTGGTGATTGACAGAAAATTTATCGAACTATTTTATTGTATCCTCTATCGATCGTTTTCCGAAATAAAAGAATACAAGTTCGAGATTTCCGAGAAACTATAGCAACTAATAAGTAACGCTTTCTGTGTTTATAATTTCTGTGTCTTTCCAGCTAAATTTTTGTTTTTACTGTACATACATTGTACACTTTCAATAAAACTGATGGATGTACCATGTTGTACCGTAGATTTTTTTACAATAACTTAAAGCAGGGAAACGCTGTCGCAATTGATCGTGTATATAATTGGAAACGCTTGCGTAATTTGCAATTTTTTGGAGTTTTTTTTTTACTCTGAAACAGAAAAAATTAACTGGTATTTTAGATTTCTCGCATTTAAGGATTAATGTAGTACAGTAAAAATAATTATTTCAGTTTTAAAAAATGGGGAAGAAATCTTCGTGCAAGCAATCATTGTAGAATATTACCATATTTACAACGAGATTGCAAAAATGCTTAAATGGTTTCCGATGTCGTTCATTATTTAGTAAAAGAATAGAACAATGCACAAAATCAAGAGAAAAGCAAGTGCTCGAATTTCAACAACTCACGAAGACCGACTTACTGCGCGTCAGACTAAGAAGTGTTTACAGAAAGCTTTCTGGAGATTCGAAAAGTGGACCATTTATAAACACTCAAAACAAAAGTTGCGTAAAGCTGGCCTTTTCGGACACATTTCACGAACGACGCCACTTTTAACTGAGTGAAACCAACAGGACAATGATCCCAAGCACTAATCTTCTTCTTTTGAGGCGCTACAGTCTGGGGTGGACCTGTGCCTCAACCAACATGCCTCTCCAGCCAGCACGGTCTTCCGCTAGCTGCCTCCAATTGCGCACTCCAAGTTGGTTGACGTCCTTCTCTACTTGTGAGCGCCATCTTGGCCTAGGCCGTCCTCTGTTGCGTTGTCCCAATGGCTCTGATTCGAATACTTTTCGGGCCGGAGGAGTGGTGTCCATACGCCCTACATGGCCTAGCCATCTTAAGCGTTGTATCCGTAGACGCATGTCCCTGTACAGCCCATAGAGTTCGTCGTTAAATCTTCTCCTTCAGATACCATCAACGCAAACAGGACCAAAAATCGCACACAATACTTTTCACTCGGAAAGACTAAGGGCTTCCTCACCCGCCTTTGGTAACGTGAGGGTTTCCGCACCATAGAGTAAGACTGGGATGATCAAGTTGTTATATAGAGCGAGCTTAGTCCTTCGAGAGATGGCTTTATTACTCAATTGCCTCTTGAGCCCAAAGAAACAGTGATTGGCAAGAGTGATTCTGCGTTTGATTTCGGTACTGATGTTGTTGTTCTTGTTTACCGCGGAGCTTAGGTAGACGAAGTCCTTGACTACGTCGAAGTTTCTGCTGCCTAGTGTAACGCTCTGTCCGAGGTTTTGATGTTATGTGTGCTTCCTTGATGACAGCATGTACTTAGTTTTGCCCTCATTTCAGCCGCTTCGGCTTCTATGCCAGCAAACGCCTCATTGACGGCTCGCTGTGTTCATTAAATCACGTCAATGTCATCAGCTAGCACTTGAACTGATTTGTAGAAGGTCATGTCTTCCGCGGCTAACGCCTCATTGACGTTAGCGGCTAAAAAATTAAAAAAAAAATACCAGCAAACGCTTCACTGACGGATCGCTGTGTTCGTCAAACGTGTCAACGCTTCAGTGTAAGCTACCAATTGAGCTAACTTTTGGAAGATCGTGTCTCTGGTGTTGACTTGTGATTTACGCACGATCTTCTCGAGGATGGTGTTGAATAATTCACATGACAGTGCATCGCCTTGCCCAAAACTTTTTTTGACATTGAAGGTTTCGGTGGGTTCGTTACCGAACTTGACGAAGCAGCAAGAATTCTGCATCGTCATCCTACACAACTTGACGAGTTTGGTAGGAATGCTAAAACTAGACACGACACTGTATAGCTCGGCTCTATTCACACTGTCATATGCGGCAATCGGAATCGGAATCGACGAATAGGTGGTGAGTGTCAATTTGCATTTCTTGGGTCTTTTCCAGGATCTGCCGTAATTTGAATATCTGGTCTATTGTGGACTTCTCTGGCCTGAAACCACACTGATAGGGACCTATCAGGTCATGGACAAATGGTTTCAGACGCTCACACGATACGGCAAAGAGGATCTTGCATGCGATGTTGAGAAGACTAATCCCTCGACTGTTGGCGCAATCAAAGGGGTCTTCCTTCTTGTGGACCGGGCAAACGACGAGATTCCACTCATCGGGCATGCTTTCCTCCGACCATATCTTACAGATTAGCAGGTGCATGCTCCCAACCAGGTCAACTCCAGCTGCTTTAAATAGTTCTGTGGGCAGTCCAGTGTCGACCATATAGTATACCTATTTTGCGTGTTCGGTGTTTTGCTTTCTGCTGTCGAAAAAAATGTGGCAGCAACGTTCGTTAAAAAATGTATACATCTTGTGCAAGAAAACGTCGCATGAGCATCGCTCAGGAATTGTTGAATGACGTCAACGACGATCCGGATTTGGTAAAAATGACCATAATTGGTGACGAATCATGGATATATAGTCCAATTGTCCCAACGGCAGAGCCCAAGAGACCCAATGACAAAAAGTCACGCCGAGTTTGATCAAATGTGAAGGTTCTGCTGACTGTTTTGTCGATTACCGTGGCGTACTGCATCAGGAGTTCTTACCACTTGGTCGTGTGGTCAATAGGGAGCGAAGCAATACGAAGAAAAATTCTTGAATTTTGGAAGAGCATCACGATAGAGCACCCGCTCACTCGTCATTGCTTGTTCGTAATTTGTTGGCCAAGAACAACATCGTTATCATGCCTCAGCCATTGTAATTAACAGATTTGGCAACCTGTGAATTTTTTCTGTTTCCAAGATTGAAGAGAATCATGAAAGGACAGCGTTTTCGAAAGTTGAGGAGACACAAACCAAATTGCAGAGAAATTCAAGGACATACCAAACAGAGCTTCGAGGATTCCAGAAACACGCTGGCACAACTGAGAGGGACTACTTTGATGGAGACAAACATAAAGATACATAAAGAAATATTTTTTCAGAAAAGGCCTCGTAAATATCCATTCTGTTATTTTCAGGAGGTTTTTCCTCCTCAGTGTCCGCCGTGGCATAGTGGGTAGAGTGAAATGCTCACACGCCGAAGGGTCAGGTTCGATTCCCGGTTGAACACCTCGAATTTTTCACGGCACCACCTACTATATTTCGAGTTGCTGACAATGCTCAAAGAGTAATAACTGTATAAGAAAGCTTCTCAAATTTCGCCGCTTGGAGTCTGCATAAAACTGTAGGTTCCTTCTACTCGTGAGAGAACAGTAGCGCACACAACACGAGTAGTTGGTAAGCAAGCTACGCCCTGGTTCCTCTCTGGACTGTCGCGCCATACAATTATTAAAAAAAATAAATTATTATTTCTCCTCCTCAATTGGCCCCAAAGTCCTTAACACTTCAAAGACGAACTTCATTATTTGTACAAAAGAACTGTACATTCAGTGCCAAAAGAAAGCAGAATGGAGAGTGTTGTTGAAGTTCCATTGAGCACAAAATTCCAAATTATCTCTCTCCCCTCAATAAAAATTCAGAGTAACTGAATGAAAACAAATAAGAATGCCTGCAAGTTCAAGTTTCTGCAATTATTCAAACCTTAAAGTATATAATGGTATTTGGGTTGTAAAACTTTTCTAAATCGAGCCACATTCACATACGTTCCCGTTTGTGCGTTCGCATTTCGAAACATCCGAATTATGGCCCCATTAAAAGTTATGGAAGTGCTTTGCATTAGGATCGGCATTAGCACCTTAAAAAATTATCCTTTATGCCGTCGAAGAGTCGTAAAGAACCACAACAAGTGAGACAAAGAAACAGGGTGCCTCAGTCACAAGCTACAAAGTAACCCTTAAAAAACAAGGATCAAGACAGAACTGAAAGCAGAGAAACATCCCAAGTCACAAATTAACTTTTGACGGCAGGGTGTGACACATGACAAAGGGGGTTGTAAATATAAACTTTTCTTTCTTCCCACCACTTCCCCCCAATTGAATTTTTTCGCAGATTGACGAAGGAGATGGTGTAAACTTTGGATGGCAGTTTGAAGAAAAAAAAGTCCAACCAACTCATTTGTCAGTGACGACGTTCCAATCTCTCTCCATTGACGCCACATCAAGGTTGCTCTAAAAATAGACAACGATGAAATTAATTCAAACGCCTCCTCCTCTCCATAAATCTTTGACCCTCTCAGTGTTCACTAATGACGGCCGAGTTTGCTGCGGTGCTGAACAACATAAAATTTATGCAGGACATCTTCATTTTTTGTTTGCTCTCCATCCGGAAATTTAATAGCTTAAACTTTTGCATCTCTCCCTTACCCTCGCAGCCTACACCAAGAATACTGAAAAAAAACTGATACAACAGCTTGACACGTTGTAAATGCAATTTTCCGTATCAATTTATTTCATTTAATTGGACATGACACACGCATTTGCATGCAGCAGCGGATTTACTCGAGAAAAATTAATAAGATTAAATCGCGGAACAACGACACTCAAATTTGATTAGACTGACGTGCGAAGATGTAATTTTCCTGTGTCCTGACAGAGAAGTGAACTATTTCATTTCAATAACAAAATATTGTTTACTTTATGCCCCATGCAAGCTCCACTTTTCCGATGAACTGCTGAGCCAGGACGAATTGAGTAGATACAGAGAACACTCAACAAGAGTGTTTGCCTTCTTCCGCGGAAAGGAATCACTTAAGCAAAACGTGAAGCCAGAGTCTGCCCACGCTGCGGTTCATCCTTAATTGGTTTTTAATGACACACACATCCACTCACTCGGCCGTCTGCTAATTAGAACACTCGCCTGCGGTCCTTTGTCCTTATTGGCAAACTCCGAAGCAATGTTACCACAATTAGGTTTTTATACAATTGCACGAGTGTTCTTCGTGAAGGACCAACCCCAAACGGTTCGGCGGCGACAGTAGGGTGGCAATCGCGTGCTACCCCTATTCCTGCGGTGTCATCAGTTAAACTGCAAATTATGGGGCGGAAAGATTGTCGAGCACAAACGAGGGCCGATGACGACAATACAAGTAGAACGTGGTGGATGTCGATGGCGTCGCATGGGTGGTTGTGACATCCTTTGGAGGGGTCGTTGCTTTGACGTTTGTATTAAAAATGTGCTTTTTTTTTTCCTCTGGCGATGTGTGTCACGGAGGGAAATTATTCTTTAGTCGGGTTTTTGGTTTCAGAGTTTTCTCTTGAATCGCGGAGTCGATTCAAGGGGGATAATCTGTTTATGCAGAGGTTACTTAGTGTATTCTTACGAAATGATTTTAATTCCAAGGTGTATTACAACGAATGAGAAATTGACTTAAGGGATAATGGATTATTCTTGTTCTTTTTTTTTTTTTAACTGAGTGTCCTTATTGGTGCTTTAAGGTTTGTAGAGGAAACCAAAGGAGATGTGAATGCTTATAGTGCATGCTACAACTCCAACGTGGTCAGCTTCTTCGGCAGCTTTGTGCAGCCAACCTATCAAATGGGATTGGGAGTTTTTGGACGATTTCTAACGACGAAATTTGAGAAGATTATCGTTGAGAAGAAGTGCTGTCAGAACTCGAAACAAATTGCAGGGTTCTTGGAATCAGATATATTTTATCAGCTGTACTTCTGCGGAAATGTGAACACTGAGAGGAAAGCTTTAGATGACTCACGAGTGATCATAATTAGTGGTGAAGAACGTAAGCATCAAGCGCTTTGAAGGAAACGTTAAATACTGTTTTGGAGGAAGCACTGTTCACAATATTTTTTTCAGAAAGAAGCGAACCACAATGTGAGTTCTTCTGCTTTTACAGCAAACAGGATAACGATTGAAGCTTCAAATTTAAGGCTGATTCTCCCGGCATGATAACAATCATGCACATTGCAAAGTTCACGAAATTCTTCCAGAATGTCTGAAAGCAGTGGAAGCTAGTGCAGTAAGCTTGGGTTTACGTCTAATATTTATCAATTCAGTTCGACTCCGGCAACCAGTAAACTGACAGACAGGTAACCATTTTACCGACTACGCTGATTTTGACTACAGAAGAAAATATAAAACACTAATTGCACATTTCCGTACAGCACGAACTTCTATTTCTTGAAAATACACGTAACTACCTGGTCCTTCGTTGAGTGTATCCCCATCTCGCCCATCATATAAGGAATAGATTCCCTCTAAGATTTTTAAAACCACCTCTGAGCTTGAATGGTATTTTTCCCATCAACACGAAATTCTGTTTTTACCATTGTTTTTAATATCGCAAAAGTAGCGTCACTTGAGGTACTGTAACATGTAATTTGAATTTGAATGTTTGCACTTACTTAATATAATAATAATAACAATTGTTGGCGCTACAGTCCAGAGGGGGACCAGGGCCTAGCTTGCTCATCAACTACTCGTGTTTTGCGCGGTACTGTTCTCTCACGAGTAGAAGGGACATACATTTTTTTTGCCGACTCCGAACGGCGAAATTTGAAAAGCTTTCTTAGACAGTTATTACTCTTTGAGTGTTTTCAGCAGCTCGAAAGAGGTGGTGCCGTGAAATATTCGAAAAATTGGTCTTGAACTGGGAGTCGAACGTAGACACTTCGGCGTATGAGCGTCGCACTCTACCCACTACGCCACGGCGACTACTTACTTAATATACTCGTATAATAAATATCTCCCTTCCGCCTTTTTGCCTTTTGAATTTTCCGGCTATGTACAAAGCGCTACAGAGTTCGTATCTGGCAATACGATACTGTATATCATTTGAAAGGTCTTGACATAACCTACAAAACGACACTATGCATGATTAGTTTGGATATTGCGTTCAACAGTTATAGACTTGTAAGCATGGAGTTCACTAACGCCGAAATTCGCGTCATTTTAAAGTTTTCCTTCGTGAAAGACAAATCCGCTAGAGAAACATTGCGTGAGATTAATGGCGTTTTGGGGGATGGTACTCTATCACTTCGAGCCGCAGAGGATTGGTTTCGACAATTCAGAGCCGGTGAAAACGGCACAATAGATATGCCAGCCATGAATACCAATCGAATCATGGAATTCATCGAGTTAGACCGGAATGTGGCAACTCGTGATATCGCCCAGGAGATTGGAGTTAGTCACCAAACCATTTTAAACCATCTGCAGAAGGCTGGATACCAAAAAAAGCTTGATGTTTGGGTGCCGCATGATTTGACGCAAAAAATCTTTCTGGACCGAATCAACGCCTGTGATATGCTGCTGAAACGGAACGAACTCGACCTATTTTTTAAGCGGATGGTGACTGGCGACGAGAAATGGATCACATACGACAATATCAAGCAGAAACGGTCGTGGTTGAAGGTCGGCGAATCGTCCCAAACAGTGGCCAAGCCGGGATTGACGGCCAAGAAGGTTTTGCTGTGTGTTTGGTGGGATTGGAATCATCCACTATATGCTGCTCCCATATGGCCAGACGCTTATTCTATCATCTACTGCGAACAACTGGACCGCTTGAAGCAGGCGATCGATAAGAAGCGTCCATAATTGGCCAACAGGAATGGTGTAGTGTTCTACCAGGACAACGTCAGACCACACACTTCATTGATGACTCGTCAGGAGCCACGGGAGCTCGGGTGGGAGGTTTTATCGCATTCACCATATAGCCCGGACATAGCGCCAAGTGCTTACCACCTGTTTCTGTCCATGGCGAACGCTCTTGGTAGTTTGAAGTTGAACTCAAAAGAGGTTTGTGAAAAGTGGCTGTCCGAGTTCTTCGCAAACAAGGAGGGGACTTCTACGAGGGGGTAGTATGAAGTTGCCGTCTAGATGGAAACAGAACAAAACGGCGCATATTTGAACTAAATCCGATCACTGTAACACTTTCTATAAAGCATTGAATGAAGAGCAAAAAAGCGGAAGATATTTGACAGTCTTATATTATGTATTTTTTGTTAGTGGCGCCCCCTAATAAGTCCGTCCCGGGACTTATTGAGTGATGTGTTAAAAAGAAGAAAAACAAATATTTGTGCGTAGACAATGTACGATTGGATTTGGACATTGAGGATGATTTGTATTGAATTCACTGACTTAGGCATTGTCAGCATGGATCAACATATTTCTCTGCCAACTATAACATTCCCTGAAACCTCAGCTTTTTTAGGCAGCTTGGCGCGGTTTCAGATTCTCGTACAATACAGAATCTTGAGGAGGTTGATCCCTCGATAGTTGGTGCAGTCAAAGGGATCTGATTTTTCATGGACCCGATGAACGACACTGATGCTGATGAGACTCATTTCTGGCTGAATGGATTTGTCAACAAGCAAGCAACAGTATGCATCTGCTTTACAAGACACCAGTCACCCCGAAAAAATGTCATTTGGCGTGGATAACATGCCGTGGATTCCATATTTTTGGTTGATGATGCGGATGAGGAAGCCCTAAGTCTTTTCGAGAGAAAAGTTTTGCGCGCGATTTTTGATCCTGTTTCCGCTGATGTCAGCTGGAGGCATCTGGAGGAGAAGATTTGACGATGAACTTTATGGGCTGTAAAGCGACATGCGCCAGGTCAAGCGCCTTCGGATACAACGCTTATGATGGCTAGGCCATGTAGAGCGTATGGACACTATTGCTTCGTCCCGAAAAGTTTTCGAATTAGAGTCATTGGGACAACGCAACAAAGGACGGCCTAGTTTAAGATGACGCACACAAGTGGAGAAGAACCTCAACCAACTTGGAGGCAATCAGCGAAAGATCGTTCTTGCTGAAGAGGCATGTTGGTTGAGGTCCAGGTCCACCCCGGACCGTAGCGATAAGTGTTTGTTTTTGAACTCAACTGCAAAGTACAGCCTTGGCCTATGTATGATTTCAACAAATGTGGTTAGGATGCTATTTCAAGAAAAGAAAACGTAGTCGCTGAGATCATGTGATCCAGCGCCTTCAGACTGATTTCTTTGGGGTAACGTGAGGTCATTCATGAATTCTAAAAGACGGTTATGATAGACGATCTCAAAGTCTATTTGGAATATAGAACAGCTAGAACTTCGGTAAATTTATGCGAAAAACTGATCGGCAAGGGTGTTCAACGACTGGACTGTTGCAAATGTGCCCATTACGGATTTGAGAAGGAAGTTAAATTTTTTACACAACCTTTGCCAAATGTTCTTGTACACATAACACATTGTTTTTTGATGTCTTAACCAGTTTTTATTTAATTTAAAAAACACTTTACAGACACAAATGTAAACAAAGAATGCAAAATAAACCAGCATTAGCCAAATGACATTTCCTCTCATTAAATGACACATCTTCGAGGCATTCTCCCTCTGATGGAATGTGTTTCATGTTATATTCCCACGTTGCACATCATGCCAAAGTGTGTCTTAACTTCACCCACGCCCTCGTGGCAGGCACACTGACAGCTCTAACTTATTCAACATGAATTAATTCACTTCAGCCCTGAAGTATTTCTACCTCTCTCAATGTGATTCTGCACCACCCTCGCCTGAGAACCCCTTCACTTCACTTGAAACACAAAAGAATCAATCAACACTTCAAGTGTGTACCATGCGAGTCGAGAAAAAAAGAATAGAAACATAAGCCGAACGCAAAATTGAATTCTTAATTGTTTATCTTAAAGGCGTCTCGGGGAAGATGGTTTGTTTGGTTTTCAAATATTTGGAGAAATCCCAATGAAAAATCATGTTTCAGGCTCTTAATAAATGAAATGGGAATAGGTCCTTAATATTCACTGGGAACTCATTGAGATCTCGTTTATTTGCTCTAAATGACAGATGGAACTCATGTGCACGTGTACGTGGTGGAAAGAGTTTTTTCTTTGAAAATCGTTCAGTTTTTATGCGTGAGTGATTGCGAAAAAATTTTATAATAATAATTGTTGGCGCTACAGTCCAATGGGGGACCAGGGTCTAGCTTGCTCATGAACTGCTCGTGTTGTGCGCGCTACTGTTCTCTCACGAGTAGAAGGGACCTATAGTTTTTTGCCGACTCCGAACGGCTAAGTTTGAGAAGCTTTCTTAGACAGTTATTACTCTTTGAGTGTTGTCAGCAGCTCGAAAGAGGTGGTGCCGTGAAATATTAGAAAAATTGGTGTTGAACTGGGAGTCGAACCTAGACCCTTCGGCGTGTGAGCGTCGCACTCTACCCACTACGCCACGGCGACCACTAAAAAAAATTTTGCACTCCTCTAATTCCTCACCTCCAATCACACCGTGACAAATAACGCGTTGCTATGTATTCTGAGTTGTGGTAATAGTCGCGTTACATGGAGGGAACACGGTTAATGAAAGGGTGCAAATTTGGATAATTTAAGATTGATTAGAAAAGTGGTTTTGTTAAAAATTCAATTCGCTTGTTTCCCTTGTTTTATTACAACTGGTCGCAAAATTTGTCATACTTCCACAGTGGAATCTATTGGGTTTTTTTCCTTGCACAGTTTCGAGCCTCGTTTTCCAATACGTACAGTGAACCGAAAAAATCTGGGACACTTTTTACTTTCAAATTCAGCTTGAAATATCTCAGCCATTATTTAATATATTAAAACGAAATAAATTGCATATGAAACTGCAGTTTAATACGGTTTCAATAATCCAAACACATTTATTGTTAAATTTTTTTATTTTAGCAACTAAAGGTTTAAATCAAAAACAGTGCAAATTCATCGGGAAAAAAAACTGGGACAATTACACAAAAATGAAAATAATTATTTTTTTAATATTTTGTGTGTTGTTCTTTTTAACTTCCTGCAATCTTCTGTTCATCGATCCGACCAGATTTTTTCTTACAGACGATAAAATTTTTTGCCATTCTTCATACAATGCTGTCTTAAATTCTTCTTTGGTACAAATGGTTCTTTTTCGAACTTCCTTTTCTAAAACAGCTCAAAGGTGCTCTATGGGATTAAGATTCGGACTTTGGAGGGGGATGCGGCAACACCTTTTTTATGTTCCAAATACACCAATCTTGTGTTATACCGTCTGTGTGTTTTGGATCACTATCATGCAACAGCATTACACCCAGCTTTAGTCCCAATTTGTCTTTGGTTTCGGGGATACAACGTCTAAGGATATCAACATTTCCAAACTTTGTTAAATTTTCTTCAATTACATGAAGAGAACCAACTCCATTTGTTGCCATTGAACTTCAAACCATTATGTTCCCACCACCGTGCTTAACTGAAGAAGTGACATTTTTGGAATCCAAAGCAGTTCTGTCCCTCCTCCACACAAAGCGTCAACCATCACTACCGGAAATATTAAATTTCGATTCGTCACAAAAAAAAAAAAATACTTGATTCCAGAACTCATTTGTCTTCTGCACCTACTTCTTGGCATACTCCAGTCGTTCTTTTATGTTTCTTTCTGATAAGGCCGGCTTTTTGCGAGGTGTGCGGACTTTTAGATCATTTTTATGTAAAATATTGCGCACTTTTTGCGGATGAACTTCTACAATTTTGCTTTCTTCAAAGTTTTGGCAATTTCCACAGCTAATTCCTTCGGGTTTCTATTTACCACTCTTAAAATTCTTCGTTTACTTTGATGCGTAGAAATTTTGGAAGGCCTCCCACTTCCCGAAGCGCGATAAAGAAAACCGTTATATTTAAAAGACCTTATAATATTGAAGACTGTTGATTTAGGTTTGCTTACCACTGAAGAAATATCGCGAATATTATAATTTTGTTCATAATAATCAATTATTAGAGCTTTCCTATCACGAGAAGTCTGTTTATTTTCCATTTTTTCAACAGCAAAATTTAATTACACGAATATGCAATTATAAAAAACTTGACAGAATAGCGGAGGTAATCTTTGATCAAAGATAAGAGCAGCGGTCTGGTCTTGGAAAACAAGTGTCCCAGTTTTTTTCCCCGATGAATTTGCACTATTTTTGATTTAAACATTTAGTTGCTAAAATTAAAAAAATTAACAATAAATGTGCTTAGATTACTGAAAACGTATTAAACTGAATTTTCATATGCAATTTATTTCGTTTTAATTTATTTCAAGCTGAATTTGATGGTAATAAGTGACCCAGTTTTTTTTTTTTGGTTCACTGTATGTGAATCGCAGTCTCGCAGCGTAGCAAGGATCTAAATTTCGCAGTCAAGTAGGGCGGAGGTAGATAAGAACTGCTTCTGCACTGATGTAGACGGTAATGTTACGGCTGAAAAAATATGGCCTCACGTCTGATCAGTAGAAAAGAGTTTTGGTGTCATTTGCCTAATTGACACAAATAAATGCGGGTACAGTACTATATATGGCGTTATTTTACTTTATTTTTATTTAAATTTTAAGATATGAGATAACTGGCACGTTGGTCGGTGATCGCCTATGCCTTTTGAGTCTTCCTGTTTTGTTAGTCGGGTTGTGCCATCAAAGCTGAATGAAGTCCGACAACGACAAGAACATCCTTGCGCATGCACAAAAATTTAAAAAGAAACTCAATTCACCTTTTTGTTGGTGTGGTCTTGGGGACAAGAATTCAACTACCTTCTTCTTTCTTTGCAATTTTTTTCCTTTATTCCCAAAGCTCAACTCTCTCACAAACAACCTCTCCTATGGATTATTTTCCAATTTCTCAATTTCTTTTCCTACTCTGCAGAGTGTGACGAAGCGCTGATTTAATAATAATATAATAATTGTTGATGCTACAGTCCAAAGGGGGACCAGGGCCTAGCTTGCTCATTAATTACTCGTATTTTGCGCGCTACTGTTCTCTCACGAGTAGAAGGGATTTACTGTTTCTTGCCGACTCCGAACGGCGAAGTTTGAGAAGCTTTCTTAGACAGTTATTACTCATTGAGTGTTGTCAGCATCTCGAAAGAGGTGGTGCCGTGAAAAATTCGAAAAATTTTTGTTGAGCCGCGAATCGAACCTAGACCCTTCGGCGTGTGAGAGTCGCACTCTACCCACTACGCCACGGCGACCAAGAATCGTTAATTTAGCGGGATTAAATTAATAGCGCTCACAAATAAATGTTTTTGTTCATGGTTGTTGGGTTTTTGATTGAAATTGTTCACAGAATGCAATGCAATAAATTATTTGAACATTTGAGCATATAACATATTTCGACAAAAAATAACACATAAACACACGCAATTTTCAGCTTTGTTGGTCTTTTAGTATAACCAAAAGTTGTAAGACTTCATGTTCAAGAACACTTTTTTTTTTGGGAAGGCATCTTGAACTTGCTAAAAATGGATCAGAGGTCAAAAACAATCTGTTTAGAAGGTCAGTTCGTATCTTTACGCGAAATTTTCCTGAAAAGTAGTTTCCTAAACTTCCTACTTTCCTTGTTTCTTGCTTCTTGCTCTTCTTCCGAATGTTATCCGATTGGAAGTATACGAAAAGAAATTATTTGTTTTCCATGAAACAAGACTTTATGTACACTTACTAGCATATAATACCAGGCATAATTTTTAAGATACAGGTCACTTGTTTCCCTTGCATAGCTCTCAAAAGCAGTTCATCATCAATTGGGAATCCAGGCCTAAGAGCTTCTAAGATGACATGAAAGTTTTTGATCATTTCCCTATCACTTCCTGTAATTTGTGTCTCGGTTTGGAGAACTCATTGATAGTTCTTTCACTACGATAGCGGTATTTCTTTTTCCGTCTTTTCTAAGTTTTTTTCAGAATCTAAAATGGTTTGTACTTTTCTTTTCTTGTATTTTTCACAGCACTTATCAACGATTTTTCTCGGTCTTCCTACTCTAGTAGAGTTAGATGAGGAAGGTATTTAATCTAAAATATGTTCTGGTAGTATTAGGGTTTCATTTAGCCATACGCAATTTGTATTTTCGAAGCGAGGGTTACCATTTTTATTCGAGATTAGAGAACAAAAAAAAATATTAATCGTCGAAAATAGCTTTATTGTTTTTCAAAATATTCTCCATTAAGATCTAAGCACTTTTGCATGGGTTTGAACCAATTGTCGAAACATTGTGTTCACACTTTTCGTGGTGAAGAGTATAATCTCAAAAATGTCGAACTTTGCGATAGAGCTGGCAGTTACCAAACTGCCACACTAGAGTTGCCCAATTCCGAAATAAAAAATTCAACCTTCGTACATAAAGTTTTTAAGGTTGGTTTAATTGACTTTCATTTCTGCCTCGGAAAATGATATACAGGTAACCCTCCTATAACGCGGTACTTCTATAGCGCGATTTCGCTACAACGCGGTTTGCGAATTGCGGAATGTTTCCTATAACGCGAATCCTACAACGCGATTTTTTAAATACATATTCTATAAACTTTTAAAACTGGCGAAGGAGTTGGAAGAGTATGTTTTGGAAAAAGATCCTCTAAATAGTAGAGCAGAAATGTTCAAAAGAAATCTTGAACATGATTTATCTGCCTACCAGGAAATCTATAAAGATTTACGAAGTAGGACAAAGCAGACATCAATAAAAGATTTTTTAAGACCAGCAATAATAGCTGAACCGGATCAATGTGATAGTGGGTCAAGCTCGGATTTTGAAATAGGACGACCAAGAGCAAAACGTTTGAAGCAAATTATAATAAGCGAGGACGAGGAAGCGGATTTGTAGAAGGTTGAGATTTAAAATCTTCTGAAATATGTAGATTTGAAAATCCGTGTCTATTTTTCCCAGATTTTATTTTCCTTAGTTTTATGTTATTTAAATAAATGAATTGCTTTTTTCTGGTTAATTAAATGAATTAATTTATGTTATTATGTTGAAATAGACAAATAGAAAAATATCTTTGAAAAAATAATATTTTTTATTCGATGAAAGGTCTAATATAATTAATTCGGCTGAGAAAACTTGAACATGTTACTTGCGTGATATTGTATAAGAAAAGGAAAAATGGAGGAAAAATGGAAAAAAAAACGATTTTCCTACAACGCGGAGTTTTTCAGGAACCAATTAACCGCGTTGTAGGAGGGTTACCTGTATTTAAAAAAACCCATAACAAAACAACAGCAGCATCTAAGCGCTTGATTGTGACTTTAGAAATACATACATACATCAAAAACTTATTTTTTTCGTAATTTTGGGTTCCATCCTCAAGATTGAAAAATTTACTATGGGTGTCGCTCTTGTTCGCAAAGAGTGAAAATGCAGTTTTATTGCTAACAATCACATCTTTGCAACAAGTGAACAATTAAACTTTTCGTCCAATGAACACAAAAAACACATATTTTACCTCTAATTTCTCATTTCTTTCTCCCCTAATATGGACAAAAAACACTTTATATATTGAAACAACCTATTTTTATATTCAGCGAGAATCTACTTGCTCCAAAAAAAATTCTAGAATCGGTACACGAACCACTGACAAAACAAAATAAACACATGCTCCTCAGATTGACTTTCTTATTTAAGAATTAATTTACATACAATTTAAACTTTGCGATCAGTTTTTTTGTTATTGCACTAGCTGTACAAAAAAAAAAAAATTACACAGTCATTACGTGGGCGGTTTAAGCTGTGAAAAAAGTTGTTTTTGTTTAATTTTGAACATGCCATTGTTTTGAATTAAATCCGGCAAAATTAGCGATTCGCCACACTGTGCTCTGGTAAGGGGCACAGTCCTGGCTGATCATTGATGAAACTCGCTTTCCCCGTTGGCCTAAGTGATAGATAGTTACGGTTTTCCCATCAACCAACTATCGAATTAGACCCGCAACTAGTAAATATTCCAAACAAACACCCAATTATACAAAATAAAAAAATAAATAAAATTCGAAACCGTACAATCGGAATGCGATCGCCATCAACTTGAGCAGTCGTCTCACTCAGAAAATTCCTTGTGTGAACGAAGAACTTCCTTTGGCTGCGACTCCCGATATCTGGAAAGCATTGCCAAATTGTATGTGTATGTATTGTTGTGGGTTTAGAAACACTGCCCTTAGAGTCGAAAACTGGTCCCTTGCAATAATAATAATAATTATTATTGGCGCTACAGTCCAGAGGGGGATCAGGGCCTAGCTTGCTCATCAACTACTCGTGTTGTGCGCGCTACTTTTCTCTCAGAAGTAGAAGGGACCTACAGTTTTTTGCCGACTCCGAATGGCGAAATTTGAGAAGCTTTCTTAGACAGTTATTACTCTTTGAGTGTTGTCAGCAGCTCGAAAGAGGTGGTGCCGTGAAATACTCGAAAAATTGGTGTTGATGTGGGAATCGAACCTAGACCCTTCGGCGTGTGAGCGTCGCACTCTACCCACTACGCCACGGCGGCCACGGTCCCTTGTACTATCAGGCGAAAACCTTAAACTCACTAAATGATAAATGAGAAATCTCACAAAGGTAATATGCAGTATTCAGACTGCATTTTAAATGAGGACCATCTATGCTTGTGCAGTAGCCTTTTAAAGAAATGTCAGTGTTTACAAGGCTACTCACTATTAAAAACGGAGCAGCCACGCATGCGTACTGTCCAGGGAACTTTTTCAAAAGTTTGAGAAAGTCATGCGAGATTTATACTTCCTTATATTTTTCCTTATATTTTTCCAAAGGTTGTTTTAAGAAATGGGGAACTTTGAAATGAGGTAAAATAAGAACGATATGTTTAAATTGGCATGAGATTCACTTCATTTGAAAGATAAACCTCTGGCATTATACTCTAAATTTGATTTCTGGAAAACTACCGCCGCGGCTCACACATAGTCTTATTTGAAGATCAATAATGTATTCCATGGCCGCCGTAGCGTAATGGGTAGAGTGCGACACACACACGCGGAAGGGTTAGGTTCGATTCCCAGCTGAACACATTAAATTTCACGCCACCACCTCTTTCGAGCTGCTGACAGCACTCAAAGAGTAATAACTGTCGCAGAAAGGGCTTCTCAAACTTCGCCGTTCGGAGTCGGCAAGAAACTGTAGGTGAGAGAATAGTAGCGCGCACAGCACGAGTAGTTGATGAGCAAGCTAGGCCTTGATCCCTTGTGGACTGTCGTGCCATAGAATTATTAATTAATTATTCCATCCTTTGCGCCGAGTATTATCCTCCAAGTGGTTTCGACTTAATAGCAAAGGCTAGCAACCTATCTTGTCCTCACAGAAAATGTTTAAGCGGCATCGAATCGTTAGATCTTGGAGGCCAAATCACAGATCTGTTACGTGAAACTATGAGGTTGCCAAACGTTTCCTTTAATAAATCAATTGTGACACGAACTGTGTGGCACGCTACGTCGTTTTGATAAAACAACCGCTCGTAAACATCATGTTCATTTTGATGAGCCAGGAAGTATAGCTCTATAGCAGTCGACTTTGGCGAGAAGCAATTGAGTAATAAAGCCCTCTCTCGAAGGACTTAACTCGCTCTATATAACAGCTTGATTATCACAGTCCCACTCTATGGTGCGGAAACATGGACGTTACTATATGTGGATGAGGAAGCCCGTAGTCTCATTGAGAGAAAAGTCTTGCGTGCGATTTTTGGTCCTGTCTGCGTTGATGGCATCTGGAGGAGAAGATATAATGACGAGGTTGACGAGGCGCTGTATAGCGACATGCGCCTGGTCAAGCGTCTTCGGATACAACGCTTAGGATGGCTAGGCCATGTAGAGCGTATGGACACCAATGCTCCGGCCCGAAAAGTCTTCGACTCTGAGCCATTGGGACAACACAATAGAGGACGGCCTAGGCTAAGGAGGACCTCAACCAATTTGGTGTTCGCAACTGGCGGCAGGTGGCGACAAATCGTGCTGGCTGGAGAGGCATTGATCATTGTGCTACCAAGTGGAAAGAACCTAAAACCAGCTGGAGCCGATAATAAAGTTTAAAATGTCGGCGGGAGGGGTTTTATTGAGAAAGACTCACCCTAAGGCGAACAACAACTCACGATTTCTAGCAAAGTCCGATAAATTTCTTGTGTTTTTGTTCAAATTAGGATTAAAATGAATTGTTTCTTGCAAATTAAACCATTTCCTTTCCCAATTTAAAACTGCCGCCTCCTCAACACCTTGAATCTGTATCCTTGTGAGGAACCATAAAGTCCTACCTCGGCAAGAGCATCTTAATCGATTTCGTTTTTTTTTACTGTCCGACTTAATGAGCTCTTCAAACTTCTGCCAACTGAACGTCAGTTGTCCTAGTCCACACTCTTCCAATGCTCAATTTTCTTATGCTATTTTCAATTAAGCACTGAAATGTCCTTAAGATAAGGCACAAAAGAATGGCAATGTCAGTTGTTCATATTCAATGCCAGCAAAACATCGATGATGTCGATGGTGATGACTTCCTCAAGGCGTTTCTGAAGAGTCTACGAATGTGCTCGAGCACGCTCTCGTCGCTGAGATGATGTCGCTGTGTATGCATGTGGGTGTTGTGCTTGTGGGAATGTGTCCTTTTTTCCTATGTGCGCTTGCCTTCTGTTTATGCTGATGAGCATATCGTCAGTGACAGCCATGGCTGGAACGTTTTTCTCCTTAAGAATCTTGAATATTTTTAGAATTGCTCACCCAGTTGGAAAATCCACGCAGTCCGCTCCAGCATCTCAATGACAATACCCACTGACGCACTTTCTGTGAAGCCCCTCGTCGTTGGATGGGTTACAACTTGGCAACAAATTCGCGACGCATCAAGTGGGCTGCCTCACCAATCGGGTGTCCCAATGCAGTTTGCGTGCTCTAACCGCATTCAATTGCACGCGCCGCATGGCTGTGGTTGAGAAAAATTTCACAAAAACATGAAAACCACATGCGAGGGCATGCACGAAGTCAGAGCACACCACCACCGTTGTCGGAGTCCAGCGAAGGGTTGATGGTGTTGTCGGGGGAATGCATTCTAACTGGGGAACAATCGACGTCGTACCTGAACGCCGGGTCTGATTAATAGTTGAAAAGTGCTGGACAACGCCCCAGTGGCAGGTCACATATATGCCAGCACCCAGAGGAATTGTTTTAGTGCCTCATTGTGTTGGGACACAACGTGGCAGCCACAGCACAACAAAGGGCGACAAACTTTTACGCCCACTACCTCCGTTCCCACTTACGCGCCATTAGTTCTATTGATTGGGAAAGTAATCCCAACGTCATTTTCGCTGGTGGGACGTCGGCCGGCCATGAGGCGACCAGCGGTGAGGAGAAAATCAATTTGGGCCGGTGAGACAAAGTTCTCATAAGTAATTATGACCATTACGACGGCGGTATTGGGAGACAAAATTTGTGAAAAACTCTCTCAACTTTGTACATATTTATGGCATTCTTTCTTGTTTTTCTCTTTCAACAGCACAGTGGCGGAAAGTTTCCCATGGATTCCCGGAAAGTTTTCCTTTCCGGTTTTCTGAGTAGGGGAAAGGTGTGTTTCGCTGTACCAAAACACGACCGAGGAGCTAAATTCGTTGAATACAAAACGCGCGCAGTATTGGCATGGAGTAGACAAATGGGTGCAAGAGCGTTGCACTTCTATGCTGCAATTCACGTTGAAGAAGACTGAATGTTTTGCTGCAACTTCAAGGGACGTCAGTGGAAAGTTTGAATGTTGGGATGTGCGAAGCGTTCGCTCGTGAAACCAACTTCTAGTGCATTTAATGAAGAAGTCAAGTTGTGGCGTGTTCACTGGAGGACATGGGTTTATGACACTGATTTTTTGTGGCTTCAAAACAAATACCAACATAAACATGTCATATCCAAACTCAGATAACAACAATGTTCAAAACAGTTCTTCGACTCTTAGTTTGTTCAAAGAAAGGTGAATTTTCATTTCGCGGACTACCTATATTTGATTATCGATTTTTTTGATTTTTTTATGTTGGTACATTCGTCTGGAAAATATGTTTACAGTTTTAATGAGAGAGTTTCTTGTGAGAAGCGATAAAGTTAGACGTGTTTTGCGTGTTCGTAGATGCACAGAAAAAATCTGAGCAGACAGTCACGCTGAAATTTCATCTTCGCTAACTTAATACGCCTCAGCTGATAAACTATACTTTCAAGCTGTCTCCAGCTGCCCTTTATAATTATTCGTTATTTCAGAATGGAACCCTTATAGCTTAAGTATAGTCCGATGAACATTAGACTGTGCTTACGCAAGTTTATTCTTCTTAGTCCGGGGTGGTCCCGGGCTTAACCGCTTAACAATTTTCTGTGAGGGCAAGATAGGTTACTAGCCTTCGCTGATAAGTCGAAACCACTTGGAGGATAACACTCGGCGCATAATTCCTACTAATCGTGTTTTGCGCGTTTCTATTCTCTCACAAGTAGAAGGCACTTACAGTTTTGTGCCGACTCCGAACGGCGAAGTTTGAGAAGTTTTTTCTGAGGCAGTTATTACTCTTTGAGTGTTGTCAGCAGTTCGAAAGAGGTGGTGCCGTGAAAAATTGGAGGTGATGAGCCGGGAATCGAATCTGTCGCACTCTACTTACTACGCCACGGCGACCACTCTGACATATGCGGCCTTAAAGTCGACGAATAGGCGTTGAGCGTCGTTCAGTACTTCTAAAATCTTTTTCAGGATTTGCCGTGAAGTGAAGTGATTTTTTTATATTGTGGACTTCCCTGACGCTTAAATCGAATCGATAAGGACCTGTTTGTCCTTGGTCTTGGCCAGTTTTAGACGTTTACACAATTTAGCAGAGAGGATCTTTTGCGTGATGTTGAGGTGGCTGATCCATTGATAATTCACGCAAACTAAGGGGTTTCCTTTCTTACGGATCGGATAAACGACAGTGAGGTTCCACTCATGGAGCAAGTTTTCTTCCGATCATGTCTCACGGATGATATGGTGTATCCGTCAAAGCAGGACATCTCTATAATAATTGTTGGCGCTACAGTCCAGAGGGGGACCAGGGCATCAACTACTCGTGTTTTGCGCGCTACTATTCTCTCACGAGTAGAAGGGATCTACAGTTTTTTGCCGACTCCGAACGGCGAAATTTGAGAAGCTTTCTTAGACAGTTATTACTCTTTGAGTGTTGTCAGCAGCTCGAAAGAGGTGGTGCCGTGAAATATTAGAAAAATTGCTGTTGAGCTGGGAATCGAACCTAGACCCCTCGGCGTGTGAGCGTCGCACTCTACCCACTACGCCACGGCTCCCACTCCCACCAGGGCATCTCTAGTTGCTTTAAAAAGTTCCGCGACAGCCCGTCCTCTGATGAGTCATATTAATAAAAACCTATTTCGTTGTTTGGAAATGATATTCGGATTCTACACAATGAACAGAGGATCCTTGATGTATGACAAAGTTAATAAGTCACGTGGAGAAGGACTTTCACTCGTCAGAAATGCTTTCTTCTGAGTCGCAGATGAGCTGATGAATGTGTCAAGCCAAATAACACTCAACTGACTTAAATCACTCCGAAGTTTGTTTTGGCGCCGTCTAGATCGGCAGTCTATCTTACATTAACTGCGGCGATACTTTTAATTGTGCATCCCAACGCTGCAGTCTTTACTTCGCGATTCGAACCCGACAAATAATTCTTCTACTCTTCTGTTCGCATACACTTTCAACTTTATTTCTGCCATAGATACCCTCTTTGAGCCTAACTTCGTGCTTTTGCGTTTGCTATTTCGTTTCTTTTCAAGAAATTGCTCTGTCCATGTTATCTGTGAGTAGTTCTTTTTCTTCAATGGCGCAACCGTCAAATGCCTTCCGAAATCTATTTTTTCGAATACCCGCGATGTTCAAAAACAAACGAGACGTTTGTTTGCATAGCTTGTTTTGATTTTGACAGAGGAGGATTTATTACATATTTAACCTCAATAGTTCGCTTGGAAGTTATTGGAGTTCACAACCATCTAGCATTATTTACCACGCTTGCTGCCATGGTGAAACTTGTAGATCAAATCATGGACTTTAGTTTCATGTTCCACATACGCCCTGAATCCATCGTGATACGAGTGGAGAGTCCCTGCTGCCTGGTAAAATTTATAGATCAAATCATGGACTCTAGTTTCATGTTCCACATACGCCCTGAATCCATCGTGATACGAGCTGAATGTCCCTGACGTATTAAGAACTTTGAAAAGCAATCAAAATCCGCTTCGACTAAGAGTTATTTGACAGGAGAGCGAGTGTCAGTATAATTTGAACAAAACACGAACCACGTCCGAAGTCAAATGATCTCGTGAATAACTTAGTAACGTGCTGTCAAGTTCATCGAGTAAACGTTACTTTCCTTTCCGGCGCCGCCCTCACAGAAACATACAAATAAAAAATATTTATCGAAATGTTCGTTTCATTTCTCCCTAACAAATGCAAAGTGATCTGTTTGCATCAATTCCAGTCGAAAACGGAGAACTCTCCTCTTCGCCAGAGGTTGATGGACACAGAGGTCACTCGTTTCGCTGTTTCGCTCTGTATTATGGCGATTAGTTGCAAAGTCATTGTGGTGACTTGCAGCAACTCGGAGTATGCTCTAATATCCTTACCCCACATTCAGATGGAATTACACGCTCATTCTCTCTCTCTCTCTCTCTCTTTGCCGTCTGCGCTTCAATGACAACCCTGAGAATAAATTATTCATTATTCACGACGTCCCCACAGAGAGTCTGATTGTTTGCTGTTATTCTGTTTTTTTTTTTATTTTTTTGTAAGCAAATATTTGGGGCATTACAACCGGCAGGAGACAAGGGTGATGGGGGACAGGAGCACGGCACGACATCAGCCACTTACCCTGTAAAGGAGGTAGACATATGTGTGTGTGTGTGTGTTTATGTGTAAGTGAGTGAATGTAGCAACGGGGCTGTGGATTGATTATTTCTTTTCAGTCTTTTGTTGTATTTCATATTTTCCCTTGCACACACAAAGGACGGGTAAAATCGATTTTTTTCTTCGACTTTCGCATTAGTTGTTGCTCTGTTGCAGCTTGGTGTGCATTGTCGTCGTGTGCTGGTTAAGGTCTGCGTTTAGGGCAACAGCGCACAATGGATACCCGAAAGTCATCAGCCTGACGGTAATTGAAAAGAGCCACCACACACACAACCGACCGAATTATCAGACCTCCAAGCACGACTCCATTTTGCAATCTCAGGCTCGTATTCACAAAGAACATCTCAAAGAGTTTTTGACTAATACTGCCGCTCAGGTCGAATGAAGTGCGCAACGTACAGCCTTTGTTGAATGACTCTGTCGTCGTGGCGATGGCACACTTTACAGGATCTCCCTTCGGCTTCTCGTTCTCGGCAGTATGTTAATCTTGTGCACTTCGCCACGCTACTCAGACGTTCCCAAGGATATGCGATGAAATGCGGGGAAAATTTAACGTCACTATGTCACACGGATCTGGGTTATTTGCTGCGGACCCCTTAGGGGTGCTACGGCAGACTCAATGGCAGCAACTGCAACGGAGCTGGGAGGAGAGATAGGCAAAAAAGCATTTCTTAAAACTGCTTCGCCGTGATAAGATATGGAACTCGACCCGGCCCTCGACTTGCTCCATTCCCCCAGCCGAAGGCTGGTGGTGCCGTTTATCTCGGCATTTGTTTATGCCGCCCGTTGGCGTCGCCATCCGTGTGCGGGGCTAGCTAGTAGACATTGTGGGCGGTACGGCTGCAGTGTGTGTCAAGGAAGTCATTGTTGACTCGGTCAACAGTTGGGTAAAATGAGGCAAACATGGATTTAATTTAAAGCGATACACTTTGCCAGTTACACGCGGTATCCTTGAGGAGGAGAAACGGAAAAGGGAGACTTGTGTGTAACTGCACGACCAGTATCGTCTTCATTAAATTGAAGCAGACGTGTTTGCTAGTTTGTTCTTTGCCTTTGATTTCTGTGTGAATTAGGGAAGGTTTTCTCGGGGATTGAACGGCGATTTTGGGTTCTCAAGAATAGTCCTTTTTGACTTTTGTTTACAAACACGCTGTGTGTCGTGTGAATTTCTGCGAAGTTCCTACCAATTACGAGGTGAATTTTACTTTTTCTCAGATAACATGTAAATATTTATCAATTTCTATTTCGCCTCCCTCAAAGTAGTCTCCCTTAAAGGAGTCCTCCTCGTATACCCGTATGAAGTGAGCGCCAAAATATGTCTCGATAGGGAACATTTGTTGGAACGAGCCCTTATTTTTTTTTTGTTTGTTTGCTATGATATCTGTAAAAAAATATTTAGTATACATCAAGCCATTGAACTGACAACATCATATTTTTTCATCGTGTTAAAAATGTCGAATTTTGTACCAGAAAGTGATGATTTGAGGAAAGCATTAATTTTTGTTTTCATTTGAAGAAAAGTGCTGCAGAGTCGCATCGAATGCTTGTCGAGGCATATGGTGATCATGCTCTATCAGAAGCAACATGCAAAAGATGGTTTCAACGGTCCAGAAATAATGATTTTGATGTGAGAAATGAAGAACGTGGAAGACCACCAAAAATGTTTGAAGACGCCGAATTGCAAACGATAGTGGATGGAGATGACACTTTGAGTCAAAAGCAAATGGCAGCAATGTTAAATGTTGCACAACACACAATTTCTGACCATTTAAAGGCTATGGGAAAGATCCAAAAGTGTGAAAAACGGGTGCCACATGAATTGACTGAAAGACAGATGGAAAACCGAAAAATCACAGTTTTGCTTCAAAGACACGACAGAAAATCGGTTTTGCATCGGATTGTTACTGGCGATGAAAAATGGATTTATTTTAAGAATCCTAAATGGAAAAAATCATGGGTTAATCTGGGACAACCATCAACATCGACTGCAAAACCAGATCGATTCGCAAAACCAGACAATGCTGTATGTTTGGTGGGACCAGAAAGGTGTGCTGTACCACGAGATCCTAAAACCTGGTGAAACCGTTAATACTGATCGCTACCGACAACAAATGATCAATTTGAACCATGCATTGATCGAGAAACGACCAGAATGGGGCAGAAGACACGGCAAGGTAATTTGGCTCCATGACAATGCACCTGCACACAAAGCAAAACCGGTTCAGGATACAATCAAAACACTTGGCTGGGAGCAGGTACCCCACCCGCCGTATTCACCAGACTTGGCTCCTTCCGACTAGCATTTGTTCTCATCGATGGGACACGCATTGGCTGAGCAGCACTTTGATTCCTACGAGGAGGTCGAAAATTGGGTGTCTGATTGGTTTGCTTTAAAAGACGAACAATTTTATTGGCGTGGTATTCACAAATTGCCAGAAAGGTGGTCAAAATGTGTAGAAAACAATGGCCAATACTTTTTGTTTTTACTTTTCCATTAATAATTAGTGTTTTATTTTCAATTCATACCGGTATACCTGGTAATACGCTTGTGCCAGTGTTTTTCCCAATCCTCGCAGATGTTCTGATATGCACTTTTTGGTATGATCTTGGGCTCTGTCAGCGATTCGGTTTGTATCACCTCAATCGTCGCGAAACCCCGCACAGTGGTGTCCTTATATGGGGAACGCGGAAATATATCTGTAATATTTGAACCCGTTGACCGATCTTGATGAAATTTGGAATTGAGTATTAGTACTGTAAGATCCTGATGTCCAAAAATGGTTAATATAGCATAAAGGATAACCAAGTAATCTTAAGTTAAAAAATTGAAAAACACACTTTATTGTTTAATTGGATGAAGAAATATTTAATAATTATTTACGACAGTAAATGTAGACTTTTTTTTATAATTGACGCGTGCAAAAGAGGTTGCGAGAACCCTTAAGTGACCGGATCAAGTCACAGCACGGGCCGAAGGTATAGAGGAAGAGAGGGAGAGGAGGTACCGATGCACATTGGTTTTAAATGCCTGTGGATTGTAATGAGGAGGAAAAATCGAGCTAGGAAGAGCATTCCAGATTCGTGTAGTGCAGCATTTATGCTATGCGGCTAAAGAACGAGTCTCTGAATTTGACTGTACGTCCGAAAGAGTGCTTGAGGGTGAATTGATGGGCATTCCTAGCGAGGCGCGTATTGCGGGTGAATTCTTGAAGGGGAGGAATGCAACTGGCTAATTCATCTGAGCATTTCTTGTTAAAATAGCGATAAAAAAGTGACAACGACGCGACATTACGTCGGTGTTCTAACGAGTCAATCGACTTCGCAATATTACTGTCACCCATAAGTTTTATCGCTCGCTTTTGAATTCTATCCATCAGGTGCAGGGAGGTCTTAGAAGCACCTGACGAAATAGGAGCGTTATACTCAAGTCTTGGGCGTATGTATGCCTTGTATATTGTAGCCAGATCAGAGGGGGTGAAGTACTTCTTGCATCGTTTAAGGAAACCTAGACATTTCGCAGCATTTTGGGCGACCTCAAATATGTGATCGTTCCAACTAATTGTTGGGTTGATACACATATCGAGGATGGAAAGTCTCTCGATTTCAACAACGCAAGTGCAGTTCATGGATAACGGCTGATTATTTTGTGATCGCTTTAACGACAGTAGACAGCACTGGGTTTTGGAAGCATTAAATTCCACTCCATTCTGATTTTCCCAATCGATTATGCTGTCAAGGTCGGAATTTAATGTGCTTAACATACGCTTATAAGAAGCAGACAAGTGTCATTTATAAAATTGAGGAAGAGTGTCGGAGACAAAACAGAGCCCTGGGGAACACCAGCATTAATATGGTGAATATCAGACTTGAATCCATCCAAAACGACTTGTATTGAACGCTTCGAAAGGTAATTTATAATCCATTGAACAAGAGACTCATCGATCCCAAAAGCACGCATTTTCGACAAGTGAGCCAGACACTGTCAAATGCCTTTGAAATATCAAGCGCAACGATCTTGCTTTCTCCTACATTGTGCAAAGATTGGTTCCACTTTTCAGTGAGATATGCCATCAGATCACCAGTGGAACGGTTGCTTCGGAAGCCGTACTGCCGGATTAGCTTTGTCCAAAGAGCTGACAGCTGGAATGTCATTGCAAATGAGCGTTGGGATCGAAGACGAGGCTGAATTCCTTATGTTTTTAACGAAAGACCAAAAGCTTCTGCTACCCTTGGCTCCAAGCAAAGAGGGAATACAAACATATATGGAAAAATTACATTCAATACTATTTATTGAAACACTTTCGTTATGAAAAATTGTAAATCCGATTTTAGTGTCACAAGGCTTGCGTTTTACTACTTAGTGGTTCATGCGCAAAACAAGTATTTGAAGGGAAATCATAAAAAAATCAAGCATAACGAGAATGCCAAAAAATACTCGAGTTTGCTCCACTTAAACAACTCGTTCTCTCAAAGTGCAAAAGTGTGTATTTTTTCTCGATAGAAAATACTTCAGTCAGTAAGAAGCACTTTTGCTATGCTACACCAAACGCAAAAGGCGTTCATAATCAAGAGCCTGGTATAGAAAACTGAGGGCTCAAAACGAAAAACATTTTGGATGCAGTTTAAAGGCTGAATGTAATAATAATAATTGTTGGCGCGACAGTCCACAGAGGGACCAGGACCTAGCGTGCTCATTAACTACTCGTGTTGTGCGCGCTACTGTTCTCTCACGAGTAGAAGGAACTTACAGTTTTGTGCCGACTCCGAACGGCGAAGTTTGAGAAGCTTTCTTAAACAATTAATACTCTTTGAGTGTTGTCAGCAGCTCGAAAGAGGTGGTGCCGTGAAAAATTCGAGTTGTTCAGCCGGGAATCGAACCAAGACCCTTCGGCGCGTGAGCGTCGCACACTACCCACTGCGCCACGGCGGCCAAGGCTAAATGTATATGCTTCTAAATAAATATAACATATTCCAAGGTGGCTTATTTTAAAAAATATATCACATCGAATTTTCTTGAAAAAAGCGTTCAATTGCTTCGTTTTCAAAATCTCAACTTTGAGCCGAAACTTAGTCGTACACCGAAACGGTTCAATAGAAGTCAACAAAGTTTTCGGTTTTTTAAAACCAATATCACTTGGCCGAGAAAATTATTTCACTTCACGTAGTTTTTTCCGCTCGGGCACCACTGTGCGCCGTTCTTTTATGCGTCTCTTCAATCTTGGCAACAGCAGGTTGACAAATCGGGTGAATACGATGACTAAGGCATGCTTACGATGTTGTTTTTGGACAGAAAAATTACGATCAAGCAACGAGGGAGTAGGTGTATAATCGTGATGTTTCCACTATTCCGGACGTTTTCTTCGTATTGCTCCTCTCACAAGCGGTGCATAACTTCAAGATGATACTTCTTATCGACCGTATGGTAAGAACTGCTGATGCACTACGCCCCTGTAATCGATTAAACAGTCAGCAAAATCTTTACGTTTAATCAAGCTTGACGTGTTTTTTTTGCCCTCTCCTGGTCTCTTTCATTGGGACGATTGGACTTTGGTTTCGATATCATAATCTTTTACCTATGATTCGTCATCAGTAATAACCCTTTTAAGCAAATCTGTATCGTCGCTGACGTCGTTCAGCAATCCCTGAGCAATTGTCATACGACGTTTTGTGTTGGTCGAAATTCATAAATTTTGGGACGAACTTCGCTGCCACACGCTACATGACCAAAAATTTCTACAAAAATTGCATGGCATGAGCCAACCGATACGCCGACGTCTTCAGTGACTTCTGTTATAGTGATTCGACGGTATGCCACCGTCAACATTTCAAGTATTGAGCACTTATTTTCATTTTTCACTCAAAATTTAAAGCAAATTGCTTGATTCATTCTTTCGACAACGGGAAATCACCAAACACTCAACACACTTTCTTCTTTTTGTGGCGCTACAGTCCGGGGTGGACCTGGACCTCAACCGCACTCAACACACGCCTTACTTTTATGCCGCTCGCAAACAGAGAAGTGTGTACCAACATAACAAACAAAAATCGATAATCGAATGTACGTAGCCCGTGAAATGTAAAAAATAATCTCATATTTTGAACAGCCTTTGTATATACCAGCAATTAGTCCTGCATTGTATTCAGTGTCCTCAGTAAGTCAAAAAAATGTGGTGGCGTAGAATCCACGACCCCAGTTACCACGAGTTATGATGGCTAACCTCTCATAAGCCAAATGCGACCAAAATTTCAAATAAAAGAATTTTCCTCATTTTTATTCGAAAATTCTCTCTAATGTACGTTTTAGAGTAACGGATAGCTAATGAGTGTTCCATACTAGCACTGTAGGTACATTATTGTTCCTTGATAAATGCAAAACATTTTAAGGTAAGTCTTAAACGTACTTTCTACAGAGTATTTTTGTTCTCTGGGTTGCGTATCACCTTTCGAATTTCGTTTTTGTTCCCAAAGCGGCATGGATGTATAAAAGAATACAAATGATTATTACTCAGGTTACTGTCAAATAAAATGTTTGAAGTTTAACTCTTTTCGGGTGCATTTCTTCCCATCAGACACACTTCTTCTTTTTACCCTTCCGCCAGTCAGTCTGTTCTCAGACAACAAAGCACTAACTTGTGGGAGATTTTCGTGATGGAGCATCGTCTCGTCAAGGAAGACCATCGACCTCAGAAACCGACGAACAGAAAACTGCACAAAATGTGGCATTGAGAAGGACGCAAGAAGTAAAGACGTCTTGCGTGCTGTATGTTCTTATAGAAAACGTTAGTGCAGAATACGTCAAAGAAATTATTTTTGCAGTCGAACAGGACAGTACACGTACAAATTAAATGCTTTTGAAAGGGGTTAACATTCTTTAAACTTCGATTTGTCAAGAAAAAGCGGGGATTGTTCCTTAACTTAATTTGATGGATCTGTATACACAGTAAGTGACAGTCCTACATATAAAAGGTTGACAATATCTCCTTTCCGCTTTTTTGCTCTTCATTCAATGCTTCATGAAAAGTGTTACAGTGATCGGATTCAGTTCAAATATGCGCCGTTCTGTTCGATAATCTGTTTCCATCTAATCGGCAAATTCGTAATACCCCTCTCGTAGAAGCCACCCTACTTATTTGCGAAGAACTCGGACAACCACTTTTAACAAGCCTCTTTTGAGTTCATCTTCACACCACCAAGGGCGTTCGCCATGGACAGGAACAGGTGGTAATGACTTGGCGCTATGTCCGGGCTATATGGTGAATGAGATAAAACCTCCCATCCGAACTCCCGTGGCTTCTGACGAGTCATCAACGTGTGTGGTCTGGCGTTGTCCTGGTGGAACACTACACCCTTCCTGTTGGCCAATTCTGGACGCTTCTGGTCGATCGCCTGCTTCAAACGGTCCAGTTGTTCGCAGAAGATGATAGAATTAAGCGTCTGGCCATATGGGAGCAGCTCATAGTGGATGATTCCCTTCCAATCCCACCAAACACACAGCAAAGCCATCCTGACCGTCAATCCCGGCTTGGTCACTATTTGGGGCGATTCGCCGGCCTTCAACCACGACCGTTTTTGCTTGATATTGTCGTATGTGATCTATTTTACGTCGCCAGTCACCATCCGCTTCAAAAATGGGTCGAGTTCGTTCCGTTTCAGCAGCATATCACAGGCGTTGATTCGGTCGGAAAGGTTTTTTTGCGTCAAACCATGCGGCACCCAAACACCAAGCTTTTTTTTTGTATCCCGCTTTCTGCAGATGGTTTAAAATGGTTTGGTGACTAGCTCCCATCCCCTGGGCAATGTCACGAGTTGCCACATGCCGGTCTAACTCGATGATTTCCATGATTCGATTGGTATTCATCGTCACAGGTCTTCCGCTGGCTGGCTTATCCATGATTTCGTTTTCACCGGCTCTGAATCGTCGGAACCATTCCTCCGCGGCTCGAAGTGATAGAGTACCATCCCCCAAAACACAATTAATCAGACGGAATGTTTCTCTAGCGAATTTGCCTTTAACGGAGGAAAACTTTAAAATAGCGCGAATTTCGGCGTTAGTGAACTCCATGTTTACACGTCTATAACTTGTGAACGCAATATTCAAAATAATTATGCATAGCGTCGTTTTGTAGGTTATGTCAAGGCCTCTCAAATGATATATAGTATAGTATTGCCAGATACGAGCTCCGTAGCACTTTGTACATAGCCGGAAAATTCGAAAGACAAAAAGGTGGATATTTGATATCAGATATTTGACAACCGTATAATAATAATAATTGTATGGTGCGACAGTCCACAGAGGACCAAAGCCTAGCTTGTTTATCAACTACTCCTGTTGTGCACGCTACTGTTCCCTCACAATTGGAACAGCAGCGCGCACAACACGTAAGTTATGTACACGAAGTCCTGCGTATACATGGCTTAAAAACTGGCTTTGAGCCAGAATAGAGATAACGTCTTAAACATGTTCTTCATCCGAATCCGAGGCAGCGTCTCTTCACATATCCTTCCTATTTTAATAACTAGATTTTAACTAAACAGCTGATTCGCCTGCAAACTGACAGTTCTTTAGCACATCCTTTTGAATTTAAAAATCCGTCCTTCCCCTCATGAACCTCGTTTAAACGTTTACACATGTTATACGTAAATCCCACCCTCCATCCGTACCCTCAAGTAACCAGAATTTGTCATTTTCCCCACAGCAGCAGACGAGAACTCCAAGTTCCTTACCCGATGATAAGGGAGCTTATCTCCGCTATTAATCATGTTATTCCTTCCGAGAATGACTTATCAATCAAACTCATTCCACAGCCATTTGCGAGCTCCCCACACACACAGTCCCATTATGACGGTCAATGTTCAAATTAAAGCCCCGTCCATCATCCCAGTATTTGATGCCGCATTACCCTCGGGTCTCATCTGCTCAGTATGCATGCCATCACTCGGTGTAACGAATAACAAACTCTGCGGGAAGGCAATTATGTCAAAACATGCCCACCTACATGATTCAATAGTTCACGAGCAGAGCCATGCACGAGTGTATTGCTTATTAAGCTGTCATTCATTCAATGCGAGTGCAGACACCGTCGAGGCGGGGGTTTATCGTTTAGCAGGCGGCCAGGCACTGCGGCTCGTTTCCAAGCTTCACCCCACTGGAGGCATTCTTCGTTCGTAGATCTCTCTCTTCTTTGAGAGGCACTGAAGGAGAAAATGTTTTCGTCGGTAGACTTATCAATTATCTCGGGCTTGAGAGAACTCGGTCCGGTTCTGTTTTAATTTGGTTTGGAAGAGCCACAGGCAGTGGTCATGGCGTTGGAAATGAATGTCTCTGCTGTGAAAGGAAATCAACTCCCAGCAGCAAACCGCAGAATTTTGTTTCGCTTCCAATGTAGTTCAAAAACTATCCAACAAAACCAGCCTATTCTTTGGATTCGGAATGGGTGGCCTTCGTGCGGCAGGGGAGTCGGTAGTTTCTACCCCCAAAAATTCAAATTCACACGTACTGGCCATCGATTTTGATGGCGGCGGTATTTATAGAGGCACGCTATACATAGCCGTGGTATTTTTGGAAATTCCTGCGTATGGCTCTGGAGGAGGACAATGGGAGACTAATGATATCCTGTGAAAGTTAATTTAAACTTTTTGCGAGAGCTCCTGTGACAAACGGAAATTTGAGGACTGCTGTGCTTGCTGCGATCCAGATTCTACAGGGTTCTGAGAGGCACTTGCAGTGTGGGTTGACGGAAAGTCCAGAGAGTGGTGCCAATGGAAACATGAAACACCGCAAATTGATCCTACATCCTGTTAACGTCAGATGTGTTAACGTCAGATGCCAAAAATAGTCCCAAATTGATGCTGCTCGAATTTGAGTGATTACGACGTGCTCGGATCTAGTGTCGCACGGGGTTTTCGTCTCACTAATCTGTGGGAGTTTTGTTTATTTTTGTACTTGACACGTTACAAATCATGGCCGTCTAATATTCACTTCTTTTAAGGTGCTCATGGTGCAGTATGTGGGCGTGGTCTGATATTGAATGTTCGTTGTTCATCAGAAATGACCAGGTTCGAGTTGATTATCTGAGATCGTCGCAGTCTTGGTCAGGGGCAAGGAATAGATGACTGTCTATCAAAGGGGGTATAATTTTGGTGAAAAATGTCTGTTTGTGAACAGGAAATTACAGCGGAGAGGAACGGGGAAGGTGTTGGTGAACCACTTAATTGTGTTCGACGGGATACCTAAGTATATTCGCTTTTCGATTTCGATTTTTTTTCTTGTTATATTGGTAAGTGTGACCGCCGTGGCTTAGTGGGTAGATTGCGAAACTCATACGCTGAAAGTCCGAGTTTGATTCCCAGTTGAACACATCGCATTTTCAAGGCACCAACTATTTCGAGCTGCTGAGAGCACTCAAACTTCGTCGTTTCGAGTTGACAAGAAACTTTAGGTCAATCCTACCCGTGAAGGATCAGCAGTGCACACCACACGAGTAGTTGATGAGCAAGCTAGGCTCTGGTCCCCCTGTTGACTTTCGCGCTATTCAATTTTAATGTTGGTAGGCATGTCTCACTTCTGTTATGTTGACTGTTCAGTTAAATTTTAAGAGTCGCTTAGTCTTTCGTCTTTGGACTTTGGACTTGGACGATTTTTATTTGGTCTGTTGACAGGGTCAATGTTGGTCGTCCACTAAGTAGTTTTATTAGAAAACAACAGATGATCTTTTTCAATATTTTCCCAGTCAAATTCGCATATAACCGCATTACCGTTATATACAGCACTATGCAAATTAATAACCGTGTTCAATTTTGTCACTATTATGCTAATTACTTTTATCTATGATCAGGCGCCTCATATTTATTGCACAACATCTTTATTACATCAGTCATAAAACCTATTAACAAGAATTTAAAATACGAATTCAAATTCAGTCATTCAGGAGCGTTTTCAAAATGGACACCAGTGTTTCGATTTTTTTGGCCTTAAACTACACCCACACCTATTATTTTACTTACTAAAAGAATATATTTCAAAAGTGCAGCATTGATAGAGAATTAAAATTTGTAGTTGTGTGCAACGTGTCTCAATAAAAGAATTGCTTTCCGGGGTTAAAACTTATAAATTTATAAGTGAAATTGTTGGGTAATAATAATAATTGTTGGCGCTATAATCCAAAGGGGGACCAGGGCCTAGCTTGCTCATCAACTACTCGTGTTGTGCGCGCTACTGCTCTCTGACAAGTAGAAGGGACCTCAGTTTTTTGTCGACTCCGAAAAGTGAAATTTGTGAAGCTTTCTTGGACAGTTATTACTCTTTGGGGTTGTCAGCAGCTTGAAAGAGGTGGTACCGTGAAAAATTCGAAAAATTGGTGTTGAGCTGGAAGTCGAACCTAGACCCTTCGGTGTGTGAGCGTTGCACTCTACTCACTACGCCACGGCGACCACATTGTTGGGTGTTCAAATAAAATTATCGCAAAAGCAAAAAAAATACGTTCAAAAGAAAGAAAACCCAAACTCTCCCCCGCCGATGAACGACAAATAGTAAAATTAGTCAAACGTAAACCGCTTATGAACGCCAGGAAAATGAAAGGGGAGTTAAATTTACCCGTGGCGACATCGTCAATAAGAAGAAGGCTGGTAAAGAAGAATTTACCTGCCAGAAGTCCCAGAAAAGTACCACGACTGTCAGAAATCAAACTACTAAAACGAACCAAATTTTCGAAAGAGCAGTTGAATTGGGAACTTTCTAAATGGCGCAATATATTATGGACGGACCAATCCCAAATAGTTTTATTTGGTACTCCTGGGACCAGGGCATTTGTCGCAGGCGAAAAAACAAAGAGCTTCAACCGGAGTGTACTATCAAGACTTTAAAGCACGGCTGATTAAAAATTAACGTATGGAGATGCTTTTCGCATTATGGTTCTGGTCCCATTGTTTTGATAATACCGATGATAACCGCGTTTATGTCAGCTTTACCATGCTACACCAAGCAGAATCGAATATGCCGCTTAGATGGATTCTACAGCAAGACAATGACGCCAAATATACGAGCGAATTGGTCAAAGAGTTTTTCCAAAGTTTTCCAAGTTGTGGCCGCCGTGGCGTAGTAAGTAGAGTGCGAGGCTCACACGCCGAAGATCTAGGTTCGATTCTCAGCTGAACACCTCGAATTTTTCACGCCACTGCCTACTTACCAAAACTCAAAGTGTAATAACTGTCTAAAAAAAAGCTTCTCAAAATGTTGCCCTTCGGAGTCGGTACTAAACTGTAGGCCCCTTCTAGGTCCACCATGATCCAAAGTTTTTTTTTAAAAAATGTTTCGGGACCTTCAGTTGGACTCACAGAAACTCTTCACAGAAATTGAGAGAATTCCAAGTAATCTTCGCCTGTATGCCCGTGCAATCGTTTACTGGTTTAACAAGACAGTCAATGCAGACTTCTTCCATCAGCTCGCAATTCTCATATGCCTAGTATTCCTTTGGACAATCGCCTCTAAGGTGGAGCCCATACGAAACGAATCGGCCTTTCAAAAGAAACTTGCTACTTTACCAAAGAGAAGCAGGCGCGGGCTAAAGAAGAAGAGGAAGGAGTAGTGAGGGACCTTCGACCTGAGCTGAAGGACCTCAGTCCGTCGCAGCGAATGGCACATGTTCGTAAGGTCGACTGCTTGTTGGGTCAAGAAGGTCTGTCGTGAAAGAACAATAGCGCGCAAAACATGAGCAGTTAATGATTAAGCTAGACCCTGGGCCCTCTTTGGACTGTCACGCCATACAAATAATCTGCGTGGAGACAAAATTGTCTCATGCCCTGAATAGTGCCTCATCATCTTTCACATGTTCGACGAAATGGGGATAATGAACTCACGAGAAACCTCTAGGCCGGTCGTTTCTTTGCCATCTACTCTAATTCATCAGGAGCTATTTTCGAGCGCAACCAGACGAGTTTATGAATTTGATGCAACCAACTCGACCTAAACCTGTCGAGCGGTCGCCTACCAGATGGAATTGCATCTAAAGCACGCCTCGAAAGTCGTAATGTGTGGAGGATATCAGTCCAGAGCAGTGTTGCCCATACGTTTTACCTGGCCCATGTCGCTGTACAGCTCATAGAGTTCGTCGTTGATTCTTCTTCTCCAGATATCATCAAAGTAAACAGGAGGCAAATCGCATGCAGGACTTTTCCCTGAACTAAGGACTTCTTCACCTGCCTTTATTAATGTCCAGGTTTCCCCGCCATAAAATAGGAATTTGATGATTAAGCTGTTATATAAAGAAAGCTGCTATATTACTCCATTTCCTCTTGCGGCCAAAGAAACAGCGATTGGCAAGAGTTATTCTGCGTTTGATTTCGGAACTGATGTTGTTGCCCCTATTTACCACGGTAGACGAACTTCTCGACTAGTTCGAAGTTTCTGCTGCTATGTGTAACGCTCTACCCGATTCGTCGATGTTGTGTGTCCTTCCTTGATGACAGCAATCACTTCATTTTTCTAGACCCATTTTAGCCGCTTTCGCTTCAATGGCAGCAACCAGCTCATTGACGGCTCGCTATGTTCGTCTAATCATGTTAATAGCGTCTTCGTAAGCCAGGAATTCAGAATTCAGCTGACTTTTGGAAGATCATGCCTCTGGTGTTGACTTGTGAGTTACGCCCGAGCTCGCGATCTTGTTCTTTCGTTCATTACCCAAGTTTCATGACCATAGGTGAGAATAGGAACAAACGCTGAGTTCAAAACCAATAACTTATGAAATCAAATTCCTTCTAAACATTCGTTCAACTTATTTTGCGAAATATCTGTGCCCTTGACAGTCTAGCAACTGCCTCAAATTTTCCTTAACAAAACAAAGGGGCAAGGAGCTAAGCTTCAATCAGCAAGCCCTACAGAAGCCATTGTTAACAGCCCACTTTCCTAAATTCCTGGGCCATTAGCCAGGGAACGTTCAGGAAGTAAACCATTTTGGATAAGAAAATCATCTCGTTCCACCTTAAGAACTCGCCTCGCATGCGTATGCTTGCATGAATCAGAATGAAAGAAAACTCTCGGACCCTTGTCAGAACCGATTTCCACAATCAAGCAACTGCAAAAAAGCATTCATCCTCAGCCCAAATCTTGCCACATCTCATCAACAGTACATTACCCATCATCTCTCAATGGCCGTCAAGAATAATCACCCGGGACATTTTCTTGAGATTTGTCCAAATGAAACCACACAAGCAAAAAATATTATAAACAATAATTAACTCAATCCCTTCGCATTCAGGTTGATTTACCGTCCCATCCACTCTGTCACCGACAACAGTCTTCCTTGTTCCGCGCCATGGATACTTGAGCTCAAGATTACCACCGAGACCGACGTGGATTGAGCACTTCCACCCCGTTTACAAAGTACATTCAACTAATTATAATGAACTTTAATTAAGAAATAAAAAATAACCACTGCGTCACCAAACGCTGGTGCACCAGTGAAACGTTTGACGTTTTAACTTTTACTGCACGGGACCGCCAACTTTGGCAATTAGAAGATCGAATAAGGAGGTTCTTCTTTGCCATGAGGACAAAATGCGGCGAGAAGAAATTTTAATTGGATTCCTCTCACTGGCGATGGAAATTCCGCAGGTTTAAGGAGAAGAAATTGACTAAAAGTCAATCAAAGTTTGACACCATCGCTGTCAACAGGCGTGCGTCATCGTCGTGCGCCCGCTTGGGCGGTCGTCTTGATAATTCATCGGAGTACTGACATTCCAAAGCATTTGGCGTTTTTAATTTTCCCGAGAATGCGTTTTCGGAATTTTTGGCTTTGTTTGAACTATGTACGGTCTCACACTGCCGGCGTGGATGCTCTGCTCTCACCCGTCAAAAAATACGCTCGGCCTTGACATGCGTGTCACAGGAAGTCAGCTGGAGTGTTTAGTTGAAATTTTCATTTCGCTAATGGAATCTGATTATGCTGCGGTTACGTAGATAAAGCACACATCCCAAACGTTTACCTGTTTGGTGTGTTGCTGCGTGCGTTCTACGAGCGCAAACGTGGGGGCGGGCGAAAGCAAGGTTCAAGCGATAAAGTCAATTTTCATTTTATAGCGGTATAAAGGAACATTTATCTCGAAATCTTATAATTTTCACTGTCAATGATAACGTATGGGGCACTTAGGCCACAAAGCGTGGAATTTGATATCAGCTCAGCGCCGCATTAGAGAGCCAAGCCAACGCAGCTGATACGCGACTTGACGGAAACACGCGTTGTAGCAGTTCAGCTGAGTTCTGTGTGATGATGGTCACTTACTTCGGCCGTTAAGCATCAAATTGCTGGGTGCGTGATAAGGCGTTGAGAACTGGAGCAAATGCTGTTTGGAGCCTATGAGCAGTGGCAGGTTTGATCCATTGGAGATGAATGCAGTTCAAAGCGACATCTGGAAGTGGTTTCTATTTATTGGCATTACTTGACGCTGTACGTGACACGACAAATGAGGAAATATTCTTTGACACCCAGCGCGGTGAGGCCTCCTTCAAGATGAATAGAATGAGGGAGTGAAGCACTTGTAGAGTTCATATGTTTCGATTATGACTACGACGAGTTTTACGAACTTGTTGACGGATAATTTGGGAAAGTTGTAAAAGGCCTAGGAAACTGCCCTTTTCGAGATGACTGTTCATTAGAAGACACAATTTATGTCACAAATGTGTCCGTCGTGATGTATGTCTTCTTTTTCTTGTGGCGCTGGGCTTCGTGATGTATGTCGTAAATCTGGTGGCATGTAATGATCCTAAGCGTTTTTAATGATAGAAGAAAGAATTTTGTTTTCTAGGTTAAGCTGAGAAATCACAGGGAAAATAAAATTCCACAAAGGATAAACTTCAAATGAAACTAAGGGTTTTCATATAATTTGAGTGAATTGTAGATGATATTTATGCAAAATTTGAGCAGTGGTGATGCCTTGGGCTGTGAAATATCTGTGCCCTTGACAGTCCAGCAACTGCCTCAAACTTTCTTTAACAAAACAAAAGGGCAACGAGCTAAGCTTCAATCAGCAAGTCCTACAGAGGCCATTGTTGACACTTGCCACTTGCCTAAATTCCTCAGCCATTAGCCAGGGAACGTTCAGGAAGTAAATCGTTTTGGATAAGAAAATCATCTCGTTTCACCTTAAGAACTCGCCTCGCATGTATATGCTTGTATGAATCGGAATGAATGAAAACTCTCCGACCCTTGTCAAAATCGATGTCCACAATCAAGCAACTGCAAAACAGCATTCATTCTCCGCCCAAATCTTGCCACATCTCATCAACAGAACATTACCCACAATCATGGGGATGCCTTGGGTTATGCAACACTCACATGGTGTAGGTCCCAGATGTATTTCCCATACACACACCTCGCATTCTTCGTGGTAGAACCTGTTTAGAGCTGCTGACAACACTCAAAGCTTCTAAAACTTCTCTGACGGCAAAAAAACGTAGGCCCCTTCTACACATGAAAGACACTAGCATGCACTACATGAGTTGTTGATGAGGAAGCGAGGGCCTGGTCCCCTTGTGGACTGTCGCACCGTCCAATATATGATATAAGACATGCGTAAAGAACGTCTGAACCCCGTCAACCTCTCTTCTAATCACTTTTGATAAGGAGAGTGGGGACCCAGCTCTTACTCTTACAGTTCTTACTTAGTTCTTCAATCCAAAGTTTAAAATTATTTTGCGCGAAGTATTATATCCTTCCCAAGTACTTTATATTTCAAGATTAGAGAACATAAAATAAATATTAATCATTGAAAATAGCTTTATTGTATTTCAAAATATTCCCCATTAAGACGTATACCCTTTTGCATGCGTTTGAACCAATTGTCGAAGCACTTTTGCCACTCTGATTGAGGTATCTCCAAAACATGCATTCTGAACGCATCAACTGCTTCTTTAGGTGTCGTAAAACGTTTATTTTTTACGTACGGGAATAAAAGAAGTCATTCCGTGCCAGGTCAGGACTATACGGCGGATGACTCATCAAATCGATTGTTTGAGTGCTCAAAAATGCAGTTGTTTGAGCCGATGTGTAAGAGCTCGCTTGTCGTGGTGAAGAGTGATCCATCTTTGGCGGTTGGTTTTCCTGATTTCTTGGAAGACAACTGGCAAACAAATGATTGTGTACCACTCAGAATTGACTGTTCTGCGTAGTTCTAGTGGTACGGTTGCGACGTGTCCAGTTTTTTCGGAAAAACAGGCGACCATTTGCTTGGAAGTGCTTCGTGCGCGAGCAACTTTTGTTGGATTTGGCTCAATTTGAAACACCCATACAGTCGACTGCTGTTTACTTTCGGACTCATATGCGTAAATCCACGATTCACATCCTGTCACGATGTCATAGACGTGTTTCGAAGCACCACGATCGTATTGTTGGAACATTTTTCAAACGACACGAGCCTTTTTTTGAGCGATTTACTAATTGTGTGGGATCCAACGCGAACTAATTTTTTTGACGGTCAAATGTTCATGCGATATTGAATGTATGCTGGTCCCACTAATGCCTAAGGTTGTATCAATCTCACGATAGATCACATGACAATCTTGTAATATCAGTTGGCGCACAGCATCAATGGTTTCCGGAACAACAACTGATTTTAGACGACCTTCACGAAATTCGTCTTGGAGTGAACTACGACCTCGGTTGAATTCACCATACCATGGATAAACACTGGTCCTTGATGTTCCTTCATCACCAAAAATTTAACTAAGTTCATCAATGCACTGTTGTTGAGATAATCCACGTCGAAAGTTGTATAAAATAATCGCACGAAAATTTTTACGATTTAACTCCATTTTTTGGGCGAGATGAATCTTTTAAGTTACTGTAAACAACACAAATAGCATTCGTATGTCAAAACGTTCTGAGTAATAATAATAATTGTTGGCGCGACAGTCCACAAGGGGACAGGGCCTAACTTGCTCATCACCTACTCGTGTTGTGCGCGCTACTATTCTTCCACGAGTAGAAGGGACCTACAGTTTTTTGCCGTCCCCGAACGGCGAAGTTTGAGAAGATTTCTTAGAAAGTTATTACTCTTTGAGTGTTGTCAGCAGCTCGAAAGAGGTAGTGCCGTGAAAAATTGGAGTTACTCAGCTGGGAAACGAACCTAGACCTAGAACCTCCCTGTTTCTGGTGTGTGAGCGTTGCACTTTACCCACTACGCCACGGCGGCCACTGAGTTCTGAGTACGTATAACCTCAAAAATGTCAAACTTTACGATAGAGCTGGCAGTTGCCAGATTGCAACACAGGGGTTGCCCAATCTCGAAATATAAAAGGCAACCTTCCTACAGTGTTGACAGTAATTCAAATGTAGTGCTGCCTGTAAAAATGTGGGACTTCAGTTAAAGAACCGAACCTGTGTCCCTTCGCTTGTGAGCATTTAGTCATTTTAACACAGGGGCCACAAAGAGGCTATTTATAAGAAAACTTAGACTTTACCTTTGAGAGAATTATAAAGAAATGTATTCAAAATATGATGGCAAACGTCAATTATCGATAATCCTATAGTCCACGGGGGAACCACGGCTTAGCTTGGTCATCAACTACTCGTGTTGTGCGTTTTACTGCTCTGCAACGATCAGAAGGGACCTACAGTTTTTAACCGACTCCGAACGGCGAAGTTTGGGAAACTCTTTCATTGACAATTATTACTACTTTCGAGTGTTGTCAGAAGATCGAAAAAGGTGGTGCCGTGAAAAATTCGAAGTGCTTAGCCGGGAATCGAACCTAGACCTTTGGCGTGTGAGCGTCGCATTCTACCCACTACACCGTGGCGGCTTTTAGCTATATATCATATATTTATTTTGTTTATTAGAAGCGGCTAAAATGGGTCTGGAGGTAAATGAGGGCAAAACAGAGTACATGCTGTCATCAAGGAAGGATACACAACATCGACTTCTCGTACGGAGCGTCACACTAGGCAGCAGAAACTTCTAGGTAGTCAAGGACTTCGTCTACCTCGGGTCCGCAGTAAACAGGTACAACAACATCAGTAAAGAAATCAAACGCAGAATCACTCTTGCCAATCCCTGTTTCTGTGGCCTCAAAAGGGAATTGAGTAACAAAGCCCTCTCTCGAAGGACTAAGCTCGCTTTATATAACAGCTTGATTGTCCCCGTCCTACTTTATCGCGCGGAATCTTGGACGTTAGCAAAGGCGGATGAGGAAGCCCTTAGTCTTTTCGAGAGAAAAGTTTTGCGTGCGATTTTTGGTCCTGTTTGCATTGATGGCATCTGAAGGACAAGATTTGACGACGAACTCTATGGACTGTACAGGGACATCCGCCTGGTCAAGCGTCTACGGATACAACGCTTAAGATGGCTAGGCCAGGTGGACACCGAAAAGTCCCTGATTCCGAGCCATTGGGACAACGCAACAGAGGACGGCCTAGGCTAAGATGGCGCACACAAGTGGAAAAGGACCTAAACCAACTTGGAGTGCGCAACTGGAGGCAGCTGGCGAAACATGGCTGAGGCTCAAGGCCACACCGGAAAACTTGGAGAGCACAACTGGAGACAGCTGGCGAAAGATCGTGCTGACTGGAGAGGCACGTTGGTTGGCACCCCGGACTGTAGCGCCATAAGTAGAAGAAGAAGAAGAGAAGGCATTAATTTTAGACGTGTTTTTAGAATAATAACGGACTCTTCCATTGGGACGATTCAACTTCAGTTTCTATGTCAACACCATATACCCATGATTACCATGTTACCAGTTACCACCCTTTTTAGCAAACTTGGATTGACATCATTCAAAAATTCCGGGGAGATCCGCATGTGACATTTTTGTTTTTTTTTTTTTTTCTGTGAAAATTTAGTACTTTTGGAACAAATTTTGCTCCCACACGTCTCATGACCAAAATTTCCGAAAAAATTGCATGGCATGAACCAACCCAGAGTTTTTGAGCAGACCTCGTCTGCAAAAACTAACTAACCAGCAAACAAACGAAAGAACATGTTTAAATGTGTGCAAAAATGTTGGTTCACGCTTTCGAGGTTTATTTTGTTCACCCTATAGAGTAGTCTTTAAAAAATATATGTTCACGCGATCAGTGGTTCACGCCAGATAGCGCTCTACTTTCAATATTTTCATTTCTCCCAATTTTTTTTTATTTTTTGTACAGAGACCGCTGATTGATGATCAAAGTTATCATACATATGTTGGATGATGGATAACATATTTTGACAAGACAGAGAAAGTTCACATTTCTTCAGTGGCCTTGCATTTTGTACATCCTATCAATCAGCATTCGCTTCGTTCATGAGACATCCGTGAATAGTTGATTGAGGGTACTTTGCAAATTCTCTTCGATGTTATTATTATAGCTACCCATAAGACATTTGTCCTACTCCTTTCGACTTTCTTAAGGCTTCTCCAAAAATTAAACTCGGCAGGATGTATATCGGACGCTTGGATTTTGTCGATTGCAAGTCGTGTAAACTATTCACTTTGCCTACTTATTTGTGGCAAATGAAAATTTTCAAATGATCCTGATATATGAACTTCAGCCGTCCGCTTTCCACATTCCACTTTCATTTTATTATTATGTGCCCACCCAGTGGTCGTATGTTTCGAATTGGGTTAACTGCCCCTAAGTAGCAGAATCGTAAAATTAAAAAAAAAAACGTTTAAATTCGTGCTTCCTCATATCGCCCATCGCTACATACACGTGCACACAATTAATCATAATCATAATCAGAAATTTAATTTTAATTTTACATTTTAAGTGGCAACCGCTGTTCCGAGTTCCCCCTCCGGATGTCCGTGAAACTTTTGCCATTAACCCATAAAATCTGTTAAATGTCCCCGTTGCTTGTGCGCCTCCACGGCCACAATTCGAAATTTTCTCCAGCAAACAAGAAAACATCTCTTAAGTCATATTTACAAATCGTTAATCTCGGACTGCCACATAGACGAGAAACACAACACCTCACCGAATCGCCTGCCGCCACCCATTGGCATTCGAATTTCGTATAAACATCGAACGCCTTCGTAGCTCTGTTTATTGAAAATCACATAAAACGAAAAACAAATTTCACAAATTGGAAATAGAGAAATTTAAAACATATTTCGTGAATGACGGCGGATGTAAATATACAAGGTATCCGCCCGATAAGGCGCTGTCCCTCCATTAGGACAGAGTGAGGGAGTGAGAGAGAACGTTCATTCGTTAATTTCAAAATTTGCCGTAAGGTGTGCTCTCGCCAGTCACCGCCGCAGAGATATGATAGATACATTCGCACAAGTAAATATACAGGCCGATAATTAAATTAATTTTCGTTTTGTTTTAAAGTTTTACAATTATCTCGGCCGGAGATAGAAACCGATTTGGTGGTGGCGGTGTTAGTGGTGTGCTCTGGTGTGTGCGTATTCATGCGGTGGGCCATGGGGTTGTTTTGCATTTTCGCTATTATCTTATCTGATTGTTTTATCGAATTTTATCGCCTTTTTGTGTTTTCCAACATTCTTAGAGCCTAAGACGATGTACATAATAGGTGTCCAGAAGACACAGTCAACAGCCGTCGAGTGCTACTCGTAACGAATAAAAAATCAAAACAATTATTGACGAAATCATCATAATTGCTGAGAGTTTAGAAATTGATTAAGGAAGTGGTTTGTTTAAGTTTTGAAGATGCTTTCCTGTTGAAGTGACACTCTAAAGCTGCTTTGGTGCGTACTTTTCCATCAGAAGTCTTAGAAAACTTCTCGAAAATGACACAAGGGAGTGAGTTTTGTAACATTTTTATCTTAAATATAAGTCGGATAAGAAACCTGAGAAGTCTGATTGTCTGATCTTTAGGAAATTAAAGAATAATTTATTATTGACGTGGTTGAGTGCAATTCGCTGTTTAATTCTCCCATTCCTTTCTTGTCCGTGTGATCCTTTGCAAATCGTATTCAGTTCTGCATTCTGTGTTTACCGTCACGTTGCTTCGTATATTGGTTGAAGAAAAAAAATCAGGCGCATTACTGTCACAACCTTTCCTCTTCACATTTGTTTTCATTTTTTAAACAATCCACCGACTCCTTTTTCCAGCTTTAATGACAGACACATAGTTTTCCGTATAAACGCTTCGGTGAGCTAAAAGGTAATTCAACCGAATCGAGACGTCTAAATCAAAATGAAAAAAAGAAAGAAAATGTTTGGTTCCGTGTGTTGCACGCTCGTGATAAGATTTCATTTTATTACTTCGAATGCTCTGGTTTTCTGGGATTGGAGGTTAAATCTTAGTTGTTATTTTCCCTAATTAATTTGCTCGCAATGCGTGGATGGTTTTGTTTTTATTTCGTTTTTATTTTAACTGTTTTTCTAAAACTGTATTTTTTATGGTGTCATGTCAGTGTCTTTATATTTAATTGCGATTTCGTTTTCACTTTAATATTTCCCTCACAAGCGCTTTGATGATTCTGATGAGGTGGTAAATTCGACTTTTTGCTGTGTATTTTGTTAACCGTTAAATAAATCACAAATGCATTTTATTATGTTTTAAATATCATGTCAAATAGTTTATTTTTATAGAATGCGTTTGTCATTTTATTCAAGGTTAAGTAAATTTGATTTGATGTTTTGCAAATCTCAATAAAGAAAACTACAAAGTTTTTTTTTTCAATAAATCAGTGCACTTAATGCGTTTCTTTAAGATGTGTGATTTGTAACTTGGCAGCACTTATTGGAGTACAGTAATGTAAGAAGTTGATTTACTATTGGGTTCGTTCCAATTGCTCTGAATTGCTACGAATTTTTACGAATTTGCCCGAAAGACTTAGAAAAAGCGTTCCATTAGCTGATTTTTTCGTAGAAGAGAGAGCTTATGGGAGAGCAAAATATTTCCCCTTCCTACGAATTGCTGCCGAAGAACAATCTGTAAGCAACAGATGGCTGTCAAAGTGAAAACAATAAAAACCTCTGACATTTCATACATCGGATAGCTATTTACGAATTTCTACGAAATGTCGTTTCACAAGTTTTGGTAGAGTTACTCTCTGCAAGAGAGATTTCTACCCAAACTACTCAAGTACGAATTTCTGTACATAAATGAATTGGAACAGACCTATTCTCATTAAATGTGGTTTAGTCTGTTAACTTTTATCACTTATTTATTTTTATTATTGCTCATAAACATTCTTCATTGATCTTCACTTTAACAACTAGGATCACAACTTTTATCACTTAATTCATTGGTAATAGGCTGATTTAGTGTTGCCAGTTCAAAATTTAAAACACCCTCTATCCTTAAATCCTTTTTAGAAATAAGTGAAACCTCACAACGCTTGGCAACTTTTTTAACAAACTGGTTAGCTCGTTAAAACTATCCCCAATATGAATTTAAGTCTAAATGCTGCCCTAATCTGCTGACATCCCGAGCGTGTAGCAAAGTTCTGAATTACATTTAACGTGTGCATAGTCGTTCCACGAGTATGCGTGTTGTGTGTGCGCTGTTATTCCTTTTATGGGAAACGGCGATTACAATGTTTTTAAATTCTACAGCAAAATTGGCGTTAAGTACACTTTAATTATTGTAAGAAACGAGAAATCGATGGCACACTGGAAAAGATCTAAATAAACGTTTAGTCCATGATGGTGACTACCCTTCAAATAAAAGAATTAACTGCATCGCAGTACTTTTATTGTAGTACCAACTATCAAATAACAAAATATGTCAAACATTTCGATTACGTCAGGAAATTTAAAAATTCAACTAAAACCATCTATGAGTGGAATCCACAATTACTTGGTTGTCCAGACAATAGTTACGTCTACATTGAAAAACTGCATAAGTGCCTATAAAAAGCACCCAGAGCCAGAGCCACACAAACTTTTCAAGAGAAAAGTTGAATATCAATTTCATCAAGAGCACAAACGAGGTTCGTTTCTGGTCTGAAAGCAAGTTCGCATTCGTTCCGAGAAGTTCATCCCAAAGAGGAATATGCGTACGAACTTTCCGCCGAGAGAAAAGGAAACCTGATTGAAGGACAAACTTGAACAAATGAAATTGAATTTTTAAAACCTACCAGCATCGGGCAGAAAAAAAAGAGTTCCTCATTCGAGCATTCGTAATCAGTTTTGTGTCAAGTTCCTTCATTAACTATTTACGCACATTCACTTGCGTTGGCCCACATACGCCCCCTGCAGGGATTGTGGTAGCAGAACGAAAAACAATGAAACCCTGATTGAATAATTAAAAATTTAAGTGACATTAAAAAGCACTTGGAAGCAATCATCAACGCGATTGTCAATATGTTATGTTCGCAAAAATTGATGACTTTGTGATTCCCAGCAGAGGTAAAAGTTTGCAACAACCGCATGAGTGGTGTAAAAGCTTTCGTTTGCGTGCATCATTTTGTTGCACATAGCTTTGGTGGAATGATTGCCAGAAAATATTCATCACATCACATTGTGGACACAAAAAAAAGACTAGATACCTATCTGCTGGTGAAACAATTTTTGTTTAACTCAAAATGCAAACTGTGTACAAACGCAATTAAATATCAAAGGTTATTTAATTTATCGTAATTATGCTCGTCTCAATTAAGAAATTTATTGGGTTAATTAATGACGTTTACCGTGCTCGATGGAAGTATTCAGCATATTCGGCGCGAATTAAAGCGGCGGTTTGATGTTATGACAGTGGCAGCACAGTCAAAGTGATTAAGACTAATTTACGGCTCCCAGTAGCGTGCAATAGATCCTCTCTTATATAGAGATTGTTTATCTCATTACACGGACTGATGTGGCCCGTAAATGGATTGATCCAATTCATAATTAAATTGACAAGAGACACAAGAGAGGCAATGTTCTAGATGATGGCAAAACGATCACAGCCCCATGCACATTCAATTGATAAACGTGTCTAATCGAATTTTCACACATTCCATAAACGGATTCTGAATGTTGTCGCTAAGCTGGTGCTGAAACTGGTTTATCCCAATTAAGAACTTTTATGAATGGTATGCCGGTAAGTGGCTATGAACGACAAAGGGAATGTTGTTTGCTACTAAATGTTGAAAGTACGAGTATACTGTGCAAAGTGCTGTTTGTATTCCAAACTTTGTTGGAAAGCGTTTAATGTTTGTTGGTCTCAATTTTTGTGCTTGCATTTGACAGTCACACAGTTCCCTTTGTGAATAGAGTTTTAAATTTGTTGGCAAAAGTTTCTTAAGCTCACTTTATTTTTTTTTATTTTTGCGTACTCTCTCGAGAAGGCATTTCAACTATTTGCAAATATACTCGTAAGGCGCGCTGCAAGAACAATGTGTTCGGCATGTTGTTGGAATTATGGCAGCTTTTGATTTTAGTGTAAACAAAAGTTTGAAGAAGATGTACGTCAAGAAAATGTTACGTTTGACTTTACCTTGCAATCTTTAACTTCATTTATGTCCAACGTAAATGAGTGTAAGAAAGCTTGTTTCAAAATATTTTAGGGCATTTTAGTCATGAGTTTTCATATAAGTGCTATATCAAAAATGTTACTCTGTGAGTAACTTGAAAACACCAGATCTTCCTATTTATTTTGGCAAAATCTACCCTCGGCACCAAATCCAGTGTCGAGTGTAGGTTAAAGTTCACCAGTTCGATAAACATACATTTCAAATACCTTTCATGGCTTTACCTAGTCCAATCTGGAAGCCATCGTATGGTTGTCTAGAAAAAGTTACTTTTCGAAATCGGTTTGTAATTTTTTTAATTCGCGGAGTAACATCAAAGCACCCTGTGAAAGCAAGATTACTTAATGACACGCTTTCTCTCTTTATTTAAATTTGAAACCGCAGCCGACTTCTTCTTTCTTTCAATTTGAAACGGCAGTTGACTTGTTTTTTCTTCAACGCGTTAATTTAAAATAAATTTTAAATTGATTCCTTCCTCATTTCGCAATAACCTTTAACTTTTTTCCGCTCTCCTAATTGCGTCGTTAGTACACGCATCACATCGATCTTCAACCATCCTGCACTGGTGTTAAATTACTGTTACCTGGCAGAAAAACAACATCAAACATATAAGTAATTGCACCTTTATTGAGCTCAGTGTGCAATAAATTGATTGCTGAACAGCTTGTGCGGCACGTAAGGCGATACTTTCTTGCAATAAAAGAAATCTGTAATCATGCGTCATGATGCTTCCATTTGACTGTAGCATTTCTGTAATTGTTATCTTGGAAAAAAAATTGGAAAATAAAAGTGATATTTTTCTTGAAACAATTTCATTTTGTGTTTATTGAAATTCTAACAGGATTAATTTCACGTGATCTTGTAAGCAAGATTGTCGTACATTTGGTGCTGCTGCTGTGCTTAGTAATTAAATATTACCCTATGCTCAGCGTAGGCAGCAAGGACTGACAACCCCCAGTGGAATGGAGGAAAGATTACGAATTTGTCAGCCGTGCCACAAGTTCCTTCAAAATTTATGTAAAATTGTGTAGCTGAGGATATAAAACCAAAGTGGCAGAAAAAACTATGTTAATCCCAAAATCAAATCTTAATCCGAATGTGTATGGAGGTGTTCCCTTACAGTTAAAATTATTCTTGGGATCGGTTAGTATGCAAAAATTCTTCTCCTTCTTCTTTTTCTTCTTCTTCTTCTTCTTCTTCTTCTTTTTCTTCTTCTTCTTCTTCTTCTACTTCATCATCTTCTTCTTCTTCTTCTTCTGTTTGTGACGCTACAGTCCGGGGTGAGCCTGGGCTTCAACCAATGTGCCTCTCCAGCCAGCACGATCTTTCGCCAGCTGCCGCCAGTTGCGCACTCGAAGTTGTTTGAAGTCTTTCTCCACTTGTGTGCACCACCTTAGCCTAGGTCGTCCTCTGTTGCGTTGTCCCAATGGCTCGGATTCGAAGACATTTCGGGCCGGAGCAGTAGTGTCCATATGCTCTACATGGCCTAGCCATCTTTAGCGTTGTATCAGAAGACGTCTGACAAGGCCCACGTCGCTGTACAGCCCATAGAGTTCGTCGTTAAATCTGCTCCTCCAGATGCCATCAACGCAAACAGGACAAAAAAACGCACGCAAAACTTTTATCTCGAAAAGACTAAGCGCTTCCTCATCCGTCTTTGGTAACGTCCAGGTTTCCGCGCCATAAAGTAGGAATGGGATTATCAAGCTTTTATATAAGGATGCCAAATATCTCTAGTCCGGTTTTTGTGTTCTTCATTCAATGCTTCATAAAAAGTGTTACAGTGATCGGATTTTGTTCAAATATGCGCCGTTTTGTTCGATAATCTGTTTCCATGTAGGCCGCAACTTCATAATAACCCCTCCTAGAAACCGTCCTTCTTATTTGCGAAGAACTCGGACAGGCACTTTTCACAAGCCTCTTTTGAGTACAACTTCACACCACCAAGGGCGTTCGCCATGGACAGGAACAGGTGGTAATCACTTGGCGCTATGTCCGGGCTATATGGTGAATGCGATAAAACCGTCCATCCGAGCTCACGTAGCTTCCGACGAGTCATCAACGAAATGTGTGGTCTGGCGTTGTCCTAGTGGAACACTACACCTTTTCTGTTAGTCAATCTGGACGCTTCTGGTCGATCGCCTGCTTCAAGCGGTCCAGTTGTTCGCAGTAGATGGTAGAATAAAGCTTCTGGCCATATGGGAGCAGCTCATAGTGGATGATTCCCTTCCAATCCCACCAAACACACAGCAAAGCCATCCTGACCGTCAATCCCGGCTTGGTCACTATTTGGGGCGATTCACCGGCCTTCAACCACAACCATTTTTGCTTGATATTGTCGTATGTGATCTATTTTACGTCGCCAGTCACCACCCGCTTCAACAATGGGTCGAGTTCGTTCCGTTTCAGCAGCATATCACAGGCGTTGATTCGGTCCAGAAGGTTTTTTGCGTCAAATCATGCGCCACCCAAACATCAAGCTTTTTTGTATCCCGCCTTCTGCAGATGGTTTAAAATGGTTTGGTGACTAGTTCCCATCTCCTGGCGATGTCACGACATGCCACATGCTGGTCTAACTCGACGATTTCCATGATTCGATCGGTATTCGTCCTCACAGGTCTTTCGCCGGCTGGCTTATCCATGGTGTCGTTTTCACCGGTTCTGAATAGTCGAAACCATTCCTTCGCGGTTCGAAGTGATAGAGTACCATCCCCGAAAACATCATTAATCTCACGGAATGTTTCTTCAGCGGATTTGCATTTATCGGAAAAAAGTTTTAAATAGCGCGAATTTCTGCGTTTGTGAACTTTATGTTTACATGTCTATAACTGTTGAACGCAATATCCAAACTAATCATGCATAGCGTCGTTTTGTAGGTTACGAGCTCTGTAGCGCTTTGTACATAGCCGGCAAATTCAAAATAAAAAAAGCTTAAGGGAGATATGTGGCAACCTTATATAAAGCGAGCTTAATCCTTCGAGAAAGGGCTTTTTTACTCAATTGCCTCTTGAGTCTAAAAAAACATCGATTGGCAGGAGTGATTCCGCGTTTGATTTCGGCACTGATGTTTTTGTCCCTATTTACCGCGGAGCCGAGGTAGACGAAGTTCTTGACTACCTCGAAATTTAGCCTAGTGTGACACTCTGTCCGAGACGCCAATGTTGTGTGTCCTTTCTTGGTGACAGCATGTATTTTGTTTTACCTTCATTTGAAAATGAGACTTCAATTCAAACAAAATTGATTACCTCGTGTATAGCGGACTCTTGTTCTCTCACAAGTGTAAGAGACAGATAGTTTAATGCTGATCCTAAACAAAGTGATAAACGAAAGTTCCTTTCAAGCAGTCAGCTCGTCGACTCTGTTATTTTCTTACTTCCGAATTCACCATTGTATTTTGTGCTGTTCCTATTCACAGCTCTAAAACCAGATTGAGAGCTCCATACCTTTAATTGTTCCTCTTGAGGAATGCAATTGAACTCAATACCACGGCTCAATGTTTGCAGTGACTGTTGTTCTCCTCAAAAGTCAAAACAAAGTTGCCTGATTGGATTCTATTGTACTTTTGATCGTAATAAGCCAAATTGCGTTCCGGATTGTGCAAACTATGTTTCAGTGTTTTTAATTGTCTTGTGGACTGCAAAGTCTTAGGAACACACTTCAATTCTTTGCAGTGAATTCGATTAACAAATTGGTTTGATGTGTGTTGCCAGAGTGGGAGTATTAAGCTGGCGAATTTTTACTTCTAAATCATTGGCCGAAAGTAATCTTGAAGTAAAAGTTTACATTCAAAGTATGTTGGAAAAGAGAAATCCATGAAGAATTATATGACGTCGAATCTATACGCACACATCGCTTGGATTTGAAGATCACGTTGGTTGTAATATTCCAAGAAGTCGAGCCACAGTGAGGAGGGACACAGAACTTCATTTTAATTTTTATATAGGTCGTAATAATTGTGGGCGCGACAGTCCACAGGGGGACCAGGGCCTAGCTTGCGCATCAACTACTCGTGTTGTGCGCGTTCTCTTACAAGTAGAAGGGACCTACAGTTTTTTGCCGACTCCGGACGGCGAAGTTTGAGAAGATTTCGTATACAGTTATTAATCTTTGAGTGTTGGCAGCAGCTCGAAAGAGATGGTGACGTGAAAAATTTGAAGTGTTCAGCCCGAATCGAACCTAGACCCTTCGGCGTGTGAGCGTCGTACTCAACCCAGTACGCCACGGCGGCCACTATATATGGGTCGTTATTGAACGTGAAGAATTAACACATTATTAATGGCAGAACTTTGCTTTTGCAAAGACCGAGAGTATCTCCAACCACTCTGATTTGCCTCCATGTCTGTGAATCATAGAATTGGATTGGGATGTTAAGATTAATATGCGATGTCTTTTCAAAAAATAAGGTGGATTTTCAAATTTCACGGATTATCGATTTTTTTTTTGTAATGTTGGTACACTCACCTCGAACATATGTTTACAGACTCAGCTATATAGTATATTTAGTTTTTTGTAAGTGGCATGCATATCGGCATGTCGGTAAGCTGATACCATGCAATTTTTGGCGGAAATGTTGGTCATGGAATTTATAATGTGTTCAAGGTTCAACTTCGACTCAGGTTCCGATTCCAAAACAAACTCTGTCAAACTGAAGCTTTAAACTGAGTGAAATAAAGTATTCCGACGATAGATCTCAGTAACGTGGAAAATAAACTATTTAATTTGCCTTTGGGCGGAGGAATTGCTAAAAAAAGAGTAAGTTCTTCTAATCATTTGCAATTATTTGTAATTCAAATACATTCAGGGAATAAACGAAATGTTTTACTAAAAAAGACATTGTATCTGATTCGTACGCCCTTTGCCAAAGCGTGTAGCAGCAAAGTTTGTTCCAAAATTGCTGAATTTTGACCAACAACTAAACGTCTTAATCCAAAAGTGCCCAAATCCACTGGCCCGGATTGTATCCCCGCCGTGCTTCTGAAGAGGTGTTCCTCTACGCTGGCAAAAGCACTGCATAAGCTTTTCCATTTGTCCTACTCTTGAGGGCTTTTGTTTCTTTCCGAGTAAGTGAAAACCAGCATTTGTCCAGCCCGTCCCTAAAAAAGGCGAACCATCTTCACCCACCCCCTACCGACCCATAGCACTTACGTCTCTAATTCCCAAGGTCATGAAAACGCTGATAAATCGTCAGCTTATGAAATATCTTGAAACTAGGAAGCTTTTTAATGACCGGCAAAACGGCTTCCGCAGCAACAGGTCCGTTGGTGATTTGATGTTTTATCTCACCGAAAAATGGAACCAATTTTTGCACTATGAAGGAGAAAGCAAAATCGTTGCGCTTGATATTTCAAAAGCATTTGACATAGTCTGACATCAGGCCCTCTTGTCGAAAATACGCGTCGATGAATCAATTCTTCAATGGACTAGAAATAACCTTAATACAAGTTGTATTGGATGGGTTCAAGTCTGATATTCACCATATTAATGCTAGTGTTCCCCAGGGCTCCGTTTTGTCTCCAACACTCTTCCTTATTTTTATAAATGATGTCCTGTGTGTTACTTCTAATCCAATTCACTCCTTCGCTGATGACAGTACCCTCAGCTTTTCATATTCGTTCCTCGGCTCTCCTCCCTCCTCTTCGGCCATTGACTTGGAATGGCAGCGTATGTTAAGCTCATTAAATTCCGATCTTGACAGCATAATTGATTGGGGTAAAAAGAATAGAGTGGAATTTAATGCTTCCAAAACTCATTGCTGTCTACTGTCACTCTAGCGTTCACAAAACAACCATTATCTATGAAAGGCTCCTGCATTGTTTAAACTGAACGACTTTCCATCCTCGGTGCGTGTATTAAGTCAACACTAAGTTGGAACGATCACATATTCGAGATCGCCAAAAATGCAGCGAAAATCCAGTTTTCTTAAAGCGATGCAAGAAATACTTCACCCCTTCTGACCTGGCAACAATATATAAGACGTGCATCCGCCCAAAGCTTGATTACAACCCTCCTGTTTGGTCTAGTGCTCCTAACACCTCTCTGCACCTATTAGATAGAATCCAACAGCGAGCGATAAAACTTCTTGGTGATAATAATGCTGCGAAGTCAGTCGACTCGCTAGAACATCGATGTTTCGTCTCTATCATTATTTGATCGCTATTTCAACAAAAAAGGCTCTAACGAATAAGCCAGCTGCATTCCTCCTCTTCAAGAATTCACCCTCAATAACTGCCTCGCTAGGAGTGCGAGGCAGGTATTGCGGGTGTTCACCCTTAAGCCCAATCTTAGACGTACAGTTAAGTTTAGAGACAAGTTCCTCAGCCGCACCACACGAATATGGAATGCTCTTCGCAGCCCAATTTTTTCCCCCCATTACAATCCACAGGCGTTTCAAACCAATGTACATAGGTACCGATTTTCCCCCCTTAATCTATACCTTCGTCCGTGCTGCGTCTTAATTCCAGTCATTTAATTGTATAAACAATCCCTATAGTGCCCGCCAATTACAGAAAAAAACGTGCCATGAGCATCACCCGGAATTGTTCACTGATGTCAGCGACTATCCAAATTTGCTTAAATGGGCTATAACTGGTGACGAATCATGAATATTTGGTTACGGCATTGAAACTAAAGAACAACCGTCCCAATGGAAGAGCGAAAAGAGAACGTCAAGCATCACGATTGAGCATCTGCTCACTCGTCGTTGCTTGCTCGTAATTTTTTGTTCAAAAACAACACCGTAAGCATGCCTTAGCCATCGTATTCACCAGATTTGACAACCTGCGACTGTTTCCTTTTCCCAAGATTGAAGAGACCCATAAAAGGACGGTGTTTTGAGACAATTGTGGAGATGCAAACCGAGCTGAGAGGGCTCATCGCATCACAGATATTTACTACACATTCTTGTGTAGATGCCACAATTTCATTTTCATGCTTTCCTACGTTTCGTTTCATTTTAAAGGGTTTTCTGTATTCCTGCATATCAGAACTGTTTCGAGGATTAGAAAAAAACTTTGGCACAAGTGTATTAAATTTGAAGAGGACTATTATTCAGAAGGACAAAGTAGAAATTGATAAATAAATAAATATTTTTTTGAGAACATACCTCGTTAGTTGTCAATCTGGTATCTTTCTCCTCTTCTATTGGTCCTAAAGTCCTTTACCAACATCAAACACTTTTTGGCCATTAGACTCTTCGAAGGATAGTCCTATTGTCACGCGTTTCATATTGCCGTGTTCCAATCGCGTCAATGTCAACTGCAAAAACTTTAGGCCCATTTCTTTACTACCTATCGGGACTTTGGTCTAAATATGAATTAATAATCGTTGGCGCGGCAGTCCACAGGGGGACCAGGGCCTAGCTTGCTCATCAACTACTCGTATTATGCGCACTATTGTTCTCTCACGAGTAGTAGTAGTAGTTTTTTGCCGACTCCGAACGGCGAAATTTGAGAAGCTTTCTTAGACAGTTATTACTCTTTGAGTGTTGTCAGCAGCTCGAAAAAGGTGGTGCCGTTAAAAATTCGAGGTGTTCAGCCGGGAATCGAACTTAGATCCTTCGGCCTATGAGCGTCGCACTCTAGCCACTACACCACGGCGGCCACCTAAATATGAATTGCTCTTTTCAATTCGCGCTTTTCTTTAACAAAGTGTTTTAGTATTTCAGATCCCTGGAACACCACAATGTTCCGTTGTTGTGATATTTTATTCAGAGGTGTTCAAAATCCAACCCATAGTGGAATCAGACACCACAAAGGTTAAGGTGCTAACGATAAAATTATCGTAGGCAAGCCCTTCAAAAATTAACCCAAACACAATGGTGATCTTAAAATTACGAATGCCAATTTGGACACGCGTCTTACCACCTCCACTTGGCTGCCCTCAATTTGCCATCTCCAAAGCGCTTAAATAAATAACGGAACCAGTGTTTAAGGCTTTTTTCATTAATAATTGAACAGATTAAAATTGTTTTAGAGGGACTGCAAATTCAACTTTCTTGAAACAAAAACTTTCAATCAAGCCCACTATTTTTTGAGAACAAATACCGCACTCAATCAAGATGAACCTCTTGAGTCAGTAAACCCGACAAACAACGGAGCACTACGAACGAAACAAAGCCATTCTACTTGACCAGAGAAGAGACACATCGCTCTACTTAAATTCTTTTATTCATAAGAGTGAAGCAGAGAAACCGAATATGTAAATGAAAAATGATCCACCATCCAGCTCACTAAGTGAAAGGATGTAAATGGGAAAACGCCACCTCATCAGGGATATCCACTCCAGCGTCGACTGCCCAAGTCAACCATTTTATTATCCCCGTACTTGTCGAAAATTCACGACCTCACCGCTCATCGGACAGCCTGCTCAGTATGCATCAAAAAGCGCGCTCACACGTAGCAGACAAAACGGACAATCTTAGATTACGTTTTATCGCCGGAATAATTGAGACGTTTTCGTGACTGTTGAACATATCCATTCCATTAGGGGGTTGCCATCTTGCCGTCACACTGCCTCTTCACCCAACAGGCAGGCACCTCGTTGACTATGATTTCATAGTATCAACATCCCTCTCCACGACACACTCTGAAACACAAAACCATTTTATGTCTGAACATATGTCAGAGGGATGTAGTGAAAGAGGAATGTTTAAGGAGACCCTTTTGTGTGCTTGGATGTGTATGTGTGTGTGTGTCACATAACCACTTTGACTGGATCCGGTCTGCAGTCTGCAGAGAGTCACTTAAAGGAGAGCAAGCTAAATAACGTTCCGAAAGTAAGTCAACGTTGGTCAGGCAGGAGGGCTCACTAATATTCAATACTGAGCTTCTCTCTGCTTCCTGTGGGGTCAATGCAAATAAAGAATAATTGCTGCAGCAGCAAGCTTGAGGGTAGTAGCTCGCACACATCCACAGGGATGCTCACAAGGGGATGTGTCTGTTAATGGAACAATGTAAGATTTAATTACAGCTCCAACGTAGAATAATTCCCACTGTACTCTGTGTCTGAATCGACTCACACACATAATCGTGCGAAGTACCAAGTCGTGCACACGCCCCCCAGGGCCACAAGGGTATACCAATTTATTTGCTCCCTCCTGACTGATTATGGCAAGACGGCGAAAAAGAAGAAAAGAACCCCATTCCGGCGATGTGCCCCACTCTCGAGGATGATTTAGCTCCAGTGGCTGCTGCTAATGGACGCAGCGCTTGGGGTGGTTGCCGGGGTAAACGTTCTTAAAGTGCGAAAACTAGCAATCAAGGTTTTCCTGCTTTTCCGTTTCGTCTACTCGCCATGAGAGGGAGATAAAACAATTTATCGTGTGAATCCGGATTGTCGGAATCAAATTAATTCCTGTCCCACTCCGCACGTGCACGAGGACGATGACGGTTTTATTTTTTTCAAAACCCACAATCGAAAAATTGCAAAAAAACTGGTCGACTTTGCGGTGATATAGACACTCTTCCAACATGCCCAGCAGGAGCGCACACTGTGGCGTATGAGTGATATTTTTTATGGTACGTGAATGTTTCAGCTTTAATTGTGGTGTCTTATTACTTTAAAAGGGGAAACATGACGGTTTTTGTTTCGAAACTTTGCACGAGATAACTGGTGTCCTATTTCATGCATGTGAACGTGTCTACACATCTATTGTGGAAGGAAAATTTATTCACTCACCTTCAATAGAGTTGTCGGGTGTGGTGAAATTGCTTTCAGACTTCGTACTGAGTTCGGTGACTCCCCGACAAAATGTAATTTCGTAATTTTATGTATGGATGTGCATATGCGCTGTAATCGAAAGACGGTAAGGGACTCTCATTGACGTCTCGATAGATTCTCATTAACTTAAAAATGTCGGCTTTGGTGCAGGGGGCAGATGAGAACATCGTTAATGTGTTTAAACTGAGAAGGCTGACGAATTTCTGCCGAAAAACTTCTTTCTGTTCTTGTTCAATCTGTAGACTGTTTCGGCAAGAAGAAAGACCAGGTTCAGATAGGAGAACATATAAACAAAAGGGTCTGATTTTAAAAGATAGTGCCAACGTGAATTTGTGGCTGACCTTGGATGCGATTGCCGACTTCATTGAAAAAGTCTGAAATTTGTCATCAGCATTGAAATGTGTTTATCAGCGACAAAAACATTGTTTTCGCCTCTTCGAAAATGTCCGTATGTGTTTTAAATAAGCAGCATTTGCTGGAAATTTTGATTTTTTCTTTTAATTGGAAGAAAAGTGCAGCTGAAACTCATTGATGATTGTGAAAGTGTATAGTGAATCTGCTTCGACCAAAATATCATACAAAGAGTGATGTCGACATTTAAAAAGTGATGACGTCAAAGACAAAAAGGGGCTTTCAAAGCTTGAAAAGTTTGAAGATAAAAAATGGGACTCTGTGCTGAATCAAGATACGAGGGTTGCCTTTTATATTTCCGGATTAGAGAACAAAAACAAATATTAATCATCGAAAATAGCTTTATTGTTTTTCAATATATTCCCTATTAAGATCTATACACTTTTGCATGCATTTGAATCAATTGTCGAAGCACTTTTGCCACTCTGAGTTATCTCCAAAACATGCATTCTGAACGCATCAACGGCTTCTTCGGGTGTCGAAAAACGTTGATCTCTCATTTTATTTTTTACGTACGGCAATGAAAAGAAATCATTCGGTTCCAAGTCAGGACTATTAGGCGGATGACTCATCAAATCGATTGTTTGAGTGCTCAAAAATGCAGTTGTTTGAGCCGATGTGTAAGAGCTCGCTTGTCGTGGTGAAGAGTGATCCATCTTTGGCGGTTGGTTTCCCCGTTATCTTGGAAGACAACTGGCAAATAAATGGTAGTGTAAGACTCAGAATTAACTGTTCTGCGTTGTTCTAGTGGTATGGTTGCGACATGTCCAGTTTTTTCGAAAAAACAAGCGACCATTTTCTTGGAAGTGCTTCGTGCGCGAGCAACTTTTGTTGGATTTGGCTCAATTTGAAACACCCATACAGTCGACTGATGTTTACTTTCGGGCTCATACGCGTAAATCCACGATTCACCACCTGTCACGATGTCCTAGACGTGTTTCGAAACACCGCGATCGTATTTTTGGATATTTTCTTTCGAAAAATCGACACGAGCCTTTTTTTGAGCGGTTTGCAAATTGTGTGGGATCCAACGCGAACAAATTTTTTTGACGGTCAAATGTTCATGCAATATTGAATCTATGCTGATCCCACTAATGCCTAAGGTTGTCTCAATCTCACGATAGATCACATGACGATCTTGCAATATCAGTTAGCGCACAGCATCAATGGTTTCCGGAACAACAACTGATTTTGGACGACCTTCACGAAATTCGTCTTGGAGTAAGCTACGACCTCTGTTGAATTCACCATACCATCGATAAACACTGATCCTTGATGAAGCCCCATCGCCAAAAATTGATTTAAGTTCATCAATGCACTGTTGTTGAGTTAATCCACGTCGAAAGTTGTAAAAAAATAATCACACGAAAATGTTTACGATTTAACTCCATTTTTTGGGCGAGATGAATCTTTTAAGTTACTGTAAACAACTTATATATATAACGTATATCAATTGTCTGAGTACGTATAATCTCAAAAATGTCAAACTTTACGATAGAGCTGGTAGTTGCCAGATTGCAACACTAGGGTTGCCCAATCCCGAAATATAAAAGGCAACCTTCGTACGTGCTAAACAGATGTGGCTTATCAAACAGTTACTGTTCTGTTTGAGAATTTTGTTTTAATTCAAAAGCAAGGAAATTTAATGTCCTAATAGTTGAAATCAAAAGATGTCAAAAGGCGATTTTTCACCTCGGAACAGCTTTTTGTGCGACATCAAAGGAAGGAGTTTTGCACCGGATCGTGACTGGAGATGAAATGTGGATATATTAAGATAACCCTTAATACAAACCCTGGGCTGTAATCACGTAACTTTTTAAACGACTATCGTCAAGACGATCCACCTAAACGATATCGTCTATAATTTGCATCACGTTACCCAACCACTATCGTCTCGTTTATCGTCTATTTTATACACAGTTTGAGCGCTACTGAACGCAATATATGCATCCCTTTTCATAATTATTATCAGGACAGTCGTTATTCATTGTTTGTTTGTTCTCTTATATGCTAGACAAAATACTTTAAACTAGCTTAATATCTAATCTGCTGATCTTAATTCTGACTTCTAACAAGTGCTCTAAGTTAACCTAGTATTAATTTTATTTGCCTTTGAGTTTCTCGTTATTCATTGTTTTGTTGTGTGTTTACACATTACTAATAAGCGAACGACTGTGCACGAGCAAGTGGAGTTCATAAACGTACGAATGACGCCAAATTTAAATCGTGCGTTCTTGTTGGGACACCCTTTATGGGGTTTGATTTCATAGAATATATATTTTTTTAAATAATTTTAGATGTTTTTGCGTGAGCTGAGGACTGTATCCAAACCTTTTGTAATTACTAATCGCTATTATGCTTGATTTTTCTTCAAATTTTCACCACTTATATGTCAGCGCAATGCAGAACTAGAGTGAAAAAGCTATCGTCTAAAACCGATCGCGGATTATAGCGATTGACAGGAGTACATGAAGCAACCAAAATTATATCGTTTTGTCAATATCGCTTTTCGTGATGCAAAATTGTCGTTTCAAGTTATCGTTGCACTATACTTGTCATGCGTAATTAGACCCCTGGTGAAGCCGTTATATCATCGTTTACATCAGCAAAAAGGAAAGGAAAACATCTACGGTTCGAAAGTCATGCTTTGCATATGGTGGAACAAGAGGGCCGCTCATAATACACTACAGTATGAGCGGCTAAGACCAGGTGAAAACATTGATAGATAACTTTATCCACTATTGGAATGCGTTTGAGTCGTGCAATGCGTGAAAAATGGTCAGAAACGACGGATAGCCATGACAAAGTAATTTTGCAAAATGATAACCAATAGCCCAGGTGGCTGTAGAAGTCAAAAACTCTATGAGAAAAATGAATTAGGAGATGTTAAGCCAACCGTCGTGTTATCTAACTTCCGACTACTAGTTTTTTGATGAATGCAAATAGATATGGAATTGTAGGGTCTTTCGAAGTAACGAAGAATGGCTCAATGAAAAGATCCCAGTAGAAGGCCCAGTAGAAGACATATTTAAGATGACTCTGATACTGGAATACTACGAAGACAACCGGTTCATCACACCAACCCAACATGGAATCAATACAAGGAGACAGGCGAAGGGTATGCTTCAAGAGCCAAGATTTTCCAACAATTACGGGAGAAGACAACTGAAGGGCAGCGTGCCAGAAGTTCTCAATACACTTCCACCAGAACTTAAAAACATCACCAATGTTAAGATCAGAAAACGTAATATCAAACAATTCTTTTTAAATTCTATGCTATTGTAAATGCGTTTTTTTTTTCTTGTAATTTCTGAATCATTTCATTGACTACAATGTATTAACTTACTCCAGCTCTAATCTGAACTTACTCATATCAATACCAGCAAGAAACTCAATCTTCTGCAGAAAAGCCTCAAAAGGCTTCGCTGAAACTAACAAATATTTCAGCTAATTTATGAAAAATAAAAATGAATTAAAAAAAAAAAAAAAAAAAAAATCGACGCCAGGGAGGACTAATTTTTAGAGATGGAATGACCACCATGGCGTAGTGGATAGTGTGCGCCGCTCACACGACAAAAGTCCAGGTTGGATTCCCAGATGAGCACCTCGAATTTTTCGTGGCACCACCTCATTCGAGCTGCGGACAACACTCAAAGAGCAATATATGTCTAAAACGTATCTAAAAAAAGCTTCTCAAACTTCGGAGACAGCAAAAAATGTCAGGTCCCTTCTATAGTAGCGCGCACAACTCGAGTCAGTTGATGAGCAAGCTAGGCTCTGGTCCCCTGTGGACTGGCGCGCTATATAATTATTATTATTCGAAAATTAGTAGAGAGGTTGGAAGAATCAATCACTTCCGGTGCATTGTATTTTTGAACGTTTTTTTTTCTTTGTGGTTGAAGATATTAATTTGAAATATTAGTGTCATCTTTGTACAAACATTAAGCCTGATCTTCGCCCAACGAAGTGCTTACAATATGTACAATAATAGTCTTTAGCTTAAATAGTATATTTCCAATTTTATTACTTTAATTTAATGTTAAATGTGTACCAAACCCAAAAGTATTACCTAATTGTAAGTTATTCAATCCAACTTTTATTAACGTGCACTTATGATGTTTTATTTCTATCGTCTTAGTAAACTAAGATCCCCTGTCGAAACGTCGCGACAACACGAATGACATAAACTTGTTTCATTTGCTCCTCAATAATCAAAACAGTCGACAAGGAATTAGATTCTTCAACCACAAAGTCTTCTATCTTGGTCAACTTTCTTACAAATATAGGTATTTTTTTTTTTTTCAATAAAGCTTATGAATAAAAAAAATCGGGCCAAATAGTTTCAAAGATGGAAGAATTTATAACTTCGATGTCCGTCCGTCTGCAAGAAATAAAAAATGTTTCATGTGAAGAGAACAATTTTTCAGTTACATTGAGCTTTGAATTAAAGTTCTCGTTTAAACGAGGAGTGATCGTGCTTCAAAATTAGGGTAAGCTTCTTGTTAATATGCTCATGACATAACGAGAAAATGACTTAGAGTTAGTTTTAAATTCTACTCAATGTCGTTCTTAATCAGGGCAAGAGAAGAAGAGATGAGAAACGCATCTATTTGATTAAATTGCATGGCGTTACAGTCCACGAGGGGAGCAGAGCCTATCTTCCTCAGCAACTTCTCGTGTTCTGCGTGCTATTGTTTCCTCACGAATAGAAGGTTTATTTCGACTCCGAACATGAAAATTTAAGTAGTTTTTTCATAAACAATAATTGCTCATTGGGTATTGTCAGCCAGTTAAAGGAAAAAGGCGACATGTCCAATTTAGGGATCGAACCTGGGACCCTTACATGTGAGTGGAGCACTCTACCACGACGCCACTATTTGATAGACTACTTCAAAGATTAGTATGGTGTTTTACTCATTTGAAATCTACCTTTCAAAGTCAACCAAAATGTATACAGCAGATGGAATACAGTGTTATCTTATGTCTACTTGTTCTAATATCTCTGACAATTCATTAACCCACTGTCCAGGAGTCTGCATCATTAGGTTTTGTACAATATACCTTTGTTAGCTTCAAAAAATGTTGTACCACAATTTGTGTAGATGTCTGAGTATGTGTATTTTCCAGCTCGAAAGACCAATGGTTGGGGCGTTTGTTTAATTTCCTAAAGATAATTCAACCCGGCGGTGGAGGAAGACAAGTTCATACGCAGGTTGATTTATACGAACTGCGTTTTATTCAAATATGAATCGTCTTAGATCCTGCAATAATAATAATTTTTCTTCAATATACGCTCACACGCCGAAGAGTCTAGGTTCGATTCCCAGCTCAACAACAATTTTTTGAATTTTTAACGGCACCACCTTTTTCGAGCTGCTGACAACACTCAAAGAGTAATAACTGTCTAAGAAAGCTTCTCAAACTTCGCCGTTCGGAGTAGGCAAGAAACTGTAGGTCTTCTTTCGAGCTGATGACAACACTCAAAGAGTAATAACTGTCTAAAAAAGTTTCTCAAACTTCGCCGTTCGGAGTCGGCAAGAAACTGTAGGTCCCTTCCATTCGTGAGAGAACAGTAGAGCGCACAACACGAGTAGCTGACGAGCAAGCTTGGTCCTGCTCCCCCTGTGGACTATCGCGCCAACAATTATTATTATATTTCCAATTTGAATTGAGGCAAAATTGAAAAAAATAAAACCGAACTTGATCCTAAAGATCAAGAGCTTGTTGAGACCAAACAATTTAACACGAAACTGTCGTTTGGGCTGTGACATCTATCGTCCTTCGTTATCTGAGGTGCTTTGTAAAAACAACAGTATGTCGAAAATATTCAATTTGCAATCCCCCAAAAATGGTTTTCCTTTTAGCCAGTTCCCCCGTTCTCAAGAAGCCACGTAAGCGAGACTAGTAGATGGCTGCACAACCTCCACACTTCCCCTGGAGAATACTTATTTAATTCTGTTCCTTTTCAGGGTTTCACCGGCAGGCTAGCTAACTACATTTACAGACGCACATGCCTCCTATAGACAATTTTCTGCATAAAGATCGGGCTATGTGCGGAATTCTAACTGTCAGAGCGTAGTGTGAAACTGTAATTTTTAAGTGCCTGGACGGCATTACTATTAAATTGCTGACAACACTTCAAAGTTCGCTGATCCTTAAGAAAATCTTTTCAAATCTGGTCTCTCGGGGTTGGCAAATAACTGCAGGTCTTCTATATCAAGAGAAGAGAACAATTAGATCGTTTTTCCTAAAGCCTTGGTGTCATTCGAAAAATAAATAAATGAAAACGGACCCGCACTTTACCAAATACGGAGGAGCAGCTCATCAAGCATTTGCATTCTTAACAAGTCGTTTGCTTTGCGCCCTCAAAAATTGTGAAGTAAAATGTCTGTCATACTGTCATAATTTTGCTTGTTTCCTTAGGAATCTTAGGAACCTGCCCTTTAGACTTTTGTAATGTTCGTTAATTTTTTACAAATATAGACTTCGACTGCATTCCATTGGATTGAATCGATTGGATGTAACCTTACCTAGCATTTATAATTTTATTTATAATCGCAATTTGATCTCCTCAACACGTCTTTGAAGCTGCTCCTCCAACTGGAACTCTTGGTGCTATCCTCACTCAAAATTTAGTCAGTAAGAAACACACAACCATCTACGCACTTCGCATTCGGCTTCTAAAACGCTTGCTTTTGGCTTAGAAATGCTCGACTTGAGGGTGGTTTCGTAATAACTAATTTCATCGCAGCTGGCGGCACTTGTAAGTCAACACATCGCGAATGCCAATCAAGAAAATGACACACGAGGCCCCCTAATCACCCGTGTCTCCTCCACAGATATTCGCAACTCATATCTCGCGTGCTTACTCGCCGTCTCGGTGGCAATTAGAATTGGATTTGATTAGCACCTCTCAGAGCACGACAAGCCGAGAATCGCCAAGAATAGAATTGGTTTTCTAATTTTATTATAACACAGGAGTTAACAAATGTCAATAGTCATTTGGTAGAGGTGTGCGTCTAAATTTGGTTTACGAATTTCTATTTTCCATCGCTTCGGCAGCATCTTGGGGGCGTTTGCGAAGTTAGTAGGAAATTACTCGTGGAGCGAACAACCCTCGCGGGGAAAATGGGATATGAAACTCTCAGGCATTTTGAACGTCGCGAATACGTTTCGTAATATTTCACTTTTGCTTTGAACTTGACTTAATGATGCGAGTGTCTTTTTTTTCTTTGTCTTTGCAGTCACGGCGCCAATCAGTCAGCTTCACGGCGATGCCACCGGGAGTTCTAGTCAATGACAGTCGTGCCAACTCAACTGATGACATTCAAATAGCTCTTGCCCCACATATACAATCATACTTGAGCCAGACAGGGAGACGGCACTCCTGCTGCAGTGTTATGTTGCCGGTCGCCTTCGAACGGGCAGCCGACCAGTCATGGATGGATCCAAAATTCGACTCGGCCGTGCTGGAGGGACAGTATCAAACAAGTGTTTTTCCGCACATTAGGATGAGATATCGGTTAGTATTTCAAAGAATGTGTGAAAATCGGTGTTTGTGTGGTGATTTTTTCCTTTGTGCTCACAGGTGAGAAGTGAGAACCTGTCGTGGGGTGAATTGTACACTGTGCTTGGAAATTTCTAGTAGTCTAGTCTTGCGAGGTGACGCAACTCCTTTTTGTTTTCTGTGTTGTGCTGATTTGATTACATGTTTCGAATGGACTTAGCTTGAAAATGTGTTCTTGAAGTTATTTTACTGTTGTTTGTTTTAAAAAAATGTATGTGATGCATTCTTTGTTGACAAAAACCAGACAAATCGGATTAAACAGGGACAAATTCTTTCTGAGCCGAATCTCTTTTGTGTGTTTGAAGGATGTCATCTAAATTAGTTGTTAAACATTATTAAGAATTAGTTAGTTGGTTAGTTTTGGGTGAAGAAAAAGTGTATGTGTTAAGAAAGACATCAAAAATTGCAAAAATTCTAGAAACTGACAACTGCCACATGCTTCTAACAAATTTCGTAACCTGATAATATTCCACCCATCCGTTCGGTTATGTAAAACATTTGTCTATAATTGAATTCAATTTAATTCAACAAAATGTATAAACTTCAAAGATTAGTGGAATTGATCTATGCTTCTAATCCTAGACTTAAATTGCCGTTCAATTCAGATTAAAAATGTTGAAATTTTGAATTTATTTAAGCTTTGTTTATTTGAATGACAAATCGGTGCGTGTTGGAATTTTATTTGTTCTTTAAAAATGATGCAGTGGATTATGGACAAGCGAAGTAATGAGCTAAAATATTTTTTGTAATAATCGGCCCGCGCTTAACTGACAGGGATTAAGTTACAGCACGGGCGGAAGGTATAGAGGAAGAGAGGGAGAGTAGGTTTCCGTGGACAAATGTTTGTGGATTGTAATGGGAAGAAGGCATTCCATACTCATGTAGTACGGCTAAGGAGCGAGTTCCTTAACTTCTCCTCCGAAAATGGGCGTAAAGCTTGAACCAGGCATGAATGAGGAAATAAATTCACAGCTTCACAGCCGATTTCCTATAACTATTCATGAACTTGACGGTTATTTACGAATTTGTGACATAGGCTTATTTTGAAATGTAGGAAGGAACCATATCGCTGTCAAATGGAATCAGAGGGCGGGACACGAGCAAGCTGGGGGTCCTCTCATTTTTGTTATGAACGGGCACGCATTTCTAGCGGAAAACATCCTGCTAAAATTTTAATTTAATTTGATTAAAAAATGTTGTGGGAGACCTTTTGTTTTTTTTAATCCTAATCGCCGTTTCCCTCCAGCTGTGAAGCCCTGCTTAAGACTCATGTGTTCTCGTTGCACCGAATACGGAAGTCGTATATGTCTGTTAGCATCTCTCCGTAACTCGTTCTGTACCTCATTCTTGTTGGCTGTTGTAAAAGACAGTGATTTTATATCACGAGACACAAATGTTTTCTAATGCTACTAGTGTGATTCGGCACCTAAGTTTTACAATTATTTTAAGAGACCGTTGACCACTGCACTACAAATTCGAAACTTTGTACTAACAAAAAATCCATAGTCAACTATGGACTATGTCAACAAAATCCACAGTCAACTATGGATTTTTTGTTAGTGACACCCCCTATATGTCCTTGGACTAATTGAGTAATTTGTTACTCAATACTTGTTATACTTGTTAGGAGAGGTACAGTGGATCAATCTGCCAAACTTTCAAAAGCACTTATTTGGCCTAAATATACATTTGAAAAGACAAGAAACAATTGTTTATGGCTTTGCTTGTCCTCTATTATACACAAAAAATTATTTGAATTTTGTACTTTGTTAATTTTTTTTTTCTTAAACGTAATCATGATTTTTTTCTTTTATTTAAAATGTATATTTAGGCCAGATAAGCCCTTTAAAAAGGAAGAAGAGTATCTGAGTTATTTATTGATCCACTGTAGAAGTACCGAGCTGCGTTATTTACAGGATCATTTGGGTGCATTGCTAAATGGATCGCGTCTAGAGGAACTCTATTGAGCATCTATTATACACAAAAAATTATTTGAATTTTGTACTTTGTTAATTTTTTTTTTCTTAAACGTAATCATGATTTTTTTTCTTTTATTTAAAATGTATATTTAGGCCAGATATGTCCTTTGGAAAGGAAGAAGAGTATCTGAGTTATTTATTGATCCACTGTAGAAATACCGAGCTGCGCTATTTACAGGATCATTTGGGTGCATTGCTAAATGGATCGCGTCTAGAGGAACTCTGTTGAGCATTCCTATTTCATTTTTGAATACACATACAAAAGAGGGTTAGAGATGTTTTCCATGGCAGTAGAGCCATCTACGAATCCAAATAAAAATCGACAGATGGGGGATTTGGTTTTACGTGATCACCTGCCTATATCACGGGGCCCATTTTCCCAAGAGTCGTAAGTAACGCAAGACTAAACGCCTTAGTTACCCAAATACCAAACTGACATCATGCTTGAGGGGCAATCACTCCACCTTGGTTTGATGCGAAGCCTTTCTAAAACCGTCTTCCGCTCGCTGGGTCGCAGCGACCAGTTGAGAATGCAACTCCACACTGAGAAGGGATAGTCTCCTAACCGCCTGCCTAGTTGTGGATGAACAATCAACTAGACAAGTCAGTACAGCACACTGTCCTCGACTCTACCCGCGATGTTAGGTGGTAAACCACAGCCACCACGATGCTCCCATAAGGGGGCCTACCGCACGGTTAGGCTGAAACCGATATTCCAGGGGCTCCTGACCTCCCGTGGCAGCAGAATATAATCTCTGGTCAAGCTGTCGCTACCGGTTAGGCTCCGTCAAAACCTGGGTCTGTTAGCCGCCATCCCGCCACAACATGGTCTTTTCTCCATTAGAGTTTCCGCTGACACTATAATAAGTAATACGAAAGTGATTTTAAATCATGTCATAAATCCAGTCACATCATCTGGATAAATATCGACAGTTGTTTTTATATTTAAAACTAAATCTCTTAATTTGGGCGCAAAAGTTTTACTGCATATTTATTCAAGTACAAGAAATAGTATCCGCCGTGGCGTAGTGGGTAGAGTAGACACTCACATGCCGAAGGTCGAGGTTTAATTCTCGAATTTTTCACGGCACCACCTCTTCCGAGCTGCTGATAACACTCAAAGAGTAATACTTGTCTAAGAAAAAGCTTCTCAAACTTCGCCGTTCGGAGTCGGCAAAAAACTGTAGATCCCTTCTACTCGTGAGAGAACGTGCCTTGGTCCCCCTGTGGACTGTAGCGCCAACCAAATATTGTTAGTATTAATGATTACAATAAATAATAATAAAAACACTGAATTCATTGGGGTTGTTTGAGTGTGAAATTATTTTAGTTATTTAGACGAAACATGCGAGAAAGCCAGTACGAATAAAGACTACACCGTTGGAATGGACTTCTTGAAATGAGACAAATTTTCAGTAGAAAATGTCTTTGTCCAACATCTTTTTCTAGCACACAAAAACTTAAAAATTTGTGCGAATTCTAGATATTCAAGTAACTTGATGTTGCTGGACTGTTCGGAATCTAGAATGGGTAAAGTGTGTTAACAAAAAAACCTTTAAGGCATTTGCACTTTAATTCACGTATGTGCTCATCGCATGTCTTGTTAGGAGCTACTTTTAAGGCATTACTCTTTAATTCACCTACGTGCTCATCTCATGTTTTATTAGGAGATTTCTACATAGTCCAGGTAAAGTCTCAAATTTATATATGCATACTTGCAATCACTAAATATCGCAATGGACAGCTCTCTTAATATCCCACAAAGGTTTTGAATCGGATTTAAGTATGCAGACTGAGCCGGGTTGTTCATAACATTAATCTGATTTGCTCGAAACCACTCTTTTACTTATCCCCAAGTGTGTTTTGAGTCGGATTTCTGTTGGGAAGATCTACAGTGCGCGAATAAAATATAGCACAATTCGTTTTTTTTAACTTTTTTTTTAGTTTTGTACACAAAACAAACAGTGAATTTATTTTTGAACACAAATTGGAATACTTCTTATTCATGCATAGAGTTTTTTGACTAAAGTAATACAATACAGGGGAAATAAACAATTTTTGTTTTTTTTTTTATAATTGACGCGTGCAAAAGGGGTTGCGAGTACCCTTAAGTGACCGGATCAAGTCACAGCACGGGCCGAAGGTATAGAGGAAGAGAGGGAGAGGAGGTACCGATGCACATTGGTTTTAAATGCCTGTGGATTGTAATAAGGAGGAAAAATCGAGCTGGGAAAAGCATTCCAGATTCGTGTAGTGCGGCTAAAGAACGAGTCTCTGAATTTGACTGTACGTCCGAAAGAGGGCTTGAGGGTGAATTGATGGGCATTCCTAGCGAGGCGCGTATTGCGGGTGAATTCTTGAAGGGGAGGAATGCAACTGGCTAATTCATCTGAGCATTTCTTGTTCAAATAGCGATAAAAAAGTGACAACGACGCGACATTACGTCGGTGTTTTAACGAGTCAATAGACTTCGCAATAATACTGTCACCTATAAGTTTTATCGCTCGCTTTTGAATTCTATCCAGCAGGTGCAGGGAGGTCTTAGAAGCACCTGACCAGATAGGAGCGTTATACTCAAGTTTTGGGCCTATGTATGCCTTGTATATTGTAGCCAGATCAGAGGGGGTGAGGTACTTCTTGCATCGTTTAAGGAAATCTGGACATTTCGCAGCATTTTTGGCGACCTCAAATATGTGATCGTTCCAACTAATTGTTGCGTTCATACACATACCGAGGATGGAAAGTCTTTCGGTTTCAACAACGCAAATGCCGTTCATGGATAACGGCTGATTATTTTGTGATCGCTTTAACGACAGTAGACAGCACTGTGTTTTGGAAGCATTAAATTCCACTCTATTCTTAATTCCCCAATCGATTATGCTGTCAAGGTCGGAATTTAATGTGCTTAAAATACGCTGCCGTTCCGTGTCTAAGGCCTAAGTGGAGGGACGTGAGCCAAGGAACGAATATGAAAAGCTGAGGGTACTGTCATCAGCGAAGGAATGAATAGGATTAGAAGTAGCAGACAAGAGATTATTTATAAAAATGAGAAAGAGTGTCGGAGACAAAACAGAGGCCTGAGGAACACCAGCATTAATATGGTGAATATCAGACTTGAATCCATCCAAAACGACTTGTATTGAACGATTCGAAAGGTAATTTCTAATCCATTGAAGAAGAGACTCATCGATCCCAAAAGTACGCATTGTCGACAAAAGAGCCTGATGCCAGACCCTGTCAAATGCCTTTGAAATATCAAGCGCAACGATCTTGCTTTCTCCTAAATTTTGCAAAGATTGGTTCCACTTTTCAGTGAGATATGCCATCAGATCACCAGTGGAACGGTTACTTCGGAAGCCGTACTGCCGGTCATTAAGAAGCTTCCGGGACTCAAGCTGACGGTTTATCAGCGTTTCCATGACCTTGGAGAGAAGGGACGTTAGTGCTATGGGTCGGTAGGAGGTGGGTGACCCACATTCGCCCTTTTTAGGGACGGGCTGGACAAATGCAGTTTTCCACTTACTCGGGAAGAGCCCTGATGAGTAGGACATATGGAAAAGCTTACGTAGTGGTTTTGCCAGCGTAGAAGAACACCTCTTCAGAAGAACAGGGGGTATACCATCCGGGCCAGCGGATTTGTGTATGTTTAGATCTTTAAGTACTCTTGCTACTGTACGAGTGCGAAAATGGATTTGCCCCATGGAGAAAATGAATACCAAAATTTTGGTGCGAGAAAAAGATAGCACATTTGCAGCATGTAGTTTAAAAAATATATCATATGTATTGCTATTTCATTTTCTTTTAACTCTTAATAATGAGTAGTTCCTCCTCTTTTTTTTTATTATTCCCGCCATTCTGTTTGGTAAAGATTTAAACACATTTTTAATGGTTTTTTTGTGGTAATTTGAGCCAATTTGATACAATGCTTTGCTTAAGCTCATTAACACTTTCGTATTGCCTGTTTTCGGCACAAACAGCCCTGGCAAGAAGAGTCCAACGGTTTTCAATAATATGTGTATCTGGCGATCATGTTGTTATCTGAAAAATATTTTTTAACGCCGTATGCACCGCAGCATTGGAAAAATACGCGGAAAGTTCGTAACTTTACCAGTTGATTCTGTTGTTTCATCGGTAATCAAATCCAGATACTTTTTGCTGTCCATTCTTTGTGGTGCGAACTTTATATCAGTTTTACCATGGTATCCTATTCCAGCCCATATCATAACAGTTCCTCCACCATGTTGCCGACGACTCAATATGGTCTCCTCTTTTCTTAAGTCGTTAGAGTAATATGCCAGGCCATCGAGACCGTCAAGATTAAACTTCTTCTCGTCCGTGAATAATACCCGACGCCATCGTTTTTTCCAATGAATATGCTCCAAGGCGAATTTTACCCTGTCATCCTTGTGTTTTGCCGTAAGTGGTAGTTTCTTTTTAATTTTTTTGCGCTGAATAACTGGAGACTCCTTCAATAGTTTTTGGACGTTTCTTACATTGGTCGTGACACCTGCTTGTTCCGCGATTTTGCGAGCCGTTAAGCCCAAATTCGATGCAACTCTTAGAATTGCGCGCCTATCCCAGTCACTGATAGCCCTTGGATGCCCTGGGCTACTCTTCTTCCCGTAATTTTAAGGGTCTTTGAGGAAATTTGAAATCACTTTTCGGCTTCGTTCCAGTTTTTCGGCAATACACGCAATTTTGAAATTTTCTTGAAGCAGTTTTGTAAGAACCCATGGTTTGACGACGAGTGCAGGCAAGGGCACGCAGCTAAACAAGACGCCTATAAGGCGACGCTGCATCGAACAACGCGGGCTGTTCGTGAACTCTACGAACAGAGAAGAAGGAAAGAGCACCGGCTTCACAGAAGGAAGAAGAAGGAACATGAGAAGCGCGCAGTCGAGGAAATGGAAAGGTGCTTGTTTTTACCGAAAGGTAAAACAGCTATCCGGCCTGCCGGGATCAAAATGGACAACTCGTAGTAGAGTTGCAGTCTGTGCTGAGAATCTGGAAGGATTATTTCTGCAGACTCCTTAACGGCGATGACGACCCAATTCCCGCTGTTAGGCAGAATCTTCCACTCAATTTGGACGATGATAGACAAGCATTCCGTTCCCACCACTTAGACGAGGTGAAGATAGCAATATCCAAGTTGAAGTCAAACAAAGCTGCTGGAACGGACTGTCCGCTGAACTATTGAAAGCAGCTGAAGATGACCTGGTTGGGCGCATGCACCAGCTCATCTGTAAGATATGGTCGGAGGAAAGCATGCCCGATGAGTGAAATCTCAGCGTCGTTTGCCCGGTTCACAAGAAAGGAGACCCCTTTGACTGCGCCAACTACAGAGGGATTAGTCTCCTGAACATCGCATACAAGATCCTCTCTGCCGTATTGTGTGAGCGTCTGAAACCATTTGTCCATGACCTGATAGGTCCCTATCAGTGTGGTTTCATGCCAGAGAAGTCCACAATAGACCAGATCTTCACATTACGGCAGATCCTGGAAAAGACCCAAGAAATGCAAATTGACACTCACCACCTATTCGCCGATTTCAAGGCTGCATATGACAGTGTGCATAGAGACGAGCTATACAGTGCCATGTCTAGTTTTGGCATTTCTACCAAACTCGTCAGATTGTGTAGGATGACGATGGAGAACTCTCGCTGCTCAGTCAAGGTCGGTACCGAACTCACCGAGACCTTCAATGTCAAAAAAGGTTTTAGACAAGGCGACGCACTGTCATGTGACTTCCTTAACATCATCCTCGAGAAGATCGTGCGTAACTCACAAGTCAACACCAGAGGCGCGATCTTCCAGAAGTCAGTCAGTGATTGGACGAACACAGCGAGCCGTCAATGAGGCGTTTGCCGGCATTGAAGCGAAAGCGGGTAAAATTGGTCTGGCAGTAAATGAGGGCAAAACGAAGTACATGGAAGGACACACAACATCGACGTCTCGGACGGAGCTTCACACTAGGCAGCAGAAACTTCGAGGTAGTCAAGGACTTCGTCTACCTCGGCTCCGCGGTAAACAGGGACAACAACATCAGTACGGAAATCAAACGCAGAATCACTCTTGCCAATCACTGTTTCTTTAGTCTAAGAAGCAATTGAGTAATAAAGCCCTCTCTCGAAGAACTAAGCTCGCTTTATATAACAGCTTGATCATCCCCGTCCTACTATATGGCGCGGAATCTTGGACGTTGGCAAAGGCGGATGAGGAAGCCCTTAGTCTTTTCGAGAGAAAAGTTTTGCGTGCGATTTTTGGTCCTGTTTGCGTTGATGGCATCTGGAGGAGAAGATTTAATGACGAACTCTATGGGCTGTAAAGCGACATGCGCCTGGTCAAGCGTCTGCGGATACAACGCTTAAGATGGCTAGGCCATACGTGACTAAAATTCCTTTTTTGTGAAAATGTGCTATCTTTTTTTCGGGGTGTTATCTACAGTTTTTTTTTTCTTATAATTAACAATTTTCTAGAAACTTCTTCAGGCACGCAGTACAAAACCACTGTGGCTTTCCTGGGGCGCAGAGAGTATATAGGTCATTAACCATTATCCTATTAAAACTAATTGTGAAATTACATGTTGTGCTATATTTTTTTCGCGGACTGTATATTCTCTTCACAATATGGAAACAAAACATTTTGTCAAATGTCTATAAGAACATGCTGGTCCACAACCTCATCAATCTTATGCAACCAAACAACGCCAAAATATGAACAACTTCCCCACACCATTACATTTCATCCTCCGTGTTTAACGGTACTGGGTACTGAAAACCAGCTATTCAGTGTTAGGGGGTCGTCTTACATAATGGCGTGAGTCAATACCACCACATATGAAAATTTTGGATTCATCTGTCAATAAAATGTTTCACCATTTCTCAACAGGTAATCCAACAAATTTTCTTGCAAATTCAATCCGTTTCTTTGTGTTTTTGTTATAATTGTCTTAGACTTCTTACTATTTACTTCCAAGTTCATCTTCGTACAGTCATGTCGCCGACTTTCAAATTAAATCTTTTCGAATTTGAATAGTTGACTTTTTAGGCTCTAGTAAAGCTACTACTAGTCTAACCCCCGTTGCGCCGATTCAGTCTTTTCTTTAAATCGCATTAAATGGAGAAGAAATTCCAATCGAAAGCGCACTGCTTTGGAAGTGAAAACGAAACCGAAGGACCACCAACTCTGGCCACGTCCAGGCATAACACGTACATAGACATTTTCATTGGGATTGCCGTGTACCTCTGCATCTCAGCGTCGCTCTTCCTAATGGCACCATCCACTGTCTCGATAAACTTCCGCATATGGGTGTCGGTCTTCACGATTTTCACCGCGATTCAGTTCTTTGCACTGTTCCTGTTCACGCGGCAGATGTGCCGACGAAGCAACGGCAAGAGCAAAGCCAACCAAAACCTCGGTGTCATGCGGACAGAGTCCTGTCAGATTGTTTGGAGAGACGCAGAAAAACAATATCACAGGGCGTTCCTTAAAGGACCTGCCATTTTTCCTTAGCTCTCATTGTTTTTGTTTTTTCTTTTTTCTTCGGTGCAGTGTATATCACGACTCACTTTGACAAAACAGGAAACAAATATTCGTTTTCATATTTAAAAATAACTTTTCGTCGTCTTTATATTAAAAAGTACTTTACTTCTTCTAAGAGTTCAAAAGAAAAAATTTATTTAATTAATAATTTATTTAATTTATTTAACCACTGCTATTTCACTGTTCACTTCAAATGCGACCTTCTACAGAAAATTCAACCGTTATTCTATGATCATCACATCTTCCCTAACAGATCATGTTTTCGTTTCAGTGTTAGTCTTTCTCTCGTTCACTGAATGCATTCATTCTTAGTGCCAGTTCAGAAAAAAAAAATTTAAGCACTTTTAAATTTTTCACAAAGGCACTGCTATTTTCGTGTCCACAGCTTTATGTTCACTTGTCGCATCTCTCCAGTAATATCAATAACCACTAACAATCTATTATCAGAATAAAGTCAGAAGGAAAACTCTCTAACGCACAGAAATGACTGGAACACTTAACACAATCGCTACAGTGCTCTTACGGACTTCTTTTCGCGTTTTTAGAGTGAATTGGACTATAAAATATGCTTTCTATACTGAATGAGATTTATTTGGTCTATAGTGGTCTTGTGTTTTCAACCAAGAAACAAAATCAGAACACAACCACCGCTTAGTTCGCTGAAAGTTTCATAACATCGACATTTTGGATTCTGGATATGTTGAGCTTTGAGATGCATGATATCGAAATTTTGCCCCAAATGCCTCTGATTACTTCGCCACTTAACCAACTCCTGAATTCTTTAACACTTTTCCTTCTTACTTTTCTTCCAGATTTGCACTTTCGTACATCTTACTTTGTTCGCTGGCATGGTTCCTGTATTTTCTTATCGACGGAGGCTCCGAGGACTACTGGCGGCCAATATCAAGTTCCTTTTCCATTCTATCGTTAATCACAATTATTGCGTGGTGCTTCACCCACTGGAAAACGTACCGCGCGCATACAAACGCAACATCAGCTCTGACGGCCATCGTCCTCTGCACAGCCTCTCTAGGTTTCCTAAGCTTCACCAGTACCGCGTTTAGTCCGTTGGGGCACTTTGCTATTTGCCTGGAAATTATACTCTTAATCTACACAGCAATACCGATGACGCTGTGGCTGAGCGCGGTCATAGCGATCTCATATTCCGTGCTATTCGAGACACTCAGCCACCTGGTGGCAGGAAACAATGGTATCCACGGGACTGCGAGTGGATTTGGCTACAAGATCCTCATTCTGCGAATATTGCTTCAATTCTGCGTGCATTTGGTTGGCCTGCATGTACTCATCATGAACGTGGTGCGCATGCGTGGAACCTTCATGAAGGTCGGGCAGAATCTGCTGGTGCGGCGACAATTGGAGATGGAGAAGCAGCTGAAGGAGAAGATGATTCATTCAGTGATGCCGCCGAAGGTGGCCGACATGCTGTTGAACGAAGGCGGCATGGAACAGCCGGAGCTAATGAGCCCCGACCAGAGTGCCCAGTACATGAAACCGAGGGCCTCGAACGACGTGAAGTCCCTCTTTCGGCCGTTCCACATGCACAGTATGGAAAATGTGAGTATTCTTTTCGCGGACATCGTGGGCTTCACGAAAATGTCGTCGACCAAGACGGCTGAGCAACTGGTGGAGATTTTGAATGATCTGTTTGAACGGTTCGACGACTTGTGCAGTCTGAACGGATGCGAGAAGATTTCGACACTGGGAGACTGTTACTATTGCGTGTCCGGGTGTCCTGAACCGAGGCCAGATCATGCGATATGCTGCGTAGAGATGGGCTTGGGGATGATCGACGCTATGCGGTGTTTCGATGCGCAGCGCCACGAGGGAGTCAAAATGAGGGTGGGAGTACACACTGGCACAGTGCTCTGTGGTATTGTGGGCACTCGCCGAGTGAAGTTTGACGTCTGGAGCAACGATGTGACCCTCGCAAATAAGTATGTTTGAAAGGGAAAAAATTGTTTTATTTATTTAATTTGTGTTCTTCTTTCTCTCTCTAGGATGGAGTCTACAGGCAAGCCAGAGCAGGTTCACATCTCAGAAGTCACATCTAGCTTCCTGGGGGACGCTTACTTCCTGGAGGAGGGCGAGGAAGTGCAGGGTCGTTAGGATTTGCAATCACTCGTGTCTTGAAATAACTTTCTCTCTTTGCAGGTCAGCGCACGTATTTCGTCGTCGGTCGGCAAAAGGAGATATCTCGAAATAATAGTCTAAGTCCTAGTCCTCGAAACGGTTCGAACCTTCTCCTTGCGTACCATAACGAGAACTCTCTTTCGCAGAGCGCAACCAATGTGTCCGTCATACAGCCAAACGTTCCGCCTGCATCACCAGTTGGACAGATCTCCAATTCACTCAACCCATCGCCAATCCTCACAGTTCGGCCACGCCTGACCTCGCTGACAATAAAAATGAGGAAAAAATCCGCCGGCCAGCCACCTCAAGAGGTGGAGAAGGGCATCAACAACAACTTAGCGCAGCCACATCCAACGATAATAATCACCACGAAGTCCCTTCCCGGTAGCTTGGACTCTGACCAGGAGGACGAGGGCTGTTGCCGAGGCTCAAGCACGATGGGACACAAACCTCATTCGAATCCCGAAGAGGAAAATAAGACTAAAGCGCGACTGAAAAATTGGAGAGTTCCGAGATTTCTGAAAAAGATCGAAGACTTTAAGAAAACCGACCCGACAACTCTCCTAAAGAGCACGCCCCCGCGGCCGCCAGAAGAGTTGTTGTCTTGCCTTGAGCAAAACGGCTATCAACAGATTCCACTCCTGATTGAGACCGCGAAGCCCACCTGCACGCTAGACATTCCGCAGAAACCCGGCCATGGTGCCTCTGTTGCGCTGGCTAAATCGCCCGACGGTAGCTGCTGCTCTCCCGGCCAACATTCCATGTTCGATGACGTCATCGACATACGATCATACATCTCGCAATCACGCAGTGACATCTCACCATTTGGCCGGTCCGGCAGCTATCGGTCGCAGTGCGGGCGATCTGGTCAGTCTTGCCAGTGGGATGTTTCGCCTGTAGGTAGACCTCGTTCGTCCACATTGGCAGTTGGAAGAGTTGATTGCGCGCACATGCCTGTATCACCACCTCTTCCACCACCTCCGCTGCAACCGTCTTTGGGTCCTCAGCTTCTGCAAGGTTGCGACGGCTTAAGCATATGTCCATCGGCGACAAGCCGTAAGGACTCTGGGATCAAAAGTAACAGTCGGCGTAGCAGCATTCAGCAGCAGATCTACGCCCTAAACCAAACCGCTGCGATATCCCAGCACAGGGTATCGGGATACTTCACGAGCTCCACCTCCAGCATCTCCAACATAGGGGACTTACCCATTCAGATTCCCACACACATTCCACCACCACCACCACCACCATGTGCCCAGCCACAGCAGCCTTTGGCGGATCCTCTAGCGGCGTGCCTGCAGCAACTGAGAAAACAGTCTGACTTACAACTCATCCGCTGCGTTCGGGATAACGCAAAATCGCAGAGGAGCTACCTAGTAAAACCCCCGTTGCGCCGATTCAGTCTTTTCTTTAAATCGCATCAAATGGAGAAGGAATTCCGATCGAAAGCGCACCGCTTTGGAAGTGAAAACGAAACCGAGGGACCACCAACCCTGGCCACGCCCAGGTATAACACGTACATAGACATTTTCATTGGGATTGCCGTGTACCTCTGCATCTCAGCGTCGCTCTTCCTAATGGCCCCATCCACTGTCTCGATAAACTTCCGCATATGGGTGTCGGTCTTCACGATTTTCACCGCGATTCAGTTCTTTGCACTGTTCCTGTTCACGCGGCAGATGTGCCGACGAAGCAACGGCAAGAGCAAAGCCAATCAAAACCACGGCGTCATGCAGACAGAGTCCTGTGCAGATCGCATCTTCGAAGCCATATCCAGCTGGTATCCCTGGCACATTTGTTTAGCGGTCCTGATGTCGATGCCAGCCGTCCTCATAATTGTGCACTTCCTACTGCTTGATCTTAACCAGCTGCAAGCCTTCGAGTATCACTACGGTTTCCTAATATTTGTGTGCATAGTTCACTTCTGCAACTTCACGCAGCTGAATTGCTGGATGAGAAATGTCCTGGCCTTCCTAGCTGCCATGTGTTTTGTTGGCATCGCAGTGAGCCAACTGACCACTTACGTAAATCGAAACGACGTTGCTAACTCCACTGAAGTGACGCCGGGGCAGCTGACGCACAACTTTCTCTATGAGGAGATCAAGTGGTTCCAGGACTATCACGTCGAGATCTATCTAGACCTGCTCTTGATTTTGGTGTTAGTCTGGTTCCTTAACAGAGAATTCGAAATCGGATATCGACTTACGTTCTACGGCAACGCCGTAGCCAATCAGGATAAGATCCGCGTGCAGAACATGAAGAACCAGGCAGACATGTTGCTGCACAACATAATCCCCAAGCATGTGGCGGAGCACTTAAAGAATACCGCAAAATACTCAGAGAACCATCGAAACGTTGCGATTATTTTCGCGAGCATTGTGAATTTCAACGAAATGTATGACGAGAGCTATCTGGGTGGAAAGGAATACCTGCGCGTACTTAACGAACTAATCGGTGATTTTGACGAACTGCTGTCCAGGCCGGAATTCAAATGTGTGGAAAAAATAAAGACTATTGGAAGTACCTTCATGGCGGCCAGCGGCTTAGATCCGGACAACCGTGGCGATAACAACCAGCACATTTACGCTCTAATGGAGTTTTCCCTAGCCATGCAGTCGGTGGTAGATGCCTTTAACAAGGATTTGCTCGAGTTTAACTTGATCCTAAGGATTGGCTTCAATATTGGTGATGTGACAGCCGGCGTTATCGGAACGAGCAAGCTGCACTATGACATTTGGGGAGATGCGGTGAATGTGGCCAGCCGCATGGACTCGACCGGAGTGCCAGGGCGATTGCAAGTTGGCAAGGAGTGTCTACGATACTTGGAGGATAAGTATGAATTTGAACCTCGTGGGGAGGTATACGTTAAGGGAAAGGACAACATGGAAGTTTATTTATTTAAGAGTGTGCGACCTGATTCGATGTTGGATGAGATTGAAGGATGTTAAGAGATTCGATGAGATACTGTTAGATTGAAGGTTGCGCTTTAACAGCATGGCCCTGAAAAATTCAAAAATTTACGGAAAATTATGCAAATTTTACGTATGTCGGCAAATTAACAAATTGTCTGATAGTATTAAAGTGATGCGAGGCAAACATCAGAAGGGATTTAGTTTGGTCGAACCCTATTTTGACATAACCTTAAATCATACAGACTTTAAAATGCAAGAAGTTTTGGCTTGTGAGCCCACGGTTATTGTAAAACAATACTCTTAGTTAGTGGAAGGCTTTGCAGTTGAAATCAAACAGTGCAAATCAATCTAACAGTGTCAGGAAGTCAGAGTTTTCATTTTCCCTCGATGGGAAATTCATTACGAAATGAACAGCTTTAATCTTTATTTCGAACAGCATGGCCCTGCAAAATTCAAAAATTTACGAAAAATTATGCAAATTTTACGTATGTCGGCATATTAACAAATTGTCTGATAGTATTAAAGTGATGCGAGGCAAACATCAGAAGGGATTTAGTTTGGTCGAACCCTAGTTTGACATAACCTTAAATCATACAGACTTTAAAATGCAAGAAGTTTTGGCTCGTGAGCCCACGGTTATTGTAAAACAATACTCTTAGTTAGTGGAAGGCTTTCCAGTTGAAATCCAACAGTGCAAATCAATCTAACAGTGTCAGGAAGTCAGAGTTTTAATTTTCCCTCGGTGGGAAATTCATTACGAAATGAACAGCTTTAATCTTTATTTCGAAGAGAATCGAAAATGCCGAAGGAATTTTTTACGGAATTCCTTCAGTTAACGTGTGATAAAGTGATGGATAAGGGCTGTACCTACAAACGCAAAAAGAAAAAAACAACATATAGACAAACTGAATGATAAATTCATAGAATAAAAAAAGAAGAAATATTTTTTAAACAAATTAAGAAAAGAAAAAGAAAATAAAGCCTTCTCTAAAAGGCCTGTTACCTGAAGTATATGTTTTTAACAAATAAGTCGTCTTGACTTGACCCACATACAAAATAAAAAAACATAAATAAAAAAACATAAATAAAAAAGCATAATATTTACATCTGTAGTTGCCGACTTAGTTTCCATCTTTCTTTTTGTAATTTTATAATCTGTGTATACTGATCTAAGAGACCATGTTTTGTACATACTTTAGAAAATATATTCTTAGCCAATGTGTGTAAATTAAATTAGGAAAAAAAAATCAAAAGATTATGACTTAGTTTAAATATCACATTATTTTTATTATTAATAACTAAGAAGAAAGAGGTTTATTTGCAATAAGCATAGCATTCATTTTGCCAATTGAACATGCACCCAAAGCCTTGCACCGACACCCCTTTGTCAGCCTTCATGGATTATCTTGCCGTCGGTATAAATGTTTGTTTTACCTATTTTTTTGCAAACAAAAAAATTATATAGTAGATTAGTGATAGAAAAAAAAAAAGAAAAACAAACACACAAAATTAAATTTAAACACATCTTATGCTTGTTTGTAAAATTCAAAGATTGAAAAACAAAATTTGAAAAACAAAAAACAAAAATAGTGCTTAAATGTTGATAGTGTCTTAACCGCATAAATATTTAACGAAACAATAAATTGCTCCAACGTTGTTTAAGTCATTCGGTTTTTTATATTATATATAAACTAATGTATGCCTGTTTTAAAGTGTTGTCAAAAATAAAATGAAGCTAGGGTAATTTATTAAAGTTACATAACAGTCACAATCAAAGATTTGATCATGTAAAGTAAATGGCATTACACTCTATGCACGCAATGTATAATTTAATTTGTATTTTACTATAATTTTAATGAAGAAAACAACTAATTGAAGTAGGGAGTAAGAAAATATTACTTATTTTTGACTAAACAGATATTAGATGTTATTTTATAAACAAACAAAAAATCTAACCAATTTATTTATTTGTTAAGATATTAAATGAAATATACTATACAAGGAACTATTTCCTACAAGATTGATTTTTTCCTTTTGTTTTTCTTATAAAGTACCTACCAATATTTCTTGTTCATTATTATTTCAAATGTTCAAATCTTATTCGTGTACAAATACACTTCCTGAGAGTCATTAATTTGGGTTTGACTGGTAAATTGGTACTCCATTATTTTCTGAAACCTGCCGTCAGCTGTCTAATTTATATACTTTTTAATAGCAAACTATCTTCATCATCTATTATTTGAAAACCAATCTGTCTCAAAACACTTTGGGAGACGAAGTTGGATCAGAGTCCTTTGCTAGATTTAATTAAAGAAGAAACCTTACGGAAGTGTTAGTTTCTTATTTCAGCTTTTTATTCGTTAATACCATAGCATCGGGAATACTTTTTAGTTCTTTTAACTGTGATTTGCTGCAGTAACAACTACGTGATGTACCTGGGTCTGTACCAACATACATCTGCAGATAGAACGTTCTCTTGCCAGTAGTCTTAAATTTCTGTTAGTTGCTGCAGTAACAACTACGTGATGTACCTGGGCCTGTACCAACATACATCTGCAGATAAAACGTTCTCTTGCCAGCAGTCTTAAGTTTCCAACACCAAGTTTATTGAAGTCCTTCTTAACCTATCTGCTTTTTGTTTTTTTTTTTTTACTCTGAATCGTTTTCTTGATGCCTGAATGTAATCGAAGAGTTTTTAGGTTGAAGCTTACGCTCTACAAGAGGTAGCAATCTTAAGACCAGTTCTTTGCCTTTTTTTTAGGTATTTTTCTCTAATGAATCATATTTTTAAAATGTTACAGCTATTGAAAATACTTAAAATATCGAATTGACTAGTTTAAATTTAACATGCATTTAACATATTTCTTTTTTTTTTTTTTTTTGCTAGGATTATTGTTTTTATCTTTTAAAAGATATTTATTTAGTTAAGTGGCAGGAAAATGTTCTTAAACCCTGCTGATTAATTTTATATTAGCTTAATCTAACTTAAACTACCTTAATCTAACTTACTCTATTTGTTAACAATTTAAATGAACTAGAAGCTCAGTTCGCGCTCTATATATTGTGTATTGTTGTATTTAAATGAGTTGTTCCTCATCCTGACGTTGTGGTAGGTATTGTTCTGCCTGCCCACTATTCCCCCTGCATTGAATAAGTGTTCCATATGGTTAGTACTCAGCAAGTAGTCCGTAGGATCAGCTGCTGTTGCCGCTACTTCAGGTATGATGTTGTTGGGGATATTGGGAAGGTTCTTGATGAAATTAATGGAGAGCTGGAGGATTCGTCTGTCAATTCGGTCTATTCCCGTTTGTCTGTATACGATGGAAGACTTGGTGAACCTCGTGGAGTTTGGCTGCCTGTGCAGATTGCAGATGAATCTGTGCCTCTCATACAAATATAGTAATCGAATAGAAGCGCGTGTTGCACTGCGTCTAAAATTTGTTTCGGGAAATGCTCTTATGAACGTGGAAATGATGAAAATCCAAAAATTTGACTTTTCTGTACCAGGCGTCTTTAAATGATTTTTGCAAATGAAAGAAGCCAAGAGATGCTCGGGACTCATTCCCGATCAATGAAATTTCACTTTATTTCTTGTGACTGTGTTCACAGGTCTGTCTAAATCAATTCCCTTTAAGGCTCTATAAAACTAAGCATTTGTGGTCGCCGTAGCGTAGTGGGTAGAGTGCGACGCTCATACGCCGAAAGATTTAGGTTTGATTCCCAGCTCAACACCAATTTTTCGAATTTTTCATGGCACCTTCTACTCGTGAGAGAACAGTAGCCCGTACAACACGAGTAGTTGATGAGCAAGCTAGGCCCTGGTCCCCCTGTGGACTGTAGCGCCAACAATTATTAAAACTAAGCATTACCAGACTTTAAATTAGAAATGTGCCGTTGCAGACTCATGTACATTGTTTTAGGACATATGTAGTTCCGATGTCGGAATAGGTTTCAATCAGCTTCGGCTTATTTTATTTTTCCTTTGTTTTACACCCGTCCTGATTTTGATTTTAATTTTCTCCCAAGAAAATTTAAAAAAAAATTGCGGACTATGTTCTTAACTTAATTTAATACTTAAAATAAAATCTATGTTAAAACTAAACCAAATAAAGTAATTAAAACTAATTAACTATAACTAATTAAGTTTAGATCTTACTAACTATTTACATTAAACTTAACTATGCCCGTAATAATATACGGACGCATGCACCAGGAGGTATATGTTATTTGTATGCTTTACATATCGTCATGACTCACCTTTTTCTGCTTGCGTTTTGGTTGTTTTTTTTTTTTTTGTTTTTATGTTTTGTTGTTTTTTTTTTTTGCATGCTTTTGTATATTTTTTTTAAAAAGCCTTAAAATTACCTTAGTCTATCTAACTATCCTGTTTTTATGTTACCTTATGAAGCTAGCGGCATCGAAAGCTGGGTCTGGTGCAACCACCAGTAAAAATGCCGTTCTTTGGCAGAAACTACTCTATCGCGGACAGAAATCGCGGACAGAAATCGCTCTGCTGAACCGTAGGATGTCCCCGTGGCTGCGAGCGACGTCCGACTCGTCTTGAAGTTGCTTTCTTACTGTTCGGCGTGCGACGTGGAAGATGATAGGCCAGCCTTCCCTATCTTGTATCAGGCCTTTCGCTGCCAGATAAAGGAAAGCTTCAGGCGGAATGAAGCCGTTAAGACGTACCCTTTCATGGTACATTTCATTTGGGTAGTAAGCCCCAAAAGATCAGATTGTTTGTTGAAGTCATGACTCGAGCAGTGTTACTCCGAATCAACTTAATAATGAAATTATCTATCCTTAAAAGGCTTGCCTCGTTCTACAGAACCTCGGTGGGATAGAATTTCTTGTACTGAGACTCTCGTGTTCGATGTAAACGAAGACAGGTCCGAAGACACCGCCTCTCGAACATCCTCATCTTTTCCATTTGGAAAGTACTCACGTTGAACCACACAGGACAGCCATTAACCATGATTGGCCGGATGAGGGCCATGTAGCAGATTACCTTCACTCTGGTGTCAAGTTGACTGCTGTAAAATATCCCTCTTGCCATAGAAAAGGCATTCTTAGCCCTGGTCAGAGCTGTTCCTACATGGATACCACCATATAGAAACTGGTCTAACCAAATGCCGAGTTATCTTACTACACTTTTAACGGTCAATGGCCGTCTTAGCGGGTCAACTATGCCGAACTTATGCCTCTTCATTTTCGTATCCCTTTAAGCCCTGAACAACTGAGTTCTAAAAAGGATAGCTTCACACTTCTGGTAGTTATTTTCAACCTTCAGTCATCGCAAAATCGTTGAATTGCATCGAAGTCACACTGCAACAAAGCGTTTATTTCTTCTACCTTCGGACCTGATCTGTTCGCGATTAGGTCATCGGCACACGCTATTATGTTAGGCATAGAACCTATAAGATTGCTAGTGAATATAGTGAACAAGATCGGCGAACCCACCGCCCCTTGTTGCAACCCATTTTTTATATGAAAAACAGTTGTGAAAATTTCGTTGCCACATTTCACAAAGAACTTTCTACCTGTTACCGTGTCGTAGATCATATATAGCAATGTTTCGCGAATGCCGAGCCTGACCAACTTGAGGAAGAGACCTTCAAACCATACGGTGTCGAATGCTTTTTTCATGTCAATCAGGCTCCTGTGCACTGTATTTTGTTTCTATTCCACTGGATGCTGGAAACCAATTACCAATTTTGACATGGCATGAACGGTGTCGCCCCGTCTTCCTTCGCCTTTCCGTTATTATTTGTTTTTTCTCAACCCATTCTTTCAGAGCTTTAATGACTATCTTCTCAAATACCTTGCTTATGCAGGGAAGAAGACTTATAGAACGGAGATTTATTGCGATGGAGGTATCTTTGCCCCGTTTCGGAATAGGCTGTAACACAGCTGTTTTCCAATTCACCGGAAATTCATCCACATGCGAATGGAACTATCGTTCTTCGAATAGAAAAACCGTTAATTATCACTGATAAACTATAAGAAAAGAAAAGCAGGCACTTGAACGTATGAAATCTATTTTGTTTCTTTAAAATTAAAACAAAGCTACAGCCAATCAACTACCAATAACTTGCCCATGGGATTTCATGTGTGAGTACACTCCAGCCTTTTGCGCAAACAATTTACCACAAATTGAACACGCATGTTTCTTCTTATCCATATGCAATGCCATGTGCTGGCTGAGCGTCTTTTTCCGTTTGAAGGCAGACCCGCAGATATCGCAGACATGTTGACGTTCAGACGAATGCGACGCCATGTGACCCTTAAGTGCTTTCGCCGTAAAAAACGCACTATCACAAACTTCGCATTTGTGATCCCTTTGGTTACGATGTCGTTTCATGTGCTCATGGTACTCTGCGTTTGCCACCAAAGCCTTTCCACAGATCTCGCAAATGTACGCTTTCTCACCCGTGTGCATGCGAAGGTGCCGGTTTAGTTCGCTCGATGTCACAAAGCCTTTGTCACATTCATCGCACCGGAACAGATGTATACCCTTGTGACGACGCATGTGAACATTGAAATTGTGCTTGTCGAATGCTTGGAAATCGCATTGATCGCACTTGTGTGGCTCCTTGTGCGTGATCTGATGATATGCGAATTTCGACCTAGAAACGAAGCCCGCATTGCACACCTCACACTTGTAGGGGTAATCACCGGCAATTTCAATTTTGTGCTTCTCATATTCAGCTAGCGAATGGAAATGTTGATTACAATGTGTACAGAACTTTTCCTTAATTCGAGGACTTTCCACAAGGAATTGCAAATGTTCATAAAACCAAATGGGACGTTCTTTGGAAGTCTTGATAGATTTGAGAGACTTCTGAGTATTTATTACAGTGGCGTGGAGGAAACCAATTGCATATTGGAGTCGTTGATGAGTGAAAATTTCGCCGTGTTCTTTGAACATGTTGATAATCTCTTCGTAAGCAGTAGTGCGAGCTGAGGAACAGTTTCGGACTGGGTGACTCTGATCCCATAGGCAACCATGTGATTTATAGAGATTGATGAAGTTAAGCATTAGCTGTTTATTTTCACACAGAAATTTGAAATCTTCTCCTTGGTTTCCTGTTGTAACTTGAAAATCGGCCGTTGTTTCGGATTTCTTGTCAGCATAGGGTTTAAGGAACGCCATTTCTTCAAAGAAAAATGGCTTGTATGCACAGTTGGTGCTCAGATTTGCTTGTTTAACTGCGATTTCCTGACGAACTGCACGAAAATAAGACATTTTCAGAAAGCGGATATGATAACGAAACTCCTCCACGGTGAGATGACAATCTTGCTCTTTGCCAAGCTTAGCTATAATTACTTCAATGGACTTTTTTCGCTCAGTTCGAAGTGTATACTGCGGATGATTTGTATTCCAAAGGATTTCAGCATCCTTGTAGAGCTCTATGATTCTAAAGACTATTTCTTTCTACAAAGACAAGTAAAACATTGTAAGTAACAACAATTACCCCTGAAGCAGTTCTACTCACGTTTTCGACTGGGGTTACTCCTTGAAATTCCTATTACAGAGTAAATAAGTATCAGACGCCAAGAAAATAAATGCCATCTTACCTCTTCTTCACCTGAGCTGTTGTGATCAATCCTAGATGGTCCGGCTCTTACACAGTCTAGGGGTTCCCCCGATTGATCCTGCGTATAAAGTGTAAAGTTAATTGTGTTGATCGGGTTGAAAATAGCATTCTTACAAAACTTTCGATTCGCGGCATCTTCTTGTATTCCTCAATCGCTGCTCTCAGTAGAGGTTTGTTCTGTTCTTTAAAATTATGCGGTACGGATGAGTTAAAGGCTTCACCGTTGGGCTGCTCTTCAAAAACTTCGTCCATCTCATCGCTTTTCGGTTTCGTTTTCTTTTTTCGGCTAATTGAAAAGTCGCTATCTCTGGCTCCGATGAACGCCATTTTGTCGAAGTACCAAAGATGGGGAAAGAATTTCCGCTTTGCGTTCGCATGCTTCTTCTCAAACGCCTCCTTGTTGCGAAGAACTCGTCTGTAGCTACTCCGTAACTGCACAAGCTTGTTCCGAATATCTGCTTTAGTGAAGTTTGTTTTGAATTTGTTATTGACTGCGCTCACGATCTCCTTGAGGGCATCGTATCGATTAAGGTCTTCAGTCTTGCTTTGATTTTTATTCCATAGGCAAGGATGCTTCTTGTATTCCTCGATGAGACTAAGAACTAGTTTATTGTTCTTTTTTCTACAGGAGAGTGGGCTAAATTGTTCCTCGTTGTCTTCTAAATGTTCGTTGCTGATCTCTTGCTTTAAGATCTGTGAAATGTCTTCTGGATTACCCGTTATTTCAAAACAATTTTGTTTATTTACCGCACAGTCTTCCTCACATATGGGGGACTCACAAGCATTTGGTGTGTCTGTCATACTCTCGATGTCATCTTCCCATTTTATGGACTCATGTAATTCCTTAAGAAACTTTAAATATATATTTCACTATTCAAAACAGAAAAAGAAGATAATTGCCTAACATTTTCCACAAAATCTGCTTTATTGTCGATAAAAGACAACTCGTCATAATACCACAGTTGAATCTGATAATTGGGTTTGTGCAGCCCCCTCTGCACCCTTCTATACACGCTTCTGAGATTAATAATTTGCTGCCTCAGCTCCTTGTCAGTAATGTTTTTGTGGTATTTGTGATTTATAAATTTTGTAATCTTCCGGAATGCGTCCTTTCTTGAATGTCTGTCGCTATAAAGCGTTGAAGTTTGATCCCACAAGAACGGATATTGTTTATACTGACTTATGATGTCTGAAATGATGTCACGCTCGTTCAGCATTTTCGTGTTCAGTCGCTTGCGTTTAGTTTTCTTCGACTCGTGGGTCGTCGAATCACTTAAAGAGTCTGACGACTAGAAAAAATTTAGACTATATAGTTAGAAGATTGTGGAAACTGACCTCACTCACATTTACATCCACTTCTTCCACTTCGGGTTCACTGTCAATAGACAAATCAACCTGCAAAAAGCAAAATGAATGCGAAGTCAAAGTTTTGCCAGATCATTTTGCGAACCGAATTATCCTGATTGGTGACTTCAATAAAAGACATCTTGTCAAAGAACCACAGCATGGGATTAAACTGTTTTGTTCCGTCGGGGAAAAGATCCTCAAACACCTTTTTTCTTTTGAGAACCCTTCTGTATCCACTTCTAAGGTTCTGAATTTGATTACGCATTTCAATGTAGGAGTAACTTGTTTTGTACTTCATGTTGACTGCTTTTCTAATCTTTCTGTATGCTCGAATTTTGTCCGTTCTTTTGGCTGACATCTTAGTATTCCAAAGGACTGGGTGTTTCTTGTATTCATTTATGATGCCTTCCACGATTTTTCGTCGTCCCAACTTATCCAGTGGCAGATCATCCTCATTTTGATAGTCAGACAGATACTCCAAGTTCTCACAAATATCATCTTCGATTACCTTCAATAGATGTCTGATTATTAAACGAAGTGGAAGTGAATTAGCGTACCTCTTCCTTCTTCTTAACTCCTATCTCTTTAATAGTAATTAAGGGGTCTAATGAAATGCATGTGTTATCCGTATTGTCGACATCACTTTTTGGGACCTGGTCTTTAACTTGCGGCACTTCTTGCCTTTCCAAATGTCTCGTAGCCAGATCTTGAGCGACAGCTGGGATACATTCTTTGATGTGTTTTATGAAAACATTGCAACTCAGCAAATCGAATTTCTCTGAACACCTTAAGCAATTTATCAAAAACTTCTCGTAGGTCAAAGAGCAGTAAACTTCTCCACAACGTTCACTTAAAAGCGATGTGTCGTACGGAGATAATGATAAGACGGCTGTGTTGGACATATTGGCTTAAATTAGGGATATTTCCCGACGTCTTCTTGATTTATTTTAATTGCTTTTAAGTATGCAGTCATATTCTGTTGCTTGTTTACCTTTACTAGTGACATTTCTCTTATCAGTTTGTGTACAGCTGTAGCGCCTCTGTATTTGAAATAAAAAAGCTCTGAAGGGATGGTGGAGTTCAGATTTGATTGAAGCAGTGTTGCCACTAGCCTACAATTTGTTAGGACTGTTCAAATTTATTTGTATTGTAGTTTTATTTTTGGGCCTGTACAAATTTATTTGTATTGTACCTTTAATAAATAAATAAATATTTAGTTTGTCACTGTACGCATTAATTTTCCAACATTTTGCTTACAAAATATTCAGATTTCATATATTATTATTACAAGCATGACAAGTGCAAGGTTTGCGTGGACCATGAATCAAATATATAAATTTTGCTCGAATAACTAAAATCATACATTAAGCGGAGTCGGTAAAGCTTGCTAATATTTAAATGTATGCACAATAAGTCGGAGTTGTCACACTCTACAATTGCAAAATTCAATTAATTAGCTGCATTCTTCGTATATAATATATATTGCATAAGTTAGTGAATCAACTATAAAATTGATTTCTCATAATGCAAGACAGGTTTGTGCTTACAAGTCCACGGAATGGATATGTCCTTATTAGATGTCAACCAAAACTTATCTCATCCCTGATGTCAACTCGAATTCTGATAAGACACAGCGCTACAGTACTGTGTGGACCTGGGCCTCAACCATCTTTCGCCAGCTGCCTCCAGTTGCGCACTCCAAGTTGTCCAGTGTGGACCTGGGCCTCAACCATTTTTCGCCAGCTGCCTCCAGTATCGCATTCCAAGTTGATTCAGTTCCTTCTCCACTTGTGTTCGCCATCTTAGCATAGGCCGTCCTCTATTTGCGTTGTCCCAATAGCTTAAATTCGAAGATGGATAAGAGATCACATGCTTCTGTACAACTTCTTGAGCTTGTCGTTGAATATCACACGCAACGCTGAATATAACACAACACATATCACACGCAGAATTTTCCTCTAAAAAATGTCGCGCTTTGTCATGTCGCCTGTCGCCATGGCAACGTGGGTAGCGTGCGACACTCACAAACCGAAGGTCCAGGTTTGATACCCGGACTGAACTTTTCTGATAAGACATACAGTACAGTATTTTTCATCGTTTTCAACATCCTTTTCCTTTTTTCTTTTTCAGCTCCATACTCAAAATAATACAAACAACTTTGGTAACACATAAAAAGCCCCATAAGTGTACTTTATTTCGACAGAGTCTACACATATAATTTAAATGCCAATCAGCTGTCAATGCTTTTTCATATGAGCGTGCAATCCAGATGGTTGCGCATACGCCATGTCACAAAACTTACACTTGTACTTCTTTTCGTCTCTGTGCAATGCCATATGCGCGGCCAGACTTTTCTTGCTTTTGTACCCCTTTCCACAAGTCTCACACACGTGCTGTCGTTCAGTCGTATGTGTGGCCATGTGATTCCTACAAACGTTCCATGTGAAAAAGGCCATTCCGCAAATATCGCACTTAAAATCGCGTTGATTACGATGCCGCTTCACGTGATCCTTGTACTCGGCATTTGTTCCCAATGCTTTTCCGCATTGTTCGCAGATGAATTTCTTTCCACCGGCATGTGTCCGTTGGTGTCGGCGAACCTCAATTGCTGTCACGAATCCTTTGCCGCACTCCTCGCAATGAAACGCCAGAATGCGTTTGTGACGACGCATGTGCACGTTGAACGATTTCCCATTGTACGTTTTGAAGTCGCACTCGCTGCACTTGTACGTTTCCCTGTGGGTAATCTGATGGTATGCAAACTTTGATCTGGAGATAAATCCGATATTGCAGATCATGCATTTGTATGGAAAGTCTCCGGCAATTTCGCTCTTGTGATTTTCATATTCCTCTAATGAATAGAAGAGCGTATGGCAATGTGTACAGATTTTTTCCTGTAGTTTGGGAACCAATTTCAGGAAATCTAAGTGTTCGTAAAACCAAACCGGAGGCTCCTTTTCATTCTTTTTGCCACTGGCTTCTATGGCCCGTTGTTTTGTAACGGTTGAGTGAAGGATCTTTATTATGGAGCGGAGTCGCTTTCTAGAGAAATCTCTTCCGTTTTTGAGAAAAAACTCCATTAGCGCGTCGTAAGCCACTTCGCGAGCTAGAGGGTTGTTTCGGTCCTTATGCTTCCAATCCCAAAGACAGCTTTGGGCTTTGTAGAGCTCAATAAAGTTAAGCATCAGCGGTTTATCGTCATACAAAAACTGGAAAAACTTTGATTTGGGTTTTGTCTCCTCAAAAAGGGACATGGGATTCTGTTTAGCGTATGGCTTGAGGAATGACATTTCATCGAAGAAGAAGGGTTTCTCAGTGACTGCCAGGCGCTCAGCACGTATGTAGGCAGTTTTTAGGAATTGAACTTGAAAGCGAAACTCCTCGGTAGTAAGATGACAATCGTGTTCTTGACTGAGTTTGGTGATGATTTCGTCAGTACATTTTTTGCGCTCTACTCGCGATCTGTGCCACGGATGATGAATATCCCAAAGTATCGGCGCCTCTTTGAGGAATTTTATGATTTTGAAAACCTTTTCTTTCTACAAGGAAATGCATGCGAGTGAAAAATTGATCTTGAGATTCGAGCGGTGAGTGGAGGTACTTACATTACTGATCGGGCTCTCGTTGTCATAATCCTTAAAATAAACATAATGTTAGAAGGGGCTCAAAACAAACGAGCGGCATTTGGCTTACCTCATTATCACTAAAGCTGTCCTCCTCGGAGTCATTTTCAGCAGGCATCTCAGACTGATCTAGCTAAAGAGACAATTTGAATTCGTCCGATTTCCCTTAATTTAGCAATTCATTCTTACATCATTTGGTTCGTCCTCATAAACATTGATGAATGTCAACAACTCGGCGAGCCACATTTTCGATTTGAATTCTTCATCGTTCCCGAGCCAGGATTTCTTGTACAAGGAGATCACCGCATTCATTTCTCGATCCAGGATACGATTGTTTAGTTTGGTATCAAACCTTTCATTAATCGCAACACAAACGTCATTGAGGTCCTTTTCCCGTGAGTTCTTTTGACATTTCGTTTGCCACAGCGTCGGTCTTCTTTTGTACTCGTCGACAATTGCAGACAGAAGCGATTTGTTTTTGCTTATGCATGTCCTTGATGATTTGGACGATTTGCCCTCGTCCGGCCTGGAGTCTGTACTTATTTGGTCTAAGTTATGTAGTATTTCGGCCTCTAAGGCAGTATATCTAAATGCGCTTTCGGTGGCTTCCGAGTTGACCTTATGTTCAGCACTGTCTGTGGTGTATCTCCTGTTTCGTTCTTCTTCGCCATCGCATTCTGAGGCGTTGACGGGAGTGCAAACGGTGTCACTCCTGCTTTGACTTTCTTCCTCAACACAGTCATCTCTTTTGACCGAAAAATTTGGTTTAACATTTTTCACAACGTCTCCCTTTATTTGTCTTTCCTCTTTCCCCGCTGTTTGTTGTTCTTTTTCCCAATCGTAATTTTGCTCGATAAACATAAATCTCTTGAAGTACCAAAGTTGGGGAGTGAGCTTCTTCTCTTTTCTAGTGCCTTCGTGTTTCTTATCATAGGCCAGTTTGTTCCGTAAAACACGTTTGAAGGTGCTGCGGAGCTGAACGATCTTACCCCGTATTTGTTGTTTTGTAAAGTTTTGATTGTGTTTGGCATTGATGGCGTCAGCCATCGCCTCGTAAGCATCGTATCGTTTGTACTTTCCTTTTGTTCGGTATTCCTCATTCCACAAACATGGATGCTTTTTGTACTCTTCGATTAGTGTCACCATCACTTTGTTTTTTTTCCTGCCAGTTAAAGGATTAGCTGGTTCCGCGTAATCCTCTTCTTCGGTGTCATCGGAGTCATAGTCTTCTATGCCGCCTTCTCCACCATTTCCCACATCGCCATCATTACCATCACTGTAATCCTTTCCATTCTCTTGCTTCAAGGACTGCAAAAAATGCTTTACTTAAACCTCGATAACTGAAGCAAATGAATAGGTTTACCTCACAGTTTTCGTCATAGTCCGTAGTGTGATCATTGTCTTGGCAGTAAGAATATTCTCTCTGATTCACATCTTCTTGCTTAATTGTTACTAAATGATCACCTTGAACATTTGGTGCATTTGGTACGTAGGGTATGCTATGCCCCTCAGTTTTTGTTAAGTATTCAGTGGCGGGATGCAGTGGGTCCTGCCTTTGAAGATTTTGTTGAGCCAGTTCATAGAGCGCATAAGCTAAACATTCCTTGATGTGTGTAACATACAGCTCGGAACTTTGTAGACTAAATTCCACCGAACATTTTTGGCAATTCACAAAAAATGTGTCAAGATTTAATGAATAATACACTTCCCCACAGCGTTGTGTGAGAACTGGGACATTATATGGGACAAACGGTGATGCAGCCGCAGTGGCCATTCTCACTTTGCATTTACAACTTATATGATGTTCTTGCAACACATTCAATTTTCTCTTGGAAGCCAAACAAACTTCATTAAGAAGTGGTTTGTGTTTGGTGTTAGCAAAAACTTTGTTTTCTTCACCAAGTGATTGATGTTTTATTTGTTTGACAGCACCTCTGCGCCTCTCGAAGTGAATTTCGGAAACTTTTCATCCGATCTGTTTCCTTTTGTTAGAATTTCTTTGTGGTCATCTACTACAAATGGGGCATAATCTACTGAAGGTAGCTTTTATTTATAATTTCCAAGACTTAAACTTAGACAGTGTACGAATGATAAGACTTTCAACAACAACAAATATGAGTTTGACGCACAAGTTTATTGAAAATTAGGGGTTTTGTTTCCACTAAGCCACACAAGCTTGACATGAAACAAAGTAAGTAATTCAAATATAGACGCAACACATTCAAAAAAGTACCAGAACGAAAAGGATGTGACACGTAAGTAGACAAGCGGTTTAAATTACGGTAAATTAGATTGTTGACGAAGTTTCTGCGCGCATCGATTTATGAACAACAATCTTTATTACTCGCAGAGTATTGAAGATGTGTTTGTTTTTCGTTTATGTTTTATTCGTTTATTGTTTCAAAAGTTAATTTTGTGAGGAAAGGATCAATCCCTTAAAGTTTCTGTCTGCCTTTCCGTCATGTATGCCACATCCCCTGAACATTTGAAATTATTTTCATACAATTTCGGAAGGGGCATAATTTTGTGTGCCTCTTATGTAAAAAAGTTGGTTAAATTGTAAAACATGAGCGACAAACAATTTTGAAAAGATTATTGAAGCACTCAGAAATGACAACCAATGGAATATGAAATCATTCCAAAATGTACAGTTATCACAAATATAGAGAATTTGCAATGCTATATGAATATACGCGCAAGTATAAATTTAATCTAGTTTATCCTTTCGTTGAGAACTTTGTCGTATCAATTCATGGTACACACATGTAAGACATTTTTTGATATATAGAGTGATGGACAAAGCAATAAGACCAGTACAAAAAACATAAAAGATTTACCCTATTCTCACCGAAGTAAAATGTAATTAACCGTCTGTTTGCATATTTCTCTTTTTTGGTAGCGATATTTCCTTCCCAACAAAAAAAAATACAAGGAAACAAGAACTTTTGGAGAAAATGTATCTTTAAATGTGAAGGAACTGCCTCAACGTTAATAATAATATTGATTGTTGGCGCGACAGTCCACAGGGGGACCAGGGCCTAGATTGCTCATCAACTACTCATGTTGTGCGCGCTACTGTTCTCTCACGAGTAGAAGGACCTACTGTTTTTTGCCATTCCGAACGGCGAAATTTGAAAAGATTTCATAGACAGTTATTACTCTTTGAGTGTTGTCAGCAGCTCGAAAGAGGTGGTGCCGTGAACAATTCGAGGTGTTCAGCCGGGAATCGAACCTAGACTCTTCGGCGTGTGAGCGTCGCACTGTACCCACTACGCCACCGGAGCCACTGCCACTGCCTCAAAGTTCGGACAAAAAACAACAAAAGAACTTACACAGGAAGGAAAGTCGCAGTGGGAGTTGTCCAGACTAGTGGGAAGATCAAAGACATTTGATCGTGGACAACAAGTCGTCCACAAAAACATCTCCAAAACATGACTTCCACAAAAACATCTCCAAAACATGACTTCCACTTCCAAAAAATGTTATTATCAGCTGGAGACATCGAACGTGAACTGGACTTACCTGATTGTTCTAGAAAAGTGCAAAGGAGACTAGAAGAACAAAATCTCTTTGGAAGAAGCCCCAGGAAGGTACCACTCCCTACCAGAAATCATAGGAAAAGTAGAACCCAATTTGCTAAAGAAAATCGCGAATAGATAAGCCCAGAAAACGAAAAAAATATGGCGAAATATACGTTGGTCGGATAAAAGTAAGATCAATTTGGTGGGATCAGATGGTAAGAGGTGGTTCAGAAGTCCAAAAAATTCAACATACCAGCCTCAGTTTTTGTTTTTGGTCCATTATATTTGATAAAGGATACCATGGACCAGCATTTATACAACAAAATATTGGAAGACGTGATGCTTCCGTATGCTGAGTGAGAAATGCCACTAAATTCCCAGTTTATGTACGATGACGACCCAAAACATACGGCGGGCAAAGTAAAATGGTGGTTGGAAGAGCATAATGTCGAGTCCATTAACTCGCCCTGCCAATCTGCAGACCGTTACCCCATGGAAAACTTGTGTAGAATCGGGAAAAAGTCCCTTGGAGCTGAAAAAGCAAAAAATAAAGAAGAAAAATTCAATACTAAGAAAAGTTAAAGAACATCGTACATCAACTACGAACTCAGCACATTTTTATGGTGGTGTTATTGTTTTGTCCTCTTTCTGTTCTAGCTTTTTATAGAAAAAAATATTTTTTGTTATGACCTGAATACTTTTCCAATTTTTATGATTTATTTTTATTTTCCCTTTATTGAAACAATAATAGAATGAAATAAAAATGACAAAAGATACAAGGTGCTTTTAGTTTTTCTATGAAAATTAAAATGATATACTATTGTTTTGTCCGTAACTGAATAATGAGAGCTGAGAGCTTTGTAAGAGCTCCGAATATCTCAGCCAATTTAAAAGTAAAATATCAATATTGAATGAATAACAAACCCGCTGCAATGGTGAGTAAGAACTGGTGCATCATATGAGGAAAACGTTGTATTACAAAACCTGTGGTGTTCTTTCTAGTTTGTCTTTTTTGTTTTATATATGCGGAGCATTTGCTTTTGGTTCTCAAATGACAGTTGCTTTTGGCACTTTGCAGATCCTTTGACACTTCCGATGCGTCTCTTTAGGATAACTTTGAAGATTTGAACCAGGGACAGGGTCAAACCTGATTTGAATATATGCAGCAGGTGCAGCAGCTGGTTAGGAAAATGATAAGGAGAAAACAAAACTTTTACCCTTCCCAATTGATTTATTTAAACGAATCATTTAAATTTTCCTTTCTTTTGATTTTTAGTGCAGCATATTGGGTGTTTGCGAAGCGCTTTTATTTTTCACTATCTATGACTGCATTTGCAAACACCCAAACTAAACCACACAACAAGAATTTCGAAAAAAAAAACAGAAACAGATCTCAAACTATCTGTTCTCAGACGTTTTCAAGTGAGTCCGGATTCAGTGCCGAATATAACCACGAATTATCACTAACATATAAAAAATAATAGCAATTGGATGGCGCGACAGTCCGCTGGGGGGCCAGGGCCTAGCTACTGTTCTCACTAAGGAGCCCACACTTTTTTGCAGACTTCAAACGGCGAATTTTGAGAAGCTTTTTTTTAGACATTTATTACTCTCTGAGTGTTGTCAGCAGCTTGACAGAGGTGGTGCCATGAAAAATTCGATGTTTTACCGGGAATAACATACAAAACACTTGCAAAATCAATGGCACACAAATTACGTTGAGTTCATCGACAGGCAAGGAGGTCTCAATCCGCAAATTCCAGTGAGCACATTGATCTTTCCATTTTTGGCAGCGTTAAACTGTCTGTCTATTGTACAAGACATCCGAATCAAACCAATCCCATTGCACGTTCATATCAAAACCAAGTCTGCGCTGAAGGTCCATATTCCAGGAAGCCCGGTCACTTCCGTACGTGCGAAACACGCCTTCAAATAAAATCACCAAGTACAAGTTTATATTGTTTATTGATAGATGATACATAACCATAATCGTTTTGTTACCAACAGTTTACTCTTTTTGTTCAGCCATTGTTCGTCCTGAAAAGAAAGCGAAGAATGCAATTAGTATCAGCACAAAATAAGCTTTTCATCACATAGATTCTGAAATGCACTTTCATTCAATTGATAGGGAGAGTTAAAACAGACATTAACGAAGGAAGTTGAAGTTAGATCTGTGAACAATCGGAGGGGCTGGTTTTTTTGGGGATGTCTTGACTTACGGGCCCATAGACTTCGTCTACTACATTTTCCCCACTAATTCGTAAACTACTTTTCATCTGCAAATTTTATGTGAAATAAATTATAAATAAGATAGAAACTCCGTTTAATAAACTGTGCTTTTCTGCGCGGTGGAGACGTGTTGTAAAGTTATGAAGAATGTATAGATACTTACGGATTGGTTTGCCGTCCACCCATGGTGTGAATTTAACTGAGCTCACGGACCTTTTGGCAGCCTCAGACTTCTGCTCGGCTTTAAGTGCTTCGCGAACAACTCGAGCACAAATGTTTGAGAATTGGATGTAGCTGGATAAAGAAGACAGAAATTACGTAATTTGCAAGATTTTACTTAGACAGTGCGGCGAAGAAATTCTTTCAGACTAGAAACTCACGTTAATCCGGCAGCTCTCCAGGCGTTGGTCATTTTTCTATGGAATTATTTAATGTTTGAAACTAATAAGAATTATTATTTCCAAAATAGAGGTACTCCGGTAATATTGGAATCGCCTACAGAAAAATGTGACAACTGGGTGTAGGTTGGTAGTACTTTCTTTGTACAGGTATGGCATTGAGGTTGACAGCATTAGCAAGTAGTTAGATGCGCCAAAATCGAAATATTATACTGAAGGTTGTCATTGCTCCCTCCGCGTTCAAAGCAATATATATTTAGGTGCAGTTAATGCAATTTTTGGCATACATTACTTACATTACTTGAAGAAAAGTACTAAAATTTGGCTTGCCAATATTGTCTTGTAAATTTCATTCTGACATCCTTTATATCTTTCGTTGGGGTTCGAGCACCAACGCTTTGTTTTCTTGTAACATGTTATGATTTTCTTTTTGACACAATGATTTTTTTTTGAATTGGCAATTTTTTCGAAGTAAACAATATCAAACAAAGCACGCTTAATAAGACCTTAATCGTCCCAGTCCTGCTATATGGCGCTGAGGCATGGACTTTATCAAAAGCCAATAAAGCTGCTCGAGGAAAATTCTTCGTGTGATTTTCAGTCCCCTCTGTTTAGATGGTGAGTGAAGGAGGAGTTATAATATGACAGATTGTCTCCAATTCTTAAAGAAATTATTTCACCATTTCAACATGGCTTTGTTTCTGGTAGATCTGTACCTGTACCAATCTTACAGCTTCTACTAATTTCGTTATGAATGAAATTGAAAAATGTTAGTAAGTGGATGTCGTTTAAACAAAGCATTTGATAGGGTTGATCATTTAATATTACTCATGAAATTGAATGAATTAGGTTTTCATTCGAGTTTTTTAAAATGGATAAAAGGATATTTGACGTACCGTACTCAATGCGTTAAGATAAATAATACCCTGTCTTCATGAATTCACGCTTCGTCAGGTGTACCTCAAGTTAGTCAATTTGGCCCCATCATTTTTCTTATTATTTTGTAATGGGATCCCTAATTTACTATCACATTCCAAATGTTTGTCGCCGTGGCGTAGTGGGTAGAGTGCGACGCTCACACGCCGAAGGGTATAGGTTCGACTCCCAGCTCAACACCAATTTTTCGAATTTTTCACGGCACCACCTCTTTCGAGCTGCTGACAACACTCAAAGAATAACAACTGTCTAAGAAAGCTTCTCAAATCTCGCCGTTCGGAGTCGGCAAAAAACTGTAGATCCCTTTCTACTCGTGAGAGAACAGAAGCGCGCGCAACACGGGCAGTTGATGAGCAAGCTAGGCCCTGGTCCCCCTTTGGACTGTAGAGCCAACAATTATTATTGCAAATGTTTTATGTATACCGATGACTTGAAAGTTTATCGTAGCATTTAAGGCGCCCTAGATTGCATTTTGCTACAAGAAGATCTCGATAAGCTATCAAAGTGGTGCGAAATTCTTCTTCTTCTTCTTCTTCTTGTGGCGCTACAGTCCGGGGTGGACCTGGGCCTCAACCAACATGCCTCTCCAGCCAGCACGATCTTTCGCCAGCTGTCTCCAGTTGCGCACTCCAAGTTGGTTGAGGTCCTTCTCCACTTGTGTACGCCACTTTAGTCTAGGTCGTCCTCTGTTGCGTTGTCCCAATGGCTCGGATTCAAAGACTTTTCGGGCCGGAGCAGTGGTGTCCACACGCTCTACATGGCCTAGCCATCTTAAGCGTTGTATCCGTAGACGCTTAACCAGGCGCATGTCGCTGTACAGCCTAAGAGTTCGTCATTAAATCTTCTCCTCCAGATGCCATCAACGCAAACAGGACCAAAAATCGCACGCAAAACTTTTCTCTCGAAAAGACTAAGGGCTTCCTCATCCGCCTTTGCTAACGTCCAAGATTCTGCGCCATATAGTAGGTCGGGGATGATCAAGCTGTTATATAAAGCTAGTTTAGTCCTTCGAGAGAGGGCTTTATTACTCAATTGCCTCTTGAGCCCAAAGAAACAGCGGTTGGCAAGAGTGATTCTGCGTTTGATTTCGGTACTGATGTTGTTGTCCCTGTTTACCGCGGAGCCGAGGTAGACGAAGTCCTTAACTACCTCGAAGTTTCTGCTGCCTAGTGTGACGCTCCGTCCGAGACGTCGATGTTGTGTGTCCTTCCATGTACTTCGTTTTGCCCTCATTTACTGCCAGACCCATTTTACCCGCTTCCGCTTCAATGCCAGCAAACGCCTCATTGACGGCTCGCTGTGTTCGTCCAATCACGTCAATGTCATCAGCGTATGCTAGCAATTGAACTCACTTCTGGAAGATCGCGCCTCTGGTGTTGACTTGTGAGTTACGCACGATCTTCTCGAGGATGATGTTAAGGAAGCCACATGACAGTGCGTCGCCTTGTCTAAAACCGTTTTTGACATTGAAGGTCTTGGTGAGTTCGGTACCGACCTTGACGGAGCAGCGAGAGTTCTCCATCGTCATCCTACACAATCTGACGAGTTTGGTAGGAATGCCAAAACTAGACATGGCACTGTATACCTCGTCTCTATGCACACTGTCATATGCAGCCTTGAAATCGACGAATAGGTGGTGAGTGTCAATTTGCATTTCTTGGGTCTTTTCCAGGATCTGCCGTAATGTGAAGATCTGGTCTATTGTGAACTTCCCTGGTCTGAAACCACACTGAGACCTACGATGGCTGCTTTTCCTATATCGGGATTAGAGAACAAAAACAAATATTAATTGTGGAAAATAGCTTTATTGTTTTTCAAAATATTCCCCATTAAGACGTATACACTTTTGCATGCGTTTGAACCAATTGTCGAAGCACTTTTGCCACTCTGATTGAGGTATGTCCAAAACATGCATTCTGAACGCATCAGCTGCTTTTTCAGGTGTCGATAAACGTTGACCTCTCATTTTATTTTTTACGTACGGGAATAAAAAGAAGTCATTCGGTGCCAAGTCAGGACTATACGGCGGATGACTCATCAAATCGCTGTTTTGAGTGCTCAAAAATGCAGTTTTTTGACCCAATGTGTGAGAGCTCGCTTGTTGTCGTGAAGAGTGATCCTTCTTCGGCGGTTGGTTTTCCTGATTTCTTGGAAGACAACTGGCAAACAAATGGTTGTGTACCACTCAGAATTGACTGTTCTGCGTTGTTCTAGTGGTACGGTTGCCAGTTTTTTCGAAGAAACAGGTGACCGTTTGCATGGAAGTGCTTCGTGCGCGAACAACTTGTGTTGGATTTGGCTCAATTTAAAACATACATACAGTCGACTGCTGTTTATTTTCGGGCTCATACGCGTAAATCCACAATTCATCACCTGTCACGATGTCATAGACGTGTTTCGAAGCACCGCGATCGTATTTTTGGAGCATTTCTTTCGACCAATCGATACGAGCCTTTTTTTTGAGCGATTGACAAATTGTGTGGGATCCAAGGCGAACAAATTTTTTTGACGGTCAAATGTTCTTACAATATTGAATGTATGCTGGTCCCACTAATGCCTAAGGCTGTCTCAATCTCACGATAGGTTACATGACGATCTTGCAATATCAGTTGCCGCACAGCATCAATGGTTTTCGGAACAACAACTGATTTTGGACGACCTTCACGAAATTCGTCTTGGAGTCAACTACGACCTCGGTTGAATTCACCATACCATCGATAAACGCTGGACATTGATGGAGCTTCATCGTCAAAAATTGAATTAACTTCATCGACGCACTGTTGTTGAGTTAATCCACGTCGAAAGTTGTAAAAAATAATCACACACAAATTTTCACCACTTAATCTTTTAAGTTACTGTACATAACACAAAAAGCGCTCGTATGTCAAAACGTTCCGAATACGTATAACCTCAAAAATGTCAAACTTTACCATAGAGCTGGCAGTTACCATATTGCAACACTAGGGTTGCCCAATCCCGAAATATAAAAGGCAACCTGCGTATATATATATATATATATATATATATATATATATATATATATATATATATATATATTTTAATATCTTCTATTTTTAATTTTGTAACATTGTTTTATTCCAGTAATCACTCAAGCATTGTATCTTTGTGTGATGAAATGTGATAAATAAATAAATAAATAATGACAACCTAAACCGGCTGTTCGGCGACATCGTCTTAGCCAGAAGAGTGAAGATCCAACGATTGAGATGGCTAGTTCATGTAGAGCGGATGGAAACCAATGCTCCGGCCCGAGAAGTTTTCGAATCCACCCCCGAAAGAGAGGCGCAGTAGAGGAACACCGCGACTCAGGTGGGGATCGCAAGTGGAAAAGGACTGGAGACAGCTAGCTAAAGATCGAGCTGGCTGGAGACGCTTGTTGGTTGAGGCCCAGACCTACCCCAGACTGTATGGCCACCTTAAGTAAGTTAGTAAACAATATCGTAGGTTTATTTTTAATGGGGGTGTATTCGAAAGTAGGATGATTTACTGTAAAAGCACGCTTTTAACCATTTGTCATAAGTTTATGTAACAAAAAGTATACAAGAGAAGTTTTAATATATCACACAAATGTTTGTTCCTGAATTTGTAAATTGGTTGTGTGAAGTGAAAGGGAACAACCAAATGACACGCTTCTGTGCTATGGCAGGTGTTAGTATACCTCCATCGACTTTACGTATTTTACGATAAGTTATGTCAAAGCACTACTTTCGTTGCTCCCAACATCGAAATGAATATTTAACTGTCTTATCGAACTCACCGAGACCTTCAATGTCAAAAACGGTTTTAGACAAGGCGACGCACTGTCATGTGACTTCTTTAACATCACCCTCGAGAAGATCTTGCGTAACTCACAAGTCAACACCAGAGGCACGATCTTCCAGAAGTCAGTTCAACTGTTAGCTTACGCTGATGACATTGACGTGATTGGACGAACACAGCGAGCCGTCAATGAGGCGTTTGCTGGCATTGAAGCGGAAGCGGTTAAAATGGGTCTGGCAGTAAATGAGGGCAAAACGAAGTACATGCTGTCATCAAGGAAGGACACACAACATCGACGCCTCGGACGGAGCGTCACACTAGGCAGCAGAAACTTCGAGGTAGTTAAGGACTTCGTCTACCTCGGCTCCGCGGTAAACAGGGACAACAACATCAGTACCGAAATCAAACGCAGAATCACTCTTGCCAACCGCTGTTTCTTTGGGCTCAAGAGGCAATTGAGTAATAAAGCCCTCTCTCGAAGGACTAAACTAGCTTTATATAACAGCTTGATCATCCCCGTCCTACTATATGGCGCAGAATCTTGGACGTTAGCAAAGGCGGATGAGAAAGCCCTTAGTCTTTTCGAGAGAAAAGTTTTGCGTGCGATTTTTGGTCCTGTTTGCGTTGATGGCATCTGGAGGAGAAGATTTAATGACGAACTCTATAGGCTGTACAGCGACATGCGCCTGGTTAAGCGTCTACGGATACAACGCTTAAGATGGCTAGGCCATGTAGAGCGTATGGACACCACTGCTCCGGCCCGAAAAGTCTTTGAATCCGAGCCATTGGGACAACGCAACAGAGGACGGCCTAGACTGAAGTGGCGCACACAAGTGGAGAAGGACCTCAACCAACTTGGAGTGCGCAACTGGAGACAGCTGGCGAAAGATCGTGCTGGCTGGAGAGGCATGTTGGTTGAGGCCCAGGTCCACCCCGGACTGTAGCGCCACATGAAGAAGAAGAAGACCTTAACCTTAAACTCATTTTACATGAAAATTGTACAATATATGTGAACGAAATCTAGTTTCAAAACCCCAAGACATTTCCATATACGCTTGGGATTAAGGAAGGTAGCCATCCTCGGTTATTGAAGTTGGTGTCATTAGAACAGATGGCGCATTATTCGCCCAAGATTCATAAGAAAGTGTTCATAAATATGTCACGAGATACGATAATCTTTGCTGATTAAAATGAAAGCTGATACGGAATGGAGTCAGTGTCCAAAGGGGTTACGAGAGAGATTATTCAATGAGTCAATCAGTGTGAAGCATCCCCATAGACAGCAATCAACGAATGAAGTTAAGACTCCACCAAACAAATGATCGCTATCAAACACCCAATCTTCTGTCCTTAATAAAGATGCATCACATGCCCCTATCTGCTGACTGATTTATACACATATGCGTACGCCAAGTCCATGATTTATGCAGAAAAATCCATAAACCTTAATTTTATTTGGGTCTTTTGTCGTCACCTGTTAAAGTGAAGAAAAAAAGAAAACAAAAAAAGCAGTTTTATTTGGTCACAGACAAGTCTGAGGCTTTGGCGATTATACCGCCGGCTTCCTCATACATATCGTTCGCTTGTTGATTGATCTATCAAAGTGTTGTGCTGTCTGTCGGAGACTATGCGACCAAACGCCTGTGCCTTTGCAAGTAAGTCCCCCTTTCCATTGTGTCTGGCAATCTCTGTGCAACGAATTTGGAGCCACCTGTTTGCATGGCGATGACAACTAATGCACATAATTATGATGCTATTTATTCAATCAAACAGGCAAATGTTAAGATGGTTAACAGATGGTTCAGTTTACACAGTGACTGCGTATTCGGAAATGATTCTTCTCTGTGTCTCCGTTCATTTACATTTCTGACTCTGAAGTTCACTTTCGAAAGAACTGATCAATATTCCTTTGATTATGGCCAATAAAACACAATGAATTCAAATAACATCAACTTGTGGCGTCTCAGTTTGAAGCTGATTGTTTGCTATGTCTGTCGGTTAGATTTATCGGTTTACAAGGCTGGGAATGTCTGGGTTATGTATGTTTTTAGTCATACTTTTAGTATTGACTTGTAGATTTAAATAAGTGTTTTTTTGTTTTTTTTTTTCAAATGATTGTAAGTGGATGACATTTTGTTTTTCTCAATGAGGAAATTTTGAGGAAGGCTGCTGCTTAAATTTTTAGCTTAGACCTTCAATGTATTAGTCGTAGGTAGGTCTCTTGACAGACGCAATAGCATCAACACGCGTTAAAACTCGTAACAACTAAGACTTCAGTGTCTGAAAATAACCCTAAATCGGTTCGAACCGAGCCAATCCAATCCTGTTCCAAATTATTTTTGCACAAAAATTCGTAGTTTGGAGAGAGTAATTCTGCTGAAAGTTGTGAAACGACTTTTCGTAGAAATTTCCACAATTAAATCGGTCCGTTCCAATTGCTCTGAATTGCTACGAATGTCTTCAAATTTGCCCGAAAAACTACGAAAAACTGTTCCATTAGCTAATTTTTTCGTAGAACAGAGAGCTCATAGGAGAGGAAAATATTTCAACTCCCTACGAAATTCTGCCGAAGAAAAATTTGTGGGCAGCAGATGGCTGTGAAAACAAAAAGACCTCTGACATTTCATATATCCGATATTTTTTTACGAATTTCCACGAAAAGTCGTTTCACAAGTTTTGGTAGAGTTACTCTCTGCAAGAGAGATTTTTACCCAAACTACTCAGCTACGAATTTCTGTACACAAATGAAATGGAACAGCCCTAATGTAAACAGCTATTAGTTATATGAAATGTCAAAGGTTTTTTTATTTTCACTTTGACAGTCAACTGCTGCCCACAGATTTTTCTTCGGCAGAAATGCGTAGGGAGGGGAAATATTTTAATCTCTCTTGAGTTCTTGCTCTTTCTACGAAGAAATCGGTAAATGGAACGCATTTTGTCAGTTTTTCGGCATATTTTGTAGACATTCGTAGCAATTCAGAGCAACAGACCCAATAATAATTATTAATCAATAGATAAGACCTTATACACCATTCCATTCCTTTCTGAAGCTTTAATTAAAGCACTACAGACCGGACGGACTTGGACATTAAACGCGTACGCAAACCAAATCCGCTTAGGTGCTGCTTCATTTTGCTACAGCTCCAATAGGTTTGAACCTCAAGGCAAACCAATTTGGCTGAGGTGTCTTTTCACTTGTGTGCTCCGTTTCAAGCTTAGTCGTACTTTGTTGCACTGATTTGCACTGAAGACCCCTTGGATCATAGAGACCTTTGAAAGGGTTGCATCCTTCTCCTTCTTTTTGTGGCGCTACAGTCCGGGGTGGACCAGAGCCTCTACCAAGATGCCGTTCTAGCCAGCAAGATCATTCGCCAGCTGCCTCCAGTTGCCCACTCCAAGTTGGTTGAGTTCTTCTCCACTTGTATGCGCCACTTTAGCCGTCCTTTGTTGCGTTTTCCTAATGGCTCAGATTCGAAGGCTTATCGGGCCGGAGCAATGGCGTTCATATGCTCTACATGGCCTAGTCATCTTAAATGTTGTACCTGAGGACGTTTGGTCAAGAGCTTGGTTAAGCGTCCTCAGGTACAACGTTTAAGATGACCATGCCATGTAGAACATATGAACGCCACTGCTCCGGCCCGAAAGCCCATAGAGTTCTTTTGAAAGATAATGGCAATGGTTTTGTTTTGTGAGTTATGTGCGATCTTCTCAAGAATGATGTTGACAAAGTCACATGACATCTTTGTCTAAAACCTTTTCCAACGTTTAAGGTGAGTTCGTTACCGATCTTGACGGAGAAGTGAGAGTTCTATCTTTATCTTACACAATCTGACGAGTTTGCCAAAACTGGAACTGGATAGCTCGTCGCTGTGCACACTGTCATATGTGACCTTAAAAGGGAGGAATGGATGGTCAGAGTCGATTTGTATTTCTTGGGACTTTTGCAGAATCTGCCGTAAAGTGAAGATCTTGTCTATTGTGAACTTCCCTGGCCTGAAACCCCACTGGGACCTACGATGGTTGCTTTTCCTTTATCGGGATTAGAGAACAAAAACAAATATTAATTGTCGAAAATAGCTTTATTGTTTTTCAAAATATTCCCCATTAAGACGTATACACTTTTGCATGCGTTTGAACCAATTGTCGAAGCACTTTTGCCACTCTGATTGAGGTATGTCCAAAACATGCATTCTGAACGCATCAGCTGCTTTTTCAGGTGTCGAAAAACGTTGACCTCTCATGTTATTTTTTACGTACGGGAATAAAAAGGAGTCATTCGGTGCCAAGTCAGGACTATTCGGTGGATGACTCATCAAATCGATGTTTTGAGTGCTCAAAAATGCAGTTTCTTGAGCCAATATGTGAGAGCTCGCTTGTTGTCGTGAAGAGTGATCCGTCTTCGGCGGTTGGTTTTCCTGATTTCTTGGAAGACAACTGGCAAACAATTGGTTGTGTACCACTCAGAATTGACTGTTCTGCGTTGTTCTAGTGGTATGGTTGCGACATGTCCAGGTTTTCCGAAAAAACAGGCGACCATTTGCTTGGAAGTGCTTCGTGCGCGAACAACTTTTGTTGGATTTGGCTCAATTTAAAACATACATACAGTCGACTGCTGTTTATTTTCGGGCTCATACGCATAAATCCAGAATTCATCACCTGTTACGATGTCATAGATGTGTTTCGAAGCACCGCGATCGTATTTTTGGAGCATTTCTTTCGACCAATCGACACGAGTTTTTTTTGAGCTATTGAAAATTTAATGTGAACAAATTTTTTTGACGGTTAAATGTGCATGCGAAATTGAATGTATGCCTAAGGTTGTATCAATCTCACGATAGATCACATGACGATCTTGCATCAGTTGGCGCACAGCATCAATGGTTTCTGGTACAACAACTGATTGATTTTGGACGACCCTCACGAAATTTGTCTTAGAGTGAACTACGACCTCGGTTGAATTCACCATACCATCGATAAACACTGGTCCTTAATGGAGCTTCATCGCCAAAAATTGAATTAAGTTCATCGATGCACTTTTGTTGAGTTAATACACGTCGAAAGTTGTAAGAAATAATCGCACGAAAATTTTCACGATTTAGTTCCATTTTTTGGGCGAGATGAATCTTTTAAGTAACTGTAAAGAACACAAAAAGCGCTTGTATGTCAAAACGTTCTGAGTACGTATAACCTTAAAAATGTCAAACTTTACGACAAAGCTGGCAGTTGCCAGATTGCAAGATTAGTGTGGCCCGATCCCGAAATATAAAAGGCGGCCTCAGATTATGGATAAACGATTTCACACACGACCATATATCATAAAATTTTTCCGTCGACAAGGTGGGTCTTAATCATGCAGTAACAGTGTTTAGTTCTTGATTATTGACTCAATTTAGTGAATGGCTGATTAAAGTGAATATAAAGTGAGTGTTGGCAAGGCCACCAGAACACAATTTGAACACGTCCTAAAATCCCAAAAAGGATCAACACCATGAGAGGGATGTTTTAGGGCGTTGGGAAATATTGAAAGCAGATTCGAAAAAATGGTGGGACATGCTAGACGGGCTTAAAAATTTTAAAATTGAAAATACCTTTAAATAAAACTACCCTAAATACCCTTAGTACTCTTAAATACTCTTAAAATAAAACCAAATTATGAATTGATATCTTTTGTTTGTATAAAAGTCTTTCTTTTCTAAATAAATTGCTATGTTAATTCGGAGTAGCGGATATTTTTAAATATCTTTTGCAAGTTGGAGAAGGCGTAATTGACGCCCTGGGAATTACGCCAAATAGCCGTAACAGTGAGTGGAGTGCGACACTCACCCGCCGAAGACCCAGGTTTAATTCCCATTGAGCTACTGTCATCACGCAAAAAATGTCTTCGAAGTTCCCCATCCGGAGTCGGTAAGATACGCTAGGTTCCTTCTACTCGTGAAAGAACAGTAGTGCGCATAAGACGAGTACTTGATGGAAAGCTAGGTCCTAGACCCCTTGCAGACTAGCGCACATCCATCCTCCCAACATCTCATCCAATATTTTTATAATAAAGGTGATTCTCGAAGATGTTGCAGCCCATTGTCAGACCCCATCTAAGAGTTAGTTATCTAGAGCTTTGTCTTACTAGTTTTTATGGTTGTGCGCCATAGGTATACGTGTCTTCCGGAGGTTCCACGTCCAATTGCTGTACTTAACATTTCATGGTCCGAGCAGCAGTTTGCAAAGTTGGATCTTGATCCTTGTTTTACTCAATCGTCTTCCATTGCCGACACCTTATGTCTTTTCATAACAATGCCATTCATCTGAGGCAAGACTTCCTTTGAGTGAGCTTAAACTATTCCCTCCACAATTGTTTGAAAAAAGTTGTATGTGTCTTGTCAACGACCTTGATGAAGTCGCAGAAGTTATCCTTTGTTGTCGTACAGACCTTTACGAGTTTGGTAGAAATATGAAAAAAACGAAAATAAGATTGAAAGTACCACTCTTCATTTTTTGTTCTCTCCGGAGATCTGCTGCAGTGTGAAGATCTAATTTCATAATTGCACCTGAAGTCATATAGACAAGGTTGCATGACTATCAGTTACTGGCATTAACACAAAAAAGACATACGACACAAAGTTCAACCCTTTGTCGAATAAAATTAGAATTCCAGTCACTGTGCAACATTTTCATTGATAGAACAGATACGCGCCCCCAGCCAGATCATCTACAGCTTAAGGATAATCCATTTGTTCAAGCTGCATGTGTTTGCAAAAATGTATACGCCCACACAAACAAATAACTGACGTATATTAAAATTCTTTTAACCCCACATGACTGTCCTTGCTCTACAAATTGACTAATTCAGCAAATATTTGCGTTTGATTTACGGCAAGCACACTTCTTTGTCTTTAGTCTTGTGAGACCCTCGCAATTTTCCGTGGTTTACAATATCCATAAATCTATTTGACAATTTAAACATTCTATGTTGTTTTTTTATGTATGCCTGACTTCGTCAAAAATGCAAAAGAAATTATAACCCATACTTTGCGCTAACATTGTGATATATGGTGCATACTTTCGTAAAGAGAAAACGCGAAATCATTAAGTTATCGTTGTTTTGCAGAAGTCGCATATGAATGAACCAATGTGGTTGCTACGTGATTAGGACTAAGCACATACGTTTATTATATTTAACAAGTTCTAATTAATGTCGGACCGCGTCCCAGAGACATGCTTTTGTTTCTGCTGTAGGTTTATGGTTAAAATGTATTGTAGACAACCATAAAATAATTTCGTATGCGTATGGATCTTTCGAAAAGCGTGTTGATTTACTCGCTGTCACGTCGGCATTAGCACAAAGTTCATGCGCTCGCAACATCTATGGCTGTTCTTTTTTATATAATTTGGAAAATAATTTAGAGAATTTTAGAAAATCACGTCAAAAATTTTCCATTTAATCTTAAATTGTCGATAATGACTGATGGCCTTATGATAATGATTGTCGGCGCGACAGTCCACAGGGGGGCCACGACCTAGCTTGTTCATGACGTGTAGAAAGGACGTTTCTTGCCGACTCCGAACGGCGAAGTTTGAGAAGCTTTCTTAGACAGTTATTACTCTTTGAGTGCTGTCAGCAGCTCGAAAGAGGTGGTGCCGTGAAAAATTCGAGGTGTTCAGCTAGGAATCGAACCCTTCGGCGTGTGAGCGGCGCACTCTACCCACTACGCCACGGCGGCCAAGACCTTGAAAATAGGTTGGATAAACAATTTTTGTGACTTTTGGATTACGAGTAAGTAACAGCCAAACATGTTTGAACACAATGACGTTTATTGACAGAGTGAGAACGCAATGAATGTTACTTCAAGTAAATTGTGTGGCCATCAATTTTCAACAGTGACTGCGATTTTTTGAGGCTTGTTCCTGTGGCAATGACGACACTTTCTTGGTGTTCTGGAAACAAAACTAATACTACGATGTCAACTGATTGATTGATACAACCTCGACGTAATGTTCACTCTTTTATCAATACTTCAACAAAAAATTGTTTTTTAAAATTTACCAGAAATTCTCGCCTCGCTAGGTATGTCCATCCATTCACTGTTAAGTCCAGACGTATAGTTAAATTTAGAACGAGTATTGAATGTTCTTTCCAGGTCACATCTCTCTCTCTCTCTCTCTCTACAATTCAAAAGCATTTGAAACCTACAGCACTTTGTAAAATAATAGCACCATGTTCGACCCACGAATGACTGAGAAGAAGATTGTGCAATAGCATGCACTTTTTTCTCATATGCTGCTCTGCTGACGTCATGGGAGACAACTGATTTGACAGCCGCTTGTCATTATTTAAATTAAAGTATAAGAAGAAAAATTTGTAAACTCGTTTTTAATAATAAAAATTGGATTGTAAGAGGGTTTTAATAAGAAAATAAATTTGAGATATATTGTCTACTAAATGTTGTAAATGCTTCCATTACTTTGTTTTATTGAGGTGGAGAATTTTATTTAGTTTCCTTTTTCTTGATATGATTTTCATGATCTAAAATTTCTTTGTTTAATTAACTTATGCGAAAATATATTCGCGCTCTGAAGAATAGCTTTTTGTACATTATCTTCGCAGTCAATATTGTATCCTCCCTTTGAAATGAACCGCTAAGCAGAAGAACTGAAGTGATTTGCGGTGATCTTAAGGTAGATGGTTTCCCAACCGTACGCTTCATAGAAGCAAAACTTGAAAAAGCCGCTGAAGGAAGCCATCGTGTTACGAATGAGGGGTGCGTTACAGACTACCATTTCAGTAACCATTGTTTTTAAGTTATTGTTAAGAAAATCGAATCAAATTGGGTAAAAATCGACCAAAACACTACTAGATTCTGTAGAACCAAGGTCCTTTTGGTAAAGCAGAAATCACTGTTCATCTTTTGTAACATTTTCCATATCGACGCTGTCAAAATTATTATCATCTTTAGTTCATGACTCTTGGTTTTGTGACATGAAATTAGAGATGTGTCCTTGTTTGAGGAAGCCTTAAGCCTGTGAATGTATTTAACATGTGTACACAGGTCTTTTTCTTCATCAGATGGGCAGAAGGTTACACATGCATGTTACACTCCTAGTTTTAACTGGCTTTTAATTGAACCGACATTTATAAAACTTTCTTGTGGATGTAATTACAGGCTGCTGCGAGGGTTGCCTTTTATATTTCGTGATTAGAGAGCAAAAACAAATAATAATCATGGAAAATAGCTTTAGTTGTTCAAAATATTCCCCATTAAGATCTATACACTTTTGCATGCGTTTGAACCAGTTGTCGAAGCACTTTTGACACTCTGATTGAGGTATCTATAAAACATGCATTCTGAACGCATCAACCGTTTCTTCAAGTGTCGAAAAGCGTTGACCTCTCATTTTATTTTTTACGTACGGCAATAAAAAGAAGTCATTCGGTTGCCAAGTCAGGACTATACGGCAGATGACTCATCAAATCGATGTTTTGAGTGCTTTCAATTCCTTCCTTCCATATTATAGAAAGAAATATACTCATGTGTCCTGTGACGTAGGCAAAAAAAGCTGATATATCAACAAACATGGCGGTCGTGTGGATTGCGTAATCTGTAATAAATCATTCTTGTGTTCGACCCATAAACAAGATAGGAAAAGAGTGCATTCTGAATTTAAAAAAAACCCGTTATTCGGAATAAGGCCGAATTTTGAAATGTGCAAAGTAATATTTTCAATTTGATCTTGTACAGATAGAAAATCTTTTAGACCCGGTAGCTTGATATAAGACTGATATCTTGATCTTGTTCCTATTTATTTTTAAGTTTGCATTTACTATTTCATTTTTTTTTCTTCTTCTTCTCTTGCCTTTAAACTATAAACACCCCCATAATGAATTTGTAAATAATGATGTGTCATGTAAGACTACTTTTGTTTTTTTAATAATTAATGACGCTATCTTATTCTCGATTGAATTCGCTCTACATTGTAATGAACTTGTAAGATTTGTAATATGAGAATATGAGACAAATAAAATACAATACAAATACAAATAGCACCAATTGCAAAAATGTATAAATATGAAGTAACAGTGAATGGAATAGCGAAGTTTCTTGTTCTCATTTTTGTTACTGGGATAGTACTTGTTCGTATAACCTTCAAGTTTAAGTACAGCGTCACAACGTCGTGGCATAGAGTCGATTAATGCCCGCCCTCGCTGAATAGGGATATTCTACCACGTAATTTGCACAACATCCCATAGCTGTTTTGTATTTTTGGATTTTGCTCCCTATACAGCTTTCATTACATCTGTCCAAAGGTTTTCATTGGGATTCAGGTCCCGAGAATGAGGCGGCCACTTCATAACTTGAACTCCATTGCTTTGCAAACATTCTTTGGCCCCTTCGCTCGTTTGTTTGGGTTCATTGTCTTGCTGTAGAATCCATCTAAGTGGAATATTCCACTCCGCGTAAGGTAGCATGGTTTCTCTCATTATACTGACATAATGTCCGGCGGTGGTCGCCGGTGGTCGCCGTGGCGTAGTGGGTAGAGTGCGACGCTCACACGCCGAAGGATCTAGGCTCGACTCCCAGCTCAACACCAATTTTTCGAATTTTTCACTACACCACCTCTTTCGAGCTCCTGACAACACTCAAAGAGTAATAACTGTCTAAGAAAGCTTCTCAAACCTCGCCGTTCGGAGTCGGCAAAAAACTGTAGGTCCCTTCTACTCGTGAGAGAACAGTAGCTCGCACAACACGAGTAGTTGATGAGCAAGCTAGGCCCTAGTCCCCCTTTGGACTGTAGCGCCAACAATTATTATTATTATTATAATGTCCGGCGGTTCATCATCATCGGTTTTATCCAAAAAATGGGACCAGTACCATAATAGGAAGAGCATCCCCATACATTAATGTTTGCTGCACCGTGCCTTACAGTTTTGATAGGACACTCCGGTTGAAACTTTTCGATTTTTCGGCTGAGAACAAATGTCCTGGTCCCAGAAGTTCCAAATAATACTATTTTGGATTCGTCCGTCCATTATATATTGCGCCATTTAGAAAGTTCCCAGTTCAGGTGTTCTTTCGCAAATTTGGTTCGTTTAAGTATGTTGGTTTTTGACAGTACTGGGACTTCTGGCAGGTAAATTCTTCTTTACCAGCCTTCTTCTTATTGTTGATGTCGCCATGGGTAAATTTAACTCCTCTTTTATTTTCCTAGCGTTCATAAATGGGTTACATTTGACTCATCTTACTATTTGTCGTTCATTTGCGAGGGTTAGATTCGGATTTCTTTTCCTTTTTTTCTTTTGAACTTTTTTTGGCATTTGTGATAATTTTATTTGAACACACAACACTTATAAATTTGTAAGATTCAAAAAGCAATTCTTTTTGCACATCGCGACTCATATTACTTTTCTAACAACGCTGCACTTTTGAAATAGTATCTTTCAGTAAATATAATAAATAAATAATATGTGTAGATATTGTTTATAGTGGCCGACGTGGTGTAGTGGTAGAGTGCGACGCTCACACGCCGAAGGGTCTAGGTTCGATTCCCAGCTCAACACCAATTTTTCGAATTTTTCACGGCACCACCTCTTTCGAGCTGCTGACAACACTCAAAGAGTAAGAGGGAGTAAAGAGTTTACTCGTGAGAGAACAGTTTCGCGCACAACACGAGTAGTTGATGACCAAGCTAGGCCCTGGTGTCCCGCCAACAATTATTATTATTATTATAGTTTAAACCAAAAAAAATCGAAACACTGCTGTACACTTCGAAAACGTTCTTCAGAAAGATGTGGTGCTATTATTTTGCAGAATTCAAATTCGATTGCATATCCGGTAACGGGACATTTTTTTATTATAAGATGCATTTTGTTAATATCTAGCTTATGGATTTTATGACCGATGTAATAAAGATATTGTTGCAATAGATCTGAGACGCCTGTCGGATCATAGGAAAAAGTAATTGACATTTTTTTGCGCTGTATGTCCTCCAGTACTTCTTTTGCAAGTAGACATCGCAATTGCAAATCGCTCTTTTGCCGGGACCATTCCATCACACTTCCTCGATGGCGATGATATCTGTCTCATAGCGTTCCGGGGGCTTAGCAAGTTCTTAGCCCACACTTGGTCTGTTAAGGGACCTCAAATTCTACGTGCAGAACTGAAAGACGATGTCCTTTAATCGTTAAGCGAGACATAATGTTGTCTCTGAAGTTGATGTTTTTTTTACGTGTTGAGGGAGTAAGCTTCATACACAAAACGCAGATTGATGAGCCAGGCGCATTATCAAACTCCCGTGCAAAAGGGTTCGCTACATACATTGGCTCACTACAGAATGGGTGTTGTGATGGCTATCCAAGTGGTGCCGCTAGGAGGCTGTATGTCAACTTGACCAGTGCTCTAGTGACCATTGTGTTGACAGCTCCGCTTGTTGAGTGCGACCAACGACATTGTCTCGTGTGCAAGTTAAGAACAGAAATATTAAATTCTCCAGTAACCATTCTCTTTTCTCATAAAATTAAAGATGACACAATGTCTGAACAATCTGACACCTGTGCAATGCCGTGTATTCCATCACGTACTGCGACGGTAATCGGAGACCTCCTGTGGGAGCCTGCTAGCTGCTGGGTGCATGTTCGGAGCATGTGGAATAGTATTTAAGGTAGACGTAGAATCATTGTAATTTAGTCTTAATTTTTTACTTGTAAGGGGTCACGGAATCTCAGCGTCGTTTGCCCGGTGCACAAAAAAGGAGACCCCTTTGACTGCGCCAACTACAGAGGGATTAGTCTCCTGAACATCGCATACAAGATCCTCTCTGCCGTATTGTGTAAGCGTCTGAAACAATTTGTCCATGACCTGATAGGTCCCTATCAGTGTGGTTTCAGGCCAGGGAAGTCCACAATAGACCAGATCTTCACATTACGGCAGATCCTGGAAAAGACCCAAGAAATGCAAATTGACACTCACCACCTATTCGTCGATTTCAAGGCTGCATATGACAGTATGCATAGAGACGAGCTATACAGTGCCATGTCTAGTTTTGGCATTCCTACCAAACTCGTCAGATTGTGTAGGATGACGATGGAGAACTCTCGCTGCTCCGTCAAGGTTGGTACCGAACTATATCAAAAAAGGTTTTAGACAAGGCGACGCACTGTCATGTGACTTCTTTAACATCATCCTCGAGAAGATCGTGCGTAACTCACAAGTCAACACCAGGGGCACGATCTTCCAGAAGTCAGTTCAATTGTTAGCTTACGCTGATGACATTGACGTGATTGGACGAACACAGCGAGCCGTCAATGAGGCGTTTGCTGGCATTGAAGCGGAAGCGGCTAAAATGGGTCTTGCGGTAAATGAGGGCAAAACTAAGTACATGCTGTCATCAAGGAAGGACACACAACATCGACGTCTCGGACGGAGCGTCACACTAGGCAGCAGAAACTTCGAGGTAGTTATGGACTTCGTCTACCTCGGCTCCGCGGTAAATAGAGACAACAACATCAGTACCGAAATCAAACGCAGAATCACTCTTACCAACCGCTGTTTCTTTGGGCTCAAGAGGCAATTGAGTAATAAAGCCCTCTCTCGAAGGACTAAACTAGCTTTATATAACAGCTTGATCATCCCCGTCCTACTATATGGCGCAGAATCTTGGACGTTAGCAAAGGCGGATGAGAAAGCCCTTAGTCTTTTCGAGAGAAAAGTTTTGCGTGCGATTTTTGTCCTGTTTGCGTTGATGGCATCTGGAGGAGAAGATTTAATGACGAACTCTATAGGCTGTACAGCGACATGCGCCTGGTTAAGCGTCTACGGATACAACGCTTAAGATGGTTAGGCCATGTAGAGCGTATGGACACCACTGCTCCGGCCCGAAAAGTCTTTGAATCCGAGCCATTGGGACAACGCAACAGAGGACGGCCTAGACTGAAGTGGCGCACACAAGTGGAGAAGGACCTCAACCAACTTGGAGTGCGCAACTGGAGACAGCTGGCGAAAGATCGTGCTGGCTGGAGAGGCATGTTGGTTGAGGCCCAGGTCCACCCCGGACTGTAGCGCCACAAGAAGAAGAAGAAGAAGAAGGGGTCACGCTGCCCGAATTAAGTTTTTTTTTTAAGCAAAAATAATCTCTGATTATTTAATTTGCACAAGTCCATGCTTACTGTACCAAATATTTAAAATCATTAAATATAACTAATTTTCTAGGCGGAAATGCCTTTCGTTGATAGAGTAAGAAAGTTTTTTGACCGCTAGAGTGTTGATCTATGTATGATCTATGATTTTCGATGTATCGATCGTTTTAAAGATGGGAATTGACGGATTCCCAAAAATTACGTTTCCTTTAAAGGGCAGAACGGGATACATATTTGCGGTTGTTGTCTTTTATTTATTTACTTACATTTGACGGTTGCTTTGCTTGCATGTTTGGCTTAACTGCGATTTTCTCTGATGGATATTTTTCCTAAGCGTTTAGCTCCTCAATCCCTCCCTTGAAGTTTCAAACATGACATTTTTTCCTCGAATTTTACAGTCCTTAAAGTTGTCTTCACTGCAACGACAGCTGCTTTCTTTTTCTATTGGACGCGTCCACACTTATGGTGGTAAAGAATAAGGTACTAGCCCTAGTACTAGTTTTCGTACTTGAACCATTCGGCCGGCAAACCATGTTTCCTTCTGTCATTTTTAAAAAGGGGATGAACCAGGATGAAGATTAAAGAAAGACAAAAATTCATGAAAATTGTGGGTTGCGAAAGGAAGAACTCTGGTGAGCGATGCACTGCATTGTAGACTTTTTCCCCGTTTTGTATTGTTTCTGGTTACAGAAACAGTCGACACCTATTTATCCATGTACTGAATGAAGCCACAGCGGTAGGACATTGTTAAGTATATCAAACATTCCTTGGGTATAATATTAAGTTCGATATTTGTTCTTGGTACACAGAGTAATAGCTATTATTTCGACAGTGCAAAGTCCTTCTTCTTCTTCTTCTTATTTTTTTTTTCTTTCTTATTCTTGTGGCACTACAGTCCGAGGTGAATCTGGGGCTCAACCAAAATGCCTCTCCAGTCAGCACAATCTTTCTGTAGCTGCGTCCAATTGCGCACTCCAAGTTGGTTGAGGTCCTTCTCCACTCTTGGGCGCCACCTTACCCTTAGCCGTCCTCTGTTGCGTTGTCCCATTGGTTCTGATTCAAAGACTTTTCGGGCCGGAGCAGGGGTGTCCATACACTCTACATTTTTTTGTGTTGTTTTGTACTGTGTTGTGTTGTTTGTTCGAGTACGGGAATACACCTATTGTTTTACTGGTTGACAGTTGAAGTACCAACTATCAAATAACAAAATGTGTTTAACATTTAGATTACGTCAGCAAACCTAAAAATTCAATTATAGCCAGAAAGTAAGTGAAATCCGCATCTACTTAGTTGTACTCAAGCTCTTCTATGCTATTTCTGTTCAGCTATAATTGTTTTCGAGGTTTTAGTTTTCGTGAAGAGCTTAGAAATTATGAAGAAATTTTGAATGATAAATTTACTTTTTGTCGTTTTTTTTCTGATTTCATATATTTAGAGATAAAAATACATAAACTGTTAAAAGAACATTTTATACTGAGAACTTACTTACTGGTTCTATTTGGGCGCTCTTAGTTAATCTAATTATTTAAGATGATTGTATTTTGGTGTCGTATTTCTTATTTTAGTTTATTTAAACTATGGATTCTATATTTTTGAATACTAAGAAATATATTCTTAAAAACTTCTGCATCTATTCTAATTAAACGAACTACTTAAAAACTAACTACCTAATTTTAATAACTACCACTATTCACTTTTTTGGTAATATTTTTTTTTTATTTAACTGTAGCCTATTCCTACTTATTCTGTGTATCAAGTGGCGTTAGGGGACCAACAACGTCGGGTGACGACAACGGGCGCACTTGATGGGGTTGAAGCCACCAATAGAATTCCCGATCCTATCCTTCTTCTTTCACAAAAAGGTGTGGATTTGCTTAACCGGAGATCATTTGGGCTAACAGTTGGTATATAGCTATTAAAAAGTAGTCTCTTGTCCACTATCTTCCCTACTACGTGAGACAAAAGTGCACATCCATCCGCTTTCAGTGGAATGAATCGACTTCGGCGTGCATTCTCATGGTATGCACCATTGGGGTATTAGGCTCCTTATATTTAAAATTTGTGTTAAAATTCCCAACTCCAGAAATTAAAATTTTTTGAAACTATTTTCTGACAATTTGTGCAAAATTTGTATGAGTTCGGTTACATATGTTATTTATTTTGCATAAAGAACGGGAATAAAGTGTTATTACTTTTATAATTACTTTCTGTTACGTCCTGTAGGTGTCTCATACGTAGCTCCGTTGAGTACGTAATTGAACCCCTTGATAGAAAGCCCAGTGTTGACGAGTTTGCCTTAGGTATCAACAAATGACCAAATGTGTAAATAATTATTTCACAAGGAAAATATTTTCTTTGCCTAAATAGGTGGTAACAGCAGAGAAAGGGTACCGAATAAAAATTCTCCATCCCTCCCATCCCCTATAGCGCCACAGTGGAAATTAACATCAAGACGGGATTTAACATTTAACAGCCAATTAACAACTGCTAATAAGATCAGAGTCACTAATAGTTCTAATTGGCGAAGAGCGAAACTCATTTTAATTCGTTTTTTACCTAAACATGAAAAAATAACACAAAAAAAAAATAGGGACATCTTCTCAGTGGAAATTAACATCGAGGCGAGATTTAACATTTTAACAACAGCTGGATAACAACTGCAGAATAAGATCAGAATCACTAATAGTTCTAATTGGTTAAGAGAGAATCTCGTTTTATCCATTTCAATCACGCGATTTTCGCCAATAATGGATATTTAATATTCGCGATAAAACGCCATGCACATAACTATAACAAACAATAAATTAGTATTGCTACGCTAACGATCAATTTGCCCGTGTAACTTTGAACACCTTTCAGCACAAGAGAACTGAATAAACGACCTACGGACAATAAGCGTTCTTAACTGCGAAAGGCCCTTCATTAACCGATTCGAAGCGGTTATTACCCATCAGCTGACCTTCAAGCCGTGCTTCTCCCATAACCACAGCTCATGGTCCAAAAAACAAAACAGATAAATAAACATAAGCCGATTGAATACAACATAACTCATTATTGCAACAACTGCCTGACGTTGAAACAAAACAAAATTAAAATCAGCTACCTTTGTTTAAAGTCGTGACTGCAGTGAGTGACAAACTCTCGACGCTGGTCACTGAGATGATCACTTGTTTGACAACAAACATCATCTGACTCATGGTACTGGAATCTTGTACGGTTTCGAGACAGAAATCTGAAGACAAACGTCAAAACTCAAGTCAATGGCGCAAACAAGTTTTTTTTTGTTTTTGTTTTGCCCTCGGGGAAATCCCATCGTTGCATACAGACTGCACATACATACGAATTCAAAATCCAATTCAGAGGAATTGAATTAAGAAGCACCCCAGAGAATCCGAGACAAAGTCAATGATAAGCTACAAGAAATAACCAAACAACCATCAAACGACAACCTCTTCAGTGGCCATGTGTATAGCCGCAATGCAAAAAACTCCTCCACGAGCTTAATGCGCGATGGTCACAAAACCAAAAACTCCAAAGCATTTACCAACTTTCGCTTCGATTCTAGTGCAAACTGGAATGAAGCGGTTATCTTACCTGCGTCAAGTGCGCGCACAAGATCGCGACTTCTCTAGGTTTTTTGACGAAACACAAAAAAGCGTAATAAAACAAAAACCACCAACAACATAAACTCACAGAAAACATACAAAACAAAATTGTTATGGCATTTTGAAGCAAACTGCGGTGGTGCTTCGCCGAAAAGTTTATTCATTTTTGGTGCATGAACGATTCAGAATTGTTTGTAAATATTTTCAAAAAAATAAAATAACAACATCCGTTGTTTAGCCTGCACAAATAATAAGTCTCATATAATATTATATAAATTTGCAGAGATTACATCAGTCGGCTACGATGAGGGCGGCAAATACTACTCGGTAGTGTGTCATAAAACAGGACGTAATCCTCCACTAATTTATGGTAAAGTTTTAATCTTTTGGGGAATATTTTTCAACCAGATAATGTGCGCCCTACTGGCGACAGTTTGAAAATATAATTTCTTGTTTCAAATTCGCCAGAGTGCCGAGTAAACAATAAGCAGTTGTTTTGTTTTGTACGCGAGTATTGTTTGAGGCAAAACGTCATGAAAATTCAAACATTCCTTGAGCGTGTATGCTTGAAGATCAATATTGAGAGGTGGAATGTCGTATGTCGTTTGTTGCTTTATCTGTTACCTGTTAGTACCAGTTTGAACAGGTAGTGTGGCGCTACAAATAGTAGATGAAACTTTGACAGAGATTGAGAACCGACGACATTGAAGCCCGCCAACGCTTCTTACATCATTGTAAGAGAGTGCAGTGACGGAAAACAACGTTTTCAGCCTTCCGCTTTCCACGTAACGGCAGAGTTGTCGAAAAATATATCGCTCATGCAACGCATAAAGAATGAAATGATAAAAAATAAGCACTTGTGTAAAAGGCTGATAAGACGAGCTTAAAATCTCTTCATCTCTCTTTGTTACGCCTCGAAGAGAGGCTTCGTTTCACTATGCTTGCAATAACAGAATATCGCGTCCGGCGCTCACATTTTCCACGAAAATTCACCTCCATCTCTATCAAAGTTAAGCTTATTTTGAGCTTTTTTCCTACCACCACCCAATCTTTCGCACTCTCGTGTAAACAACAAAAGAGACAAAATGAACAAAAAAAAAAAACGTTAAAACACAACCCAGTTGCACTCCTAAAAATTCGAGGTACATTTGATTGTGTCCCACTGCAACAACAACAAATTTCACTCGATCTTGCCTCTCCTTCTCATAACGAGAAACTCGGTTTCACGTTTATATAGGAAAGGTTCGCATTAGCCACGCTCAGATGGGATTAAAGTATCTACAGAAAGAGAAGCTCTCAAATTTACTTAATATCCGCGCGGGTGCACTCACATAGGTAGGGATACCCAACCATTCACGACGACACATCAACTCGATCGGAGTTTAGTTTGCTCTGATATCAGTTAGACACACAAACCAAAAAAGAAGTAAGATACAAAATAAAAGTATCTTTCCTTCGTTTCTTCACTCGTAAAGCTCCATCTGTTCTGTACGCTCGTCTTGTTCCTCCTCTGTGTTCACCGTAAAGGAGAAGATATCATCGTGCGGGTGGTTGTTGAATTGAATTTCTTTTTTTTTTTTGCCAAGATTCGGGGTTTAAATACGGAAAAAACCGAAACGTTGGAAACATATGGAAGTTAGTGTGTCGCACAATTCGTTATCGTATTCAGTAAAGTGGTGCGCGTTCTGCTTATAATTAATTTGTTCGTTGGTTTCTTATTTTTTATTTTGTTTTTGAACATCCGACTAAATTAAATTGAATATTTTCTTGATTTTAAATTTATTTCTTCACCAGTAATTCGAAAAAAATAAATTTCGGAAATGTAAACTATTCGTTCAATTTTGTTGAAACAAAACTAACTCAACTACAAAACCCTCAACTAATCAATTCTCAAATTTAGTGCTTTTTTTTTCTTTAAATCCTTCTCTTTGCTTAAAAATTACAATTAATTTATGAATTAGCTATTAAGTGGTTCGAAAATTTTGAATCAAAATAATTTCAACGGTCTCTTCAAATCTATCGACGAAAACAAAGTTTTTCAATTTTTTCGGATTTCCAAAAAGGTTTGTAACATATTTGTTTTTTGTTTTATTTTTTCAACTTATCATTCTACTTTATTTAAGAGAAAAAACAAACATCTCCGGTAAAAGACAACTTTCATTTTGCAATTGGTGACTAAGTGTGATGTTTAATAACGATTCAATATGAATTGAATTTAATGAAAAGACAAATAGTTACCGCGAAACCTCATATCATAGTCTGTTTGTGATATTCGGTATTTTGTTGTTATTCGGTCGCTGTTAATTGGATTGCTAATAATGCTAATTTCTTTATCGGCAACAAGCCTCTGTCTGATGGCATACAGCAAAGTTATGTCCTTTTCAGTAATTATAAACGAATTAGTGAACAGGTGTATGTGAAATTGATCGCTTATTAATTTGCGCCACGACCATTCTTAATGGGGTTTTGTATCCAGGTGAAAGTAGGTGATTTGAATTAAGGACCTAATGTGCCCAAACTGATATGAAATGTCAACGCTCCACGCAAACGGTGTAGTGGGAATTGGATTACCTTCTTCTAAATTAAATTTACTTTGATGTTCCTTAGAGACCAAAACCGAATGGCGCTAATTTCTTTTTGGCATAAGATGCGCAAAATAGATGATAATGGAGGTCAATTTAGAGATCAATAAATTTGGCACGGTGTCCAAAATTGATAAATCATTTGAGTAATAAATTGTGTTTTCATTTTACGGCTTTGTGACTTTTAAACAAGTCATTCGTTTATTTTCCTCTTTGGAGATTTTTAATTCCTTAGTTTATATATTTTTCCTGCGTTTTAATGAATTTTCCATTATTTGTAAGTTTTTTCCATTATTTGTAAACCTGCTCGTCTATTGTGATTAATTTTTTAAATTAAAAAACTTTCTTAAACAAAATCACTGTAACTTCTACACGAGTAAGTGTAGGAATTTTATTTTGCGGTAATTTGTTTCTACCTTCAGCAACTTTTGATTATTTGATCTGTTGGAAGTGAATGCTGCAAATTTGGTGTCTTACAAACCTGACATTTATTTATTCATTTATTTATTCAAAAATACAACAAATATATGTTTAATTTCAGTGGACTGTCGCGCCAATGAGTTATTATTATTATTATTATTATTATTATTATTATTATTATTTTTATAATAATAATAATAATAATAATTATTATTATTATTATTATTATTATTATTATTATTATTATTATTATTATTATTATTATTATTATTATTTTAATTATTATTATTATTATTATTATTATTATTATTATTATTATTATTATTATTACTATTATTATTATTATTATTATTATTATTATTATTATTATTATTTTTACTATTATTATTATTATTATTATTATTTTTACTATTATTATTATTATTATTATTACTATTATTATTACTATTATTATTATTATTATTATTATTATTATTATTATTATTATTATTATTATTAATATTATTATTATTATTACTGTTATATTTAATTTCGAGAATGTTAAAATTGCAATACTTGAAGAGCTTTCCATCAAACGCAATTGTATTTCTTTTTAATTTTTTTTTTGCGTTTGAAAATTATTATGAACGTAAAAAAAACTGAGAGGAAGAGAAAAAATTACACTAAGTTGACATCGCATTTTCTTCAGCTGATGAATGACTTTTAATATATAAGGCATGTTCAATAAAATTGTTATTTTTGATAAAAAATATTTATTTAAGCCTCAATTTCTAAAGTTGGCAAATCTGATGAATACAATGGCTGAGGCATTATTAATTTTGTCACAGAAAAGAACGAACAAACAATGACGAGGGAGCAGGTGTATTTTCGTGATGCGAAAGCTGTGAATTGTTTTTCTACAATTTCGGACGTTTTCTTTGTTTTATTTCTCGCAAGTACCACATAACTTCAAGATAATACTTCATATTGACTGTACGACCATGTGGTAGGAACTCCTGATGCACCATGCCACGGTAATCGACTAAACAGTCATCAAAACCTTCGCATTTAATCGAACTTGACGTGTTTTTTTTTTCTCTTGGCTCCCTTTGGCTCTTCCATTGAGACAACTGGACCAAATATTCAAGATTCATCATCCGTTAGAACCATATCTGGATCTTCTTTGACGTCTTTCAACATTTGTTCTTTGTTTTCTTTGGTTGAAAATCAGCTATTTTGAAACGAACTTCCCTGCCACATGCTTCATGCCCAAAATTTAAGAAAAAATGCATAGCAACCAATATGCCGTCACCTTCAGTGACTTCTTCAATAGCGATTCGTAGATTCCCCAAATAATTTTCTTCGATTTCTTAACATTTTCCGGTTGTGTTGGAGGGTGCAGGGCGAGCGTCGTCATTCACATTTTTTACAAATTATATGTAAAACTTGTACCATTTGTAAAAATTTTTTTGACTCAGAGAACACTCACTTCGTGCCAGCGTCAACATTTCAAGTATTGAGCACTTAATTCCATTTTCACAGAAAATTGATTGCAAATTCTTTTATCCATTTTTTCGACAGCAGGCAATTGCCGAACACGCAAACCACGTCTAAGTTTTATGCCTGTCAGAATCAAAATAAATTTGCAATATAGCTGACACTGAAAAAACGTACTCGAAACGAGTACAGCAACATGACCAAATAAAGAAAATCGATAATCAAATGTTCGTAGCCGCAAAATTTGAACATTCACCATATTTTTTGAACAGACCTGGTATAAAAAGGAATTTAGAACGTTTATTTTAAATTATGAAGCGAAAATAATTTTTGATATTCTAAGTTAATAGATTGGTAGATTCTGGTCTCATCGGAAATTGCTAATTGCAATTTTCTCATTTGAATTTAGCATTCGGCTGTAATACCTTAGAAAAATTATCAAGTCAAGTGGATTTTCCTTTTCTGGGCTTGATGCTTTGCTTTCCAAAACTTTAAACTTATCCTTATTCTGGAGCTTTCGCAACACAGATGAAAGGTTCTTTATTTTCTAAGCTTCAAAGGGGAAATTTTTGTTTAAGTGGCGCTGCAGTCCATGTTGGCCCTGGGCCTCAGCTCTAAGCCTCTCTAGCCTCCAGTTGCGTACTTCAAGTTGGTTGATGTCCTTCTCAAAGTGTTTGCGCTATCTCAGCCTATACCTGGAGTACAGTGTAAAAAGAAAAGAAATTACATTTGAAATTGAATCACTAAGGGACATAAAATGGGAATTGGAATTGAATAGCTTAGAGACATACCAATAGTGAATTTAAGAGATCTCTATGCAAAGAAGAAATGAATCATTGCTGCAAACACCGATTTGATGAATTGTTATATAACTTCCTCAGTTGACCTTAAAACTGTCCCTTAACATTTTTGTCATGATTTCCGGTTTCGATTTTTTTCCTGAGAATTTAAAAAAAAACTAAGAACCCAGGCCGATCTGCGATTTAAAAAGCTTTTGTCAGAAATGCAGAAACACTGCAATGAAAATGGCTCTAACTTAGGACCATAAACTGGTTACATATACTTTTCCTGTAAGTCTAAATTTTCTGTTACTAGCCCCCAGGTAACAGACAATTTTGACTTACAGCAAATTTCAAACTGTAATGAATGTCTTGATATACAGTTAAAGGCGAATGTTTGAAAACCTGAAAAAAAGGGTTCGTCCTTACAGCAAAGTATCTGTTGCAATTCAAAGAACATTACACATTTTGTATTTTTAGAAAAAGGTCCCATGTGAAAAAATGTATTCAAACAGTCCCGAATCAGTGAAGGGCTAAGCAGTGAATGTACTAAATCTTTTCAAAGTCATTTATTATATGCTCCAATTTTCTTTCTTTACTTTATATCAATTCTAATCGTTCCTTTTGAATCAATGAATTGTACGTAATTGAGTATTGCATGACTTAATTTCTTCAAACAAATTCTTGTAAAATGACCAACAATATGTCGATTCTACCAAAAACTAAACGTGTTCTTGTTCGCATTTCTGTTCAGAAAATGCCACATTCATTGTCATTACATTTTTTCACCTAAATTCAATAAAATTCCATTCTTTTTATTCCATTCCCAAAACGAAACATTTAATTGACTGACTCTTGAAGGCCTGGGAAAATTCCACACTAATTTTATAGCTTTTAATTTTTCCCGGCGAACTGACAGAACATAAATCGTTAAGATTTAACATCTCCCATCTTATCAATGACCCCCTTAATCCACGTGCACACCTATTGTCATAATGACAATTAGTGTTTGATTGATGATGAGTTGCACAAGACAGAATAACATGCATATCTCGAAGATGACCTCCACAGCATAATCGATGAGATTTACGACTTAAAAAGCAACAAAGCCGATCTTGTAAATCTTACGAGGTTGAAGAATTGAAAGGTATTTCCACTCATTGGAAAGATATACGACGTTATTTGTTGCTGTTTAAGTTCACATATTGGAAAATCTCCAGAGGGCTAGACATTGCATCCTTGTGATTTTCGTCTAATCAATTTCGACTTCAATTTGTTTATCAAATTCGTATTTATCAAGTCCAAATAAATTACGTGATATCTGATATGAGCTAAGCAAACAATTGACGTGCGACAATTGTTGACAGTATTTGACAGATTGCAGACAGTTCCCCTGAGAGCCCTCATTCAGATGTCAGACATGCCCGTCATGCATCTCCAACGGACGTGGTCAATCATCGTCTCTATACAGAGAAGTCAATCGCTTTAACGTACTTCCGTCGGATGAAACCCCAAGAGAAAAGATCAATATCGTTACGTCAATCAAGTGTCGATAACTTCAAGCCTTCCAAAAAATTTCCACTACAAACAGAGCAGAGAAAAAGGGAAACAATTGGTCAATCTGCCGCCAGCACTAAATTAGTTGAAATTTTTATCATTTTGATGATAAAATGATATAACTGATAAGTAAACACATACCGTGAGATACTTTTGCTTTTCAATGCCGTCTCTTTGTTCTCTAATTTATCGCACGATCTGTTCGCAGAGACAACCTGACCTTGCCTCCACCCTTCTGACAGTTTTATATCTTGTGAAAATACTCAACCGCGGGCAGGAAAAATACCTTATTACAATCAACAAACTTAAGCACACTATGCCAACACCAGGCACAGCCACAGTTGATTAAGCTTCCGTGAACTTGTCACAAACATTTCGGATATGTCCAACAAATCGTGTTCTTTTGTCTTTGTTTCACGGCAAAGTTCTTTGATGGAACGGGTGAGAAAACCGACAATCGTTGCGTGCTTATAGAATGTCATTAAACAGAAAAATAATGCAAAAAAAAAAAAAACAATGAAACAATTACACTGCTCTGACTGTCGTTACTGATGACGTTGTGTACGGCTACTGATAGATATGAACGTCATTTCGAAGGGTATACGTTCTCGGCGGTCAATATCATTGAGTTTACGATCGTCGCTGTTCAATAAACCAGTTTTTTGAAATTGAGCATTCGTATTTTTCGTCTTTGTTTAGTCTTACTTTTGTTGGCTAATTAGGCAGGAAAAACAAAACATGAAACACAAGATGGTTTCAACGAAACCATCACTTATGGGCGGCTGACCAAAAAACCGCCTTGCATGTCGAAATTGTGACAATGTCCCAAAATTATGATTGAGTGTATGTGGCGTATTGATAATCGTTTTTCGCTTTTAATTGTTAATTGATTGTGGTTGGGCATTTTGGTAGTTTACGGTACCAATCTACAGCGGTCTGTTTAAGATGATTGGAGGTCTGAAGTCTAAACTACGCGTGATGGCGTTTGATTTGTGATTATGAAGCAGTGCGTAAAAGGTCGTTGACTTGTGCAAGAGAGATTCATCATTAGATTCCGGAGAGATATTTTTTGTTTTGTCACTACTGTTAACAAACAGGTGGCAATGATTATTGGAAAAAAATGGTATTATGGGAACAGTTAAATTAGAGTCCTTTAGTGTTATTAAAAATTTAAGGAAATGAAAAGGATTTACTTGCTTACATTATAGGCGGACTGTTAAATGAATCAAAATTCAGAGCAAACTTATGTCAGAGCGAAACTTCATGAACAAAAATTGTATAACAGTTGAAAAAAGTTAGGTCATGGTGCAACCACTGCATAAGATTACGATTAAATTTTTGTATTCATAAACAGTTTCGGTGAACGGTGTGCGGTGAACGGGTCCTTGCAATTTTTAAAATTACTTTTGAATTTTTTCCGACCTCCAAGTTCCAAGACACCAAGTACCAAGTCCGAGGTTTGTACCGGAAAACATGTTCCTTCCACTAGTGAATTATGGTAGAATAGTTTGCTCAATAAAATTCACCAAATTGCCTTGACAAAGTTATTATAAGCTTTAATTATCGGCTCACTTTGACTTGCGGATTAGGTCTAATATGACTTATCTGACAACTTAGAGTCTCCTGAGACATCCTTTCACATTTCCCAATTTTTGAGTAGAAACGTCCCAGTTTCGGTCTATTATGCCTTATCTGACAACTTAGAGTCTCGTGAGACATCCTTTCACATTTCACAGTTTTTGAGTTTAAACGTCCGAGTTTCGGTCTATTATGCCTTATCTGACAACTTAGAGTCTCGTGAGACATCCTTTTACATTTCCCAATTTTTGAGTAGAGAGGTCCGAGTTTCGGGATTTCTCAAATTTTGGTCTAAACGTCGAAATAATTCTTGTCGACATTAAATATTAAATATTGGATATTGAACAGTACACAATTGGTCTTAGCTTCCTCGTTAACAACTCGCGTTGTGCACGCTACTAGTAGAAGGATCATACAGTGTTTTGCGGTCTCCGAATGGCGGAGTTTTCAGAAACTTTTTCATATACAGAGTGGTGGTGGCGTGAAAAATTCGACATGTTCAGTCCGGAAATCTAACCTAGGATCTTCGGCGTGTGAGTGTCGCACTTTGCCCACTACGCCACAACGTCCATTTTGTCCATATTATTTCATAAAAAGCCGCATACATGAAGGAGTTCAGCAATATCAAAAAAAGAGTTCATAAAAGCAAGGTGACTTGGTTTAAAATGTCTCCCAAAAATGTTCAGTTTGTATTTGGTGCAAAATGTTTCATTTTGCATACGAAACTGTTTGAAAAGGGCTTACCTCTCTCTCCTCCATCACTCAGCAACAGCAACTCCAACTACAAACAAAATACACCTTCACTGTCACTTCTCCCACCCAGCACACCCAACACACAAATCTCACACACTACATACCGTACCTGTCAACTGGTTCCGATTACCAGACTTAGCTGGATTTTCCTGACACCGATAATTGTTGAATGCAATAAACCTGCTTTCTTTATGCACTTGCTTGCTTGTCCAGCACTTGCCACCACTCATGACGTTGCTTCTATCGTTGCCACAAGACACCACCAGCAGTCGTGGTTCGTTGCTAAGACCTTGGTCCATGTCTATATTTAGAATTCAAATCGCCTAAGAATAGCAATTGATGTGGCACTTTGAGAACATATACAACCTGCGGCATCATTTTAATTTCTTCATCACTTGCAAATCTCGAGTTCGTTTTCCTGAGACGCGTGCATTAGAAGGTACTGCAAAGGGACAGGCGATGTGGGTTCCATAAACTGGGCACACCAGCTATCGGTCGCTTTGTGCATGTTTGGCTGTTTGTGTTTTTCTTCTTCGCGTGGATTCCTGCGCTTTGCTATGGCAAAGCAAACAACTTCTGCATGAATTTTAACCGCTTTTATCTGGATATTTGTAGTAAGTATCCGGAATCTCGTGTACCAGGTACCAGTTGCGTGGATTTTGAATTTATGTTCAAGCCGTGGATGCTGTTAGTGCTGGGCGCAATGGTGAAAGGGTTTCTGCTGCGATAAAGTGGGAGGGGGGCATTAATGTGGAGTTAACACTCCCTTTGATTGAATTTAAAGGCATACGCTAAATGAGTGTGTTTTCTGGAAAACCTGTTGGATTCTATTTCGGTTCAACTGTTTCAAAATTCTTTACTCAGATAAGATTACAAATTCGTTTAAAATATATCTTCTTGAAATCTAGTTGGTTTTCTGTGTACTTTTTGGTGGATAGAGCTTTGCGGTATTTTTCATTTTCTTAGCCTTTTACCATACACTTATTTTGAGCTGTCCGCTTTAAGATTTATGTTAACCTAGAGAAGCTACAAATAAATAAAATATACAGCTCCAAAATTGAATCTTAAATTCTAAATTCTAACAGACGATAAATGTCACACTTTCGACCGCCGGTGTAAGTTTTTGCCTGGATGGATTCATTTTGGCTCAGAAAGTTGTACAACAGTGGACGTTGTCCTTTGTGCTGTGACTTTTAATCACTCATTTAATGATAGCCAACAATGTCATACTACCCATCAAACGTTCTCTCTCATCTAAGCCATTGAAAAGTAGTTTACTTCTTCAAGTTCACTAAAAAAAATGTAGGTCATGGTAGCCTTCAGACTCTTTAGTCATTGTTTGTTGCTTGGATTTGCCCTCCTAAAAGAATTCTTATCACAGTGCTGTCTGTCATAAAGCAGAATCCAGTCGACAAATCATGCTCAAAACATTCAAACGCAGTATCGGTTCATGTTTGAGAAGCATGCAAGATCACGGATTACCCATTTGCAAAATAAATCTCTTCATAAATAAACCGGATGCACAAACCAACCGTACTTGTTCTGACATATTCAAATAAGACGCCGCCAGAAATGTGTCTTTACTCAAGAGCGACACACAGTGATATGTCACTCAACGTCACAACCTGCCAACGCTTTGGTGATGAGGAAGAGCCACGAACAGTGCGAACACATTTTTGCACCTCGTTAATCATGAACGAGATCCGGGGGCCCGCGTTACCCAAATTGATAAGCCGGCAAATATTTATTATACGAACCCAGAACTCGGGATGCGCGCGGATTACAGTGGCACAGACCCATTAATTTATGGATGCTGGTTGAAGGTGAATTGTCGGTCCTTACATGGGCATCGAGTGTGTTGTTTGCCGAGAAGATAAGCAAATAGTTGGCATTTACAGCCAGACTAGAAGATCCGCACCGAAAATAGATGATAAGGTTAAGGCTGAAATATGACGTCTGTCTATTTGATGGCTCTGTTGCCCTCTCCGTGGCTTGCATTAAAAGCGCTGAGTTTGTGAAAATTATTGCTTCAGCGCAGTTACCCGAAGTCTCGTGATAATTAAAGCGGAATATTATATTTGACATTGTCATATTCTGCATCTGTTGGGGCTGTCAGTTTTTGTTTGCTCACATGAGTTTTATGTCATTCACTGACGCTGCCGCCGACTTGATGAATAGCAAATTGGCGAAGTCACTGTATTTACACACACGTCAGGCAGTCATTATAGCTTCTGTGTCTCTCTTTATTATTATTATTATAATTATACAACCGTGGAATACTACCCGAGCTGATGCTTCCGTGCAAATTTGGGGGCTGACTTCTTAAAGCCAACAATTATGAGCGTTAAGCACTGCGCCGCCCATGTGGATAAAGATGTTGATGACAGATCGAGTTTGCATTGATATTCAAGTCGCTTGCGATGAACTTTAATTGCGATGGATCGCCATATCGATTTGAAGTTAGCATCGTGTGTGTTGCTAAACAAACGTTTTGTTTTTGAATACAGCACAAGTGAGATCTGGGTAAGAGATCCCGGCCGGCTTTGCACTGTTCTTTGTTTGGTTTCTATTCATTTCTGGTTCTAATTGCGAGAGAATGTGAGTGAAGAAGAAGAAGGGAGTGCTTATTTCGATCTGATAAGACAAATAAAGTGTTCAATGTGGAAACCGGCAAGTGACGTAGATGTCAATTAAGGAAAAGATGTTTCTAGATTAGTGTAGAAATTGATTATTTGTTGATAATCTCTTGATTTGACAATGAATAGTTCGCACTAGATATTTTGTTAGGTTCTTCTCATTTATTTCTGTTTTAATCAATTTTAAAGTAACGCGTTGCAGATTAGTTTGGGATTCGAAATGAGTTTGAGATCATTTTAGAAACACATAGCTATGAGTCATATATACCAGGTATACCGGTATGAAAATAAAACACTAATTATTAATGGGAAAGTAAAAACATTTAATTCAAAGTATTGGCCATTGTTTTTCTTTTAAAGCAAACCAATCAGACACCCAATTTTCGACCTCCTCGTAGGTATCAAAGTGCTGCTCAGCCAATGCGTGTCCCATCGATTAAAACAAATGGTAGTCGGAAGGAGCCAAGTCTGGTGAATACGGCGGGTGGGGTAGCTGCTCCCAGCCAAGTGTTTTGATTGTATCCTGAACCGGTTTTGCTTTGTGTGCAGTTGCATTGTCATGGAGCAGAATTACCTTGCCGTGTCTTCTGGCCCATTTTGGGCGTTTCTCGATTAATGCATGGTTCAAATTGATCATTTGTTGTCAGTAGCGATCAGTATTAACGGTTTCACCAGGTTTTAAGAGCTCGTGGTACAGCACACCTTTCTGGTCCCACCAAACACACAGCATTGTCTTCTTGCCGAATCGATCTGGTTTTGCAGTCGATGTTGATGGTTGTCCCAGATTAACCCATGATTTTTTCCGTTTAGGATTCTTAAAATAAATCCATTTTTCATCGCCAGTAACAATCCGATGCAAAACCGATTTTCTTTCGTGTCTTTGAAGCGAAATTTCACAAGTGTTTTTTCGGTTTTCGGTTTTCCATCTGTCTTTTATTCAATTCATGTGGCACCCATTTTCTACACTTTTGGATCTTTCCCATAGCCTGTAAATGGTCAGAAATTGTGTGTTGTGCAACATTTAGCATTGCTGTCATTTGCTTTTGACTCAAAGTGTCATCTCCATCCAATATCGTTTGCAATTCGGCGTCTTCAAACTTTTTTGGTGGTCTTCCACGTTCTTCATTTCTCACATCAAAATCATTATGTCTGAACCGTTGAAACCATCTTTTGCATGTTGCTTCTGATAGAGCATGATCACCATATGCCTCGACAAGCATTCGATGCGACTCTGCAGCACTTTTCATCAAATGAAAACAAAAAGCTAATGCTTTCCACAAATCATCACTTTCTGGTACAAAATTCGACATTTTTAACACGATGAAAAAATATAATGTTGTCCGTTCAATGACTTGATGTATACCTCATATTTTTCACAGATGTCATAGCAAACAAACAAAAAATAATAAGGGCTCGTTCACAACAAATGTTCCTTATCGAGACATTTGTATCTTGACGCTCACTTCATAAAGGTATACCTGGTATGTTGAGTCTCGAGTTCTCTAAGGGAAGTTCTGATCCTTGGCTGTTGGGATAACAACGTGATTTTGTGTATAAATTCGGCAAAGTGACGTTTCCATGGGTACTCACAAAACCAACATTACTAGGGAATGTAAATTCATTTTTAAAGATAAGGCAGTTTTGAAACTTCTCTCTACCATTTTTGTAAAACATTCATAGAGCATTTACTTCACGTCCTTCAATGGCTCAAATTGTTGACAGGTGGCCATTGAATTTTAACAATTGCAGCCCTGATTGCATGTAACATTTACAAAGCTGTAAAATGTTAGATGCATTTACAAAGCTGTAAAAATTAGATGAGTGGTGACATCTAAGTCTTTATTTTATTTAGATAACGTCATTCAATTATCTCTTTCAAATGAAAACTAAATTACTTTGGAAGGCGCCGAGATGAAGTGGGTAGAGTACGTCACTTAGACGCCGAAAGTGCAGGTTCGATTTCCGGACTGAATATTTCGCACATTTTACGGCACCACCTTTTTCGGGCTGCCGACAACACTTAGAGAGTAATAATTGTCTGTGAAAAAACGTCTCCAACACTGCTGTTTGGAGTTGGTAAATAATTATAGGACCCCTTCACTCTTGAGAGAACAGTAGCGTGCACATTACGAGTAGTTGAGTAGCAAGTGGTTCTGAGTCTGGATAAGCCAAGCACCTTTTTCTTAATTTATTTCAATCGGTCGATCTAGTTCGACTTACTTTGTGATACGTTTTCAAATTTGAACTGCTTCTAAGTTAATTTTTGAACATTTTTCTTAGAGCATCTCTTAGCGCAAAATTTAAGTACTTAATTCTAGGATAATACTTCAAACTAGCTGATTTAGTCTTAGATCTTAAAATCTTAAACTTACTGACACTTAACAGTTGTTCTAAGCTAACCTATACCTACTCTAGTATAAATTGCCGTTTCGCCTAATTGATGTGATTTTTGTTTTTTAAATTGGGTCCATAGCTTAATTCGGTGCGGTTTGCTAAGAGATGGCATAACTTGTTTTATTCAATTGTTACTATTCCATTAGAACATGCGTTGGAAAACTGCTGTCATTGTACGTGATTTCAAGATATGCCATTTATTTGAAGCATAAACAACAGTACATTTTCCTACTCAAATATTTGGAACTTCGCAGGGAGTTCTTTTTCATGGTTGTCGCAATTTATCGTATTTTGAAGGAAGTTTAAGGTGAACATACGTTTTCTGAACGAACGTGCCAAAAGTGGTTTGAACGACTTAAAAATGGTGATTTAGATTTGGAAAACAACGAACGTCCTGGGTAGCCAAAATAGTTTGAAGATCAAGAACAGGAAGCATTAATGCATGAAGATTGTTGTCAAGAACAAGAAGAGCTTGCTGAGTCTTTAAGTGCCAATCAAGCAGCCATTTCAAATTGTTTAAAAGCAGCTGGATTTATTCAAAAGCAAGAAAATTAGGTTCCAACCTCACGAGTTCACAATAATAATAATATAATAATAATTGTTGGCGCTACTGTCCATAGGGGGACCAGGGCCTAGCTTGCTCATCAATTACTCGTGTTCTGCGCGCTACTGTTCTCTCACGAGTAGAAGGGACCTACAGTTTTTTGCCGACTCCGAACGGCGAAATTTGAGAAGCTTTCTTAGACAGTTATTACTTTTTGAGTGTTGTCAGCAGCTCGAAAGAGGTGGTGCAGTGAAAAATTCGATGTGTTCAGCTGGGAGTCGAACCTAGACCCTTCGGCGTGTGAGCGTCGCACTCTACCCACTACGCCGCGGCGACCACTATATCCACAATACAAATGTAAATTTTGTTCCAAGAAAAGTAAAAAAAAACTTGGTAGTTTGGTTTCCTTTTAAAGTTAAACTTCACCTATCCTGAACTACAAGTAAAATAAGACTAAGGAAAACTTAAAATTGCTTAAATTTCATCACTCGTGCAATGTGCCCTCGAGTCAGCTTACTAAAATAATCAATTATCTATCCTGATTAGGTTTGCCTCGATATACAAGACCTCATCGGGATAGAATTTCTTTAAATCGGATGTTCAAAACAATCGAAAGCAGGCCCGAAAACATTGCTGTTCGAATACCTTCATCCTCAAGTTGACTGCTTTAACACAACCAACTTGTCGCAACAAAGACTTTTTTAGTTTTATCAGAGCTGAGCTGCATGCTTATTGCAGTACAACCAAATGCCAAGATATCCAACTAAATTTTTCACAGCTAACGGCTGGCGCTGTGAGTCAGCTATGCCGAACTTACCCCAGTTTTCTTTCGTGTCCCTTGAAGCCTTAGACAACGGTGTCCTAAAGAGAATTGGGTTCTTTCACAATCAACATTGGCTCTGTGCCCATATGTCGTGTTGAGCGGCTTTTTAAAGTCCGTTATGTTACTAGGTCTTCGTGATTGCGACTATATTTTATGAATGCCACGGTAATACTAATATTTTCATGTGTGGTATCATATTTTTAATGTCAAAGAAATGTTGTTGTTAACCCTTAACGTCACTTAATCTTACCCAATGCATGCAAACAATTTTCAGAACAAATTCGAATAGTTTTCTCTTTTTAACGCTTCCTTAATGAGCATCGTAACATAAGAAAATTTATGTCGCATGTTTTCGACACGCAAAGTAGAAGGCACTCTACTGGATCCCACCTCATTCGCACAGCCGAACTTCACGAGTTTTTATCCGGGTCATCTTAAAAATCAATTCCGACATAAAACTTAGGGTATATTTCGTTTCCCTCGTCATGTTATCAAATCTTTCCCAGTTCCCCACCCCACATCATCATTTTCTTGCCTGTAAGTCTGTAAGCATACTAAATCTCCCAGCTTTACGATCGCAAATAAACATTCAGAACCTAGAGGAAGTTTGCTACACACACACAATTATTTTCTGACTTTCATCTTTCTGCCGTGATCAGATGACGGAATTTATATGGCAGGCGTTATTACCATTTTATGGTATTATGGTACCGTACTGCCTACACGTCTTTATCTAAGTGCTAATTGAACGTAAACCTAGTCTGACTTCTTGATAGTTTGAACTAGCCTTACGTCTGAGCAGTTAAACTTGAAAATTTGCGATGAATACGAACAGTTGTTGAACAAATATTAGAGTGCGTTTTTCGTGTGCGTTGTTTCGTAATTTACTGATCGGCATCACTGTTTCCAATCATACAATCACCCCACTTAGTTTCGATGACGGAAAGCATTTCTTCAGCCGAAAACCTGCCATGAATAGCTGAATGGAGGATGAAGGAAGTGCACGTTCGCTCTCATTGCTATTGCCGAATTGAAGATCAATTTACATTGTATTACCAGAAATTCTTAGGTCAATGCATAAAAATGCCCGACCCGATTCATTTTTTTTTTGAAGCTTCCACGCCAGTACATGCTACTTAAATGCGGGCAACGTGCATATCCTCCAATTTAGCATTTTTCTCTGTCACACCGTCACACTGTCACCCACTTGTGACTTGCATCCACACTTGGGCATTAAGTTTTATTACCCTCTTCGTATGCGAGGTCCAAGGCACACGAGACACTGCCAACTTGCACCTCAATATCGGAGATCGTAAAATGCTAAACGCTATCTATTTTATCAGATTTCTCAAAAAAAAAACCTCCAACAACACACGCCCGAGAGGGGAAAAAATCGACGAAGAAAATTAAAAATCCGAACAGCAACTTGCAAAGCACCAGCACTAGCACCAGCAGCCGCAGCAACAAGCAGTGGCAACAGCCCGGCAAGCACACCAAGAGCACATTGATGACTTCCAATATTAATGATGTTAGAGAATTTATAAAATAATTTGATTCGGAAGTAGTCAGGGAAATTCAAATCTAACGACTATTGCAACTGACAGTAGATGGCACAAACTTTGCTTAGTATGTATGTATGTTTAGTCTACCGCGAAACGTTCGTGTGTTTCCTGCATGTGTGCGAGTGCGAGGAGATTTCTAACTTCAAACAAAAGAATCCACACGATTCTATTGTTAAGTTTGCGAACAAAACACAACAATTTTATTCTGTTTGTGCTTTTCAATGTGGTAGTCAGACTCATTTAGAATTTTGCTTTTCGTTTTTAGTTCCGGTAATGTGACTGTCAGGTACGCTTCATCCATTCGATTTGTTCGATTAGATTGGAATTTGTTTCGGCTTGTCAACCGTTAAATTTGACATTTTGCCTGAGCACTTGTGTGCGGAATATTGATTTATGAATATTTGCCAGTGGCAGCACTTTTATTGTCAGTTGGGTTTTTTTTATCAAATTGCGCGTAAGGGAGCACGGACAAACGCTATAAGAGACAAGATATGAATTTCCTTTTACTATAAATCACTGCCACTCACACACACACGTATACTTGACCACGAGGTTTTAAAGCCTGCAATGATAATCTATGATTGTTTGTAAGCACTTCGAGGTACTATTAAACTGATTTCTTGAATCACATGCTTTAAAAAAAAACAACAAATATGGATTCGTCATGTGTTGCGACGCGATGATAAGTCCAAGTTAGAAAAACTGGAATTATCCTCCAAAGTGAGATATTTTAGATTAAGTATCAGCTTCTGCATGCAACCCAGATTGCGCTTGAACTGTGGACGGGTGGACTTTATCTTGGCAGAAGGCATATCAGAATTGTCAAATAAGCGTCAGTTAGAGACACAGTTTTGTGACAGTTTGCAGTTATTCGTTGAAGTTGACATTTTATTGACGGTGAGAATTTTTTCTTAAGAAAAAGTTGTAGTTACTTAACTTAATTCGAATCTCTTCATCGTTTGTGAATAAGTTCTTCAAAGAATTCACAACTGCATTGACAATTATTTAAAGAAATTGTGGCGATGAATTAAAAGCGGGTTCGAAATTAATTGTAGTGTTGTAGTAGATCGATTATTTTACCGCTATAAAGTTAACAGAGGCATATGCTCATACGTTTAATATCCAAAGTAAATATCGAGTATGCTCATTTTCTTTGCGTTTTCATTATCTCCAAGTTTATAACTCATTGACGACACAGAACTCTGTGAAAACCTCCCAAAAGAAAAAAATGTCTTCATCTAGCATATTGAGTATAAATATTCCGTCAAAAGTTTCCATTCGTTTCCATCTCTAATTGATAAAAATGTTGCCCCAAAATTGTATTGGGCAACAGTCTACATGGTTCCTCTATGGACTGTTGCCCAATACAATTTTTGGGCAACAGTCTACATGGTCCACATGGTCCCTCATCAACTACTCGTGTTGTGGGCGCTGTTGTTCTCTCACGAGTAGAAGGGACCTACAGTTTCTTGCCGACTCCGAACGCGGAAGTTTGAGAAACCTTTTCTTAGAAAGTCAATACTCTTTCAGTGTTGTCAGCAGATCGAAAGAGGTGGTGTCGTGAAAAATTCGAGGTGTTGAACCGGGAATCTAGATTTTTGGCGTGTGGGCGTCACAGTCTACCCGCTAAGCCACGGCGGCCACCCTCAGCGTTAAGCCTTCTTTTATTTATGATTGCTAGCTAAAGTAAAGTTGCTTGCGTTCTTAAAATTGCCAATTGAACTAATGATCATCGTCTTAAAATCGTTTGAATGACTCAATCAGTTATCCCATCAAAACTCTTAAACTTTACGCAGTAAGTATTTTCCAGATTCTGCGTTGTAGTGGGTAAATGGTCGCCGAATCCGCCAGGTTAGATTCATAGACTCAAAGACTCGCATTTTAGCGGCATAATTTCTTTCGAATTTAGGTATCTGAAGGTTTTCTTTTCTTTTTTTTTTTATTTGAGGTTGAAATATACTGCACTGGAGTGCTCAGATTCAAATACTTGTCCATTGAACTACAAAGGTAACAGACATTTAATTCATTGGAATTTTTGCCTCTTATTTTTTTGCATCTTCGAAGTGAGGTTTATATTATCTACCAAATGGTCAATGTTTAGGGCTTGTAGACGTAGACTTCAGATTTCACATATCCACACAGAAAATAGTCAAGCCGCGTGAAATCGCTCGATCTTGTAGCCCATTTCAAGGCTCTGTAACGAAAAGCTATGCATTTACCAAACTTTTCCAAAAGTAAATCAAGTGTGGCAAGAGTTGTGTACAATGTTGCTCCTTCTTGTTTATTTCAGAGCTCCTGCACATCTTGGGTGCTCAATTGATGAAATATAAAGTTAGTTTCCAATGACAACAACTTGCTGAGAAGCAACCTTTTTAAAGAAGTATTTACCAATAATTCCATTAACGCATAAAGCACACAGTCCACTTTGTAGAAGTAACGGTGTCTCAACATACACGAGCACGATCATTGTTCAAACTGTGGTGGATTTGCTCATTATCGTATCCATTCAATCGAAAGGGAGCTACATCGTTAAACAAGGTTCACTTTTGAAAATTGAAATCAACGGCAATCTTATTTTGGGACCGTTTACAAAACAACGCTTTTCTAAGTACCTCCAGTACTTCCAATGTCAAACCAAGTATAATATAATTTAATGAATGATTAAATGGATACCAATTAGAATAGCGTTGCCAACTAAAAATTCTGCACCCTTTACAAAAACAATTTTTATTATATTCTCCGTCTTATCACTTTTAAAGGTTTACTTCATTTTCTATATTTAAACCTAGAAAAATGTTTGCTGTTCTTTGATTTTAGCGAATCAGTACTATTAGTGTTAGGGGAAGCTTAAAAAATCTGTGGATCAAGCATTAAACTTACTTAAGCATCTAGTTCACCCGATGTAGGAACAAAAAATCTCTTGTAAAATGCCTTCAAAACGGATATCGAAAATGAAAAGCGTTAAATGCACGAAGAAAACAGAGTTTGGCTGCAAAAGATTGTTGTACTAAGAACCTTGAACATTTTTCTTTAAACCTTGTCCATCCCACATCTGCCTAGGGTGATAGAATTTTCTGTACAAGCGGCGGATCAACTTCTCGTCATGTATATTAACTCAAGTTCGTTGCCCTTGCTGCGTTGTACTTTGATCTCTTCAAATCCCTGGACTTGTCTCACATATTAAACTTGCGTAATAAAGTTCCCAGAAATTCTCAGACAATCAAATGAAAAACCCATACATCACTCGCGCAAATTAACCCATTAGCACCATAAAGCCCATTGAACAATGGACCCAATTCGTGGAGTTGAAATAATTAAACAAGTACACTCACCCAAAACTACATTAAAAAACACGACAACTGCTATTTATAAAATTCTAAATGCGCAGAAAAGACGCCAGTCAATCAAAACGTGCACACATGTCAGCTTTAAACCGAAAAAAAAACGTCTCCTACGAGTAGCAAACTTGTTAAGTGATTAATTATGGTTTGACAATTTTTAGCAAAAAATATAAATATTCACGGTTGGACAAGCGCACTTTTGGCAAATGACAAAAAATCGCCATTTATCCGGAATTAATTATAAAGCCTGGTTGCCGGACAACGGCAACACAATGAATCAGATCGTGATATGGTCGCTGTGTGAAGGGAATGATTAAATAATTCTTTTGTATGCTCTCTTTCTGGTATAAGCAATGCGATATGATATGAATCTAAAAATGAATACATTTAAGGACTTTTCACACCTTAAATAAATCTTTTTAAAATTTGGTTGTCTTCACATTTTACACTCCATTTGTGATAAACTAACATTAATTGGAGAGTTTAAATTTAGGTTTGGGTTTACTTTAAGTCCAAGACGCAGATAATGTTCAGTTGCCACTGCTCAGCTTTAAATCCCAAAGAGCACAGGACCGAGAGCTCTTCTTGGTTAACGGCCCAAATTGACGTTTACTTTGTTGGGATTGGTGTGATCATGATCATACGGTCTCAAAGGCATAGACCCAAAGATGATATTTAATAAGAACAAACCTGTTAGAAAACCAACTCAACATGTTTCTTGAGTGTTCTCCCTCTTTCAACGTTTCCCCACAACATTGCCAGCAATCGCCCCCTTGACTACTCACTGTGTTCAATCAATCAAATCAAAGTCATCCGTTGGCAGTCAGGGGGTCTTGCAAAACATCGTGCCATCATGCAACTTCCGTCAAGGTCCAACTCACACTTGTAACGCATAAAAATATGATCCATAAATTGCAAAATTGCCTCTCCTACGTGCGCCAGTGTCACCCAAAGAGGAAACTTTCAGACTCTAATATCAAGACCATTGTACCTGTTTGAACCGGTGGATATTTTCCAAGTCAAAACAAATTACAAACACACTGTACTGTACAACCACAAGCACTGTGGTACGATGACCCAGAACATGACATTGTGCAACTGTCCTTTGAATCGAATACGTCAAGGAATGTTATTAAATAATCGACATGAATAACAAATCACAAACTCATTAGGTGTGTTGTCTTGTGTTTCAATAATCTTCAAATTGTTAAATCGAACCACGTTCAGTGTTCTCTTGAAATCTTTTTGAATTGTAGCCAACCAACGTCGTTGTTTGGCGTGATTTTTCTGTGTCTTTACATTTGTGTTCCTCATGTTTTGCAGTGTGGAATAGAGCAGAATGTAAACAAAAAATCAATCAGACTTTGTTAGTTTACTGTGTAAAACTTCAGTCTTATAACGCACACCGTGTCAATGAGATGATTAACAGAAGTTCAGATAACCTTTAGGTTGTCGGCGGAATTGCTTACCAATGCGGAGATTATTTTTGACAATGCCTGACGTAAACCCCCTTCAAAGCTACAAATGTTTGAAATTGAAATGTGACAAAAGAAAGGATTTTTAATCAGAATTGATGTAATTTATGATAGTTTATAGTTTTCCTCTGACGAGCGTTCAACTTGAACGAAAATTTGTCAATTTGTGTGTCTTGTCGCATGAGAAGGGAGGTTGTATATTTATTTTTACGTAGGTATAAGGCTACGTAAAATAAATATACAACCTCCCTTCTCATGCGACATGTGTTTGCATAGTTTTGAAACTAGAAAAAACAAAGCTTACATTACAAATTTGTTTGTTTCTAAGAGCGAGAATGAGAAAATGTTACAAATTATTTTAGCTTTTATTTATGATCAAAACCGCCAGTCTTTATTGGATATTCCTTGTAAGCTCGGCAGAAAGGTGTTTCTAAACCACTTGAAAATAGATTCGCCTACACAATGGATAGTTTTGAAAATGTTACCCGTTGAGAAATCCGTTGAGCTGGCAATACTTTCGTTCACGCTGTCCTCTCTAAGCAACGGGAATGTAAAGACTCTTTGTGGGCTAAATATGATGTTGACAAATCAGACCGCATTGGGTCCGCTGTCATATGAAACAAGTCCATCGAGGATAGACCTTCTTTTTCTTGAAGTCGAAGTTTGTGCTGGACAAGCGTTATTAACTTCCTTCCAGCCACTCAAATTGTTTGAGAAAAAGAACTTCATGTCCTCGGGCCAAACTCTCCAAGTCTGAGTTCTATTGTGTACATTAAAAAAAGTGCATGCTTTCATTTTCCAATTTATAATTTTCCACAGTGCAAATGTGTAAAATTGTGTACGCCAAAGAAATGTTCCCCTTTCCAGAATCGGGCGCCTCTTTTCCTCTTTTCCTCTTTTTCGCTCTAAGTTTTCAAGTAATAAAAGGGATCTCCAGTTTTATATCCAATCGGAACAGCGAAATTAAAAAAAAAACTTTGGGTGTGATCCATTCCTTTTTGGACTAAATTATGAAATCCGTCACTTGTTCAGGAGTTGAGCTAAAATTTCTCAGTAAGAGGCAACATCTCAAAAACATGCCGGAACGCAACTAAACCAAATGTGTAAATTATGCCATTTTTGAAACGTCAAATTTGAATATATACCTTCCCACATCCGCACAATAAAAGACAATACGAAACAACGCAAATTTACTGAAGTCTGTTCCCGTGCGAAAATAAAAAAGGTCTTATATCAAACCACACACACACACATCAATTTATTTGACAGAAAACCAACAACCTACCTACAAAAATTGTTTAGGTTAGAGGTAACAGAATTTGTAAAATATTTTACTCTCCGAGGGCGTTCATTTGACAGAAAATCGCCTCTTCTGCATGAAACAGACTTTCATTGATTTACATGATTTTATACAATTTTGTTTGGTACTGGAACACACCTTTTGTCATTGACAGCTAGTACTCTTTTAGTGAAATCAGTTGGAGTGCTGCCAAGTTGTTCTGTCCTAAAATCGAATCTGAGAACTTCAATCTGTAAGTATCGCCCTTAAGGCGATAATATGTATTATAATATGTAGCCGACGTGGCATAGTGAGTACAGTGCGACATTCGTACAAGGAAGGTCCAGGTTCGATTCGCGGCTAAACACATCGCATTTTTCACGGCGCCACCTTTTTCCAGCTACTGACAACACATAAAGAGTATTAATTGTTTAAAACAAAAAGTTTTCAAACTTCGACATTAATAATAATAATTGTTGGCGCTACAGTCCAGAGGGGCCTAGCTTGCTCATCAACTACTCGTGTTGTGTGCGGTACTGTTCTCTCACGAGTAGAAGGGACCTACAGTTTTTTGCCGACTCCGAAAGTTGAGGAGCTTTCTTAGACAGTTATTACTCTTTGAGTGTTGTCAGCAGCTCGAAAGAGGTGGTGCCGTGAAAAATACGAAAAATTGGTGTTGAGCTGGGAGTCGAACCTAGACCCCTCGGCGTGTGAGCGTCGCACTCTACCCACTACGCCACGGCAGCCACTTCGACGTTAGGAGTCGGTAAAAGGCTGTAGGGCCCTTCTACTCTTGAGAGAACAGTAGCACGCACAACGTGAGTTGTTTATGGGGAAGCCAAGGGTCCTTGTGGGCTATCACACCTTCCAATATATAATTGCGATCGCATGGGCATAAGTGTTCTCAATAAATACTCTTCGTCTGTGACAACATTCCACATTCAGTATTTTCACTTTCCGCGGTCAATCGAAGAAAACCCCCTTCTCTTTTAAAGGCATATTCACCCCTTTCCACGGGCTGCTGCACACCGTTTGCCTCTTATTGAAATCCACGACTAATTTCATTGTGCTCGAATTAAGAAATTTCAACAGACAATAAACGCGTCACAAACCAAACACGGATTCCACTTACGATTATGTTCACAACTCCACCAACAAAAAAAAAAATCAACAACAAAACGGTGCAGAACAGGAGAACCTTAATTGACAGCAATTTTCCCATCATTTTGATCAACTGGTTCAACCGGCGGTCATTCAGCTGAACAAATTCTAATTCGCCCGCCCACCGTTCAAATATTAAATCATTTTCATTTAATCATGAGCAAAAAAAATCAACCAACCCACAATTTGTCAATGGTATCTCAATTTGAAATCGTTGAGTCGCGATTACTAATCTGTCACGATCGTGTTTATCCCTGCCAAGATATATTGACAGCATAAGTCCTTCAAATCACTTCGGGGCTCTCTATCTTGTGTGTCTGTCTAGAGTTATTTATTCGTCCTGTCTGATGGGGAATTACATTTGTCAAAATTTATGTAGATACAAAATGACATTGACACTGTACCCTATAGTGCTGAGAGTTGGTATTTTGTGTCGGTTGTCTGACAGGTTCAAAGTTAGTGCCGATTTAGTTTGCAATTATTTCTACAACCCCGTCGCAGATAATGTACACTACCACCCCGACTTGCGACAGGGGATGGAAAGGGACAGGAACCGCAAGAAAGAATGTTATTTCGTGTGACGTGCCCACCGCTCTGATTGATAATTATAATAGTCTCCGACAATTTATTACCCATCTATGATCCAATAAAATAATTAATTCTTGATTTTAGACCATTAAAACGTTTTGCAGGCGCGTGATTACGGAAGCCGTATCACCGCTTGCTAGATACACGCCCTGCAAGTGTGTACGAATCAGTTTATCGCGTGCAAAAATTTATTATTGGGACGGTTTTGTACTAAAATAGAAGTCAAACCGCAAGAGTAACCTATCTTATCGCCTTGATTGTGGGTTTTTCAACAGTAGGTGTTTTTCAGATGGACGCGCGTAAGGGGTTGTGTGTGTGAGTCGTCCCTCCATCCCTGCATAGTCATGGTATGTGAAGAAGAAACTTTTTAATCTACTTATATACATCACACTTTGTTGAGATGTATTTTTCGATTGGCCACTGCGACTTCACTTCTGACCAGTACATAAGGAAATCAATTTTAAAGCGATTTCATTTATTAACTCGATGTCGAGGGCTGGTCTCCGCATTGTGATGAAGGCTGTGGTAAAGTGTGCCTAAAGTTGGGAGGGATAAATTTACCTGTTGTCGACCTGTTAGTACAAATCTGAATGTGAACTAAATTAGCTTGAAGTGAGTTTCGGGATACAAAGTGTTGTGAATGGTACTGCATTGGGAGGACTGCATTTTGCTATAAATCAGGAGTCAATTTGTGTGAGTTTCAAATTATTCTTTTCTTTTGCTTTCCACATTTGTAAACTATTCATGTGAAATGTGAACTTCAAACCGTATGTCATACTAAGTTGGAAGATGAATTTGCTGGAATTTCTGACAGTTAAACGAACAATTTTAGTGAGGAGGAAGTCACAATTTGATTACCGCGAGGAGTGTGTATTCCAATGAACCTTCTCAGGAATTCCTTTAAGAGTCGAGTGAACAACACCAAACTCCAGTCTTTCTCGTTTTTCAACATCTCAAAAATATATATAAAAAAAAACTCAAACATTTGCCACTTCCCGGGTAGCTTGGCTTTTGTTTTAATACAGTCAAAATAACGAAGTTAACAATCCCCTTCATCAGAAATTACACCAGTGCGAGCGTCGTTTAACATAATTTCAACTTTATTTTAAGCTGTCACGCCGCCATCATGAAGACATCAAACAAACTTTTTTGACAGGCGCGACCGGCATTCGTATGATACATCATTTCAACGAAACAAATTCAATGCGATGCGCTGGCCAGTTGTCAGTTGACGTTTGACTTTGAATCAGCAAACGGTCAACGACACTGTGATATCATTTTCAAATCACCGAAAAAAGCATTTCGTTTTGCTTGAGAAATCCATCGACGTGATGTTTTGTTGGAGCTAATTGAACATTAACAACGTACACGGGGTGTGTGCTGAGAGAGTTTTTTGATATTTTTTCGTTTATCTCGAATGTCTGCAAGAAATATAAGGCGGCGCGAAATCTTTGCCTAGACTGATACCCCTCTTAAGTGCCTTTATCTAAAGACACATTGGCACGCCAGTTTGTACAGTACGTCGCGTGTACCTTCCAATTAAGATATGAATCACTTGAGTCCACTTTAAGGTATCTCGGCTAAATCTACGCTTCTGTAGATCTATTTAAAAAAATGACTGCACATGCCCCGGCGACGTCATGGAGACTAGTTCTATTTGGAAATTATCAACATCGCGATAGATAGAGATTGATGTGCGAGATATATAACATTTATTACTTGTCGCCGAAAAAAGTGCATATAAGCGTGATGGTTTATCTTTGTCTTGTGACCACACAGGACACATTCTCTATCTGAATCAAGATAGGCGATTAAAATTTGGTACCGCGTCTGGACGACACTATCACTGGCCAATTGTGAAATTAAAAATTATGAGAGTAGATACCATGTCTTTTTGTAAGGACTGAGAATTCTAGTCGTTTTTAATAGGTTTTCCTCAGGTTTTTAATGACTTGTGTTCGTTAGATAAAAAGTTTTCATCAGACACTGAAGTCGATGTAAAACTTGTGGTAAAAAACCATGACTGAAGTGGCCAATGCTGACTTAAAGGTAAACTTAAATACCTAAGTTCTAAATCGATAATTCGGTAAAAAATGCCCTGACCAGTTGGTAAATCTAAATCGGATTTGTAAGCTTTTCCGAAAGCTAATTCAAGAAAAAAGAAGCCGGAAGAATAGGATCGAATTGTTAAGTGTTCTTAAAAAGTCTTTAAAAATAGAAAGAGCAACAGTTTAAGCTTAAGTCTTAAAACAGTGAATTTCAGTTTTCTTTGCATACGTCTTGATCAATTGAACTTGTTTTGTTTACATATTTATCTAGGATGTAGTTGTTTGGATACAGACTTTTTCCTTTTTTCCAGGACGCTGAAGCTATTGTCTCGCATATTCCTTTTCAGTTACTTAGTTAAGCGTGCAGATTTAAAGAGTGTATTTAGCTGAAGCTTGTGTTCATTGATTTATAGAGCCTGCACCTAATTTTAAACTTAGGCTTTGACTATTAAACTCTTCACGATGTTTCATATCAAAATTCAGCGAAGACATGATCATACGTTTAGTCTTGGATTGGATTGGATAGCGCAACAGTTCCCAGAGGGACCAAGGTATAGCTTGGTCATCAAATACTCATGTTGTGGACGCTACTGTTCTCTGACGATTAGAAGGAATCTACAGCTTTTTGCGAAGTTTAAAAAAATTTCTTAGACAGTTATTACTCTTAACGTGTTGTCTGCAGCACGAAAGAAATGGTGCCGTGAAAAATTCGAGGTGTTCAGCCGAGAATCGAACCTTGATCTTCGGCGTGTGAGCGTCGCACTCTACCCACTACGCCACGACGGCCACGTTAGGTCTTGGTGTTACAAAATTCACAAAATTCGGCAGATTTGGTCATACGTTGAGCCTTTAGAAACCTTTGTAGCTGAAATTTTCAGTTTATAACAGCATCCCTCTTTCAGGCACATTTTTCGCATCCGAGGCACTTGAACGAAGAAAAGAGATGAATTTATAAACTTAAGCTTTATACAGTGGCCGCCGTGGCGTAGTGGGTAGAGTGCGACGCTCACAAGCCGAAGGGTGTAGGTTCAATTCCCAGCTCAACACTAATTTTTCGAATTTTTCACGGCATCACCTCTTTCAAGCTGCTGACAACACATAGAAAGAGAAATAACTGTCTAAGAAAGCTTCTCAAATTTCGCCGTTCGGAATTGGCAAAAAACTGTAGGTCCCTTCTGCTCGTGAGAGAACAGTAGCGCGCACAACACGAGTAGTTGATGAGCATGCTAGGCCCTTGTCCTCCTATGGACTGTAGCACCAACATCTTTTATTATTATAAGCTTTATACAAACAATTTGTTTTAAATGTGTCATCCTTAGAATTGCATTGTGCGGGCTTGCTGAACTTATCAATCGGTGTAAGCAAATGACTCTAAGCTAGACCGACTACATCAAAACTTTCGCACTGTAGAAGTCCCTGATATTCTTCTGTTAAAATTGTAAATTCAAATTTTAGTTGGCCTTGAATTGAAACACATATCGCAGACGTTAGAATCGGAAATGTAAAGTGGAAGAGAGTCAATCAATTGTAAACAGTGATTGAAGTCTTTTGTAATTTCTATTTCTTATTTTTGTATACAAAGTCGGTCAAATTTTTAAGATCAAATCTGCCGGGAATATTTGGTGCCAACTAAAGGCTCCGGCACATAGAATACTTTACTTGCGTAGCGGCAAAGTATCCGTTGACGGTAAAGTACATGAAAGATGGAGATGACACAGTAAATACTCCAACGCACAGCTGATTTCATTTGACAGTAGCTTCAAATTCAATTTGTTTTGGTTATACTGTAGAGCGGCCTGATATTTATTTTGCAAAAATGCTGCCAGACGAGTTAGAGGATTAACTAATGTCCTTAATGATACTGCTCGAACTCAAAGAATGTATTAATATCAAAAAAGACAACTGTCGATTTTTGGTCCGGACCTTATAAATAGATCGAGATGTGCACGTTTTTTTTGCGTTAAACTTTGAAACCATACAATGACGATCTGAAAGTGTTGGATTAACTATTCCATGTATATAACAAACGTTAATTTAAAATTCAAAAAATTCTTTTGAAATGTCACAATGTCAACAGTCGACTGTCAACGCTGACTGAGAGAGAAAAGTTAAAAGTTGAGCTACTACTCGTACATTCGTCGCGTTAGCGGCAGCGTTGGTCTATGGGCCACCTCCCATAAGAACACATGTATTTCTATGTATCTGTCAAAGTATTGCTGGCGCTGACGCATGCAAAGTATTCTATGTGCCGGAGACTTTAGGCCCAGAACTCAAAAATTGCCATGACTTGGGATTACTGCTGTGAAACAATTTCAATTCAACAGAAAAAATAGCTTTTATTTTTACAAAAGGCAAAGAAAATAGTCGTTAGAGACCATTCCAAATATACTGTTGGTTCTTACTTTGAATTAAATTGCCAAGCAATGCGATCATTTTCAAAATCGGCTCAAAACTTTAACCAACAGTTTAAAACTGTTCCTGTGATCGTAATATTCAGTTTGTATATCCGTAATTCTTCTGCTGCTAGACTGCTTCTTACATATCTTCTTCACTCTTTATTTAGCCTCGTACACCTACGATCTCCAGCAAAATGCCTTTATAAGTTGACAATATCTTGCCTGCAGTCCACTGTAATTTAATGCAAAAGATTTTCACTGATTTTCCGTTTAACCTAACAGCTTGTCAAGCGCTTCAACGTTATGACTGTAATTTAGCTCCTCTTCCCACATTGCTTGGCGGCAACAGATGTAAGTGCTATCACACACGCAAGTTTCATTCGTTTTTTTTCTTCTCCCCTAAATGATGTATAACTGTTGCAAGCCATTATTATTTAAAGGAGAAGTCTGCTCAACGAATATCACAACCAAACAACTTTTCAGTTATGCAATTTCAGCTGTAGGTGCATGTTTGATCACAGAACAGTTCCACATGGTATTCAGTGTTGCGTCATCATCGGCGAACACCCTTCAAGGTGACAAGTGGATCAGAACTTTGTGTGTGCGTCACATCCTGAATTGGTTTTCAGAAAACAACTTCCACTACCTGAGATGAAGAAAATGAAAATTTTAGGGTAGAACGTTCACAACTTATGATTGAACTAATGACCACCGTCTCGACAACAGTCATAATCCACTCTAATTACATTCCTTCTTTGAGAACCTTGAAAGTATCGCTGTCGTTATATACTGGTCATACGTCAAATTAAATTGTAATTACAACTTTGCAACTCAACCAACGTGGGAAATACTTTTTGTTGTGCAGTAATTACTTGTGCAAAACTGAGTATGTACCGAGAGTACTTCACTTCCGCCGCCGTTGCTGTCACCGCCATCCTCAGCATATGTTAAGCGAACAAGCAAGCGTGTTTTGAAGTGAGGGTGAGGGCGGTTCTGTTGAATGTTTCCTTCTTTTGTTGCAATGTAATGCTAATTTGGAATTATTAAATTACTAAGCGAAAAAGGAACCTTTACCAAGAAACCAATGCAGAACCGGAATGCGCTTGATTTGAAAAGTTCGGCTTTATTTTAAAAGTGTGACAGAGAGGGCGTGGAACGGGGCGTATGTGGAATATTTCTTGATTGAATGTTTTGCGAGTTGCTTATTGTTTACCCAGAAACGATCTGCCAAATCTGAACCTTAATGGAGAGTATTGTCAGCAAAGTCATCTTCCAGATTTTCAACTGACTTACAAAGTTCCAACTCCTGTGGTTCTGAAAATTTAAGGTTTTTCATATCAAAGTTTTGCCACTCTCCATTCGACAACGTCTGCGTTTTTCCCTCAATTGTCAAAGAGTCTCCAACAGAATTAGTTTGCAAAAAAGTGACGACAATTGAAAAATGCAAACACTTTTCCGACAATTGATCCCTGACACACGATAAATTCAGACAACCAAACGATAATCCCCCGCACGGGAAATCTCTTGCCTCGTGTGACCGTTCGAAATTAATTTCTCATATCTTATCAATCATTCACGCACAGACCAGCAGCCGTTCACCGGGGAACTGCTGGAACCCATCATTCAAATTATTACCTTCGTGCGTCGCGTCGTCGTCGTCATAAAATAATCATAAAACGATTTGACGCGGGGAAAGCACAAATCCGTTTATTGTATTACAGTTTATCGACTACACGGCGAACTACCTTATCAGCATCTTAAGGGTAAATGGCTTTAATCGAATTTATAAGCGCAAAAAAGTCTAATAGCAGGTGATATAAATCAGTGCTTCCACTTGAGAGCTGTGGAACAATTTTTTTACAGCACGTGACAGCGATTTCCTGGAATGCTCGTCGATAACATCACGCCCAAGATAGCACCGCGGTAGCAATGCCATGGCTTCTTGTATTTTCATTTATTTTCAGTTTCGTTTCGAGCCGATTTCGGCGCTATTGAACCCTCGTGTTGGGCAGGAAAAAACCACAAACAATTACCATTGATGGTATTTTCCACTTCATTTGGTATTTCATACACTAAGCAGTGCCGAGATATGACTAGCATTTCGTATGATTAATGTACAATGGGCCAAGTCGGTTCCCCTGGTCCCTCTTTCCACACAGAGTGAGACTCGGTGCTTATTAAACATGCACCTGCTGTGTGCAACCACCACCTTCTCAAGGTAACACATGTGGGCCGGTGGCCCAAAAATAATGTATTCACCTCGAAGTTGTCGGGTGCTTCTTTCGATTTATTAGTTCTTATTGATTTTCTTGCGTAATCCACCTCACGGCCGTTCATTGATTGTTGCCTGGCTGCAAGGCCCTTAACTTTGCATCCTCATTGATTGTTAGTTCAAATTTTGAACAAACACTACTCTCGTCTGTGTGAGTTGTTTCGGCATTTGTTTCAATGTATTCGGCACTCGAATTGGGAGAGAAACCACTTTTATCTGAGACGGATCGACACCATTAAGTCCATTGTGTCAGAGACTCAAGTGGTGCCACATTTTGTAGCACTTTTGAGGAACGGTCGATTTGGGAGCGCTTGTTTGAAGCGGTTTCAGCCAATTGTTACTATTCTTCACACACTTGAGGTCTTGTTGGCTTGTTTGTCGACTGATTGATTTATTACCTGGTCTAGACGAACTGTGGTGCTAATTGAACGGAATAAAAAATCCAAGACACGTCGCCCACTTTTGCTCAAATCCTTAAGCAGTCCTCGATTGTTTTTTACGGAAGCATGAGTGTGTTTCTTCTCTTATCGGGTTCTTTGTTTACTTATCTGCGATCTGTGAATCATGTCTTAAGAATCGAGAACTAGGAGCCAATGACATAGCCATCATGTGACCGACTTCAGTGCCTTAGGCCAGTCAATCTTGGCGGCATTTTAAATTGCTACCGCAACTGTGTGTGTTCTACAAGACCCCCGTAGGTGTCTTGGCATGTGACTAAATTTCAAGCCCTAGGACATGCAAGCCCATTTGAAGCTAAAACTGTTGCCGTAATGGTGTGTGTTTTACAATATCGCCGCAGGCTATCGATCGAGTGAATTTTGTATACCAAAGAAAGCGAACTGACATAATGCTATAAGGAGCACTTCTTCCCCCAGGCATTTTATGACCGGATTTCGTGGACTCGTGCTCAAATCAATTGCCAGTATTTATATGCGTGTGTGTGCCCATGTATTGCCTGGCACAATATGACATTCACACGGACAATGTCACACGTCATATGATCATGAAGCAGTACCTGTTGAGGTGAGATTAACACTTAAGCAGTTCTGCGCTTTGGATGCACGTGATTGATAACTTGAATTGCCCTTTTCGCATGATGGGGATTAATTTGCGCGTGTATTCGTGTTGGTGGTGTACTTGAAGTGGCCTGAATTCAGGTCTGACGCATTCATTATACACGAAATCAAATATTCGGCAATTAAACGACCACTTGAAGGTTAATTTAAGGCACTCAGTCGTGCGGTACATATTACGGTTATGCACGCAACTGGGTGAGTCTTCTCGTTGTTTACTCTGCACGGCATCCTTTTTACAGTTATAATATCTTGAAATGAGACGGAACATTGTGAAAGGAGAATTTAAATCTGCACCTCTGCGCTATAGTTAATTGATGTTGAATTTTATGTATTGCAAAAATGAGGTTACCAACTGATTCAGTTTTAACCTGTTACAAACTGACTGGATATTGAGAATTCCTTAGAGTTTGCATTCATTTAACCTTTTTCACTGTACACATCAACAGCATACATTTGCTTATTAAAATATGCTTTCTTGTGAAATGAGTGCGTTTTTTGATGTTGTTAAGTTCATTCACTGGGTTCCCTATTTTCAGTTCGTCAAATAACAAACTGACAAGTGAAAACCTAAGACAAATAAGAACCTAAAGCAGCTATGTTCGTGTGAAAAATGGACATTTTGCCACACGGAATTAAATTCACTAAAAATTGGTCAAATCATTTCTACCTTTAAAACGACTAATTAGTTTTACAACAGAAGTTTGTTCGTGCTTATTTTTCATGAGTTTATTTACAACCCAATTTGGCAACTATAGCATAAACACTGTGCGAAATTAAACAAAAGACCAACGAAATTTCTTAAATTCTTCTCATTATAGAAAGTAAAGATTCCAGTAATTAATACAATTGAAATTGAAAAACATACACTTACTTGTCAAATTTTAACTTCGTCAAGCGGAGTAATGATAAGACGAAATCAAACATATATATTATAGCAACCAAAAATATTCATTCTTTTTATAAATTTCCTTTTTGTGCTGCAATACCAAGTGAAAGTCCTCTCGTCTTCATTACCTCTGGCGATCGTTTCGGCCTGTATACGATTTTGGACAAAGTCTCGACCATTGAAATTAAACTCTCTAACCCGATTGAATTGTCTTCCTTTTTGAAAAACACTCTTTCAATGAACGTTCCACAGGTTTTCGATAAGATGAAGATCTGGACTGCATGCTGGCCAGTCCAAAAGCGGATTGCATTTCGTGGCAAAGTATTCCTTTCTAAACTTTGCCGAATGGATTTCTGCATTGTTTTGCTGAAATGTGCACACAACTCATCTCCAGCAAGGCTAATGAGATCCCTATTTAAGAGTTCTATATAATTTATAGCACAAATTCTGGTGAAACTGAAGCATATAAAATTTCTTTTATAGTATGCCATATCCGACCAAATCTTAGCTTTCCTTCAATGAAGTTCTTGGATATACGTTGTTCCTTGTCTCCATTGCCAACCATTCCAAACATCCAGATTGAAACTTTTTTTTTATATATATATTTCCAAAATTGGTACTTTCCAGCAAAGCTCAATCTAGTACTGTTGTGACGTAGCGTCAGCTTCGGGTTCGGGATATGTTTGCTTTACGAAAGGTTGATATTGGCTCTCAAAGTTTGCCGAATTCGTTTTACTACACAATTTAGATTTAAAGCAAGGCGAATATCAGACCCTATTTGAAATTTGTTCGTCGCCGTGGCGTAGTGGGTAGAGTGCGACGCTCACAAGCTGAAGGGTCTAGGTTCGACTCCCAGTTCAACACCAATTTTTCGTATTTTTCACGGCACCACCTCTTTCGAGCTACTGACAACACTCAAAGAGTAATAACTGTCTAAGAAAGCTCCTCAACTTTCGGAGTCGGCAAAAAACTGTAGGTCCCTTCTACTCGTGAGAGAACAGTAGCGCGCACAACACGAGTAGTTGATGAGCAAGCTAGGCCCTGGTCCCCCTTTGGACTGTAGCGCCAACAATTATTATTATTATTATTTGAAATTTGTTCGTAGTAGAACTCTTGATCTCCCTAATGTCTATTTCAGAAAGAACAGGTTTCCTTCCTGAAATTTTCTTCTCGCCATAATTTTCACCTAATTTTCTATTTGGTTTATAAAATGTGTAAGTGTAAAATTTTTCTGTGGTTTTACTTTTATTTCGTACACATTTTGTATTTTAAGAACTTCTCCAATTGTTAATATTGGGTCTATAACTTAATTCGTTTCCGGTTGAATAAGAGATGGCGTAACTTGTATTGTTCCATTGTTAGTATTCCATTGGAACATGTGTTTGGAAAGCTACTATCATTGTACGTCATTTCAGTATACATATGAAGCATAAACAAATAATTTTTTTTTTCACTCAAATATGTCAAATTTTTTGCCTGCAAAGTGTTTTTTCGGGAAGGTTTTCTTCATTACTTTAAAATGAAGACAACTGTTGCCAAAAGTCATCGTACTTTGATGAAAATGTATGGTGACTATGTACTAGTTGAGCGAACGTACCAAAAGTGGTTTTCACGACTTAAAAGTGATGATTTTAGCTTGGAAGACAATGAGCGCGCTGGACAGCCAAAAAAGTTCAAAGAGTAAGAACTGGGCGCATTACTCTATGAAGATTGTTACCAAAGACAAGAATAACTCACAGAATCTTCGGGTGTTACTTAACCAACCATTTCAAAACGTTTAAAAGCAGCTGGATATATTCAAACGCAAAGAAATTGGGTTCCACGTGAAAAAAAACCTCACGAACTAATAATATATAAAATAAAAGTTTTTCATTTAGAATAACAACCGGGTTAAAGATTTTCATAAAATTATATGAAAGGAGATAAAGGCACTGAAATATAAATATAAATGTGTGCCAGAAATGTTGTGGTTTTTAAATTTCCGTCATACAGACAAGAAACACACCACCAGTCGCGTACACCCAACTATTCACCGCGATGTCACCCTTGGTTTGTGTCCATTCTATCTACATGATCTATCCATTTAAGTAAACTTTTCCTCCAACCTCTTTCTGTGTAAACGTAAGTCAATATAATAATAATTGTTGGCGCGACATTCCACAGGGGGACCAGGGCCTAGCTTGCTCATCAAATACTCGTATTGTGGTACTGTTCTCTGACGAGTAGAAGCCACCTACAGTTTTTTGCCGACTCCGAACGGCGAAGTTTGAGAAGCTTTCTTAGTCAGTTACTACTCTTTGAGTGTTGTTAGCAGCTCGAAAGAGGTGGTGCCGCGAAAAAATCGAGGTGTTCAGCCGGGAGTCGAACCCAGACCCTTCGGCGTGTGAGCGTCGCACTCTACCCACTACGCCACAGCGGCCACGTAAGTCAATATAAGAGTACAAAATAGTTTTCTCCTTGATGTATTTGACTTGTCTGTCTTCAGCTTCATTTAGTCAGATTGTGGGAATCAATAACTTTTATTCTTGAAGATAGGACTGTATTTTTCAAGTGCCACCTAACACAAAGACCAGGGGTTCGGCCAAGATTATCGCTAATCTTATCTTTGCGACTGATAGTGACTTTAATTCAGACAGCCAGCTAAATCCCTCTTTTTTCGAGAATTTTCGGTGTTTGACACTATTGCCAATAATACGATGTAGGATAGATGAAGGGTTAAGCATACATTGGATGGCACTACAGTCACCAGTTTCTAGTGTGCTCATGAACCACCTGTGATGCGTGTACCACTGTTCTCTCACGACTAGAAGGGATCTACAGGAGCCGACTGCAAACAGCGAAGTTTGAGGAGCTTCTTTTTATAAACAATTAATATTATTTCAGTGTTGTCAGGAGCTAAACAGATGTGGTGCCGTGAAAAATGCTAGGTGTTCAGCCCAAGAATCGAGCCTGTGACCTTCGTGCGGTTTTGCAAAAAATATAAAACAAATGAATTAAATTTACAGTTTGCTAAAGGCAATTAATGACTGCGTCAAGCAATTTATCACATCATGAACACTGCACACTTTTTATAGAAATGTGTATTGTACATTTATTTTAAACGTAAACTATGACTCCCATATTATAACTAACGCCAAATTTTAATCTCTGGGTGTCTAGAGAAATTGCTATGACCTTACTACACGCTATCTATTTCACCTCTGGCTGTACAATGGACAAATTTTACTCTAATTTTGAAAAACCATTCAGAAATAGAAATTGATTCAAACGATCGTTCAGTTAATTTCAATTTTCTCTTCAGCAGCAGTTTTTAAGAAATTATCCTGTATTCTACAGTCTGCAGTAATTTGTGTAATTCCAATTGCCTGGCTTATGTGAATCCTTAATAAACGCAATTAAAAATATTTCTCATAAGCCAGCAATTACCGAGATGACTCAAATAATGCTTCGGAGTTAATTTCGTTGAGGTGCTTTGAATAATTGCTGCCAATTCATTCATGTTTGAGAGGCAGATCTTATGCACTCTCCTTTAACCGAATGCGTCCGAGAGAAGCTCTCGTCACAATGTCAAGAACTGCGGAACTTTGTCATTTCCTTAGTTTAATATCATTTGCTTTTTGTTTTAACAGCGTAAGCGACTACTTTGAAATTGATTAATAGTCGCTTTGAGATTCGTTCAGATTCTGTAAATTATAGTCTCTTTCCTCTCCATTTCCACTTTTATGTTATCGGCGCACTGATGCCGTGAAAATTGAAAGAATTATTCTCATGTTTTCCCATTGACAACTTTATAATTCTATTGTTGTGCACAGATATCTCACTTCTGGTATCTTTCATCTGAAATGTGACTACCGGGATAGGAAGCGAACGTAAACTAGACATTTCTTACACCCTTCAACGATTTATGAACGACAAGAAAACACACATCCAAACACACAACGATTGCCAAATGAAAGAAAAAAAAAACAAAATCAAACTAATTGACGATAATTATCACTCACAATTTGTCCATTATTATTTAACAATTAAGTCGTTTCTTAACAGTGACTGATAAAATTAACTAACAATTGTTTTTTGTTTTGTTTTTGCAGATACACATACATATACCAAAAAAATGACCGGTTACACGTACGACGCCGATGAGCCAGTGAAGGTGAGATACAGTCCGTTCATAGCACCGTGTGTAGCGTTAGAAAATTGTACAGCAGTGCAGAAACGGATGAATAATAATTTGCATAAATGCCAAGTTAGGCGGTTTTGTTCGATTCTTACATAACAGTGATTAGAGAGAGTACATTTTGACTTTACAACTGACTAACAAACTGTGATGCACACACAGTGTGTAATTTCGTAGGCAAATCGCTTGACAAGTGGTAGCACATGCGACAACGGTAATAACAATGTCAGGGATTTGTTGTGTTTTTTTTTTCCTTTTGTATTGTCAAAGAGGAATATGTTATGCTTGTTGTGAAGTAGAAAAGGCATACAAAAGCGAATGGCGATGGTGCGGGATTCGTTTTGTGTTATGTCACACCTAATTGTGCAGCGTTGAAGTTGGTAAATGACTTTTGTTGGATTTAATGAGTGCAGTCAGTCATTAATCTAATTATTACAGCTAACTTTGTTTATTAAGCAAAATTGAAATGTTAAATAACATTCAGCTGCTTTTAAACCTACGTTTTGATAAAAATTAAATTATTTCAGAGGCGTCTGATCAAATAATTCAGAATTATATTGTTGACTCTCCGATACGAAATTGAGAACTAGTCTAGCTTGTACTTTCCGCACCACGTAACCTTCACAAAGTTCCACTTTAAATAATTTACCAATGCCATGTGTTCAAGGCCAGGACATAACACCTGGCTAGCGCAGCAAAACATTTTCGTTTCTTTTTACATTCTGAATAAAAACTTGACGAATATTCTGCAAAAAAGAAATCACAAAACCACAAACATTCACGGACAGTTTTGGGTCAATTTCAAAAAGTGCAACACGTGTCATCCTTCAATGGAATTCCATTAATTAGGCTCCATTTCGAAAGTCAGGCAATCACTTATAGGGCAAAGTTTATTCCTTCATCTCATCTCACCACATGTCAATAAATCAGTTTTAGTTGTGCAGCCGCCACATCGATGCAGGCAGCTGTGATTGAAGAATTTCAAACAAGCAAAAAATCCAAAATGAATCACCCCCTGCTTGCCATTGCATCTGAAATTCCACAACTGCGCTTTAAGTTGACGTGAAAACCGTTAACGTTCCTAATTTCTTCCGATGCCATTCCTTGAACAACAAAATGAAGGTATAACTTCTTTTTGGTTTGATTAAAAATATCAGGGTTACTCAATTGCGGCAACATTTTTGTTTTGTGCACAAGTGTCGCTTTATCGTCCAGTCCAATGCAAGTTATTGTTTTTAATCTTCCATATCATAAACTTTTATTGGCTTTTTGCTGCAAAACAGAAACGAATGAAAACACACATTTCGGTGAACGGGTTTTTGTCAGGCCGTGCAAATAGCAGTAAACTTGAGTTTAGTGCTTTTCGTTGGCTAGTGCACTTCCGTCTTGACAACAACAATAAATATGGCAGACATTAAAATTTCTACCACGTGAATTGAAGTAGGAAATAGTTTACGTCTAAGCATGGCACAGAATCTGATATTGAACGACTAGAATTAAGCTCAGTTCTTGCAATATAAATTTTACCCCTCACGCATCAATTTTATGTCACAGTTAAGACAAAGGACTGCAAACGTTTCCTTGAAATAAAAAAAGATAAGAAAACGAACAACGAAACGAAAGTTTAAATCGTACAAAGAGCTCCATCTAAGCTGCGTTAAGTAACGCGTAGGAAGCAAAAACATAGGAGACCAAACTGACAGCCACTGACTTTATATTCACAACGTATGAACTCGGAAACCCTGTGTTATACAACGTATCCAAAGACCTGCATACCTTACAGAGAAATAACCTTTCAAGGCTTGTTATGCTTGGTGCATGTGCTTTACATTTAAGCTCCTACCCATTATTTTTTTGGGAGGAAGTACACAATAATTACTTGGATGTAATAAATGTGTTGACAATACACAACACACAAAGGCCCGTCCAGACAATCGAACGCATCCCTGAACGACTTCACTCACCTTCGTCGTGCTGTTCACATTTTGTTTGAGTGAAAAATTGTAAATAACCTGGTCGCTCCGGACTCTCACATTTTTATCACGTGCACTCGGCACTTTACATTGTTGTGGTGCGGGCAAAAAACCAGGCACGCAGGCTACAAGCAGCAGAATACATTAATTCTGTTATTTCAATTTGTGCTAAAAATAAACCTTGGTAGGAGCCGAAAAGCATCGCTTGACCCCAAATGAACATATGTACACGCAGCAGGCAGGAACAGGTTACTCCACCTAATTCACTCCATTAGTCATTGTGACAGACGAGTGACGGGCAAGCACGAGCGCGATACATGACCCGTGCAGCACGAGAATCCTCCCTGGGACAATCAAAATTTTTTTTCTATACCCGCTTTCAGTGTGTAGTTTTGTCACATATTTTGGGACGGTCGCGGAGATCAGCACAACCGGTGCTACGGCGACAGCTGCTACGGCGACGCTCGCGCCAATCGCCCCAATAATGCCGTTGCGCTGTATGGGATTGAAGTGAGCATATTCTGTTACACACATGATCAGTGTGACTTGTATCATTAGCCGGTTAAAACCAGTTGAATCCAGAAGTGAACTCACATAACCCAGCACATAAACCACACTGAACTGTTATACACCACCATCAGCAGAAGCGGCGTTTGGCAATGGTGTTCATCTCGCACGGGTTAGGGAAAACTCGAGCAGTGGAATTATCTTTTTACCAGTTCGGCTCGAGTTTTGACTCTATTTGTCTGAATACTACTGCCTTTTTAGTGAGCGCGGCTTTCCCAAGTAGGTGCGATTCTGCTGACAGCTTCTCGCGACACATAGCAAGCACAAATAGCAAATGCTTGTCGGAGGAGAGCCGGTAATTAGTTACCCAGATTTTGGAATGCAAATATTGTGAAGACCACAATGAAGTACCTACTGTCAGATGTAGATGCATACCGTTGGTTGTTATTTAATGACCACTTTCAGGAGAAACCAGTGAGGGGGTCTCTTTTGCCAACCACACCCGAAATTGATTGATCTCTGAGAGCAAAGCGCGACGAGTCACCGAAAATTCTTTGCTTGGATATGCAAATTTGAAGCGGAATAGAAACAATCAGGTAGAACGCTCATATGGGTCTTTGACCGTCCTTCAGTTTACGCAATAGAACTCGGCGCTGGTGCGTTCAGACTTCGCTTGTAGGAAGTGTAAGGACCTTCAGACGGCGCGACCGTTTGTTTGAATTTTAATTAATTGCACTGAATTGGATGAACAAAGAAGTGTGCTGCGTTTTTTTGTAGGCAGTTGAGATGTTATAGATTATCGACTGGATTGAAGCATGCATTCGTGTAATCAAAACAGGTACCGGTTTCACGGTCTGCGTTGCGGTTAGATGTGAATAGGAATTAAAATGGAAGTTGGTGTTGCGTATCGATCGTCGATACTACTACCGGTAATTTTTTTCTTCTCAGTTTCTAGAAGTTTGAATTTGATTTGATACAAGAATCGGATACTGTTATGCAATTTGTTTACAATTGTCCCATTATCACAATAATTTTGATTGAAAATCTTCTCGACGATCATAATTAGTTGATATGAATCGAAAGTCAAATTTCTTTCTAATCGTTTCCAGTAATTACTTTTTGGTTATTTTTTCGTTTTTCATTTTCTATTTCGTTAATCGAAACTGATTGTCTCAGAAGTACCCTGATAATAGATTATGTGCCGATGTGTCAATCTGATTCGTATATATTTCGTGTTATCAACTTGGGGATAAACAAGAAAATATTTGCGGGAGCACTTGATCTTGACAAGCAAGCATGACTAGCCATTACGTGTTCTTTAATATCCAACTAAAGTTTTGTGGTTAACTATGAACTCTAGAAGAGATGTCAATGTGGGTATAGGTATTGTATCAAGAAAAAGTTGACTCGATTCCTTTTTTCAGCAAACTCGCATGCTGCTTATGATCTCTTCTTATAGTTTCGAGAACTTAAGGTACGAGATGCCTGAACTCAATCTGCTTCTGCTTCAAAAAGAGGAAAAATCTGATCGGTATTGAAACATCAGTGGAAACATGACTTTCAGAGAGTACTAGAATTTCTCTTGGTGAAGAGAGGCACCGGTGCTTCGGCGACAGCTGTTACGGCGACGCTCGCGCCAATCGCCCCAATAATGCCGTTGGGCTGTATGGGATTGAAGTGAGCATATTCTGTTACACACATGATCAGTGTGACTGGAAACATGACTTCCAGAGAGTACTAGAATTTCTCTTGGTGAAGAGAGGCACCTAAAGACATTAGAACTCGCCAGATATGACTTAAAGCTGCTGATCGGGTCTGGCCTTGATTATATGGCCTTGGTTCCCCATGCTTCTATTCGTACCTCTTCTCAAAGCAACCCTACAGTCAAGGGATCGCTTTTTCAACTGGGGCAGTCTAACGCCACCTATTTTTATCTGTACCCAGAAGGTTTGTCGAAGTCGGTCTTAATTTGTGCAAGCCTTGTATAACGAAGGCAGCATCTAATGTGTGGATCAGAGTCGAAGCTTCATGTCCATGTTCTCTACTCTACATAATTTACCCATTTCAAGCATTGTATGCGAAAGTTGACCCCATTGGTTGCACAGTTCTTCCTAGTGACTTCACACAGTTCTTCAACTGACTAACTTGTTTCATGGCCTTTGGCTTCATATCAAACTGCCATGAAAAAGGTTAGTTTAACACGCCAATTATTTCAGGCATATGAATGGTTCAAAAGGATTACGTTTACTAGAGTAAAGAAGTACTAGAAGAGAACTGCAGTTTGATGCTGTTAAAAATCTTCGAATTTTGTTTATCATATATAAGTTGTGTAGGCTCTTGAAAATGCTAGAATTTTGGAGAGCTACGAGGAGCTTTCAATATATTCTCGATGAGTGGGTGTTGGATTTCATGAAAACCGCAATCTCGCGCAGCAGCCTTCAAAAACTCGCGCCGTGTGAACAGGAGCCTTGTCATGAAGAAGCAACACACCACCCACTGCGAGTTTACTCCGTCTTCTCTTTTTAATTTCCTCCCGCAAAATATGCAATGTGGAGGCGTATGATGTGGCGTTAATGGTTTCACCTTTTTCTGTACTCAATGAGCAAGATTTTCTTTGAGTCCCAAAAAACTGTGACTATGTAATTCCCGACAGACGGAGTGACTTTGAACTTCTTCGGGGGGTCTGTTCCTTTTTTATGCCACTGCATGGACTCTTGTTTGCTTTCAGGGTCATAGTGGTGAACCCATGATTCGTCTCCAGCAACAATTTGATCCATAACACCGTCCGCGTTCTTACTACACATCTGCAAAAGCTCTTTACAGCATGCGATTATCACTTTTTTCTAAGGCGCTGTGTGCATTCGTGGCACCCACCTTGCACTGACCTTTGAAAGGTTAAGCTGGTCACAAAGAATGGTGTGAATGGTACTAGTTGAAAGCTTGATGATCTCTGCCATTATTTTCACCTTAATTCGGGCATCCTCAAGAACAAGTTTTTCAACTTTTTTAAGGCTTTCTCCCGTACAAGCAGTAACCGGGGCGCCTGAGCGGGGGTCGTCTTCAATGCTCTCTCTGCCTCTCTTGAACTCACTTGATCACTTTTACACAGTTGATAATGAAGGTACGGAACCCTGGTAAAAAACCACTATCTCTTAGTTCTTTCACTTTTTCCTAGCTTAGTGAGAAATCAATCAATTTTCACCATCAACGTCTCAGTTGCCATTATGATTCTGTATAACTACACATAAAACGCGAATTAATAATCACATTTGTATTGAAATTTTACATGAATGCACTAAAATAATAGTATTGCTTGATAAATAAGTCAATTTATATATGTAACCACAGTTTCACCCGATATCGATACCGAGAATATATTGAACGCCCCTCGTATCATGAGACTGCACTACTCTTATTGCCTGTTCTCTCATCAGGCCTTGTCAATTCCAATCCATGGCAAAAAGAATCTCCTGCAAGCAACACCACCAACAACAATTGTTTTCGAAAAGTAGTTATTGATACTTACATTAAAATTCGGCAAACTGAAACTTTATAAAATTCAACCATTCTCCGCACATAATCAATTAAAACCCAAATACCTCAAAAGCCAAACATGTCAGCTCGTTTATGACAAGACATTTTAAAACTGTCATAACCTTCACTTTTTTATGTCAGCTCAACAAACTCAGTGAAAACAATAACGTATCTATTAACAACTTCCCATTAATTCTCATATCTCACTTCAATATATGCATCTGTCGTTTTACTACAGATTTCAGTTGTTATTCTTCACTTAACATGCAAAGCATGTGTCAGACTACAAAGCGATCAATGAGACAAATTGCATAATATCCCGTTAAACAAGGTTCACATTACCCGCTTTATTATAGTTCTGATATCGTTTTTTAATTGCCGACAAACTCGATAACGCGCAAGAAGACGGATATTCCACTGTCATGTATCCATTTCATTGATGAAACGAACAGAATGCAATCAATTCTTAGCTTGAATCTTGAACATTCTAGTCTTTATCACGTGTAACTCCAATTGCGAGAATGTGAGTGCCAACCGACGGATAACCAGAGAAGCGCTAATTCAATAAAAGTTGGAAAATGAGTTGAAATTGACTGAAAAGAATAAATTAAAGGCAGGTCAGAAACTCTGAGAGTCTGGCCAGACAAATTTTATTGATCAATATTTGCATTTCAAATCAGGTGAATTAGTTGTTACACAAAGTCATTGATTGGATTTTTTGGTGATGACGTGTGGTGATGTCTTGCTGATGTTTATAAGGTCTTAAATGGTGGCAATAAAAAAATGTCTCGTGTTGTGGGGAGACAGAAGGGACTAGAATTTGTATAAATGATATTTTTAGTTCAACATTAATCGGGGAATATGCGCATTTTGCAATACGATCTTTAAAAACATTCTTTGGATTCCTGTGAGTTAGATTTTAGGCGATAAGAAGAGGATAAGAAAACTATGCTTTTTAAGTTTTCGTCAAACATATGACAACACATCTTTTTGAAAAATAATCTTGCAATCATCAATTTAGAATAATCGTGAAAGATTCCAAAGACACGACAGTCCGTTTGTTGAAAACTTATGTCAAACCGTCGGAAATAGTTTGATCTGATGATGGTTGGTCGACCTTGCCTGTTTATGGAAAATTGAAAATGGACAACATTTCAGTTAGAGGAGCATTTGAAGAAAAGAGAAAATGGACAACATTTCAGTTAGAGTTTTATACAAAAAACGTATTGATATTTAAGTATTCTCTCGTTGTTTTGAACAAGGTTTTCCCTGCAATATTTACAAAGCGTAAAGCCACCGTGGTTGCCGTGGCGTAGTGGGTAGAAGGCGACGCTCACACGCCGAAGGGTCTAGGTTCGACTCCCAGTTCAACACCAATTTTTCTAATACTTCACGGCACCATTTCTTTCGAGCTGCTGACAACACTCAAAGAGTAATAACTGTTTAAGAAAGCTTCTCAAATTTCGCCGTTCGGAGTCGGCAAAAAACTGTAGGTCCCTTCTACTCGTGAGAGAACAGTAGCGCGCACAACACGAGTAGTTGATAAGCAAGCTAGGCCCTGGTCCCCCTTTGGACTGTAGCGCCAACAATTATTATTAAAGCCACCGTAGTGTAATTGTGACACTTAAGTCGCGGAAATCCCAAATTCGATTCCCGGTCTGAACATTTCGTATTTTTACCACTCTTTTCGAAATGCTTACAATGCTCATAGGGTAGTAACTATCTTTGGAAAAGCTTCTCTAACTTCGCAGTTCGGAGTCAGCAAAAAAAGTGTAGGTTCCTTTAACTTGAGGTGGAACAATAACGCGTAGAACATGAGTGTGGACTGTGGACTCCCGCTGCGCCCAATACATTCTAAGAAAAACAGAATTGGAAAATAGGGAAACTTGTCTGTTGCAGACAACCACGACATCAGTAAGTTTTTCGTCCTCTAAGGGATGATTGTTCTTAAGAAGCAAACTATTCAGACTTCATTCAAAGCAAAACGAATTCCTCAAGATTACCCCTCAAATGAATATGTGCATAACCGGAGAGTCTTTAATTTCTGCTAAACAGGATCTAGAATACAACCTTAAGGTAAATCTTAACAACAATTTCACCATAAATTGAGTAGGTTGTGTTTTAATTTGAAAAGTGTACGAGGTCTGTTCAAAAAATAAGGTGAACATTTTCCTAAAAAGTATTTAAGTATTTAGTCCCCTATTTGGTGCTCTTCAGAAGTCCAGCGGTTTTTTCATTCCTCAAAGCAGTTCTAAGCAGTTCTTCTTTATGCCTCTCTCAGCGATTCGGCTTTGGATCCCCTCAATCGTACCAAAATGCCGTCCTTTCATGGGTCTTTTAATGTCATAACCATACAAGTATGGTCGTTACCAGTTATGAACCTTTTAAGTAAGTCTACATCGCCATTGCCGTCTTTCATTAATGCCTGAGAGATGATCATGTGACATTTTTTTCTGTCAAAATTCAGCATTTTGAAACGAACTTCGCTTGCCATGAACCGACATCTTCAGCGCCTTCTCTAGTAGTGATTCGACGATTCTCAATCACATTCACTTTCTCATTATTTTCATCGGTTGTTAATGTGCTGAAGCGTTCAGAGCGAGCGTCATCTCAACCTGTTTTGAAAAGTTTGCGCCACTTGTAAACAGTTTTCACCTTATGTCACAGTCAATATTTCAAGTGCTTTTTGGCCCTTAATTCCACTTTTCACACATAATTTAGTGCAAACTTTTGTTTTTTTCAACAGCACGCAAAACACGTCAAACTTGAATGCTTTTCATAAGCAAAATATTCAGTATAGCTGAAACTCAAACTAAAACTATTTCTCTACGTTTGGGTACACATAACAATTACGATCAAAAAATGATTGGTTGTGCTGTTTAGACTCAGGTGGTGACAAGTGTAGATGGATGAAGCAGACTCATTCGACAAAATTAAAAGGAGTAAATGGTACCTTGAAGAGAAAGCTAAGGTTCCAATTTTAATTGGGTTTTCCTGGGCAACACAGCACTCAAAGAGTAATAACTGTCGAAGAAAGCTTCCCAAACTTCGCCGTTCGGAGTCGGTAAGAAACTGTAGGTCCCTTCTACTCGCAGTAGCGCACACTACATTAGTAGTTGATGAGCAAACTAGAACCTGGTCCCCCTGTCGACTGTCGCGCCAACAATTATTATAATTATTTCTTGGGCAATACAAGTTTTCCCTTCTTTTTGTCCATATTTCTGAAAATTTTTGGGAAATACAAGTTTTCCCTTCTTTTTGTCCTTATTTCTGAAACAAAACAAGTGCACTTGGCACTAACAGTTCGACTTTGCACACAGTCGCACCATAACAACATCTGTAGACTACATCTGTATGCTTAGCTTAAATCAGGGACCAATAAGGGAAAAAATTCGTAAATAACCGTGAAATTCGTGAATAGCCATGGAAAATCAGCTAATCGATCATTCTCCCTGGCTTAAGTTCTAGGAAAACATTTGTGTTTAGGACTAAATTATACTCTCTCAGCGTGAATTATGATTTCTTCTATTTATCATCAAATCTTGGCGATTTAGAAACTAAATATTCTTCAATCTAAATAAACATTTTCCAACTGAGTTTCCACGTATTTTTATCTAATTGAAATCATTCGTTTTTTACAGCCAAAACCAATTCCTGATGACACCGCATCACTCAGAGAGAAGGTTACACTTTCCAAAGGAGAGAAATGGCGCATCTTAAAGAATATTGGAATCATATCGTTGGCCTTCATGGTTCAATTTACAGCGTTTCAGGTAAAGTTCAATTTTCATACCTTCCTCTATTAGATTATGTTTATTGACCATTTGCTTCTCTTTCCTAACTCAGGGAACAGCAAACTTACAGTCCTCAATTAATGCCAAAGATGGTTTAGGAACAGTTTCCCTTAGTGCAATTTACGCAGCCTTAGTTGTATCCTGTATATTCTTACCCACCTTGATCATTAAACGTTTGACTGTGAAATGGACACTAGTCTTCAGTATGCTGTGCTATGCCCCCTACATTGCTTTCCAATTGTACCCAAGGTGAATTCATTTTGCACCAGCCTCAGTTTTTCAGCGTTTATAATGTGAATTGATTATTTCAGGTTCTACACTCTAGTTCCAGCTGGTATTCTAGTCGGTTTAGGTGCTGCCCCCATGTGGGCATCTAAGGCCACATACCTGACACAAGTTGGTCAAGTTTATGCGAAGATCACGGAACAAGCTGTCGACGCAATCATTGTGCGATTCTTCGGCTTCTTCTTCTTGGCCTGGCAAACAGCTGAGCTGTGGGGAAATCTGATCTCTAGTTTGGGTATGAATGTGATATTGTTGAAGACATTAATGTCGTAAGCTAACGCAGAAGGTTTCAAATTTCAGTTCTATCCAGCGGTGGTCATGGCGGTGGCGGTGGCGAAGATGGCACCATCTCCGATGATGACTTGCAGTTCTGTGGTGCGAACTTCTGTGTCCACGGAGCGAATGGACACGCTAATCTCGAACGCCCACCAGAGAATGAGATTTTTGAAATCAGTATGATCTACGTTTCGTGTATCATTGGAGCTGTTGCGATCATTGCCATCTTCTTGGACCCTCTTAAGAGGTATGTGCAAAATTTTTTTTATTTGTGTCGATCAGATTTTAATGTTCTCCAATCCTCGCAGGTATGGTGAAAAGCGAAAGGGCTCCCAATCGGCTCAGGAGCTCTCGGGACTGGCGTTGTTGTCGGCCACATTCCGCCAAATGAAGAAACCCAACCAACAACTGCTCATTCTTATCACGGTTTTCATTGGCATGGAACAGGCCTTTATTGGAGCTGACTTCACGCAGGCCTACGTCGCGTGCGCACTGGGTGTCAATCAAATTGGTTTCGTGATGATGTGCTTTGGCGTTGTCAATGCCATTTGCTCGATTCTCTTTGGCTCGGTGATGAAATACATTGGCAGGCAGCCGATTATCGCACTGGGAGCGATTGTTCATTTCACAATCATCGTCGTCATGCTCTTCTGGAGGCCGCATCCAAGCCAGCCAATCATCTTCTATGCTATGTCGGGGCTCTGGGGAGTTGGAGACGCCGTGTGGCAGACACAAATCAACGGTCTCTATGGTCTACTGTTCAGGCGAAACAAGGAGGCAGCCTTCTCCAACTATCGACTCTGGGAGTCGGCCGGTTTCGTGATTGCCTACGCCTATGACACAACACTCTGCACCCGCCTTAAGCTCTACATTCTCCTTGGAGTGCTGGTTTGTGGTGTCATTGGATACATCATAGTTGAGATTCTCTACAGGCGAAAGGTAAGTTCAAAACATATGAATCCCGATTTAGAAACAAGTCTGACCTGTTTGCCTCTTTTTTAATTTAGCAACGCAAACTCAAGAAGCAGGAAGCAAAGGAGAAGGAAGCTGAAGCAGCAGCAGCAGCAGCTGCACCCACTAAGGATGAGCCCGAGGAAACCGATGACGAACTTGATGATCTCGAAGAAGATATTGTAGTTACCCATTTCTAGAAGCAAAAACAAATAGGTCAACAGAAATTGTTTCCCCAGAGCAAATGCAATCTTATTTTTAAATCATTTCTTAGACGAGGGACAAAAGCGGGAACGTAGTGAAATACAATATTTAATTAATTTCGGGTAATGCATGTAATGCTAGCTAAAATCTTTATGCACAGCTATATCTGTAAAGCATTTTTCCATTTTTGTGAGTTAAAGTGGAAATTAAATTCTTTATCTTGCGCGATAGAAAGCAAAAAGCAGTTTCCGGCAAATTCCTATCTAGTTAATTTATTTTAATTTTGTTTTTTAATCTTAAGTACAACAAAGTGAACTTTTAAATGAAACATGTATAACTTGTATACACCTCTGTATGCAGGTATGTGTATTCTTAAACAAAAAGAAGGATAGAAAGAAAAAAAACCAAGAGGATGAAAATATTTTGCTCAGTATTATAATGTTAATTCTTAAGTGAAAGAAATAACAAATTTCAAAAAAAAAAAAACAACAACAACCTGAACTTTTTATTTCTAGTTGTTTATGGTGTTGATTCGTAGTTTCGAGAGATTTTAGACGCTACAGTTAAAACGAATGCCTTTGTTTTGTGATCCAACAAGAAAATAAAAAATAAATATAAATAAGCGTATAAACAAAAACCCAATTCGCATTTTTATTACTTTTTCCACAGCCGTTATTCAGTGCAGCTGCTGCGCCATTTCACAATTCTGCGTTGGTTGATTGATTGTGACATTGGGTTTCTGAGAGAATCAATTGAAAACGATTACCTTTCGTAAGCGCGCAAAAGGGACGCTCAAACTTTCATTCGATAATAACCATAAACGACGCCATATTTGTTTAATATTTTATGACACTTTTGTTTATTTATTGTAAGTTTTAAAAATGATGGAGTGGCTGTCGTAGCGTAGTGGGTAGAGTGCCGAATATCCAAGTTCGATTCCCGACTGAACACCTCGATTTTTTGCGGCACCACCTCTTTCGACTGTTCTCTCAAGAGTAGAAGGGACCTACAGTTTTTTTGCCGACTCCGAACGGTGAAATTTGAGAAGCTTTCTTAGACAGTTTTTTCTCTTTGAGTGTTGTCAGCAGCTCGAAAGAGTTGGTGCCGTGAAAAATTCGAAAAAATGGTGTTGAGCTGAAAATCGAACCTAGACCCTTCGGCGTGTAAGCGTCGCACTCTACCCACTACGCCACGGCGACCACTGTACAGTACATACCATAGACCACTCGAAATTGCGCGTTCAGTCGCCGAAACTTCAGCGATAGAGCTCAGTTCTGACTGAAAGGATTGATCAACACGCAAATTATGTGTCATTGGACAGGCAGCAATTCGCTTGTGCTTCACAATTCACCTTTAAATCCCGAAAAAATATCATTTGATGCAATTAACATGCCTTAGGCGTCATTGGGCCTTTTTTGTTGATGATGCTAGTCGCCCTTGTACTGCAAAAGGACATCGCAACCGGCCTGTGATAAGTGATTATTTTTGGCGTTAATTGCAAAATATTAACTTGGCCAACAATTGGTGAAAGGGAACAGTGTCACAAGCCACAGCATATATTGCACTCGATTTATTGAACAGTTACTTTGGCGGTTGCGTTATTTCAAGAAATAAACCGTCGAATGGCCGCCTCATACATGTGCTTTGATGGCTTTAAACTGTTTTTCTGGGGCTACGTGAAGTCAGTAATCCAACAATTTGGTAACCATCGATAAGCTTAGAGTTTATATTGAACGCGAAATGGATGAAATTTCGCTCAAGTTTGCCGAAAATTTGTCGAAATGGGGTCCACGGCTGACATCCAGCAAGCCTGCCCATGTTGGTCATGCAAAAGAAATTGAACTTCATACTGTAGATGGCCCAAGATGTTGTGACTGGATTTTATGAATCACATGATTCAAAAAGCACATCTGTAACACTTATTATAGTGTCAACGGAAACTCTGATGGAGAAACTATGATGGAGAAACGACCAACTTGTGGTCAGATGCCGGTTAAAAGATCCAGATTTTGAGGGATCCCAGCTTGACCAGAGATTATATTCTGGTACCACGGGAGGTCAGGAGCGCCTGAAATTTCGATTTCAGTCCGACCGAGCGGTAAGCCCCCTTGTGGGAGTATCGTGGTGGCTGTGGTTTACCACCTAACATCGCGGGTAGAGTCGAGGATTGTGCACTGTGCTAACTTGTCTAGTTGTTTCTTCTTCTTCTTCTTGTGGCGTTACAGTCCGAGGTGGACCTGCGCCTCAACCAACATGCCTCTTCAGCCAGCACGATCTTTCGCCAGCTGTCTCCAGTTGCGCACTCCAAGTTGGTTGAGGTCCTTTTCCACCTGTGTGCGCCACTTTAGTCTAGGTCGTCCTCTGTTGCGTTGTCCCAATGGCTCAGATTCGAAGACTTTTTGGGCCGGTACAGTGGTGCCCCTACGCTCTACATGGCCTAGCCATCTCAATCGTTGTATCCATAGACGCTTGACCATGTCGCTGTACTTGAAGAGCATGTACCTAGTCTTCGAAGATATGACCTTAACCTTATTTTTTAATCAGACGCCGTATAAGCGCAGCTTAAAAAAACAATTTTTTAAATACAGATGGATAGATATAATCGGCAAATAATATTGCTGTGTTAAACGATAAGCACTTCCACCTTTGACATCTGAAGATATCTCCGTTTGGCGGCTCAAATCACATAAACCGACAGCTGTTTTCACTCGAAATCTTCACACATAGTCACATCCGTACAATTAAATGAGTTTCTTAAGGCTTGAACAAGCTAATTCTTCATCTTCTTCGTGTGGCGCTACAGTCCGAGGTGGGCCTGGGCCTCAACCAGCACCTACCTGCCGTTGTGCACTTGAAGTTGTAGTTCTTCTCCGCTTGGGCGCTCTACCTAAGCTTCGGCCGTTCTCTGTTGCATTCTCCCAATGGCTCGGATTCGAGGACTTTTCGGGCCGGAGCAGTGGTGTCCATTCGCTTTACATGGCCTAGCCATCTCAATCGTTGCATCCGAAGCCACTTTACCTAGCGCAAGCAGGATTAAAAATAGAACGTAGAATGTTACTATCGAAGGGACTTAGTACGTTCTCATCCGCTTTTAGTAACGCCTAGATTTCCGTTCCATAAAGTAGGACTGGGATAGTCAAACGGTTATACGGGGTCTGTTCAAAATATAAGGTGAGACTCCAAATTTTCGGGCTACGTTCATTCGATTATCGATTTATTTTATTTTATTATGTCGCCTCACATCGTGTTTATAGTTTCAGCAATATTGTATATTTATTTTGGTTATGAGAAGTATAAAAGTTAGACGTGTTTTGCTTATTTCTCCTATAAAGCAAGTTTAGTCTCTCAAGGATCGTTTTATTACTCAATTTCTTCTTGAACCAAAAAAAAAACATTGATTGGCAAGAGCGACTTTGAACAACAGAGCAAGCTAATGGAAGCTAATGGAAACATTAACAACTTTCTTTCGAATGTAGTGCTGAATTTTGACTGTACCGCGAATTTTTGAAAAGAAATTTGACCAAAAAAACCGAAGTTTCTGCAACAAGTTCGTGAGATCCATGTGCTAAGGGAAAGCAAGTATGGTGTCCGTCTTTTTGTGGTAATTCACGGGTGCGTCCAGAACAAACCAGACACGATTCACACTAAAGCAACATTATCAAGTCAATTCTTGAGCTGCAGCCCGAGTCCATAAATAAGGTTTTGAAAACTTGGGATGACGGAATGCGCTGTTGCATAGCCAATTAAGGATCGTTAACACAATGATATTTCTTTGCCTTTTAAAATTTTGGTCTCCTTTTGTTCTTACCTGGTTTCGTTAAAGGCTGTACAAACTAAAGAAAAATATGGAATGGAAAATAAGAAGAACTTGTTACAGAGTCCTGGGATGGGCAGAGAAAGAGAGAAGCTAAAATTCAAACGCTAAAAGAACGCCTAAAAATTAAAAATATAATGCTTTGTTGGTTTTTTATGCTTCTTTTCTAAAGATGAATGTGGGATGCTTCCTCGCCCTTTGTTTCACTAAAGGCTTCAGCACATAAAATACTTTACATGCGTTAGTACTAGCAATACTTTGACAGATACATAAAAATACCATGCATGTGTTCTTATGGAGGTGACCCATAGACCAACGCTGCGGCTCACGCGACGTATGTACGAGTAGTCTTAAACTTTTCTCTCTCCGTCAGCGTTGACAGTCGACACATTGTGACATTTCAAAAGAATTTTTTGAATTTTAAATTACCGTTGGTTATCTATATGGAATAGTTAATCAAACATTTCCAGATCGTCATTGTATAGTTTCAAAGTTTAACGCAGAAAAAAACCGTACACATCTCGAAGGCTAGGTACATGCTCTTCAAGTACAGCGACATGGTCAAGCGTCTACGGATGCAACGCTTCAGATGGCTAGGCCATGTAGAGCGTAGGGGCACCACTGTACCGGCCCGAAAAGTCTTCGAATCTGAGCCATTGGGAACAGAGGACGGCCTACGCTTAGGTGGCGTACACAAATGGCGAAGGACTTCAACCAACTTGGAGTGCGCAACTGGAGGCAGCTGGCGAAAGATCGTTCTGGCTGGTCCACCCCGGAGTGTAGCGCCGCAAGAAGAGGAAGAAGGTACAGGCTACTATCGATTTTATTTTTATTTTGTTATGTTCGTTTGGTACACTTGTCCCAGGCATATGTTTGAAGTTTGTCTGTGAGAGTTATAAAAGTTCGACATTTTTTTTAAGACCTCATATAACTCCGCATTTGACTTCCTCCTTGCCTGGAAACTTCAAAGGGTACTAAGTATAGATTCCACAAAATAATACATTCATTTGTATGAATCATATGATCAATATGAAGATTCCGTTTCTTTAAAAATAGTTTCTATGCTCAAGTAGGACTTGAGTCTGTTCTTTCTACGAGTTTCCACTTCAGTCAATTATACAAGATGAGGATGTAATCACAAACAACTTAAATCTCGGTTAAATGACTTCAACATTCACGAACGAAGTGGAACAGAATATTAACTACTTCAAAAATAAGTACTTTTGGGCGACAACTATTGAAGTTGGCAATTAATGAAAAGCTTAATTTCAAGACAAATGACAATGAACAAGATTGGTTCCGGATATGAGGCTTTCATTGTTGGCTCTCAAAGATAAATATTCATCGACCGAAGACAATCAATCATTCAAAAATTAAATTTTCGTTCACTACCTGCTGCCACAAGCCCTAGATAAGTCGTTCAAAGAGGCTTAATTAACACACAACGCAATCGAAGCTCGGGATTTCATCACTTAACCATCATGTGCATGTGCTTTTGCGGATTAAATGGGGCAAAACTAACAACAGCCGTCCTCAGACTATAAGCCACAAATAGTGTTAATTTCATATTAACGAGTAAGCCTCAAGTTGGGTATGAGCCTTATTTGCAAATTTCATGAATCGTGATTGGTACCGGAAAGACTGATCGAACGAGTAAATATTTACTTATCCCGTTCGAGAATTTTCACAATTATGTGTTCTGTTAGCTTCAATTTTCTCCTCTCTCCCTCTCTCTCAAAGCCAACAAGGCCGCGGGGTAGAATTGACGAACAGCCATTGATAAACAGAATATGTGCTGGTCTGCAGGTAACAGGTTTGATGCAGAATGAACTGCTCAATTCGGGTTTGATGCTGTTAATCAGTTTGCTTCGCAAGACTGTTACGAATAACAAGTGAGAAGAAGTTCAAACATTATTATGACGCCTCAGATCGCTTTATGTGGAAGGTGTTAATTTCTCACGCGGGCAGAGTCCTCGAATCTTGTTGAGAGAATGCGTCAGAGCAAAACAAAAACTGATGAAGATCATTTGTCATTTGGACGCTTATCGCTCACAGCTTCATCATACAGTCTTGTCACCGTTTTGTCGGTTTGCTTTGGTTTTGGTTTGCAGTTCAAGGAACCTGTAGCTTTGTTCGCATTCTGCAGGTTTTACCGTCATGAAGAGAATTTTTAATCGAATCTGTTGTTTTTGGTTTCACCGACATATGCACGAAGAATATGACGGAAATAAGGAGTAATCCTGAGTTATCAAAAATTCGTGTGCCTTAAGACAGACAATATATTGCGTGGTAAATAAACAAAACGATAAAGAGTTGATTTCTGGGTAACTTGGGTAGTAGGGATTTTTTCCTTGTTTTTGAGTTTTTACTTATTCCCATAATAAAATAAATTAAATCGTGATGGCAGAATCACAAAAAGTATTTAAATATAATTTAAATATGATATATAGGTAGCATTGGAAATAGAAGCAAGTTCCAAAAGTAGAGCCAGCGAGTAAGGTGAATATACACTAAGTGCCATAAGTCTACGCTCATGTGCGTGTGGTGTTTAAAAACATAACAATATTAACATAACAATATTAACATAACAATATTTTTGTATTTTTTTTTAATAAGTAAAAGAGTACTTCAATTTAATTTCTTAACACATACAGATTTTATTAAGAAAATATATTTTTGACTTTAGCTTAGAAAATATACACGACAAAAGTCTACGCTCATGAAAGAAAAGTATTTCAAAAATCAATATTAATTAACATTTATTTTGAATAATAATGATTTGGACATAAACGACGCTTAAGAACTTCTATAAGCCTTTTTGGCATGGTACTAACAAGCATAGCTGTATCTTCAGGAGTAATTTTGTCCCATTCTTCTTTGATAATGTCCTTCCACATTGATTTGCTTGTAATTGAGTGTTGCTGAATATTAAGTTCCAAGAATGCCCACAGATGCTTTATTGGATTCAAATCTGGTGATTGTGCAGGTGTCCACAGTTGCTTAGCAACATTATAAAGTAGCCACATTCTGACAACTTCTGCCGTATGTTTGGGGTCGTTATCTTGTTGAAAGTAATATTCATTCTCCAACCCAAACTTTTGGACGCTATTTCGTAATTTTTTTTTTCAAAATATCCAGATATTCGAACTTTTCAATGAACTGAAAATTTCCGACCTCACCAGCTGTCATGCACCCCCATATCATTACTCCGTCACCTCCATGTTTTACTGTCGGAAGGAGATTACATTTTTCTAGCGCTGTGCCTGATTCTCTACATACAATCTTCCGTCCTTTGGTTTCAAAAATGCAGAACTTACTTTCGTAAGAAAAAAATCTTTCTGACAAAACTCTGGGGCCTTATTTACATCAGTGTTGAGCAAACTTAGTCGAATAATGACTAATGACTAAATTAGTCATTAGCTTCTGCATTCAAGTGACTAATGACTAATTTAATCATGAAAGAAATGCTTGACCAATAAGTCATTCATTATTCGTAGAAATTACTCATGACTAAATCAACCATTATTAATTAGTTATTCAAGTAAGTTAATCATTAGTCATTAATCACTAAATAAGAACATTTATTCAAGCCATATCTCTATTCATAATAAAAATAAGACAAAGTATTGAGTTATTTCAAATGATGGAGTGAATAACGAACTTTAAAATATTACTGTCGAACTTTTTGTTTTTTTGGTGATTTCATACAACATATTTTTTGCAATTGAAGCTTACAGCATTGTGTAAAATAATATTCCATTGTATTGTTTATTTTCATTATTTCATTTTACAATTTTAAATCAAATGAATAAATACAGATTACATAAAGCATAAGATATAAATACAAATGAAATTAATGTTAGTGACATTATATACTTTTATACAATATGTAATAAAAATAGCCTTAAATGCCACTTTATCAGGCTTTTCAACTAAACTTATAAATGTGGGTGGGGTGACCCATGCATAATTTGCTTAAACAAGGCTTCAGTATGTATTTCAAATAATTCCAAGAAGAACAATTCAGGCAAGAAAAATAATAATATTTTAATTTTAATTTAATTATATATAATTTAATTATATTTTTATGATAATTTACATCAGAATACCAGAGAAATATAATTCTAAATCCAAGCAATTCAGACTTAAGAGCCAAATTCTTAAGTGCTTTTGAAAACTTCGAGACTCAGTTATAGATCTAATGAATAATGGAAGTTTGTTAAACAGCTGTCAAGAAGAAATCAAATAAAAATTACGAAACGTAGTGGTACGGTATTTTGGAACGGAAACAACAAATGAAGAATTAGTGCTAAGTCCCAAGTTAGAAATTATTCTTAAATTTCGATGACCCGAATTCGAGAAAAAAAAACTTCCAATTCCTTATAACAATACAGATGTCTAACAGGAAGAATTTTAGAGCTTAGGAACAATCTATAACTTCGATGACGATGGTTTTTATTAAACATTTTTCTCATTATTTTTTTTTGTAAAACAAGTAAAGGGTTATTTTATTAACAAATATTCCACCCCAACATGTAATGCCGTATTGCAACCATGAATAAAATATACCAAAGTAGATCATTTTGAGCGAACAAATTTTTCTTAAATAAAAGAAAGTACGAAGAATATCTCGAAAATAGTTCCTTAAATAGTAAATATTTGAATATTTGAATTCTTTCACTTCCTAAATCAAAATGCAGTTATCGCTGCAGTTGAGAGTACTACAGAAAGAATGACTTTAAAGACTAATGTTACAGTTGTACCAAACTATTTTGTATTTTTGACAGTCAGGGCGTGGTAGTAAATATCTGCGTTTAGGTTGTGGAGGCTAAATAAGTTAAATTATTATTTTTGTTTTCGAACTTATATATATAACCTCAATTGATTAAGATCCCAATTAATATCAGAGATAAGTTCTAAATAGCTTTTAGAACCATATACATAACCTAAATCGGGGACAGTATTGGTCCCAAAACCGAGCCTTGAAGAACACCTACATTGAAATATCGGATTTCACTCCTCATATCCCCAATCTTCACTCTTTAAGATCGGTCTGAGAGATACGAACGGAGTCATCCAAGTATGGAACGTCGAAAACCTATCTTTTGTAACTTCTGCAACAATTTGTCATAGTTAACCATATCAAACGCTTTCGTAATATCAACGAAAAGACCAGCTGAAAACATTTGGCTCTCCAAATTGGAAAACACATTTGAACACATGTTGAGAAGAGCATCTTCAGTAGATTTATTCCGCTGAAACCCAAACTGGCATGGACTGAAAAACTTTAATTTTTTTTAAAATGACAAAATTCTATTTTTCATAACTTTCTCAAATTTTTTACTAAAAGAAGAAAGAATTGATATAGGTCTGTAATTTTGCATGTCATCAGCAGGACCTTTCCTATGTAATGGAATAATACCGGCGCATTTGAGAGCTACCGGAAATACTCCTGCTTTGAAATACAACGCTTTGGTTAAAAATATGTGCCAGTATATCAACAACGAAGCCTGCGATTTGTTTTAAGATTTTGTTTGAATTTTGAAGCCAGAAGCGTTGGAGTTTTTAAACAACCACTTTCTTTAAACACTTCTAAAGGTGTGACAGGATCAAAAACGACTCAACAATAGGGGCCCAACGGATGAACAACTGTCTTACATAGTTTGGGTGTGTACAGGAGAATTATTTACAATGTAACGATGTCCTGTCTTAACATCGGGGTGTTCAGATCCGTGTTTCGATGATGTTCCTTTGTAGTGGTCAACCTCGATGATAGGTTGTATCATTGCTGGAGAAGAAGTGATACGGCTCGCAAGCAGAAGATGTCGGGGGGAAAATCTCTTCGTTTAACATGTTGTGTGCATTGAGAAATCGTTGTCCAAGGACTGAGCTCCTTAAGTTTCTGACGATTGGGTTAGGATAGATTTCAGTTTCGCATAACTGCTTCTTGGAAAGTTGCACCAAGAACTGTTGCAAGGGGATAATGCGCGATTTTTCGTACACCTTCTTGTTGCTATGATGTTTCATTCGGTCCTTGTCAATCCAGGGCTTTAGTCTTTTTTAGTTTTTCTTAACCTCACAACTCTGGACGAGAGTGAAACATAACCACTCAAAGAGGTGATGAAAACATCATAAGCTGAGGAGGCATTTTCCTCCAATAGCACCATGTTCGACTGTGTTCGACTAATTACTTTTTCCTATGGTCAGGCATTTACTGCACAAAATCTATTACTTCAGTCATAAAACCCATAAACAAGACATTAAAAATTCATCTTGTCATTAAAAAAGGTCTCGATACCGGATATACTGATATATGCGTAAGTCCCGACATGCAAGTGATTGATGGATAATCATGATACAGAGTTAGTCATTAATCATGAATAACCGTCAATCATATGTGTGAATAACGAAAATTCATGAATAAACGTTAGTCATGAATAAATCCGGCAAATAAATTATTCATGACTAACGGTTAGTCATATTTCTTTAGTCATTAGTCACTATGTTATTTTATGCCCAACTCTGATTTATATACTCATTTGCAAGACAATGCGCTTTTGTCGGTTTATGAAAGAAAAAAGCAACTCGACCATGACAGCCCGCTTTCCTTAAAATCCTTCTTTGTGTGGAAGCACTTTTTTTCTTTAACAATTGTTCAACGTTTTTGGCCCTTTTGGGCGCACTTATCGTAGCTTTTGCTTTAATTTGCAACACAATGCTTCGGGAATCCCTCTGTCAATTTAGGAGGTCGGCCGGATCTAGGCTTGAAAGTTATTACTCCTGTTCTGGACAACTGTTCGAACTGATGTTCAACAGTTGATTTTTCGTTCGCCAACGTATATTTCTTTTGGTTGAGCTGACATTGCTCACAAACACCAAAAGCACCCGATAATTACAATGGAAATATAATTTACTGTGTATTTCTACTAAATACCTACACTTTTGAAACCTTTGAAACAGACTGATGATCGTACATTTTTGACGGCTTCGGCTTCAGGTTACAGCAATTAAAAGTGCCGTTATCTTCGCCGGCGTCTGTATTTCGTGCAGGACTTGTGGTGCCGGCATCTTCTGCTGATGCCTTGAACACAAAATAAAATATCAAGCAAAATTAAATCATCGACGATTGTCGTAATTTCCATTGAAAAGCATACTAATGACACAGACAGACATAGACTTATGGCACTTAGTGAACGTTTACTCCATGAGTCTGTTGGCAAGAAAAACCAAAGGATGTCTTAACTTGAATTACGTAGCACGGAAAACCAAGCTGCCGCAAAATTTGTAAAACCACACAGAAGTAACTACCGCTGATTTTTCATATAAAGTCAATGCAATAAACATAGCACAAGGATATAAGTTCTCAAGAGGCCGATAAACCCACACAGAAAGAGGGTTAAGTTGGTGGTGTCTTCCTCAAAAATTACGAATGTCTGATTAGCGCAAAAATGTATGAATGGTAACGGGGACTAAGTCGAACAAATTCTACAAATCAAAATCGATTGTTCATTTCTGTTCCGAAAAGATAAGGAATCTCGCTTCAAATTCATCAACACGATAAGAATCTATTGCAGCTACTGTTTGACGCCAAGCAAATTAGAAAATTGCGAAAACAAAGAAAAAAAAGCATAATTTCATTGCAAAAACACTCTCAATGCCCAAAGAAAAACAAACGCCTTTATCTCTAAGGTGAAACGAGGAGAAATCAAACTATTTCCAGAACAGTGATTCAACAACCGTAAGTGCCCATTCCTATTTCATAAGACACTCCGGAAGTGAGTAGTCAATTAAGTGCCTTTTGGCTTTGACACTGAATGCTTTTTTGTTTCAATCTAAAGGCGCTACCGACCACTTGAGCAATGTTTGAACTCTTATCGGTGAATACTCCTCGCGGTTTTTGATAACATCTTTTAATTACACCAAAACGCTGATGGATGGATTTTCAGAATTTGGATACAATCTTATTGCTTAAACGATTGGCTCTCATATGTCAATTGCTTAAATCAAAAAGTGCATAAAGTTCTACAGAAGATGGTGAAACAGCTTAGTTATCTATGAAGCAGGTGCCATTAAATTCCTCGTTGCCAACTAAATTAATTCTATTCGGGTTACAATCCGCTAATCTTATCGGAAGACAGTGTGATTAACAGGAATGATTTCCGAACGCAGCTGAATGCTTCTAAATTTTATCCAAAGGCTTATCGTTTGATTTTACTGGCAACGACAAGCTCTGTGGAAGATATTTCATTCCCGCACACTTAGTCACTCATTAAATCAAATGTAGAGATTTTTGAGTTTGGGAAGGGACTCGCTGATACCACTGCAATTAATTAATTTTTCCAACAAATTCATATTTAAAAAAAAAACAAAGAAGAGGCTCAAGTTAACTGAATGCCTCACATGATGTTTCAATTCAGTCACATGGAACAAAAGGAAGTTATTGGCAATAATATAAACCAGGTTCACCTAAATCTTATTTAATATTAAGCAGGTTCTGATGCAGAACGTTTCAAAAATAACCTCAAGATCTTGGTCACTGAGACAAACAACGCCGCCAGATATTTCCGTCAGTCGGTGCATGGCAATAAAACGCGCCGTTCGCCATAAAGCCTCAGGATTCGACCTTCTTTCATGCGAACCGACACTCAAGGAACTACTGTGACGCACTTGCGCCAAAAATTCACGACCAGATATAAGCCATAAGTTTAAATCCGATATTGGGTGAAAAAATGAAAAAAAGAAAAGACGTGCTTTCTCATGTGTAATAAATTGTAGCATATTTTTAGGTGCTTTTTACGATTTGTTCACGTTACGATTGAGTTGTGTTCCGTGGATGCATCGGCAGCGAGGTCTCAATAAGATAAAGACAAGTAAAACATAAACGTGTTTCTTAGAAACCATTTACTCCAAGATTAATCAAAGAATTGAAACTGCAAATTATTTTTCCAGTGAGCCCGTCTCTTTGCAGACAGTAAAACGTCTAAAACTGTTTATTTCCCAAATACGGGGTACGAACTTGGGACTTTCATAAGTAGTTTGTATTAGAACCTCACAAACCAAATCATTATTTTGCCGATTAAAAGCTGTTCAAGGAGGTTCAACAAAAAGAGATCATCAAAAACTTAGTTGACTTCGAAATAAGGTGCGTTTCTATGAAATACTAGTGTAAAACTAAGTTAGTAAGAAATGTAGCGAACTTGGTCAGTTACCGAGCAGAAAAACTTTCAAGTACCTACATATGCAGTGAGGATTTCTTGAAAAGGAAAACATATTTTTTTTGAAAGAATATTAAAGATTGTGCCTTTCAGAAGATAGGCAAATGTTTGTGAAACAAAAATTGCACTCTATATACTAGACTATGTAAAGTGCGTGAACGCAAAAACTCCACACCAGAGAACTCCTCCGATAGAGATAGGTAACATAAATTGAAAAAGACATGAACCAGTTTCCTTTTGCAAAGAGAAAGGCAGCTGGCAAAAGACTGTCCATTTTACCAGCTACATCCAATTGAAATGAATTGATTTTGGTTAAGATGGTCAATCGAAAACATCTCTCGAAATTTTTCTAAGAATTTGCCTCAATTGATCCTGAATGCTCACTCAACAAATCGAGTTGAAAAAACGAAACCCTTGTGAAATTATTTTTTTAAACTGCCGTTGATTTGTAAGAAAATAAATTATATTTGCCCCCACCTTCCATAGCAAACAATACCCAAGAACATGAATACACTCAACACAAATGTTCCTACAACGGCAAGCCGTCGTCTCCAACCAAGGAATCGATTTCTGAAAGCCTTTTAGGTCCAGTTCCAACTTTAGTGTGTATGATGTACTTCAATAAATTTGTTCCATATGAACTAAAGCCTTGTGGAACATCTCCCTGAAAAACTAACAATGTATACAAGACGCAAATTAGCTATGAATATCCTACTCACCACGTTACTTTCATCAATTGGAAGACCTTTGAGATATTCTTCGGAAGAACTTTCATAAGGAAAGCACGTTTGCACGGCTTTCAAAACAGAAGGCACATTCTCTTCCAAGAGATAGAGGCACGCGTTTGGACCAGCATCAAAAGTGTATGCAACCTTTGTAGAACCGGAACGCTCATTAAATTCGTGCACAAACTCTGCAATCCAATGTGATACATCATTCATGTACACACACGGTGGGTAGGTGTCCAATGCAATGGCATGAAATTGATTCGAGTCTTTCATAGTGATTTCCGCAAACTTGTCAAAGTCTCTCGCCTGAATTGCGGATGTAATGTCGACGATTCTCTGAGGAACACATTTCTCCGCTCGATGTTTTATCAAATCCGATGTGACCACAGAACGTTGCATTCCTTTAGTTGAACTTGTTTTCTTTTTATTGTCATTGACAACAAGTATAAGAACATGCATATTCGGCCAATGAGTTGCTGGTGCTACAGAAACTGCGATGGAATCTGATCCGTCTGATTTGTTGCCCATTATCCACCGGACAAAGCCTCCGTACAAGCTCCGGCATGCCGAACCACTCCCCTGTCTAGCTATGGATGTTAATTCTTTATCATCTACCCCATAAAGGCATGCTAGAGTGTATACTAAGCACGCATAGCCAGCTGCACTTGACGCCAATCCAGCAGCGGTAGGGAAATTGTTCCTAGAGCAAATGTGAAGCTTCCAGTCAACTGGGAACTTTGGTGAACTTTTCGATGCTGCCATTTTTTTCACTGAAATGGACTACAATCAAGGGGATTTACATAAACATATAGACATCATACACTCAGCAAGGCAACGCATAAGTCTAGCGTTCTCTTCAAACGGAACCTCTTCGCCGTTCAGCCACATTGTGTTTTTCTGAAAATCTTTGGAAGCAACTGTTGTTGTCTTTGCACACATCTGAAAGCAAAGAAACGAACGTTTAGTCTCTATTCAGTGATTCACATGGAGAATTTCAAAAGGTGCGCAAAGGTCAGGAGCATCCGATGCGAACTGTCTATATATAAAACGCAGAACTTACCTCATCCGTACTCAATGTCATGCTTAGAGAATCGTTTATGGGCAAAATAAGTTCTTCATCCCGCTTTCCCCCTGAAAAATGTAATTATATTTATTTTCACGAAATGTTTATGGTGAAAGTTAACATCGAGAAAGGGAGATTTCTCGAGGCTTAATACTCACAGTATTTGATTAAGGCAATATTTACAGGTGCAATGCAAGTTTCTTGAAACATTTTTGTATTAAACTGTTGTCTAGTTAAGGACACTTTAATTTAGTAAAATTAAATAAATATTACTCGTTTACCGATCAATTTTGAATGAACTACAAAACAAAAAGTGAAACGAATCCGTCGGATGGATGTTATTTGAATGTGTGCATTTTGACAACTAAGAATTGGTGTTGCCGTGTGAAAAAAAGACTGAAGTACTGTTTTCTGCTTTCGTAGAGGAGTACATTTTAGTATTTGCTTTTTCTTCAAAACGTTTCGGTTGATTGCGCATAATGGTTAAAACAAAAGGTGTGAACTGTAATATTCGACAATTCGCTGTGAAAGCTTTCTTTACAATTTCAACCAGATGTAAGCAGTTTATAGAAGACATTTGACGGTGAAAGTTGAGAGGACTTTTTGGATACATACGGCAATTATATCAAATCTAATTTTAAACAATTGTATCAAAGAATGCATACTCAGATATAACGGCTGCTGTCGATATGATAATGTGAATACGGTCAGAAATTGTGAAAATATGACTCGCAATATTTAAATGTAGATTAAGTTCAACTTCAACTTCAACTGTTGAATACGACTGGCTTAACGGCTGTGACTACTTCTGTACCTACGAGCCAATTTTTAATGCGTGCAATGATTAAGACTAAATGCGATAAATTGGTATGTTATCGAAACGAAAATTTATCTTTGCCTTAGATCCAAAAAGTTAATGTAAAGTGGTCCTAAAACATTGATATTTAGACTGATCCTCTGTGAATTCATTTTATTAGGTGTAGTTTCAGTGGCCGCCGTGGCGTAGTGGGTAGAGTGCGGGGCTCACACACCGAAAGGGGTAGGTTCGATTCCCAGCTCAACACCAATTTTTCGAATTTTTCACGGCACCACCTCTTTAGAGCTGCTGACAAACACTCAAAGAGTAATAACTGTCTAAGAAAGCTTCTGAAATTTCGCCGTTCGGAGTCAGCAAAACATTGTAGGTCCCTTCTACTCGTGAGAGAACAGTAGCGCGCGAAACACGAGCAGAGTTGATGAGCAAGCTAGGCCCTGGTTCCCCTTTGGACTGTAGCACCAACAATTATTATTATTAGGTGCGGTTTCAACAACAGTAATTGTAGGCACCTAGTGTTAGATTTCCTTAATTATCTTGTAAGCTTTGTCGAAAGGAGACTTGATAGCTCCACCATACTGGACGGCGTAACAGGCCCCAGAGAGCGAGGTCCAAAATTCTAACCTATAACAACTACCCGCGTTGTGCATCCTATTGGTCTCAAACGAATTGAAGCGGTTTGCAGTTTTTAACCGATTTCGAAGGGAAAATTTGCTTGTGAAAGACTTTTCGTAAAAATGCCAGAGGTATTTTTATTTTCACTTTGACAGTCATCTGCTGCCAACAGATTTTTCTTCGAAATATTTTACTCTCTCAGGAGCTAACTCTTCTGCAAAAAAAAGATCAGCAAATGAAACGTCTTTTGACAGTTTTTTTTTGGCGAATTTTGTAGGCATTCAAGAATGATAGATAGATGATAGATTCAAGATAGATATCATTCTTGGTAGGCATTCGTAGGAATTCAGAGCAATTGGAACAAACCTTGTTAATACATCTTGAGTGAGGTCAGCAGTTCGTAAAAATGCAAGGAGTTCAGTTCGGAACCTTCGGGACTCTCAGCGTCTAATGGCAGAAAACTAACTAATTTATTTATTTCTCATCCATCCGAAAAGGTCCAATTTCTTGCAGTCATCTTTCATTACTTTAAACTGCATACTTTGTCCTTTATGACTTTAAAGAATTATTTAATTTGTTACTCACTCTACGAATGATGTTCGCATAAAATTGGCTTGGAGGTTTGAATGCAATAAGCGTGAAGACAATTTTTATTATTTGATTTTAAAGTAGACAAAATACGCTTAGCAGTGGCCTATATCTCCAAGGTACCCTAGTCATTCTTTTTGATCCCAAGTTTTTTCACTTCGAATAAAAACATTAGATTTCAACGAAATATATTTTAAAAATATTCTTAATTTATAAGTCCAGGTCGGAAGTTGTACAAGTACATAAACATGCGAATAAAATTCCTAATTGGCTTTCAATGGGTTTTGCGAACATTCTCCGTTTTATACACCTTCTGCCTTTGTTTTGATCGAATTTAAAAATGCATGTCCTGCGTGTTAGAGGAAAACAGACTTGCCTGTTGAATCCTCCACACCGAATCTACCCAAATATTTACATGCCAGCTTTCAGTAAAATAAACAAATATCAGCTGTGCATTTCGTCACGCGCAGGAGCCATATTTGTTTTCATTTCACCGGCTGCTAACTGTCATTTGGCGGTTTGTTTATAAACAACCGTCTTCGTGTTTTTGTTTACATCCCTCACAATGCATCCCTTACATTTTGACATTTCACCGTTTTGGCGCACAATTTTTTTCCACCCCTATTTGACGTCAGAAGGGATGTAATTTAAGCCGTCAGAATTTAAGGGTGTCTCTGTCCAATTGTCATTGCGCTTCGTCTTGCTTATCGATTATCTGCGAAAGGATAAAAAATTTGCAGAACAAGTTTTATTTCACTTCTCTAGAAAAGAGGATTTTTTAAGAAATAATGCCAGAAAAATTGCAAACTATACGTTAAAGTACAAAATTAATACAATTTTGAAGTCAAGGTGCAAAAGAAAGTCGTGGGGAGTTGAAGAGAGACCAATTATTACGGAAAACAAAGGACTACAGTGAATTCAATTATTCTTTGTGCAATGGTGGGTCTGGTGCAACCATCTAAATATGGTGAATATTTTCATGAATTGTACACAAACTGCGAAGAAAGGTAAGAGAATGTAAAATATTTATCATATTTTAACGTTTCAACAGATTTTTGTGTGGTTTTTCTTCGACAAATTTGAGAGTAAAAAATTTAAGGGCAAGAACCTGGGAAGGATTATCGATTTTTTCCATTCCTTTTAACTGCAACTACGAAAGCAGGACATGAACTGTTTCTCTATGACGTAGGCATGTGAATCCATATTTGATGATTTTTCCTACCGTACAAGTATGCACAAATATACATACAAATGTGAATACTTGCACTGCTGTTGACTACTGCATGAGGGAGAAAAAGTTTATTTCTCAAGAAGTTTCTGGCAGTTGGGCCCGGCGAATAGGAGGATTGACCTTTTAGGAGACAAGAAACAGTTAGGGACATAAAACACGTTCACAACGCGCATATATTTTACGTCCTTGTCAATTTAAGTCATAGTGGGAATCAGGTTTGGGTTGCCACTATAAACAAATTTGCTTTGTCATAATTTCCGCCCTTGTGTTCACAATTCTATGTCTAGTCCGTTCAACTATCCTTGTATTTGTCATTATAGGAAAATTCAAGAAATAAAAACCGGATCCAAGAGAAACAACAACAAGGATAAGAAGGCTATTGAAAATGTAGTGGAGAACGACCAAAGTTACCCGGCCTATTCTGTGGCACACATCGAACTAAAACCGAACTCATCGAAATTTTCAGTGTACTCGGCCATAAGAGCAGCTGTCTTGGAAGCAGATGCAAAGTATGCACTCTTTCAAGACAAGCACGCCACAGTGAAGCGCAACAAGCTGACTTCCTCCTGCTGTTTGATTTGCGCAAATGCTTGTCTCTCCAACAATTTAGTCGAATGTTCTTGCCACAACAGCGACAAACGCACTCGAAGTGCCGACTCGGTTCATAGCGATGGCGACACTGAAACAGATGAGGCTACTGACAGAGAAGTCTCTATTGTTAGAGTTCCCCTCATCGTTGGTGCTGGGCTGCGAAGTCTTTTTGAGCTAATCGCCGATGCGAGGAACATTCAACCAAATCTCTGCTCAAAGGCTTTGAAAGCATTGTTTGACGTCATTCAAGGACAACAGCCAGAGAGCTTCAAGTACGAACCGGATGATTTGATAAATCCCCTGTACGATCTCCTGCTAGACTTGGCTACAATGTATACCGCCACGGGAAACACTCAGGTGGCCAGCGCCCCGGCATATGAGCTGAATTGGTCGAATATTGCATGCTCGTCATTGATCGGCTTGTGCATCGCCCGTGGGGATACTGGGAAAATTTTAAAAGCCATCGCTGCACTCTTGAGGTTACCCAAACAGATATCAGCGCAGGCTATCAAATTGCCGTTGGTATTGTTCTCCCTGCAACGCACCGTAATGAGTGCAGCATTGAATAAGCCCATCCGACCGGAATTTTACACCCATGGTGTACCACAGAACTCTTTAGTGGATGAGGTAAAAACACTTTAAGGGATCAAACCAATGATGTCTATGTTTAACTTTCAGTTCTCTTTGCGATCAACTCTTAACACAACATCGCCATTCGCATCCATTCAACCAGTGATGGCATCTGATGGAACGTATATTTATCTTTTGCATCGAAGCTGTCTTCTCAAGATTGGCACCGGATTCAATGGTTCGTTTAAAGGACACGTCTATGCGACAAATACCGAATTCGGGAGGGAGTCCTTGGGATGGTTGGGTTTCTGTGCAGTAAGTTACGGCTATGCCATTCGTATAAGGCTCATGTATAAATTTCCTCCCTGATGCAGGACAAGTTGTACTTCAAACGTTTCTCCAAGCGGTTGTCGGAGAACTTTTTGCTAATTAATACGGATACTCTTACCACAGTTTCTCCCTCAAACGTTAATCTTCCAATGATTCGAGAGGGACTCAACTATGTGCTGTTCTCCGACGAGGAATCGATCAATATGATCTGCACCAATCGTGATGTAAGTCATAAATCCCTTTCCGCGTATGTCGTCTTATATTCTTCTACTCTTTATACAGGATACCCTCGTTGTGAAACAAATTTTCAACAGCACTGGAATCCTCGCCTTCGATTTGCCACTTAAACTGGCAAGAAAGAAGTTCAGAACTCTCGGCTATGCAGCATTTGAGGACGAAGTTCTGAATCAGAATCAAATCCAAAAGGTAATCTCCTCAGAAAGTCCTCCTCATTTCCTAATCATTCCCATTTTAGATTCAATCGTCTTACAACATTTTCGAGCCCAAACTACCAACCGATATTGAAATTCAAGGGATTGCATGTGGCAAAGAATTCGGTTTGGTAAAGGCCTCGAATGGAAAAGTTTACTACTACGGAAAGTCGCCGTCCTTGGGACTGAAAGCTGTTGGGCGAACACCAACGATGAAAATAACGGAATTGATTATCTCTAAGGTCTCTAACATTGTGCAAGTTGCTGTTGGACACGACGGAATACATGCCCTTTTGGTAAATGATGATGGAACTGTTTACTTTGCCGGTAAGAGAAAAAAATCGTCATTTCACCTTCTTATGCGTTTCATTGACACTCTTAGGAACTGCTCGTCGCGGAGAAGACGGCGACTCGTCAAAGAACCGTCGCCAGCCAAAGGCTGTCAAACCTAAACGACTGACTCGTGTCGACGGTCATGTGGTTATCCAGGCAGCTTGCAATAACGGAACATCAGCATTTGTCACAAAAACCGGACGACTGATCATGTTTGGCAAAGACACAGCGCATTGTGATGCGCATGGTTATGTGACGGATTTCTCCGAGCAGCATATAACAAAGGTTGCCTTGGGAAAAGCCCACTGCGTCGTTCTGAACTCCAAGGGACAACTCTTCACATTCGGTCTCAACAACAAAGGCCAGTGTGGACGGTCTTTTAATTCAAAACCCAAAGAGTCCAATTATTCGCTAGACTCAACCGCAAGCAGTCATACAGACTCCGTTGACGGAAAGACGAACGAGCGACGACTTAAATACGACATGGCGAATTTGTGCGACTTTGATGACCACATGGTGGTGCAGGGACAGTGTAGAGTTTGTGTAGTTTGCAAAGAATGTACGGGTTACAACATTTCCTGCGTTTCATCGTTGAATGTGCCAGTGGAAGAGAGATTACCTGGAGCGTAAGTTATCCGTTCTCATGAGCTGAAACATTTTGTATGTGATTGCTTTTCAGAATATGTCCTTGTGGTCACGGAGATGCTGGGTGCTCGAAGTGTGGACTGTGCTCATCTTGCATTACCATTCAGGAAGCTGAACACAATGGTGCGAAACGCAGATAACTTTTTAGTTCCCCTCTTACGATTTCCTTCCTCTGCACAGATCCCAAACATCTGAGTGATCTAACACGTCAACGCTCAAAGAGCATTCTTCTTCGTCGGAAGGACAAACAACCTCGTGAGGAAAGTAACCTAACATTGGACACCGAAAAGGATCCTCCAAGGGTGGCACCACTCGCTCCTCAACACCTAGCTTTGCCATCGAACAGTCCTGTTGTGCAGATTGCCTGTGGATTGCATCACACCGTGGTGCTAACGTTGTCCGGAGAAGTTTACACATTTGGAAGTAATCAGTACGGGCAACTGGGCACTGGTGACCTGCAAGGCGTTAGTGGCCCGGTGCAGGTGAAAGTCCAGGGAGCTATCAGTCAAATCGCAGCTGGAAGCAACCACACCGTCCTTCTGACTCAAAAGGGGATTGTGTACACTTTTGGAAACTATCAGGTAAGTTGGTGCAACTGAATTAAACTCATTTCCTCATTTCGAATGTTTGCAGAAAGGGCAATTGGGACGTTTGCCAAATGACTTCAACAACAAGGCGACCGCACACGAGGAAGGACTAAAGCATGCGGATTCCAGCAAAGAAGGTTGTCCGGCGTCATCGATTATTTCACAGAGACAGAAATTCTTGTGGAATTGCACACCAGGAGCTGTCTTGTAAGATTAAGACTTCAGTTTGTATAAAATGGGTAAAAAAATGTATATTTTAGTGGCCTTGGACCGAGCTTTGGGAAGAAAGCTACCTGGATCGGAGCCAGTGGAGATCAGACATTCATTAAAATCGATGAATCCTTGATCACAACTCACAATCTTCCGAAGATAAGTGTCGTTGCGGACAAGAAAACGATCTGTAAGTGGGAGATTTTTCGATTGCTCGAATTCTTCATTATTTCTCCACTCTTTCAGTGTTAATTCCTACAATTCCACTCACATTTCATGTCCTCACAATCAACCGCCGAGATGGCAGCTGTACAGCTCATTACAACAATCAGGTTAACTTCGTACAGATCATCCAGAGCAACCGGAATTCTGAACTTCCGGAAATAAATCAGAACATCGATCAGATGTCGCGCAGCATGCACGAGTCCAGGAATCAAATATTCGAAGTGCATGAGAATCAAATGATAATGGGTGCTGGAGATCAGAGGAAACGCCGTCGCCAAGAACCAAAGAGCCCCAACGAAAAACCGATGCCTCAAATTGCATTTGCCTTGGATCCACTATTCAATGTCCTGTGGGTATTCGATGGAGGCATCAGCAAGTCTATTCTCTGCTACAATGTGCTAGCCAGTGAAATTCCGAAGAACGGGACAGTAAATACACAAAATTTCAGTCGATGAACGTAACTCCTGACATTCACATTCATTCCAGAATTCTTCGAACTACAGAGCCCTTCTGTCTCCGGAATTGTCCCTGCCGACCACAAAGCCGGATTCTCAGGTTTCTAGACTTCAGGCCTCGCTGAATCTCTTGGCTTGCTTAGATGTCCTTACGTCTGCCCAGGATTTAATGTAAGTGAAGCTTTCAAATGGGAACTGCTTTGTAGTTATGCTTTTTTTCAGTCCCAGTTGCTTCGAAGACATTACCCCTGCCCAGCAAAATCAATCGAAGGACAATCAGTCGAATGATTACCAAATTCTAAATCGTTTCGATAACTTTGGCGGCGGATGGGGCTACTCTGGGCACAGCGTGGAGGCAATACGTTTTTCCTGCGATACAGATGTTCTCATATGTGAGTTCCTTCTCTTATAATTCGTCATTCATCATAGCTTATGTTTACCGTCTTGCAGGTGGTTTTGGAATGTTCGGCGGACGCGGAGAGTACTCGTGCAAATTGAAACTCTTCGATCTCGGCATTGATGGAGGTGGATATGAAAAAGATGGCGTTCTGATATCGGAAACCAAAGAAATTCCATTCGAATGTCCGGCGAGAAGTAAATACCACATCATGCTTCCCAAGCCGGTGACTGCGTCCTCTGGACGATGGTACTTGATTTGGGCCCGCATAGCTGGCCCCTCTTCAGACTGCGGCTCAGCGGGCCAGGCCACGGTGACCACAGAAGATCAGATCGTGTTCTCTTTCAAAAACTCCAAGAAAGCCAACAACGGAACCGATGTGAACTCTGGGCAAATTCCATCAATATTGTATCGCTTAATCACGACCGAGTCAAAACAGCCTACACCTCAACCGGAAGTCGATCCTGTTCAAAGAATTTCAAAGTCATTCGCCAATACTGTGACCAAGGAGTGCTTTGACAGCCTCGTGGCTCTTCTTAAGTGGGCTTGGGAGTCATTTAAAAGGAACATTCGCGAGCAGAAGGATAAAACTCGACCACTGCAGGTGAAGCAGTCCCTGGAGTACTTGATTTATGTGAATAAGTCGTGCCTACGATTGCTGAGAAAATACACAAATGAGATATATCCTCAGAAGGCTGCAAGGGTCTCCTCCGGAAAGAAGCTAATGGAGGGCGCTAGTGGTAAGATGTGCATGAGTGATATTACTGGCTGTTTGTATGAAGGAATGTTTCTCTTCGGACTAGGTACCAAGTCTGTAAAAACAGCCGTCAGTTCATCAAAGCATTTCCTTGGGGGCAGTGAGTTGTCCACTCCAACTTCACGCAAGGCAAACATGGAAAACGTTCAGCTCGCGGAATGCATTGGCAACGTGAGGGCGTTGCTTATTGAAATTCTCAACGATGACATTTTTAGGGACATCAGCACGGAGAGTGGTAAGCTTCACTTGCTTTCGAATCCTCTTATGTTTTTATTTTCCTGGTAAAGAGGAAAAACATTTGCCTAGTGCCGTGTTATTACATCCAAACAACATTTAATTGTTTACTCATATTTTGTTTTAATTGTATCGACGCCGTTTGCTTGCCCCCTACGATGTCGCATCTTCTGTGATCCCTTTCCTCCCCCAAGTAACGTTGTTGATAAACAAATACTTACTCCTGCTGCAGCACTTAACTGACCACATCAACATGAAATATTTTTCCAGCAAATCCATTTCTTCCAGGCTATCGTATGGTTCTAGAAATCCTGGAAGAATGTCATACCAGCTTTGTGGCTTGCTTTGATGCCTTCTATCCCACATCATCCCTAAAGTGGAATTGCTTGTGCGATCTCCTCTGTCAAATGGACATGGTATGCACATCGATTGAGTTTGACATGGACTTCCTAAGCTTTTATTCACTTTCAGGGCAATTTGCATTCACGACTGTTGAGCGCTATTATCGCCGGTTTGTGTAGTCCTTCAATCAAGCTGCGTACAACTTTCTCACTTCTTACATCTGGCAACGAGCGACAGTCCATCATAAGTCCAAGTGATAATTTCGGTTTGCCGATGTTGTCTAGCTCTGAGAACCATCAGTATCCGGTTTTGGTGGAGCAGATGATCTACCGTACACAGCAGGAGAAGTCAGAATTCATCAGCAACTCGTGGTCTTTCAAGGATGTTCTTGTTAGGCTCCTCGACATTATATCAAGTCCGGTGAAGGCAAAGATCGAGAACATTTACAACCACAGCGTTAACGTAAACGATTACTCATTCAGCAAGGACATCAATCAAGGACTCATCAATAACTGCTGTCATCTGCTAGCGAGGGTCCTCGCCGAGATCGTCTATCAGACATCTTTGACCGATGTAAGTATGAGCATGCGTGAAGTTTTGGCAATTCGTTCGTCATTAATACGCTTTTAGTTTGAAAAGACATTCCTACCACCAAGGAGCCTCCAATCGACTGGGAATCGCTTTACTCGATGTGATATGAGCCGTACTTGGAACACTGGCAACTTCGGACCCGACGCCATTGCATTCACTGTCGATCGTCCGGGAATAGCCATTGCTGGCGCCATGATGTTCTCCGGGACAGGAAACTATGACTATCAGCTGGAACTTCTTTACGACAACACTGTGGACCTTCAGTCAACAGGCCACAAGTGGGAAACTCTGGAGTCAGTGTCGGGATCCTTCGATCAAGATGCTGTTCACAATGAAATGGCGGAGATCAAATTTGAGCGTCCTGTGCACATTAAAGAAAATACGCGATACGCGCTTCGATTGTGTTCTCAGGGATCGCGAACATGTTCAGGAGACTTGGGAATGACATCCGTCCGGGGGCCATGCGGAACTACTTTTACATTTTACACTTGTGACTTAAGTTTCAACGGCACCTCACCGCTCAGAGGACAGCTACCCTGCATCCTTTACTACAGCAACCCAGTGAAGAGCGATGGCCAGGCAGTGACCTATGCAAACAAAGTGACCGCGCGAGATACCGCTTTGCAAGTCGCAACCGACATCACAAAGAAGTGTACGGAGCTTTTGATATTGGCTAGGAATGCTTTGGCCGCATCTCTGTCGCCCAGTGACAACTCATCAAACCATACTCAAACGATCGATTCGGAGCACAACATCACGCCGATTGAGGAACACATGGACATTAATTGGGCGAACAACTCGAGGACTTCCGGACTTCCTTCAGATCAAAATCTAACCACCGCCAGGGACATCACCAAGCGGATTGAATCGTTCTCGAAGGGACTAATGGAGACGTTCAAATTCGATAAACGCTCCACAAATCCATTTGATATAGAGATCGAAATTGGTGCTACAGAGATTCATCCAAAAGACCTCATCGAAGAAAGTGGTCCTCTGCAGGAGTTGAATTATAGAAATGGACAAGCTGACACTAAGCTAAATGGGAACGATCGCACCGACAACGATCTGGACATGGATAAGCGCAGTGACTCCGATGATGGTGTGCTAGGAAGTCAGATGACCGTGGTGCAGTTGCTGGAGGTTTTCAACACATCCTCGGCCAATGTGTTTCACACTTTGTTGCCTCTGATATACGCGCAAATCGGAACTTTGGCTTGTTCAGATCCGAAGGTAAATTCTTAACAAAAAAAGTTCTTGATTTTTGTTCAGCTTATTTTTTTTTTCATAGAGTTCAGTACAGATTCTCGGCTTGATAAAGGAGATCCTGCCGCATGTGGCAGCCCTGAATCAACTCTATGCCAGCAAGGATTACACGTCCCTTAAGCCGAAGGATAAAAAAGTGGACTTCTCTGCTTCGGACATAAATAGAAGAAGAATGGAAGACATCGACAGGAGTGTGGACACTTGTACAACCAGCAATCACTACTGCATAGCAGAGAGTGAGCATCCGTATAAAAGTGGATCAATCACTTGTCAGAGGTACGACTCATATAAATATGGTTTCAATTACTCAAATACGCTGTTTGTTTTAGAGTTGAGTTTCCACCCTGTGTTCAGTGGTTCACGCTGGAGTTCGACGCACAATGTGGAACTGCACAGCTGGAGGACTATTTACTGATTTCTATACCAACCAAACCGTCCATAATAGAGGCCTGTCCTGTTGACAACGACTACTTGGACATTTTGGACAATAACATGTGCATGCAAAGGTCGAGTTGCAAAAATGCCACTGTGACCCATTACGCTCGAGGTCAGAATGGTGGCGCCGGAAGTTCCAGCGACACCGAATGGGTGGTCATAAAGAAATTCAATACGTAAGCCTTGAGATAGTCGTGCGTGTGAATGGGCTTTTTAGTTTCTTGTTCTCTTCACAGATCTGGAAATTGGGCTCAGAACGTAATCGTCCTTCCCGGCAATCGAGTGGAATTTTCTTTGGAAACCGCATCGCTCTACGCTCAGGATCCGCACAGTAATCGATATGGATTTAAGTGTCTCGTTGTGGGTTACGACAACCCAACTACTGTAAGTCGAGATAAAGTCTTCGCCAATTTGATTTTGAAATTTGAACATTCCTCACAGATGAATGCTAAGAACTCGTGTCTCATTCGACTGGAACATGAGCTGGCTTACTTGGGAGGAATGTGCAGTGCGAATCTCATGAAGAAGGATCTGAATTTACCGGGTATTTATTTATTTTTTGTTTGTTAGCACGTTTATGTTCTATAGGAGGTGTTTGACGTCTTAACTTGGTTGCGAATTCGAGGTGGTTAAGGGGCATTGAAGTTAAGGAAGTGTGTGTTGTTTTCTATTTTTTGGTCTTTCGTTCTCATTGTACATTTAAAAGAGAAGCTTGCTCGACGCGTGCAGTCCCAGGCTCAGACGGAAGTGATGATGTCAGTTCCTGTGCAATGTTTTATACGCTCAGGAAAAAATCGAGATTTCCCTTTCTACCTGTGCCAGCCAGAAAGATTATGCTTGAAACAGTGCTGTTATGACGGCAGCTTTCGTGTGGAAGGCTTTTCCAGGGAAGCGAAGAAGCAATAGCAGTCGTTTTTGTAAACTTTAATTTGTTCAACGGTTTGTTGAAAGAGAACAAACATAGTTGATAGTTGATTATCTCCATTAACAGCTCATTTCCTTGAGAATTTTATTTTCATTTAAAGTACTCATTAAATATTCGAACATAAATATATATTTAAACTTAAAAATAAACATTTGTATAAATAGCTTCTCAGTGTGTACTTTTGGCTGATACAAATCATATATTTGATGATGTCTCCTCCCACAGATGACAAGGAAGTTGAGGATTTGTCAACAATCGAGGAGACTCTCACCAACCATCATGCGCTGCTTTCGAAGGGATTCGCTCTATCCGAATCGATTCTAACCGTTAATCAAGCCTTGGAATCGTATTTACCAATCGGGTGAGTTTTGTATAAATCCTACTTGTGTAAATGTAAGAGGCAGCAAGCACATTGTGCACTTACAAATCAGTCTTGAGAAGTCCGGCGTTTTCGATTTGGTATATGATTTGTGTTTCCTTGTATGTTCGTGATTCGGGCAGCACCACGTTCAGTTTTCGTTTTTTCCGCTTGTTGATGATGCGGGTAACAATTATGGCGACGATCACTGCTACGATGACAAGTGCAACTAGGGCTCCCACAATGATGTACACCAGGTAGGACTTCTCCTTGCAGTCCACATCCGCAATTTGACTTAATACTAGACTTTGGTTGTTACTCTTTGTTTGGAAATATATGCTATCGGCGTAGTTTCTGTAAAACGGGGCTTTCGCTTGTTTGTTCTCCAACTCCTTGCACGGAAAATTGTTTAGATATTGGAGGCGAATTATTTGTAATTGAATCTTATCGTTAAACACCAGCGGCTGAGGATCGTTTGTGAACTGTATGCTGTTGTTTATGAATTGTAGCTCAACACGGTCAGCAAAGACAACTTCTTTAGAGACTTCAATAGCTAGACGAGGGTAAGAGGAACAAAAGTTATATTTGAAAAGTTTGGTGTCACGTGTGGAAACAAACCTCTAAAAGCGATTGGACTTGTTATTCCAAAGTGGTTGTTTTTGATTTGAGCCTTGTCGCGAATTTCTGCAGTGATCCATTCGCTCTCGGTCCGCTCGAATTGATTGTCTATCACAGTAAGCTTTTTGACTCCTGCAAAAGAGAGTGTTTCATGAAAGTCCTCTAGAGAAGTTTTGTGCTTACCTTTAAAAGAAAATGCCCGTGTGTGGACTTTTCTGAATGTGACATTCTGTACTCTCAACGTCGACTGAATCTCAAGTTCGTAGAATGCTCTTGATGGCAGCTCCTGCTGAAACTGACTATTCACGATCTCAAAGTGATCGATAGCAAATTTTTTCAGAGCCTACATAAAGAAAGGACACATAAACGTTTCTCTCTTCCGCTTCCCACAGCCACTTACCTGTGGATCAATATTTGCAATTCGAACACCATCCATCTTAAAGAAAATCGAATGATCTTTCAGTGTCGTGAAGGCAAACGGTCGTATTTTGTGGATCATGCAGTCAATGAATATGATTTCTCCAATGTTTCCATTGATTGCGTGTGATTCAATTACTTCAACAGTGACCTTCCAAGCAGAGCAGAAATTAAAAACGTTTCTCTTTATTCCCAGTCATGTGTGATATTGTACACAATTTGCGGCGCATTTGCCGCAAAGAGGAAGTTGCGTTGGTACTTACTTCTTTGAATTCCACATTGAGTGGAGTGTTGCTTAAGTGAATTGAAAACGACAGGGAATTTGATGCTAGAACGAGATTGCCAATTTTCTTAAATATAACTGTTCGAAGGCCGGCGGTATTTTCTAAAGCATTCGCACGGACGGTCATGTGTTGGCAGTTTGATATTTCAATTTGATAAACATCGCCATAAAGCACTGGAAGTGTCATGTACTGAAAAGGAAAACAAAAAATGAATGAATTATGTTGCGAGTAATTGAGGTTGGTATTTGGAGAGTGAGGATGGAAAACTTTGTCATAGATGGCTTGTGGTAGACTTCTAGTAAAGCATGCTTGATGGAACTGGAGCAAGATATAAAAAATGACGCATCACTTTTCGGAAAAACACATCATTACACAATTAAGAAAAAAATAAAATCCTAAAAAGCTGAAAGGCTAAATCCTTAAAAGGGAACACTTGCGAAAATGATAAAGTCTGAAAGTTTTACAACGCTTGAAGAAGAAAGAAGAAGATAAGTGTACATAAGTGAGGAATTTTCTCGAATTGGGTAAATTTTCCTTATACGAGTATGATGAGCTTAAACATCTGTTCGATCGATAAATTGGAATCCCAAAAGAACAACATTTAAAATGTGCGTGAAATTGAAATTCTTGTAACAATATATGAATTTGACTTTTAACTTTATCGTTGAACGAACATGATAGACATGGCATCCCTGAGTATGAAAGGAAGTGAAGGAAGGAACATTTGGGTACAGAAACTACATCTTAGGGGGCTTCAAATTACGGATTGTACCCCTAGGTAGCCAACGCAAGAGTCATGCTTCAATGATCTGAGAAAAATTGAACTAGAGAGTGTTAAAAAAATTTATCAAGTGTGTGTTACTTTTTATAACTTCGACTTTAATTCAAAGTTTGTTCCTTACCGCAAAAAATATACATTTTTCAATCTTGTCAACATTGAGAGTGATACTCTTTTATGAAACGAAATGCTTTTCCGTATTTTTTTTTAATGATGCTTTGAATGTAATGATGTTTTGAAAGTTTTCTGTCTTAACTCCCACCGGTTTTCTGTTTTTTTTTTCGCTAATAAACATGTAAATACCCAAGGGGGGTCCTTTGTGGACTGTAGTGCCTTCCAATTTTTTCTTTACATGTTTCTTGTAAAACAAATTTAGCAAATTACAATTTTGAATAAACAACAAAATTTGCCTTTACCAAACAGCGTTGACTAGAACTTGTAACACGTTATGCCTGCAAAAGATGAACTGGCTCGTGGTTCGTAATACTCCACCTGAAGCAGTCTTTAGGGTTTTCTATCCATTTTTACACACTGTAATTGATCCCGATAAGTGTGGTCTCAAGGTAAAAAAAACGAGGAAAGAGACGGAAGCACGCATTGCAATGTTTGTCAAATAAAACAAAGCACAGCGGAGTGAGTTTAGGCACTGTTCTGTTTTAAAACATTGAAAAACAAATTTTGCAAATAGATAGCCTGACATTTGCAGTTCGATTTTAAAAATGAACAGTTGAAAATGGCGAAATGTCACTGTGTCGTATTGGGTAGAGTGCGACACTCGCAAGACGATGGTCCAGGTTCGATTCTCGGCTGAACACCTCGCATATTTTACGGCACCCCGCTCTTTCGAGCTGCTAACGCCGCGCAAGTTAAATGGAAAAGCTTCTCAAACTCAAACTGTAGGCCCCTTCCGCTCGGGAGAGAGGAGTACCGCGCACAGCATGACTAGTTGAGGAGGAAGCTAGGGCCTAATTCTGGTGGACTGTCGCACCATCCAATTTATATACTCGAATATAGTTGAAAATGCATATGCGCGATGTGAAATATGTGTAAGGAACGATTTGGTGGTTGATTTAAGTTTATTCCCACACCTCTGCAAACTCCTTGCGTATTATGGTGTATTGGCAACAGCAAACGTTTTTGAATAAATTGGAAAAAGAAGATGTGGAAACTCTGAAAATGTATCGAAAATTTAAATCAAAGTTTATTTTTTGCGTAGACACACTACTATTTATTTCGTATCACTATTTTCTACTTTTCCTCGTTTAATACTGATCGTTATGCCCGTCACATCTCCATCAGACATCGAGTAGACAATTGTTTTTCGAAGTAAAAATATTTGAATTGCATCGTTCAAGTTGCATATGAATATATTTTTTTTCGATATTTGAATTTTTTCCGTCTATAAGCGACAGTTGTATTGACTTTACCTGGAAGCATCTTGACTCAAATAACTCATTTCTGGGTAATCCACACTGGGGAAAACGAAAGCCCCGGCATTTATGTGTAAACACACGTTTGGGTGTTGTAGCGAGCACAAATGATGGTGTCTGCTATCATATACACGTTGCTCTCTCCTACGTTATTGATAATCAAAAACTCAGGTTCATAATCGTAAATACTCTTATAAAGTGTCCTGCGGAAGTAACATCTCAAACCATTCAAGTCTTGCAAAGAATTCGTCTCGAAAAGACAATTAAAGTATAACCCAACTCAAAGTGATCCGCATTTCCTGCAGAAATCAGCGTAGAAAGTGAATTAAGAACACTCTCCGCTTGAGTGCATTACAGCTTCATCCCAATTAGTTTGCACTTTTGCCAATTAACCGGGCAGCCACTTGCCAGTTGTCCGAAATAACCAACTTGATCCAACTCAGTGTGTATCAAATTCAGAATACCCCCCGACCACATCTGGGAGACGGCTCTGTTCGTCCGGCGAAAACACACTAAAAAGGGAGACGAAAAACTGTCAACAAGGGCGCGTCTAAATTTTGAAATTTATTTGTCTTCTCAACGCATGATAGCAGCAGGGGCCTTACTCAAGCCAGTTTCTCGAAAGTGAACACGAAACCGGGGAGACAATATTGAACGAAGATTTTACAAGACTTTCTTCTCCTGAATACCAAGTTTGTGGTCGACTCCGAGCATACAAACGCCGCAGAAAGTCATTAGGCAAATATTTAGCAGTCACTACCTAACCTAAACAATAAGAAAACTTCGTGGGGAGGGTGAGCGGAGTGAAAAACTTACCTCATTCACATTTCGACAGTCGCAGGAGAACTTATAGTCGTGAGCAATGCATGTGACGTTGCTGTAGGCGCTATCTCCAGGCGTCATCCGCTGTTGCTGGTGTTGCTGACCTATGCAGGGGCTGAATATGTCGCAGAGATACAGTAGAATACTGAAAAATGAAACTTTTTCTTTGAACCTTGTGAGTCTCATATTTCCACTTTAGTTTTTGTTTTTTGATCGGTTTTCTGATGGTGTCGCTGTTGGTGCTTTGTTTTTTCTTCTTCTTCCTCTTTGTTGGTTTATTGTTCCAGTCGATCATTTAGATTGGCCACTCCGCCACAGACTTGATCGTGCTGCACATTTGAGTCTCTGGTTCGTTCCTTTGTTTTGGTAAAAATGTGATACTTTAGACTTTAAAGTCGATGTGTGATAAAAGTTTTTCCAGCACTGGTTTCCGCCTCAAATTAATTGCAACTGACGGTGTTATTTTCAGCATGATTAATGCGGCCGTCGTCTCTTCGCTGACAATGTGTGTGAGGAGGGGGGATATCTTATCTTATCGCAGGTATTAGCAATAGGTGATATCTCATGGCCTCTGTATGAGCGTGTGCCAGCGGAATGGGATGTGGTTGTATTAATGTTCTCAAAAAATTCTCAAGAATTTAAACTCTGACACTGTGGGGTTGGCCAGGGTGTGTGGTTCTGCAATGGGAAAATTGTTTGGTTGGTTAAATAATACTTTTTCTAGAAAACTCTTCTCAAGGGGGTGAGTGGTAGCGGAAGGTGCAAATAATTTTGCATTCATTTAACCGGATTGAGTTTTTGTTTAAATTATCGCAGCCTGTTGCCGACAAGTGTGTAGCCTAAAATTAGTATTCAAATAAACTTCAGTCATAGCTGAATGAATAATTAAGTACACGATATGCATATGCCTGTACAGATCTAGATCGTTAAATGCTGTGAAGGTCAACACTTTGTAGCCTTTTGTGTGGTTTTATTGCCGAGAAAATGTAGGAGTGGGTCTGTTAACTGGACTGTAAACTTGATATACCGATTAACTGACGAAGTTCATGGCTATTATTGCATTCCTCTTCTGCTGCTGAATGGGCAATTGTCGGAGGAAAAAAGTAGGAATTAAAATAACGATACCCCAGAAACGATTTCGGAAAGAACTGAGCTTAGGCAGCAAGTTGTTTTATGACAAGAGGCATCAACCCTTTTGTTGCTTACCGCAGTCGAAATTTGTTAACTCAGACATAAATTAATGCACTTTGCGGACAGTCTGTGTGAAAGGCAGTGTCAGGCATATGGACAGAGGTAGCGGCATGAGTTTTGTTTAAATAAAATCAGCTCTGGGTCTAGATTTCATAAACTATCTCCTTGCTTATTAGACACGAAGAAAATATAAGTGAAAGAGGCTCCATTTCTCTGAGTCTATAGTCTCCTTCACATTATCCAAATTAATAAAAATATATGAAAGTTGCTTCTGAAATTGGGGAATCTGTGGTTTAACAAGACACTCAGTACACATTTTTGAATCAGAAACATGCCAAACAAGTTAACTTTGCATATGTAAGTGAACAAGACCCAAAAGAAATGAGTGGAGGGGGAACGCAGATCTTCCAGACAACAACCATGAACTACAAAGAAGAGTGCCACTCAGGACACATTTCTATACACTCAGACTTCCCAAAGTCATAAACAATTGAAAATTCAAACAGTGAAACGATATTTCTAGTTTCTTGTGAAATGGAAAAAAAATCAAAGGCGAATAATTTTCATGAAAGTCCAAAAACGGTTAAAAAAGTTTACAATAGAGTGTGGGAACGCAAATTGTCTCCGGGAAACCGATTTTTACCATTTTGAGCAGGTGTCAAGCCGCAGACCTTTATACCTAACATAAAAGTAATTCGCACAGCAGAAGCTGAAGAGGCGAGCACCACCAAAACCGAATATCTCCAAAATTCTTGCAAATGAACTGTTCGTATGCTTCATAAAGACATAATGTGTGAAAGGCGATGTAAGGCATTTGAACCTATGTAAGTAGCAGCTTCATAAGAACGCATACGATCAGTTCAAAACAAACAGCAGCCTTTTACCATAAAGTTCAAACAAATTGCGTTTTAGCGCAATGTCAAAATAAATTCACAGATCCATAGGGAAAAGTGACATCATTCCTTTCAAATTTTAATGCACTTGGTGGAGATAAAATTTGTCGATTCGCAACGAAACGGCTGACAGGCAATCCCACCGGTGTCGCCCCTTGCGACACGTGTTGCGATTGTTTACACATGATCACAAGGTTGCGGGTAAAAATAGTCCGGATTGCCTAATAGACCAACTCAATCCATCAACCATAAGTTGGCGCAAGCAATTAGTAAGAAAAACAAGTCAAATACCATTTCATTCTCGGGACTAGGAAAATACACAAAATCACATTTAGATGAACTAAATTATGGTCACCTGGGAAGCACTGAGCATGGGAATGGGTACTTAGTAAAGCGCATACTCGATCGGCATTGAAAAAAAATTAACACTAACTAAACGAATACTCCAAAACCGAATGCCATTCGGCGGGGACAAACACACGATTTGAATGTTTACACTAGCAAGTGGCAATGCTTAGTGCGCGGCAGCAGCTTCGACGAGTGTTAGCGGCTACCGCACACACAATTACACTGCACTCGACCTTAGAAGCCCGCTCGTCGACAAAGGCATATTTTTCTCTTCAATTTACATACAATCCACACCATCTCAAAATTGATTTAAAGAAATGAACACACACACCACGTGCATCAATGGAACGCAACGCCGCACTGGAAGCCACTAAACACGTTATGCACTCAGCGCACCACTCACCGAACCGCACCGAAATGTAAACAAAGCATAACTCAAACGTTATATTCCCAAGAAGTTAGAATTGCAATGGCGATAGCGTTTCTTTAAGTTTTTGAGGTATCGTTGTGAATTTTTGAAAAATCTTCCGTCCACACCGCATCTCGTTTGCGAATAAAATTCTTCGGCGAGCTTGTTTCGCTTGTTTGCGTCCCCCACTATACGCAGATTTGCATAATGAATCTAAGTTTACGTAATCCGGCCGAGTGATCTTCTCAGCTTCGGTTTGAACTTCTCCGCCACCACACTCACGTACTGCGCCGATCAATCCCAATCACACGACCCGTACAGCCGGCACAAAACTGCCCAGAGTCTGTTCTCAAGTGTTTCGCGTGAATCTCGAGAGTATCGCTCTTTTATTATTTTTGCCAGCTAATGCAAAATTGTTTTCCTTGCCGACGACAACCAGCGCGAAACAGACACATAAGACGTAGGTGTGGGATACCCCATGCAAAGGTCAAATCTGTTTCGAGTTCTGTGGAACGAAAAGGTCTGCACTCCAAGGACGGCAATTAGCTGCCCTTGTGCACTTATCAAAACTCGACTGGGAGTACTATCAAACAAATTAGACTGTACCGTGCGTTGTCGTAGATCTTCCCGATTGTCTTACTGTCGTTCACGAATCAAAATCTCTGCGCAACACCTTAAAACTTCGACTTGGTAGCTGCAGTGGTTGCTGTGTACTAAAAGTCATGTGTGCTCTCTATCGGTCGCCTCTCGGGCTCCATCCACAGTTCTGGGGCAGTAGTGGGGCAGCAATGCTCAGCACAAACAGATTTACACCAACAGTGCCCCGCAGCGTCTGCGGCGAGGCGTGCGTTTGTTGGTGTGTGTCGAACACAAGTGTTGCTATGCTTGCTTGTGTCATAATGATGTGTGTTGCTATAGCCGATGGGGTGGTGGTGTGGTGGAGCTGGGCTGTTGGCAAGCGGCGGGAGACGCATGGAAGTATATCAAAGAAAACGACCATAGACTGGCTATGTGTGTGGCGCTTTGTTTAGATCTGGTGTTGATATTTCAATTTCTTCGTTATTCCTTCGTGTGGTCTTGGAGGAGTGTCAGTGTCTTTTGGTCAATTTTGGTCAATTAGATGGAGAATTTTTCGTCAGTTAGGTGAACGCACCGTGCCGAATGACAATCAATGATGAATTCTGTGGAATGCGAAAGTGTCCGGCAACAATTGAACAAAGTCGCTCGCGCGTTCGAAAGCCGGAGAGACAGATTTTATTGGTTTACATAAGCTTTGTACGTGTTGGCTATGCGAAAGTTGTAAAGCCGAGTTACGACTAGATTGGAATCTTGTTAAGATTCGTACACCGAAACAACATTAAGTCAATGCACAGATGGGTGTTTCTCGATAATGTACCCAACGATTCTGAGATATGAGCTGATCATTCTTAATGAACGCCTGATAAAAGAGGGCTCAGTCGAATAAATAAATATTTAAATTTGTGATGCCGACATCCATCTGCGTTACCGTTGGTAAGCTTTAGTTTTACTTCAATGCAAAACTGTCCCTTTGAACCATCAGAGCTGCAGTTGATCCGTGAATGTCCTACTCGCTGGAAGATTATGATAAGTCCACGCAAGGCATGTCGACGGAAGATTGAATAACCCGCCAGTACAAGTTCAATTACTAATGGGGGTTCATGAAACAGCTTTGCAAACTGATTTGATCAGATGTATTTTTTTAAAGGTTGGGTCATTTGCTCAAAAGACCCAGGTTCTAGCCATGGGTTAAATACGTTCATAGGCCAACATAATTTTTTTGTTCATGTAGAAGGTTTTTGTTTTTTCGTATTTTCCTTCTCAATGTTTGTCCATTTTCTTCATACTCATCTCATCATCAAACTAAATAATGTTTCAGAAGAAAGATGTAATATATAAAATCTCTGTAAAATGCCTGGTACTATGTTGTAGTATGTTATACTTTTGAGCGAAACAAAATTATCTGTCTATCTATAGGCCAACATAAATATAAAAAAAAACTTCTATAAGAAAATAGCTGTCTTCCTGTTCTTAAGATTGGAAACAGTGCACTGGAGGGCTCGGCTGATCCGAAAAAAGGAAGAATATTGAAAGAGGAAGTGCTCTGCAGTGTCTTCACCTTCTTTTCAGGCGTCGCAGAGGGTTTCCAAGTACACATAGGTGCTTGGGGAATGTGATGTGTCCCTTTAGTACAACAATAAGCCGTCTACAATATTCCTTTCTAGAAATAGCAGAAATTCTGCAGATTTCTTACCAACGTTTGGGAGAATGAGCATGGCCAGCCTAAATTCTGGCGAGTAATGCCATCTCTGGTTGTGCTGTCAAGAAACCCAACTATAAATGGAGGCCTTAACTAAAGACGCGGGCAGTCCCAAGTAGCGTTCGAGTAATATGAAAGCCTATTTTGAACCGCCGTGGCGTAGTGGGCCGCCGTGGCGTAGTGGGTAGAGTGCGACGCTCACACGCAGAGGGGCCTAGGTTCGATTCCCAGCTCAACACCAATTTTTCGAATATTTCACGGCACCACCTCTTTCGAGCTGCTGACAACACTCAAAGAGGAATAACTGTCTAAGAAAGCTTCTCAAATTTCGCCGTTCGGAGTCGGCAAAAAAACTGTAGGTCCCTTTTACTCGTGAGAGGACAATAGCGCGCACAACACGAGTAGTTGATGAGCAAGCTAGGCCCTGGTCCTCCTCTGGACTTTAGCACCAACAATTATTATAATTATTATTTTGAACCATGTCTAGCAAGCTCATCTGCAATTTCGTTTCCTGTGGTGTTCTGGGACCTAGACAAGTCTTAACGAATTTAGTCTTTCAATCACATTCAGAGAAGACTTGTATTCCTGTACTATCTTGGAAGTGGCTAGGTGGTTGAGCTTAGCTGTAGCGATAGACGAGCACTTCGATCCACATACAATGACTGAAAAAAACGCAGGTTAAACGCGGCGTATTTTCTCTGTCTCTACATACAAGCTGATAGAAGATGCCCATTTATAAGAAACAAATGAATTTAAAATACGAGCTTTCGCTTAAAATGTCTTCAAACGATATATAATGTTGATTATTGTGTGTTTTCTTACCGTTCCTTAGCGGATATTAATACAAAATCAAATTCAAAAAAGCTGTTTCCTTTTTCAATATTGTGAATAATTTTGAAAATTATTTTTTCGTTTATTTTTTCCTTGTTTTTGTACAAAAAATATTTTTTCTTATAAAGGAATGTTGTGTTTCGATATGTTTTTTTATCCACCCATGCTTTTGTTCGTAGAACTATGTATATACACTCGCCCTATATATATATATGTATATGTATAGGGCGAGTGTATATAGTTATATAAACTCGCCTGCGAACCTAACGTAAATAATAACATAGGAAATAAATATAATATTTTAGCTAATAGATCACTCAATAAGTCCCGGGACCTAAGAAGGGTACCACTAACAAAAGCTTTTAATTTAATTTTGATCCTGGTGCACCCAATGTGATGTGTTATACAGTTGGTCAAAAAAGAAACTAACCTCCTTCCTTTATAAACCACAAAATACGCCAATAAAACCGCTCAGTGGATTGTATTAAAAGCATTTTCAGAAATAAGAAACAACAAATTAATTCATCCATACACATCCATACAATTAAAAAAAAGTCCTTAAAAATTCACATAAAAAAAGTAATCGGACACAAAGGATTATCGAACTCTATCCCCGTTTTAGCTATGAAAATTGCTCTTTTTTATTTTAAATGTTTCCATTTGTAAAGTAAATTCAGTCGAAAATACACTTATGATCAAAAAAATAGATACACTTCAATAAACTTGACATTTCTTGGTTTTAGTAAAGCGAAATTTAAGATGCGGTATAAGTTTATAGAAAAAAACCAAATATTTATAATTTCTTACATAATATAAACATATAACTTAAATGTCATAAAAAACAAACAATTTTTTTATGAAGATTAAATTGTGTTAGCACATAAAATCATTTGATAAAAAAATAGATACATTGTATTGTTTTCTGAAAATATAATATATAGGGCTCATACAATTTTTTCTTTCAGTTACCCTGTGAAATTACGTTTTTGCCTTACAACTTTCTCCATTCATTTCGGCATGCTGTTTATCAAAGCTCTGCAGGTCTCTATTGGTGTTTCATACCAATAGTATTGTGAACATATTGCCACAATTTGTTCTTATTGTTAAATGATTGCCATGCCAATTTCTGCTTAAAATGCGCCCACAAGTTTTCAATAGGTTTCAAGTCTAGGGATTGACTTGGCCATGCAGTTCGATTTTCTTGTCAACAAACCATTGTTTTATTAGTCTGGAAGTGTCGTTATCCTGGTGAAAGACCCACCGTAGGGCCATGTTTGCCTCGTTGTATGGTAACATTACCATTTCCAAGATGTTTTTATACTTAGCAGCCGTCTGGAATATTGGACCGACTCCTTTCCAAGAGAAACATCCCAGACCATTATATTTCCGCCTCAATGTTTCACCGGTTTCTTTGTATAGTGGCTATAAAATTCTTTGGCTTGGGGACGCCTCACATTCCTTTGACAGTCTTTCCAAAGAAAATTATCTTCATTTCGTTGTTCCACAAAATATTTCGCCATTTTTTCCACCGATATCGCCGGTCCAGTTTGCATGGCAAACTCTAACCTCATGCTCAGATTTGTTTCCCTCATTAGAGGAACTCTCCTGGCTATTCGGCCAGGAAGTTTGGCTTCTTGTAAGGGACGACGAACTAATGGAGCACTTACAATGTTTCCATTTTCTGCGGAAATGGTCTTTGAAGATTCAAAAGGGTGATTTTTTGACAATATTATAATTCGTTTTAATGAAGGTTTTTGTGACTTTTCCTTCAAATTAATCTGTGATATATCATTTAAGGACTTGTATTAATATTTTAGAAGTAAGGTAATATGACCGCATCTCTAAAAATGTAAGATTCAAACACATAAATGTAATCTATTGCCACAATAAATAAAATCTAATCTAATCTATAATTCGTTGATCATCTTCTGGAGTTGTTTTTCTCCTTTTCCCTCGAGATTATTTTTTTCCTCCATCTTTAAGAGACATTTTGTACAATATTAAGTGGCAGTTCAATTAAGTTTGCCATTTCACAAAGCGATTTTCCTTCTTTTCTTTGCAACAAAACCAAAGCTCTATCTGCTGTAGTCCAGTGACTCTTTCGGCCCATTATAAACCTTGAATGTTCATGTTTATCAATTTAATTGAGACCAATCAATTAAAATAAAACATACCTAATCGTTTTTACAAAAAAAAAAAAAAATAATAAAAACTTGGAAAGAAAACGAAAAAACAATTAAATATTGACTAAAATCTGATCTGATCTGTATCTATTATTTTGATCACTTCACTTCACATGTTTTTGGTAAGTCCTCAAAGATCAGGTTGGTGTATCTATTTTTTTGATCAGTGTATATCTTATTTGCGATATAGGCGACGTAGTTACACGTAGTTCTAAAACATTTTAAAGAAAGAAAATCTGTTCGTGATATTGTAAAAAGAAGTCACTCTACAGTGGGTGATATCGGTGCTTCGGTCGGTGCTGTGACTTAATCCCCGACACTTAAAAGTATGTGGCCGTCGTGGCGTAGTGGGTAGAGTGCGACGCTCACACCTCGAAGAATCTAGGTTCGATTCCCGGCTGAGCACCTCGGATTTTTCACAGCATTACCTCTTTCGAGCTGCAGACATCACTCAAAGAGTCTGTGTCTGTCTAAGAAAAAGCTTCTGAAATTTCGCCGTTCGGAGTCGGCAAAAAACTGTAGATCCCTTCTACTTGTGAGAGAACAGTAGTGTGCACAACTCGAGTAGTTGATGAGCAAGCTAGGCCCTTGTCCCCCTGTGGACTTTGGAGCCAACAATTATTATTATTATTATTATTACTTAAAAATATCAAACAAGCCCTTAATCGCGGTCTAGTTATAAAAATGTGTCACTGTTAATTTTCTCAACTCAACATTTTCATCATTATAAAGTGCATAAACGAGAAGCATCGGCAAATTATTAAAATTTAATTTAAATAAAAAACTTTTATATATTTATATGCTTTATAATGTGAGTTCAGATAAGAAGGTTGACTTTTATATTTCGGAATTGGGCAACCTTGCCAACACTCACTTTATCTTCACTTTAATCAGCCCTTCAATAAATTGAGTCAATAATCAAGAACTAAACACTGTTAAACGTGCATGATTAAGACCCACCTTTTCGACGAAAAAATTTTATGATATATTGACGTGTGTGAAATCGTTTATCCATAATCTGAGGTTGCCTTTTATATATCGGGATTGGGCCACACAAGTGTTGCAATCTGGCAACTGCCAGCTCTATCGTAAAGTTTTACATTTTTGAGGTTTTACGTCCTCAGAACGTTTTGACATACGAGCGCTATTTGTGTTGTTTACAGTAACTTCAAAGATTCATCTCGCCCAAAATATGGAATTAAATCGTGAAAATTTTCGTGCGATTATTTTTTACAACTTTCGACGTGGATTTATTCAACAACAGTGCATCGATGACCTTAATTCAATTTTTGGCGATGAAACTCCATCAAGGACCAGTGTTTATCGATGGTATGGTGAATTCAACCGAGGTCGTAGTTCACTCCAATACGAATTTCGTGAAGGTCGTCCAAAATCAGTTGTTGTTTCGGAAACCATTGATGCTGTGCGCCAACTGATATTGCAAGATCGTCATGTGACCTGTCGTAGGATTGAGACAACCTTAGGCATTAGCATACATTCAATATTGCATGAACATTTGACCGTCAAAAAAATTTGTTCGCGTTGGATCCCACACAATTTGTAAATCGCATTAACAAATGCTCGTGTCGATTGGTCGAAAGAAATGCTTCAAAAATATAATCGCGGTGCTTCGAAACACGTCAATGACATCGTGACAAGTAATGAATCGTGGATTTGTGGTATGAGCCCGAAAGTAAACAGCAGTCGACTGTCTGGGTGTTTCAAATTGAGCCAAATCCAACAGAAGTTACAAGGGCACGAAGCACTTTCAAGCAAATGGTCGCCTGTTTTTCCGAAAAAACTGGACACTCGCAACCGTACCACTAGAACAACGCAGAACAGTCAATACTGAGTGGTACACAACCATTTGTTTGCCAGTTGTCTTCCAAGAAATCAGGAAAACCTCACACATCAGCTCAAACAACTGCATTTTTGAGCACTCAAAACATCGACTTGATGAGTCAACCGCCGTACAGTCCTGACTTGGCACCGAACCTGCAAACTAAAACAAAAACAACTCAAGAAATACAATATGATGAAACTAAATCGTTTTATTGTTTGCTTAATACTTACAAAAATATCTTACGGTAACAATGTATCTAATATTTACAAATATCGAATAGAGCATTAATTAATATTTTTTTTTCTTTTTAGTATACATACATAATGAATAATCACAAGCCTATTTCAAATCGTTCAAAACACGTAGACACTACAGAGAGTCAGTAAAACAATAAATATCCTAAGCATCGGCATACTCGATGTCGTCAATTTTCATTGTAACGTCACTTCCACCGGAATGATCTGATCCTGCATCAGATGATGAATTGTTTCCGGTATGTCTGCGTCGCTCAGTTGTCGGCATTGTCCTATCAACAATGCCCGTAAATGGCTTCCTCAAGCCCTTTCGCGAATTGTCCACTTCTGTGTACAGTGGTGCATTGATAGGTGGTCGTCCGCTAAATTGTGGATTGCTCTCGAGATTTTGTGCGATTTTCTTCACATTTGTCATGGGTTTCTTGTGCGTGTCTCTTGACGGCTGGTCAATCACGTCGGGTAGGTTGTGTGAAGTGGACGGTTGCTGCTGCTGGACTCGCGGTTCAGGGAGTTGGATGAGTTTCGTTGTGACAAAAGACGGCTGAGGTGTGATACCTTGGAGGGGGAAAAAAAATGTTGAATTAAATAATATTTTGATTTCAGTCACATTTGCAGATGATGAGTAAATTAAGCAAAAGCTGATGAGCGATGAGACTCTTTTGTTTAATGTAAGGAGGCGAAGGAGACTCTCGTGTGTAAGATTAATTGCAAACCGTAATGATAAGCAGACAAGCTGGACAAACCATAAACCCAGGGTGTTAATCAAAGTGAATTGGAATTTGTAAAATGACTCGAATATTTACTTGAGTTTCTGTTTTATCACTCACGTCATTGACCTGTGTGGTAGATAGTAAAAGTTTGAGTTTGAGTATGCTATCATCAATTTAAATATTTGCTGTTTGATATGAAAAGCAGAATAAATCAATTTCTTAACCGACAAGAAAATTGTGACAAAATGTTTTGTAAAAAACAACATCTGTGCAATCTGTGCTTCCATATTATCTTTAAAATTGGTGTCAACACTAGGCATAATCTTCGGCGAGAAATGAGATGTTGTTGATGAGTTGATTCAATGTGCGATCTGAATTGTAATGAAGCTTTTGTTCCGTCGAGTTTGCAAAAAAATTTCTACTGTCATCTGTTTTTTATAATCGGTGCACAAAAGAGGGAAAGGAGGTACCGGTGCACATTGGTTTTAAATACCCGCATCTTTGCAGGCTTTGAAAATTAACTTCCAAGAAGCTAAAGGAGCGATTTTAAAAAGAATTTTAAATTATCTTTGTATTTCCCTTTATTCAGAATTTTTTTAGAAATCATTGTAGGTTACCATGCAACTTGTTCCTGATAAAATAATTGATACTTACTTTGCACAAACAATTTATTTTGTAATACATATAGGAATAAAAAATTTAATATTTATTACATATAGGGAGTACAAATTGAAGAGTGCAGGCAAGTGCACGCAGCTAAACAAGACGCCTATAAGGCGTCGCTGCATTGAACAACGAGGGCTGTTCGTCAGCTCTACGAACAGAGAAGAAGGGAAAAGCACCGGCTTCTTAAAAGGAAAAAGAAGGAGCATAAGAAGCGCGCGGTCGAGGAAATGGAAAGGTGTTATGGTAGGATTGAAGTCCGAAAGTTTTACCAAAAGGTAAAACAGCTATCCGGAGGATACAAGGTTCGGACCAAGGCCTGACGGGACCAAAACGGACAACTCGTAGTAGAGTCGCAGTCTGTGCCGAGAATCTGGAAGGATCATTTTTGCAGACTGCTTAATGGCGATGACGACCCAAATCCCGCTGTTAGGCAGAATGTTCCACTCAATTTGGACGATGATAGATGAGCATTCCGTCCCCCCGACTTAGACGAGGTGAAGATAGCAATATCCAAGCTGAAGTCGAACAAAGCTGCTGGAGCGGATGGACTGTCCGCAGAACTATTTAAAGAAACTGGAGATGACCTGGTTCGGCGCATGCGCCAGCTCATCTGTAAGATATGGTCGAAGGAAAGCATGCCCGATGAGTGGAATCTTAGCGCCGTTTGCCCGGTTCACAAGAAAGGAGACCCCCTTTGACTGCGCCAACTACAGAGGGATTAGTCTCCTGAACATCGCATACAAGATCCTCTCTGCCGTATTGTGTGAGCGTCTGAAACCATTTGTCCATGACCTGATAGGTCCCTATCAGTGTGGTTTCAGGCCAGGGAAGTCCACGATTGACCAGATCTTCACATAACGGCAGATCCTGGAAAAGACCCAAGAAATGCAAATTGACACTCACCACCTATTCGTCGATTTCAAGGCTGCATATGACAGTGTGCATAGAGACGAGCTATACAGTGCCATGTTTAGTTTTGGCATTCCTACCAAACTCGTCATATTGTGTAGGATGACGATGGAGAACTCTCGCTGCTCCGTCAAGGTCGGTACCGAACTCACCGAGACCTTCAATGTCAAAAAAGGTTTTAGACAAGGCGACGCACTGTCATGTGACTTTTTTAACATCATCCTCGAGAAAATCGTGCGTAACTTACAAGTCAACACCAGAGGCACGATATTTCAAAAGTCAGTTCAATTGCTAGCCTACGCTGATGACATTGACGTGATTGGACGAACACAGCGAACCGTCAATGAGGCGTTTGCTGGCATTGAAGCCGAAGCGACTGGCGGTAAATGAGGGCAAAACAGAGTACATGCTGTCGTCAAGGAAAGACGCACAACATCGACGTCTCGGACAAAGCGTCACACTAGGCAGCAGAAACTTCGAGGTAGTCAAGGACTTCGTCTACCTCAGCTCCACGCTAAACAGGGACAACAACAGCAATACCGAAATCAAACGCAGAATCACTCTTGCCAATCGCTGATTTTTTGAGCTCAAGAAGCAATTGAGTAATAAAGCCCTCTCTCGAAGGACTTGATCATCCCCGTTTTATTTTATGGCGCGGAATCTTGGACGTTAGCAAAGGCGGATGAGGAAGCTCTTAGTCTTTTCGAGAGAAAAGTTTTGCGTAAGATTTTTGGTCCTGTTTGCGTTGATGGCATCTGGAGGAGAAGATTCTATGGGCTGTACAGCGAAATGCGCCCGCGTCTACGGGTACAACGCTAAAGTCTTTGAATCCGTGCCATTGGGACAACGCAACAGAGGACGACCTAGACTAAAGTGGAGCACACAAGTGGAAACCATCCTACAAACGAGACTTTAAAGAAACAGCATTGTCCTATAAAAGACAACATAACACGTTTGAAAAACCTTTCAATAAGACAACTTGGCTCTGAACTTAAAGACGCAGATTTCTAAAGCTTGACTTCTATGTGCAATTTCAAAAGACAAAAACATATAAAGGTTTCCATTTAAAGGCAAGATCTTCCGAAAGTCTTGCGAATTGGTCACAAAGCACTTTCAACAGACACCAACAACTCTGAAATCAAGTAAAATAATTTTCATTTTCGAGAAACATGTGCGGACATTGTATGTGTATGCATCAGTCTGACATTTAGTCTTAAATTGCCCTTATTGCAAAAGGGGAAAAGCAATTTATCACATACCTCCATTGTAGATTGGCTCTGAATACAGTCCACCCTGATCTTCGTGTCGGTCGCTGGGCGAAGAATACTCTGATCCCAGCAACGGCTGCTGAGTTCCCCCCGGTTCAGCGTAGATGTGCTCACGGGATGTCTGCTCGGTCCTGTCGTAAGAGCTCTCCAATGGTGCCGTTGGCTCTGCGTAAATTGGATCGCTTGTCGGCGGTCCTCGCGCTGAATGATTGTGTAGTAGCTCGTTGAGTTTCTCAAAGTCCCTGACGGTCTGTATGTTGGTGTTTATGAAACAAACGATTTTTGTTGTTATTTCCATGCAATCGTTTTGCGAGATGTACGGGCGAAGAAATTTATTGAAATCTGTTTCGTGTATCTTAAACTGCTGCGGATACTTAAGTTTCATCAATTTCCTGGCCTGATCTATGATCTCCAGGTCTTTGCCAGTGAAATCGTGGGCGTGGTCACCGAATTTTCCACCTTTTCGCATTTTCGAACGGTGGCACAGCATGTACGCTATGATTAGGCAAATGATGACAATAAATATAACTGCAGAAACAATGAATATGAGTGTGGAGTCCTTTGCAGAGACCTTTTCCAGTTCTTCTCTGGTTATGAAGTGGCCATTGACTCGCAGTAGATCTTCGTTCTTCCTCTTGCAGTGGATTTCTTGCTTGCTTTCATCGCAGATTTCCTTTAGATACGACAGGACGTTCATAAGAGTGCTATTGAAGCACGACTGGAGTGGATTGTCAATTCTGCAATAGCTCTCCGACCGAAGATCTCGATCTGACAAATGCTCCAGCCACGATGTGTTGCAGTTACAAAGATAGTCCACGGATACTTTGCGAATGCGACAGAACGGATGCAGAAGGTTTAAACTTTTTGCCAAGGGCTTGTGTATTGAATTTCCTTCGAACTTGCACGCAGCCGGTTGGGCGCCTCTCGAGCTGCCGATGTTGACAGGAGCGAAGGAACCAAATGCATTGCTGACGATGTTGATGTGGGAGCTTTCGCTTACATCGAACCAGTTGTTGTAGGTGTCCAGGATTTCGTTCTTCTCAATCGCCACGTTGGCAGCAATCACTCTGATCGCGTTCGCTTGAATGGTGTTTATTCTGAAATGAAAAATGAAAGAGACATTTTTAAATGTGCTTTAAACTTCCACTAAACAGGTCGACAGAACGGTCGCATTGGCCGAGAGATCATGGCACAATGCCAGCGAATGTGTCGTTCCAAGAACAGGAAGTGGAGTGACATCCGAAGATGTAAGTCAATTAATTTAAATTTTACTGCACTGCCAACGGCGAGTGTCGTCTCTAATCCAGATGGGCACTATGTTCGACGGCAGGTTTCTCTTTCATGTGGCTTTTGTGTGTTTTAAGTAAATGATGTGATATATGGATTCTTTGGGGCGCGTTTTCTTCTTTCATTTCCTTTTGAATGGAGTTTTGCAAGTCTCAAGATTTACGGGGAACCACTGGAGATGGGAATGAAGCCCTCTGTTTGAAATGTTTGAAGTTATGTCTTCACTGAATGTTGACCAAATTTCTCAAAGCCGATGAACATTGGCAATGCTATAATAATAATTGTTGGCGCGATAGTCCGCAGGGGGACCAGGGCCTAGCTTGCTCATCAACTACTCGTGTTGTGCGCGCTACTGTTTTCTCACGAGTAGAAGGGACCTTCAATTTTTTTTCCGACTCCGAACTTGTAACTTTAAGCGTGTGTCTCAATTTCACGCCTTGCGTGGTCGTCTTAAAAGGCTAAAAACAGAAAAGTCTTAAAAAACCGTCGATTCCAACTCCAAACAGGGTTGAAGACTTCGCATTCCTTCTTCTTATGGCGCTACAGTCCGGGGTGGACCTGGGCCTCAACAAACATGCCTCTTCAGGCAGCACTCCATGGTAAAGAATTAATGTATGGACACAGAACGGAAGCGTTAGAGGTCTCAGCCCCTTAAAGATTTAATCGCCACCTGAACCTTTTTTAAATTGTACACTGTTCGAATACAAACGACCTTCCGCTCATCATTCAACGTACCTATTTTCAGTAAGAACCAGATTATTTATTCCACTTCCAGCAAATGCTTCGCTCTCGATTGTGTCAATCGTGGACCTTGCTATTTGAATTATATCGCTGGCAAGCTGTGAAATAAAACGATAATTTATCAACTTCCTCCGACAGTGTCCAAAAACTCAATCAATTCTTACCTTCTCCGGGAACACTTGCGACTTAATCGTGCCGATCTTGCACTCATCAAAACTCAGCGAATCAATTGTGTGCACGTCAAATGTGTCCGAGTTGATGATCCCAATGGTGCAATTGTAAAACCTCACCACCCGTGGACGTCCTTTGAACCCATACAAGTTGTTCAAATTCGATGAAATCACATCCAACTGCAATGAAAAATCATCTCACTTCCACTCTCACGTCAAAACTAGAAATCAACTTACACTGACAAGGTTGAAGGACTGCTCTTCGATTCTTAAATCCTGAATTTCCTTGAATGTCGCTCGCAGATTTGTGTTGTAGAACGCATGCTGACTTATGATGACATCTTTACTGCGCTGAATGGTCAGTTTCGATTCACCTGCTAAGCGTGACTTAGTAAAACAAGTTCATCCACATTCAAAATAAACTCTTACTCAAAAACGCATTCGTGCGTATGATCACCGATCCGCAGTCTGTGATGTTCACGTCCGGGTATGGTCCGTGATCTTCGAAGACATTGGAAGTAATTTCGACTTGCTCACCCCTCAGATGTCCCACTATCACTAGGTCGTTGATTTTCGCCGACTTGAATATGCCACTCTTGAGAATAAAGTTTGTACTGGTTCCTAAGATTACGTGGAGGGAGTTGGTGTGCTTCGGAACACGAAAATTTTCCTCAGATATAGTTGTTATCTGAAAAGAATGAATGCATACAAGGGTGATTACAAGCAAATGTATGGGTATGGGTATGGGTATGTGAATGAATGTGAATTAATGTCACTGTACGGGAAGTGTTTCAGGACCCGCATGGTAATGCGTCCGAGGCGACTCTTATTAGCATAAATGTGTCGGTTCGGCTTATAACCCCTTTAAGTGGAGGCATTGTGCAGCGATTACATCGGATTTTCGGTGATTCATTGTTGGGCAGAGGAGACCCAATCAATTTTGTTATGGGCTTAGATTTTCACTCGATGAATTTTAAATGAGACTTTGATTGGGCGCAGTGGGAATCTTTTGATCGGTGCTCGTGTGCAGTTAGGCGGGCTTCTTGAATTTTGGTTCAGTGTATAAAGCGTTTCATTTTTTTTTTCACTGCGGCTACTGTCATGCAATTATTCAAATTAAAGATCGGGGTGTAAACTGCAGGAGATGGTAGCGTGTTTATTGAAGAAGCTTTAGGTGTCTAGTTTGAAACTTAACTGAGGATTAGGGATGCACTATGCATTCGTGAATATTTTATAAAAAAATTAAAAAATCTGATTTTTGGGAGCACAACAAGTCCACAGTCTTTAAAATAAAATAATATTGGATTTAGGGAGATAATCTTATAAGCTTATCCAGCGGATAAGGAAATGAGCAATTTGTCAAGTAAACTAGTGAGCATATCCAATTGTTATGAATCTGAATCGTACTTTTCTATTTATCTGATTTAAAATGTGTTGTGCCAATGGAAAATAGGCGCGATCAAAGAGTTTTATAATGTATGCACAAGTACGAAAAATGTCCTTAACAATCTCGCTAAGTTTACGTAACAATGTGTATATAACTTCATTCGTGCATTTTTTTTAATTTGAACGTTTATATAAGAGAAATATGCACAATAGTATTTTTCAAAGTATTGCCCATCTGAGGCTATGATTTATTCCAATCTTTTTGGCAAGTTTTGGATCCCATCCCAAATAAACTGCTCCTGCTTGGCAGCCAAGAATGACTCAAACGAATTTTTTGATATTCCCATCTGACGTGAACCGTATTTCAGTGAAGGCGTTCTGCGTCGACCAGAACAAATAGTTATCAGAAGGGGCAAAGTCTGGGCTATAGGGCGACTAACTCTTCTTGTCTTTGGCAATACTCTTAAAACTTATTGGCTGCTCGGCATTCTCATTGTCTTCCAAGCCAATATCGCAACTTTTAAATCGTACAAATCACTTTTGTCACGATCGCTCAGCTAGTGCATGTTCACTATAAGCTTCCACCAAAATACAATTACTTTCGGCAGCAGTTTGCTTTATATTAAATTAAAGAAGAAGAGTTTTCCTTCCTTCCCTTTCACTTTTTCAGGTGCAATGTTCGACATATTTAAGTTAACAAATTATAGTACTGAAACGACGTGCAATGACAGTAGTTTTCCAACGTATGTTCCAATGGAAAAATATGGTACAAGTTACACCATCTCTTAGCACGAATTAAGTTAGTAACTTGGAAATTATACAAAATGATGTTGTTTCGATAGAATGAATGAATGAATGTTTTTCGATAGAAAGGTAAAAGGATTTGACGTTTAATTGACTCCACGTCTTCTACTTGTTGCTTTCACTTTCGCTTTTCGTTCTAGGTCCGCTGCACCACTAAGGATCATCTACCGATCGCATAGCATGGTCGAAAGGACGATCCGAACCCCTAAAATGACTTTTGATCAACAATGTAGTAGGGTGCTTTTTAATTTTTTTTTTATATAATTTATTGACAACTTTTAAAGGCTTTAAATTGTGTTTTTTCCTTTGTTTATGTAACATTGGGTTGAAGTGTCACTGGATATTTTTGAGAAAATTAGATAAGTTCGTCTGTAATCAGTGGCAAATTCTTGTTTACGGGAAAAGTACACATCTTCGTTGTTTAGTGTTAAAATACATCTTATGAGAGGGTTAAGTTACAGGAACGAACGCAGTATATACTACTGATGATAGTGTAACATGCCTGTGAGGGAAGGACTTAATGACAATTTGACATGACTTAATCTTAATGTCACATGTAGAATTTTAAAATATTTAATTAACGCAGAATGCACAGTAAAAAGAAACTTTATAATCTATATTTTGATTTATAGTAAATTTTAACAAATCAGTGTTAGTACACAGCATTATTAACGTTACATTGCGCATAATGACACCGTTCAGTATGCGTTGTACGTGTTGTTGCCATGAACATTTCACAACATTTCAAGTGTTTTTGAACACTTTATTACATTTCTCTGGCCACCGTGGCGTAGTGGGTAGAGTGCGACACTCACACCCCGAAGGGTGGGTCTAGGTTCGATTCCCGACTGAACACCTCGAATTTTTTACAGCACCACCTCATTTGAGCTGCTGACAACACTCAAAGAGTAATAACTATCCAAGAAAAAGCTTCTAAAATTTCGCCGTTCGGAGTCGGCAAAAAACTGTAGGTCCTTTGTACTCGTGAGAGAACAGTAGCGCGCACAACACGAGTAGTTGATGAGCGAGATAGGCCCTGTAGACTGTCGCGCCAACAATTATTGTTATTATTACATTTCTCACATAAATTTGAATGCAAATTATTTGAACCTTTTTTCGACAGCAGGAAATCGCCGAACACGCAAAACGCATCTAACTTTTACACCTCTCAAAACGAAACAAATATTCTGTGCAGCTGAAACTAAAAAACATATGTTCGAGACGAGTGTACCAACATAACCAAATAAAAAATCGAAAATCTAATGTACGTAGAACGGGAAATCTGAAAACTCAATTTATTTTACAACAGACCTCGTATTAACAAATTTTTGTTCCTAACGGGGGTCAAATTTATTGTCTGATTGCAAACAAGAGTGGATGTTAACTCAAGTGCCTGAGTTTCTGGGTTCACTGTTTCGGGCGTTTTTCCAAAACGTAATATTAAAAACTGCAAGATGCATCCTGTGGCCATCGTGGCGCAGTGGGTAGAGTGCGACAGTCACGTTTCGAAGGTCACAGGTTCGATTCCCGAACTTAACACACCGCACTTTTCATGGCACTACCTATTTCAAGCTACTGACAACACTCAAAAACTGTTCCCAAAAACTACAGGTCACTTCCACTCGAAAGAGAACATAAGCGCGCACAACACAAGTAGTTAATGAAGAAGCTAGGCATGCCATCCAATATATGTTTATACAAGATGATCAGCAATTGAGCTAAAACATCACTTTTTAAATTTTAAAGGAAAAAGGTTGTCATCCTTATGCTCTTTAACGGTACTCTATATTTTTGTTTGACTAATGCATTTAAAACTGCAAAAAAAAAAATTGTCAATGCACTCATAAAAGTCAAGGGAGTACGTAATAATTAATAGTTGCGTGGCGCTAGAGTCCACAGAGGGACCAAGGCCTAACTTGCTCAACAACTACTCCTGTTCTCTCACGAGTAGAAGGACCTACAGTTTTTTGCCGACTGAAAGAAGCTTTTTCTTGGACAGTTATTACTCTTTGAGTGTTGTCAGCAGCTCGAAAGAGGTGGTGCCGTGAAAAGTTCGATATGTTCAGCCGGGAATCGAACCCCGACCTTCGGTGTGTGAGTGTCGCGCTCTACCCACTACGCCACGAGAGGCCATATAAAGTATTAACATTTACCTCTGTTATTTTTTTCTAATTTTAATTGAAGACAAAGTAAAGTATATTGGAAATTTCGTTTGTCCCAATTAATTTGCACACGACTGTATATTTATCGCACTTCACTAATGCAGATTGCGGTATTTAAGGAGTCAATGGAGCTATACTTTAAATTTAATTCAACAGAGATTTACCGGAAATTTTGGGTTTTAGTCGCAAGTCATTTATATATCGGGAATAAGCTGACTAGCTAGGTATTTAAAGGTTCGATTTTTAGGTTTCAACAAACTTCGTAACCTCACCGAAACTGCTGTCAGTTTCCTTCAAATTTGTAAATGATCACCTCTTTCGTCATCAAGATTCGTTCTACTGCTGAAGCTTAAAGTTAAACAAATAATTAAACTGTCCTCACCCCTTGTGGAAAACTTTCGCCTTGAGAAGGCAAATTTAAAAAAATCGAACGGCCTTTTTTTCTTGTCATTAAAACTTGACCGGTCTGGAGAACGATAGAAGTTTTCTTCATCTTCTGTGCTATTGACCGCTTCCTGTGTCCTGATGAAACGTATCCTTTTCAAAGAGATATCAGATTAGTGAATTTTAAAACCTCCGATACAAAGAACTCGTTTTAAATAAGGAAGCGATTCGAGTTCTGAATTAACCCCAATCCTTTTGATACAAAAGTAAAGCAGAGTTGTGCAAGTAAAAAAATGTTTGATTATTTGCCCACTCGTGGCCACTGTGGCGCAGTGGGTTCAGTCCGATGATCAGGCTGTTTCCTGGACTGCACAGCTCGCATTTTTTAAATGTATTACCACTTTTGAACGACACTCAAAGAATAATGACCGTTTATAAAAAAGGCTTCTCAAATGTTGGAGTCGAGAAAAAACTAAGGGTTAGTAGGAACTCGTGAGAAAAGCATAGCACAACATTTCCAGTTGCTAATGAAGTTAAGCACTGGTCCCCTTATACACTACTTCGTCATCCGAGACATATTCGTTTAATTTGCCTGCTCGGGTTCATGCCTTGAAAAAAAGTGTTAAATTTGTTAGAATCAGTTAAACAATGGATTTCTGGACCACTTCTTCTTATTCGTGTTACGCCAAAGTTCAGGTGGACCTGTCAATGTCAACATGTCAATGACTCGGATTCGAAAACTTTTCAAACAGGACCAGCTCTACATGACATTAGTGCGTACAGCCCATAAATTCGTCGTAGAAACTTCTCTTCCAACAGCAACCAACGCAAACAGGACCCAAAATCATACGCAGAACTTTTTTCTCAAAGTGCTTAGGGCTTCCTCACCCCCATTTAATAACGTTCAGATTTCTATGCCATAAAGGACGGCTGGGATTTCTAGTCTTTGTTGAAATTAGAAATTTGGTTGCACTTTGAACTTTTTTTTTAAATGATTACTATCTTAGGGTGCACAGTTTTTACACACACAGGTATCGGTCTATCGTAAAATGTTTGGATGTACCGCAAATTGGATAAGTCAATGTTCGCCGAAAGGCTGACAACCAGTAAGGAAGTTTCATCACGAGTTTTCCATTTCCGACACCTCCTTCAAAGCAAAAATTATTCTGAAACATAAATTATTCTTCAAAAAATTTCCTGATCGAAGGACAGTGTGGTGGAGGAATGTTGTTATCAACTCCTTCTCTGCTAACGACATCTACATAACCTACAACGGAGAAGAATTTAAACAACCGCAAATGTTACTCAAAAAATTGTCTTGTGCATTATGGATTATCGTGAATGCGGAGTTATTTATACGAATGTTGCCTTTTATATTTCGGGATTGGGCAAACCTTGTGTTGCAATCTGGCAACTGCCAACTCTATCGCTAGGTTTGAGATTTTTGAGGTTATACGTACTCAGAACGTTTTGACATACAAGCGGTATTTATGTTGTTAAAGTAACTTAAAAGATTCGTCTAACGCAAAAAATGGAATTAAATCGTAAAAATTTTCGTGCGATTATTTTTTACAACTTTCGATGTGGATTAACTCAACAACAGTGCATCGATGAACTTAATTCAATTTTTGGCGATGAAGCTCCATCAATGACCAGTGTTTATCGATGGTATGGTGAATTCAACCGAGGTCGTGGTTCACTCCAAGACAAATTTGGTGAAGGTCGTCCAAAATCAGTTGTTGTACCAGAAACCATTGATGCTGTGCGCCAACTGACATTGCAAGATCGTCATGAGACCTATTGTGAGATTGAGATAACCTTAGGCATTAGTGGGATCAGCATACATTCAATATTGCATGAACACTTGACCGTCAAAAAAATTTGTTCGCGTTGGATCCCACACAATTTGTCAATCGCTCAGAAAAAGGCTCGTGTCGATTACTCAAAAGAAATGCTCCAAAAATACGATCGCGGTCCTTCGAAACACCTCTATGACATCGTGACAGGTGATGAATAGTGGATTTAAGCGCATAAGCCCGAAAGTAAACAACAGACTGTATGGGTGTTTCAAATTAAACCAAATCCAACTAAAGTTGCTAGCGCATGAAGCACTTCCAAGCAAATGGTCGCCTGTTTTTTCGGAAAAACTTGACATGTCGCAACCGTAGCACTAGAACAACGCAGAACGGTCAATTCTGAGTGGTACACAACCATTTATTTGCCAGTTGTCTTCCAAGAAATCAGGAAAACCAACCGCCGAAGACGGATCACTCTTCACCACGACAATATAACAAATTCAGTAGGCCAGACATCCTTTTCTCTGTTCCTCACGAACACAGTGTCATTCACTTTTCTAAAATTGCACTTAACACTTAGCAGCCATAAATATTCATAATTGAAAATTATGAAACGAAGAATAGAAACTAAAAACGGAAAGCCATAAAATCGATCACCATTCCTAGAATTATTCAATCATGCGTTTGTTTTATTTTTGTTTTCTTTTAAGTCCCTTGAAGACTGAAGTAAATTTGTCACCGCAAGTGTCTGACATGCCAAATTTAGCAACAAATGAAAGGCGAATATGTTTTGCCACACACAAGCATACCAAAGCAGCATGCTCACGTATTATTTCATTATTCCTTTCTTCTTGTTTTGAACAAACGAACTTCACCTTGTCGCTTGTGTGCGAAACATTGGAACAAAAATATTAACACTCTATTAAAGTTGTTACTCACTTTTCATCAGAAGCATTAGGCTGTGATATTTCGTGTCGTGACGACAATCCAATGTAAATGAATTTGAGGCGTAGCCGTCATTTGTTGAAAAAAAGTTACACAACAGGTGTGCACGTTAACGAAAGCGCTGAGAGACAGACGTATGCATGAATGAAAGGAAAAGCAGCAAAGCTATGTTTGCATGTCGTGGAGTGGATTACGCATAAATTTACCGTCGAATCGATGTTTTCGATTCGAGTCGTTAATTAATTTCAGGAAAATTGCATTTTCAAATGAATTGCTTTTCTCACAAAGATTTTCCATCCGATGACATAACAATTCATAAAGCAAAAGCGATTGGCAATGAAATGGCAGTGATTTTAGTAATTCTTATTTGAATCGAGAATTGACTTTGTTTCGGTCGATTAGATGAACGAGATTTATTTTCGTATGGACAATATGCATCCGGTCCGTTCCATTCATCACATATCACTCGTAAGGCGGGGATAAAGTTCTTATGATGCCGCTGCTGACGGTGGCACTTCTAAGTGCAGCGTCGTTCAAACTGCATCGTTCTCGAAACACACTGACTTTCGGTGGTTTTCCCCTTTATTTTTCTTCCAGCATCTGGTCGTTTTATGACACGAGAATCATTAATTTGTCTGATGTTTTGGACTTGACCTGTTTTATTCTACATCTCAAACGCAGAGCAGATGCTTTTCAAATTCTCTTCTAAATCGGCTACTTTTAGTGGAGAACGCATAACTCAAAAGATAATATTTTCATATTCTTGCGAGACACCGTAATGAACATTGGGGCTGGAAATTTGTTTCTTTTTGGCTGAAAATAATTTTTGTTCATTCTTCAGACGGAAGTAAATTGCGTTCAAATAGAAGTAATACGATTTTGTTATTTTTTCAATGCTTGCATAATATCGTTTTTGAAAGAAGAAAATAATAATAGCAGAGCGAACATCTAGAAAATCTGCAAGCCTGTTGGAGCATTACTCATAGCTCTGTAAAGATTATGCATTTTCCTGGTCAACGCTCCGGTGTTTGTTTAAAAAAAAAGTACGAAATATGGAGAACAATATTTTTACAAATGATTTATACAGTGTTTCAACGTACCGCTGTTGCAGAACATACATAGCTGTAGTTGGGCGCAAAAATTTGTGGGGTTCTTACTTAGGCATACATCTTTATTTTTTTTAATACATCCTTTTCTTTACAAATTTTAAAACGTCAAAGTGCACAGAAGTGAACAAGGATCCTGGTTGAAGTCAAATGAGTTACCTTACGATACTCGATTTGTGTGTGTTGTGCAGCTAGTTTGCCCGTGACTCACTTTTCCACCAGTATTCTCTGAGTGTAGTGTATCAATAGCAGCTTGGAAACGAAACACCTTAAATTTATTTTTTTTAAACTGTGTAGTGTTAGGTTCGCCTCCCAGTTCAACACCAATTTTTCTAATATTTCACGGCAAAACCTCTTTCGAGTTGCTGACAACACTCAAAGAGTAATAACTGTCTAAGAAAGCTTCTCAAATTTCGCCGTTCGGAGTCGGCAAAAAACGGTTCCTTTCACTCGTGAGAGGACAATAGCGCGCAAAAAACGAGTAGTTGATGAGCAAGCTAGGCCCTGGTCCCCCTTTGGACTGTAGCGCCAACAATTATTATTATTATCGCATCAGTTGATGTAGATTTCTCAAACTTGGAGCACGATCTCTAGCATTGAGATTAAGAGCCGAAACAAAAGAAGTTATACAACTGTCGCAAAACATATCCACCATACGTTGTCAACAGCAACAAATTGAATAAAAAAAAACTCACACAAGCTGCGGCAAAACTTGAAGGACTTTGCCGTGAAAATGTCCATCAAATATGTACACCATCTATTCCTGTATCCCAAAGAAGTCGTTAAAAGCAAGAACAAGTCACTTATTCTCTAAAGCGCGCATCGGGTTCCTTTAGACCCAAGAGACAATCTAGTTTAGACGTTTCAGAGTCTCTTGCTAGTTGGCTTCGCACTAATGAACCATAAATGTCAGATGTTATTTTTCGAAAAAGAATCCATTTGCAGCAGAGAAAAACTTAACGAACATAATTAAATAAGTTTATAGTTTTTTAATACCTGACACTGTTTTCAGCGTTTACTCAAAGTCTTGTTTCGCTCTGACATTCCTGGCAATTAAGACGGCGAACAAGAAATATGTGTATGTATCTCAGCGGGACGACAAACCGTGTTCCTCTCTCTCACTCGCATAAAAGTCCATGCATCTCTTTTGAAAGCATCCCAGCGCAGTGAAATATTTGAGATTAGATATCCAAACACACTTAAATCTCATCCGGAAGTGATATTTATTTCCTTTTGTTTATTTTTAAAGTCTTTAGGTGAGAAAGTTGGCTTTTTTGTCTTAACATTTTTTCAGATCAGACTCTCTCACTCAATCTCATTTTTCTCTTACTCTGATTATGATGACTATGTCCAAAATTAGAATACACTCGTATCAGACGGGTGAGCATGAACGTACGCATCCGTCGTCGAGGGCCAAGCACATTATTGCTGGCACTCCACAGTGTCCCAGACTTTGAATAACCACAAGAACACCAACAACGACCAGCGAGCGGCGAGCAGCTGAGGCTTGGCAGCCATGTGAACTGTCTTCTTTATTCTGTTTCGGATTCTTGAAGGCTTTGCTTTCGGATTTACATGGAGGAAAAAAGATATTTATGCGCTTTATGGCAAGCGAATAGGAAAAATAAACTATCCACCCCGAACGGCGTGTGTGCGTGTGAGGCAGTGAATGGCGCGGCGCGGTATAGCGGCGGTGTACAAGCCGCATATGGAAAGGTTTACGCCGCACAAAACACACCACACATCGTCAGTGTCCAGAAATGATGCACAGAGAGGGAACTTACGCTCGATGAGACAATGACTCGCTAGTCAACTGGCGCCGCCTACCATCGCTGCCGCCTGAGAATATCTGATTTCGATGACAAATCGAGAGGAGGACAGAAAATGTCAATCAATTTCCAATTGCAGTCAAGTGTCAAAAATTGTATACACACACTGAGGTGACGTGCGAGTGTGTTTGTCGAGGCGAGTAAGCAGAACTCTTGGGCAAACAGATTTTATTGCAAAAGAATGAACACGTTTAAGAGGTGATGGAATTGGCTTGCTTGGCACATCGTTTATTTTTAAACTCTGTCAGAATGATCGTACATTTATTTCGCATTTGAAGATTAGAGCCGACCCTCCCTCCGAACCTGAATTTATGTCGGTGTGGTGATGGATAAAGTTGGAATAGCACTCAACTCTGCAACAAAATTAATTGATTCTAGGATTAACCTCGTACGTGCCCGGCCCATCTGTCAGACACGGTTGGCGAAAACGTCAGTGAATGTAGAAAATTTCCACAAACCGCCCACAGGGGGATCATCAACAATACAAAAAATCAAATCAATGTCTGAATCAAAAGTATTATTAGACAGCGCATAGAACACAATCGTAAGATGTGTGAAATTGCTTGTAAATGTCAGAAGTTTCGAAAGTGTTTTCGAGCGATTTGATTTAAATAAAATCCCTCGACCCCAACTCCTCAGATTTACGTCTGATTGATGCAATCAAATTTGATATTTATCATTATGCGCTGTTCTCGGTTGTCAAATTTGTTGTAAGTCAGCGCCCACACGGGCTAATTTTCGGGGAGGATTTCAAATTATTTACGTTTTGGGGTTAAAGCATTTGCCATCGAATTAGACAGAAATGTCAAACAAACGCAAGATGTCAATTAAGAATGATCTTTTGCTCTCTTTTCTCGTTTTCCATCTCGCTCGCGTCTTTGCCTATCTTCGCATTGTGCATAGTGTGTGTCACCTCAAATGGCGCATCGTCGATGGGGTGGAGACGAGCAATCGTCAACACGCGGAGAAGGGCACTCACTTTATGACTAATTTTATTGTTTTGAAATGACTTTAGTCTGAGTGGATGTCTTTTCGTAGCAAACTTCTCACAAAGAAAACCAAACGAAATCGGTTATTTATGAATGCTGCGAGCTTGCATTTCGAGACGGCGGAAAACGTGACATGGGGGCGAATCGAAGAGGCGAGGCTCTATTGTCGGATGAAACACACAAAACCAGCCAAAATAAAACTGTTCCCTTTCGTTGTGAATGCGAAATGTTGTCTGAAAGGTGCAACTTATGTCAACAAAACGATCAGCGTGGTGCGTGCAGTCGGCTAATCGGCCAATGCATTTTCACATAATTGAATAGCGATGCGTTATGTGATAGGCAACACGACAAGTTAATGGTTCGTTTGTCGAACGGAGACGAATGCAAAAACCAACACCTCTCTGCATGACTGGGAAAGGCAATGTTTACCGATCGTATTGCCGGTCGTTGTGCTTGTGGTTATCTATTATCAATGTAAACACACTTTGTTTAATTTCATCACGAATTGTAATCGACCATTTTGCACAGACTGTGTACTGAGGTGACATTCGATCTTCAGGCGATTAATCATTTCGATAACGAAAGGGAAAGTTTGTTGGATGAGAAAGGAAATTAAACCGCAAATGCGACTAACTGTTCAATAACCCAATGGAATGCGCGTGCAAAATGTGACGCTTGTGTTTTGTTGACCGACGTTTCTCTTGTTTCAAATCCAAACCCAACAATTGAATAGAAAAATAACTTCACATTTTTCGTTACGCCATTCCTTGAGTTGTTGAAATTAGTTTCGGCTTAGTCAGGTAAAATTCAAACGATATTTCCGATGTCTTTTTCTTGAATTCAAAGCTTTCCTTTAGTATCGTTATTCTTATAGCAGTGTTAGGATGGTTTCGCGATGGTCCAGTTTTTACACACTTTCCTACCCGAAGTCTCTTACTTTTGTTGATTTTTTGCAAGTTGAACCTTCTTCTTATCATTTTTAAGTTTCAGGTTCTGTCAGATTAAGGAATTTTCACTCTACGAAGTAACAAAAGAGTTACTTTAGACTAACGAAAGAGTTATTTTAGAGTAACGAAATAGTTACTTCAAAGTAACGAAGAAGTAACTTTAAAGTAACGAAGTAGTGACTTTAAAGTAACGAAAAAGTAACTTTAACGTAACGAAAAATTGCTATATACTAAGCAACTCTTTCGTTGCTTTAGCTGAGTTGTGAGTGAGTTTGATTTTATGCTGAGACGGAGAAATAAATTTAGTTCGTTAAGTTTTCGGACTCCATCTGTATTTGATCTTTCACCTGGATTTCATCAACTAGTAGCAGTATAATAGTTGTTAAGAAGAAGAGAAGAGATGTGAAAACTAATCTCTATATTGAAGTTTGTCATTGGTCTATAATTGAAGAGATTAGGCAATGCTTTAAAAGATTAAGACAAAAGACAAATAAACATGAAAGAGAATCGGAACAAAAATCTTAGAAATCCCCCCTTCAGTTGTACGTTACTTTTTAAAGTTGCACAAAAGTGTTTGTCGCTGAATGCTACAATGGTATTTCTGCTTAAACGTTTTTCTAATGTGTTTCGCAATAAGGACATGACAAATATTTTTCAATCAAATTTTTAAAATTTGCAGGCGTTGCCCGGTCGGTACTTAACCGCGATGAAAATGTTGCACTAACAGTTTGATAATTAACGAAAGCGTGCGTTCACAAATTAAATAGAATGTTATCAAGCCCAGGACCCTTTACGTATACAATCAAATTTTAATTGAAGAATAAGGCCCGAAAACTGTCGGTAACTTTTACTTTTGTGACATCTAATGAGTGCTTTTGTTGACATCAAATGAGTATGGTCCTATGAGGTTATGTCTAAAGCTAGGTTTTTGGATGAAAGGTGAGGTTACGATAAATAATTATTGGCGATCCTTTAATTCCCATTTGATTGTCACTGAGTGGCAGAAATCTACGTAATTCCACCCATTCGACATCAAAATTTAAAGTCGTCAAGCAGTAATCAATAACTGCATTTCCACTAGTAATTGAGTGAGTAAACACAAATAAAATCAACCGCATCAGCCGCGTCATATTGATTACACTTTAAATCGAATTCAAATGCAATTAGCCTGCTAAATGTTTAGAATTTCTTTCCAAGTGTAACAAATGTGCTCGTAAGTATATGCAAAAAAAAAATATAGATCGCTTGTCACACTCAATGCAATCGTCTCCAATATCAGTTCAGCGGTCTCTTTATGAATTCACTTGACGCGAAATCAAAAATTATTTGATCGACTTACTCACTTGGCCTTGAGCAACAAACTCAGCAACTGCGGACGCACTCCATTCCAATGCAGAGCGGGAATATGGAGTAGTGTCTATTTTCGTAATAGCTTGCACATGTGTGTGAAGATTGCATTCTGGCTATTTTTGTATAATCTAGGAAATTAAACGATTTACAAGAAACACTTTATGTGTTGCAAAACAGATATGCGGCGCGTTTCTCGTCTTGAAAACGAATCGCGCACAAGTGATGACTAATGAAATCATCTGCCGCCATTTCGTTGAGATTGTGTTCCAGTTAGCGATCTGTTTCGAATGTGCGAGAGAGTTCAGGAAGTTAGCACAGTGTTGGAAGCAATGGATAAGCATGAGTTTTTGAACTCACCATTGTCAAATTGTTTAATGGCGAATACAATTAGTGAAAGGTGAAACTCATGATATATAAATAAATACATAAAGGATGAAAGCAGTGTGTGTAATTGCAATAAATTTCCCTCAGATTTGATAATGACATGGCGCCATTTAGCAAAATTCTGCAAGGAAACGAAAACGACGACCTGAGCCTCAATTTTTTGTTTACTAAACTGACATCTAAGAACTGCAGGCAAAAAGAATTTCTGCACAAACAGGAAAAAATCACATCGTTGTTAAAGTATATTGCAGTGTAAAATAATAATGGTTCCAGGCACAACATTAGAAATTCAAAAGGTCCAATTTTGACTACTCACAGTTAACTGTTTACATTGCTAGAACAAGGCAATTGATTTTTTTTCGTATTTCAGATGGTTTCACAGTGTTTGGCAAGACGAGTGTTTAGGCTGTGTCATTAAGGCAAGTAAACAAATGACGATAAAAAATCCTCCAGACTGGAATGGCTATGTGTTCCTCGAAGATGCCTTAACTCAGTGCTGACATCCTAAAAAGGCTTGCAGATAAAAATTAAAATTACGTTTTTTGCGTTCATTAGAAAATGTCAGTGGCCTGTGAAATCCAATATTCGTGGGTCTACGTCTCCTAGGAACTCATCGCTATAAATAAATCATTATCCAACTCTCGGCAGGATGTCTGTACATTTTCAAACATATTTCTGTGCAGGGTGCCATAGCATACATAATCAATGATGATATTGAAAACCTATTCACCTCGAAGAACAACGACACCTTGAAGGCTTCAAGGCAGCAAAGAACAAATGGGCTCGCAGTAACAAGCAAAGAGGAAATTTACACAAAAGCTAATTCCATTTGGAAAGTTTTTCGAAAAAGTTTTTGCTGCTTCCAGTCACCCTTTTCTTAATAATAATAATAATTGTTGGCGCTATAGTCCAGAGGGGGACCAGGGCCTAGCTTGCTCATCAACTACTCGTGTTGTGTGCGCTACTGTTCTCTCACGAGTTGAAGGCACCTACAGTTTTTTGCCGACTCCGAACGGCGAAATTTGAGAAGCTTTCTTAGACAGTTATTACTCTTTGAGTGTTGTCAGCAGCTCGAAAGAGGTGGTGCCGTGAAATATTCGAAAAATTGGAGTTGAGCTGGGAATCGAACCTAGACCCTTCGGCGTGTGAGTGTCGCACTCTACCCACTACGCCACAGCGGCCACATTCACCCTTTTCTTAGTAATACAAAAACGGAATCGTAATCTAAATAATAATAATAATTGGATGGCGCGACAGTTCACAGGGGACCAGGGCCTTGCTTGCTCATCAACTTTTCGTGTTGTGCGCGCTACTGTTTTCTCATCAGTAGAAGGGACCTATAGTTCTTTGCTGACTCGGAACGGCGAAGTTTGAGAACCTTTTTAGATAGTTATTTCTCTTTGAGTGTTGTCAGCAGCTTGAAAGAGGTGGTGCCGTGAAAAATTAGAGGGGTTCTGCCGGGAATCGAAACTGGAGTTTCGGCATGTAAAACGGCGGTCAACGTAATCTAAATGAATGAATATAATGTTATGCTTGATTGCTGCAGATTCACAACTAAGACAAATAGAGTACTATCTGGGTAGCATGAATCTCTGATTTCGTGAAGAAAACTCTATACTCGATAACATGAATTAAATATGTATGCACACGTTCGCTGATTTACTAGTTTTTGTTTAGATTTAAAACAGTGCCATATATATAGTTATTTTTGCAGAATTGTATTTTAAAATGCCAAAAATCTGATCATTGAAAGAAAAAAGTGAAGTTATTAAGAAATTGTAAGAAGATGAGGGCTCATCGAGTTGTCCCGGCAATAGGGTGTAGTCAAATTCACAATTTCTCATAAGGATGAATTGTTGGAAGAATCGCCCGAGGAAAAAGAAGGCAGACAGTTTAGATTTACAGCTGTGTTCAGACAAATAGCAGTAGTGAAACGATTTAGATAATTAGCAACACATTTCTAAGAAGATCCTTTTTCCAAATGTATATCCGGCTTTATTGTATTTTCCGGTAACTAAGATACTAGACCAGAAATAAAAAATAAAAAATAAGGACTTACTTTCTCCTTTTTCACTCATTCATTGAAATCTGTTGATTGAAGCCTGTTCATAAAAATAGCAGTGTTTTTTGGCTTTACCATAAAGTGTCTCAGAAATTGTTGTTTAGAGTCTAAAAAAAATGTGGGTATTCTTGTTTGGTAGGTGTATGTTTTTGTATATGTTGTCTTTTATTAACATGCTTTAAAGTTAGAAATATGGGCTGATCAAACCATTGTACCGAACATCGAAACATTGTGCGGAATTTGATCAAAAGATTGCGTTCGGGGGTAAAAGCATATGCTTCAATCCAGGAAACCATAGCATGTTCAGCGAAAATGGTCAGCAATGCGCTAAACTGGAAAGCTAGGCCGGAAAAACGCGGCCCAAAAGAGTGATGGCTAAGCGAACTGACCGAAAAATTATCAACATGGCAAAGGAGAACCCTTCAATAAGCTCCAGACAAGGATAAGGGATGAACTCCAACTTCTGGTGAGTGCTGTGACGGTGAGAAGACGTCTTCTAGAAGCTAAACTACCAGCTCGAAGCCCGCGAAAAGTACCGCTTTTGACAAAAAAGCATGTGCAAAAAAGATTGGCATTCGCAAAATTTCATAAAGATTGTCCTAAAGAGAAATGGAGGAATATTCTGCGGAGCGATGAAAGTAAAAATAGTCTTGTTTGGGTCCAAGGGTCGTCGGGAATATGTAAGAAGACGAAGGAATGAAGAAACTAATCCCCGTTATACAGTTAAAACTGTTAAGCACGGAGGAGCAAAACTAACGATTTGGGCCTGTTTCTGACATAATGGTGTGGGGCCTATATATCCTATCATGGACGGTGCTGGGTAGGTCAGAATTTTAGAAGAGGTTATGTTGCCATATGCCGAGGAGGAAATGCCACTAGTTTGGGTAAATCAACAACATATTGACCCAAAACATACGTCAAAACGGGCAAAATCTTGGTTTGATGAAAAAAGAATAACTGTTATGGAGAGGCCAGCACAATCCCCTGGCCTAAACCCCATTGAGAACTTGTGGGGCGATGTTAAAAATTCTGTCCATGAGGCCAAACCCAAAAACGCCAAGGAATTGTGGAAGGTAGTGCGAGACTCATGGGAACCTATACCAGTTGAGAGATGTCGGAGTCTGGTGGACTCAATGCCACGAAAATGCAGCGCAGTGATAAAAAACAAAGGCTTTGCTACAAAGTACTAATTGTAAGCTGTAAATAATAATCATTTCATATTGTTTCATTGATTTCTATTGTCTAGGCACAGCATAATTCTAAACACTGCTATTTTTATGAACAACTGCGAAATATTACTACGACCAAAAAAAATATTTAAAAGTTATGAACAACGTTTATTTTGTCATATACGTGTTAAGGCTGAAATACTTTACTTTTGTAGACGTTTTTTTTAAAAATAATAATAAAAGAATTTGAATTAATAAGAAAGAATTTGAAAAAATTGTTTGTCTTTTTTGAGGAGCAGTGCTATTTTTATGAACACAATTGTACAAAGCTGTTCAGAAAAATATGGAAGATCACGCATAATCGATATTTCTACTCATTTACATATTTTTTTTTTTCAACTTTTTGCATCTGTATGCGGTACCGTCATTTGCATGCCTTTACTATGCATGCACATAATGTCATCTAATCATTCATGTAAGTGGTGCAGTAGTGCAAAGTACGGAAAAAGTTTTTTCTTGAGTGTTCAAAATAATAGGAAATTTGGTTTCTCCTTGATATCTTTATTCAAAAAAAGTTAAGAGGCCTTTGTTTGGGTTTGTTGTGTGTTCTGTATGTAAGAACTATAATTAATTTTACGAATAACTCTATAGATTTGTTACAAATTGGGCCGCAAATTTTTCTGAAAAAAGCCGTATCATCAAGAAAGACAGACAACAGGGAAAGACTTTAAAATTAATTGCCGACGAATTGGAAAGATCGGTTAATTTTGATTTCAATGCACTTTCTAGAACCCCAGCAAAAGAAACACGAGGTAGATCAAGAAAAACGACTTCCACTGATGTCTCCCGTGCAGTGTTACAAGCCAAAAAGAATCCCTTTATATCATCAAAGGCAATTGCAGTAGAAATTAACAACAGAGTCAGTGTCCCAACGGTCCGACGAAAATTACTGAAAAATCAACTGCCAGGAAGGATCGCCCGCAAAGTTCCATTGCACAGTAGAAGGAATGTAAAAGTTCTTGCTTTTGAGTTCACTTTAAGTTTAAGAAACCATTCTAAAAAGATGTTTCGTTACATTCTCTGGAGTAATGAAACCAAAATTAATTTGTTTAGTTCTGACAGTTGTAGAGACGTGGCCACCGTGTCGTAGTGGGTAGAGTGGGACGCTCACACGCCGAAGGGTCTGGGTTCGATTCCCGCCTGAACACCTCGAATTTTTTCACGGCACCACCTCTTTCGAGCTGCTGACAACACTCAAAGAGTAATAACTGTCTAAGAAAGCTTCTCAAACTTCGCCGTTCGGAGTCGGCAAAAAACTGTAGGTCTCTTCTACTCGTGAGAGAACAGTAGCGCACAGAACACGAGTAGTTGATGAGCAAGCTAGGCTCTGGTCCCCCTGTGGACTGTCGCGTCAACAATTATTATTGTTAGTTGTAGAGACGTTCGGCGGTCTCAGCGAAAAGAATTCCACGTCGATTCACAAAAAATCCGTAAAGCATGGAGGTGGACGCGTCATGGTGTGGAGCTGTTTTTCTTGGTTCGGTGGTGGACCAATATTTCAAATAAAAGACATCATGACTAAAGAAGTTTATCGTGATATCCTAAAGGATGTGATGCTACCATACGCTGAGGATAACATGCCGTCAAAATGGCACTTCCAACATGACCACAATCCCAATGAAATAAGTAAATGCTTACTTAAGGGACCACCAAGTGTCGGTAATAGCATGGCTTTCTCAGTCCCAAGATCTAAATCGTATCAAGAATTTGTGGGCGAAAGTGAAAACATCTTTGACTACACAGACGTTCCCTAATAAAACTCACCTTTGGACAGTAATTGAGAAATATTGGAAGGTCATTCCAATATAATCAAGTGTCAAAAACTTATAGAGTCTATGCAAGGTTGAATAAGTGCTGTGCTAAAGAACAAGGGCGATCATTCGGGACATTCATTTACACAAATTTAATCTCTATGCGAAATAGAAGTATAATTTTATAAAAATGTTACTTTCGTATTATTACTTTCTTGTAAAATGAATGTTAACTTTGAATTTCCTTGTTTTTTGAACAGTGTATTTGGAAGTAATTTCAATCAAAATTAAATACGAATATGAAATATAAAAAATTCTAAGGAAAACATTTTCATGATGGTGTGCAAGATAAACGAAAAATATTAAGTTTCCTGTTAGGTTTCAAATATTTGATATAATCCTTGAAAACTATTCTATTTTCCTCTTTCTCTATTATTTTGAACAGCTCTGTATATTGGATTGAGCAGCAGACCAGGGCCTAGCTTCCTCATCAACTACTCGTGCTCTCCGCGCTTCTGTTCTCCCACAAACATACAGTTTTTTGCTGACTCCTAACAGCGAATTATTACTCTTTGAGTGTTGTTAGAAACTAAAAAGATGTGTTTCCGTGCAAAATACTAGTCCAGATACTGAACCTAGGGTCTTGATTGTTCCACTCTACCTATTTTACCACGGGAGCTACGGAATCCTAACCTTACTGCTTAGAAATCCGCTGGCAGCAACTATTTCTACTGGTGCGACCATCTCATAAACTACGCATTAACAACAAATTACAATCCTAAATACTAGTCCAGATACTGAACCTGGGACCTTCGGCGCGTGATTGTTCCACTCTACCAACTCTACCACGGGAGCTACGGAATCCTAACCTTGCTGCTTAGAAATCCGCTGGCTATTGGTGCGACGATCTCATAAACTACGCATTAACAACAAATTACAATCCTGAATTTGCTTAAAAGACCGTTTGCGTTTGCGTGAATGTAAACTTAAAACTTGTGTTGTCGTTGTGGCTTGCCACATTCTGCATTTGAAGACACGCCAACATAACCTTAAAAAATATGTTCTAATTAAAAATCTCAAATGAGTCATTGAATAAATTCAAAACGATTATATTGAATGATGTAGTAGCAGCCATCATCAAAAAAGCAAACACACACATACTAATCGTTATTTTCCATGTAAACATAATTCCGGCCAAGCTGCCGCCTGCAGCTTGTGATAACGCCGCCGAACAATTATCGTTTGATTAAATTCTCTAATACCGATAATTCAGTTTTTTTTATCTTTCAAAATCACTCCCGATAGCTTCCTGCAACCACGATCAACTTTAAAGTCTTGACTTGCATTCTAGTTCATCGGACCGTTAAATCAGTGCCGTCCAGTATACTGTCCACTCGATTTCCACTTATCTTTTTGTATGCCGAGCCTGGAGCCAGCTGTCTCCTCAGATTAAATCTACGTGACTCCGAAATTCGGTAATTTCGAACACACTGTCTTTATCGCTCGGTAAACAAGAAAATTCCCCACCGAAGCTGTTCAAATAAGGATTATCATTGTCTCTGCGCGTCTTTGTAAACAAATGTGCGATGCGCACATGGAAATTCAACAATGGGTAACGTGCTAGAGCCCAACTTTCACGTAATCGGTGTGAGCTGGATGGAAGTCCAGTTCGTTATCGGCCGCCCTTCAAACGAACAACTCACGCTGATTAGGACGTGAGGGCACAAATCGAAATTTTGCACATTTCTGATAAGTCAATTTCCGCTTTGCACTTGCACGAGACCCACTTCAACTAGGCACCAAACAATAGACATGAAGAAAAAAAATGTACATCCGCATGCGGTAGCTGCACATGTAATGAGAATACTCCTCAAAAGGACACGCACGCGTGCGCGTAAGAATTTTCCCCGGGTCCCCGCAACGGCCATATGGTAGACAGATTTGCTACATGCGAAGACAGAGACGGCACATCGCACGTTTTCTTTAGTTCACTTTAAGGTGTCTCAAAACGTGACTCAAACTCACCAACGATATTTACTGAAGAGCGACACAGACACCCAACCAGCAAACTGTGTGTTTGCGTTTGGTTTTGGTATACCGATTTATAATTGAAGTTTACGAACGTGACCTGATCGTAAAGAAGCGATTATGAACCGCTCTTCCTGCTGAAACCGAAAAGAATTCCTAGATTCCGTCAGGGAAGGGCCATCAACTTACCTGTCTATTAACGCTAAAATCACAGTTTACTCGTGTCCCATTGCACGAGCAGTACTTCTCGAAAATATCCGGTATGCTCGACGTACAATTGTGGCTGTCGTTCTGAGAAGATGGGGACAACAAACGACCCCCTGTGTGATGCAGTCCGTTTCCCAGTGATCGGGGCTCTCTGGATGGATTTTTGGATGGAGTCAAGGGCGCGTGTGATTCCGATGAACCTGCATCAACGTGGTGGTGGGATGATGCTGCTGCAGCTGGAGCAATCGCGCCCGAAGCCAAATCACAATAAACAATTGACGCAAATAGACAAGTGGTCCAAATGCCGCACATCGTCAATGAGACTGATGACGGTGATGACTTTGTGCTGGCTGACGCCGACAACGACGACGACGACGACGACAACAATAACGCCATACTTTTGGAATCAGAGAAAAACGAAAAGTTCGGTTTCCGGTTTCACATGTATGTTCGTGCGTATATTAGTGCTTCACTCTTTGTAACGTCATTCAAAGGGGAGTAGGAACTGCTCCAAACCGCATTGCCCCATACACAGACAGGGCGATGGTTATCCACTAGGCGTAGATACCAACTCACAGTTCGAAACGATCAGATCGGAACGAACCTGTGTGTCAAAACAAGTGATTCACCCATACATCGAAGCAGCACAGTGCATGCTGTAATTGTGTCTATACGGGCACGAAACTCCCCCGGCCCGTTGGTCTCGGCCTCGGTCCCTCTCCGATATGGTTCACTCTTTTTGGTTTTCTTGGGAAGCTTATCTTTGTGGCGAGCGAAGTGTGGTCGCCAGCCGTTGTCTCCAACACAAATCCTATCCGAGTTATGGATGCAAGTGCTGTCGCTGGAAAACTGGGTGTACGAGGGCGCTTCGTATTGTGTTGTGTTGCGCCCGTGAGATTGACGACGACCCACCGATAAGGTCTGGCGGAGTCCTTAAGTAAAGTGCTTTTCTCCGCAGCAAATTAAATCAATTAACAATTAAATACGTTCTCTCATCGGTCGGACCTCTGCGTTGTTGTTGTCCGCTGTCCGGTTTTGTATTTCTTTCTGTTGTTGTGTGTTTTTCTCGCTTTATCGCTGTCGTTGGCTGTCGTACGTTGTCTCCTCCTTGGTCTGATGTCACTTTTTCGTCTATCCAAAAAGTAAGTTGTCGGTTTCTATTCAGACTGACTGTATAATCGTATGCACATAATTTGGATACTTTAATTCGTAGCCTTGTTTCGAGTGCGAGATATGCGTGTTTTCTTCAATTTCCTTCACCCGTACGTACTCTGAGAACGTTTTCATTGATCACTACACCCCAACGATTTTGTTTTCCCTGAACACGAGATCGATATTTGTTAATTACACGCGAGAGGCAGTGCGGCGCAGGAACCGGACACGGTTGGGAGGGGAGATAATAAATGCACTGAGCGATGCCTAATTGAACAACATGCAGTCGCAAGATAAACACATCACAGCACAACCCGTTTTGCTTCCACTTTTTCTTCGCCCAACATACTGGTTGATTTGCAGATATCTTCTAGTCTCATACGAATGAGTTGGTGAGAACGACCACAAACAACAACACTCTCACTTGGGTGACACACGTCCGGTAAGGAAAAAAATATGAACCTATAACGAGTGGGCACGCAACACGATCCGAACGACCGCAGCACAAATCTCAAACTGAAGACAGTTGTGATCGAGTAAGTCGGCGTGCACATCTCACACGACTCACTCAAAACCACTGTGGTGGGGAAAAGATAAAATTGAGTGGAGCGGACCACGGGTGTGTGAGGGTGTATGTATCCGTGTGCGATCGCACCTCGATGTTGCCAGTTTTAGTTTGAAGAAAAAAAAAAATCTGGCAGTCCCTTTGATTTCTTGCTTGGAAAATTAATTGACTCACTCGACGAACTCGTTGGGTTTGGGATGTTGGCTGAATGCTTTTTTTTCGGAGATGTGGTCTTGTTATGGAAACACGAAGATTGCTTCGCTGGAGCGGCAGTGAAAATTCCACTGTTATGAAGTCATTTGGTAATTTTCATTATTTTCGTTTTCTTTAGACTGAATCGAATTTTGAAAAACTCTAAAATACATATTAAAGAAAAATTTGAAAATCCTTTTGAAGATCCCTTTGAAGATCCCTTTTAAATGGTAGTCGACTAGCACAAGCCTTAACCGGCTTAAAGAAGGAGCTTCATTTTGAAGCCTCACTCTAGAATACTGAATGGTGTAAACACATATGTGTTCTTGTCAACTCGTTACAAGTTGTACGAGTTGTTTTATGGTGCTTTTCAAAAACTCTTATGTGATAGGGAAGGCGGGTGAAACTTTTGTTTTGATTGTTGATAGTGGGACGGGGTTTGATTTTTTTTTGGTATCTGCATTTCTCCTGGAAATGTAGATAGTAATTATAGTGATTTGGTGATCGTGAGTTTTAAGTGATTTAATTGAAGCCTGTTGTGTGTTGACTATCCGACCAACCAAAAAAGACAACTTTTAAATATTAAGTTGGAATTTTCCCAAGGGAACCGTTTCTTTAATCATCAGAACAAATATGCATTTATCTTCCTTCAGCTTATGGTATGGAATACTTGTATAAAAATTACGAATTAGGCGACTTTTTATTTTGAATAATACTGGTAGCGAAGAAAGGTTTAAATAAAAGATTAATCTTGTTTAACGAAACCTATATGAATTAGCTGCTTCTATGTCATCGAAACCTATATGAATTAGCTGCTTCTATGTCATAGAAATTTTGTTTATGTGAAACACTGCTCTTGCTTTGGTAAAGCAAAATCATCCAAAATACGCATTGCAGTATCTTGAAAGCGTCAAGGGAGTGTTGATCGTGTAAAAGTTTTGTGAACTGACACATGGTGTCGAGGGGTAAAATGGTTTGACAAGTGAGTCATCTGCTCGACTCTGTTAAAATATTCACGCGTCGTCTTTTAAAAGTACTTTTGAATAAGCCCTTTTGACACTTTTTTTATTAGAAAAATTTATTTGTTCGCAGCGTTTTAGTGGGTGCTTTCAATGGTTTAATTTCAACCAGAGGGTGTCCGCCAAGGCGTATATGAAGGTAGAGCGTGACACTTACACTCCGAAGGTAATAGGCTTCGAACTCAAACAATATTCTGCAAAAAAAATATCAAGCATTTTCGTTATTAAATATTGACATTAAATAGTCAAATTTACCTACTTGCCTAAAAATGTTACTAAAATCCCTTCAGCCAAGAAGGCCAAGAATTGTTAGTTAGATTGGATGAAGTACTCATATTTGAAAATAAAAACATATTTGAAAAAAGTCGACATATTGTTTCAATTCGGCAAATTTAAAAACTGTCATTTTTCATTTTTAATACATTTTTATTTCCAATTCATTGCAGACTTATGTACTAGACACAAAATGCTTAAAACCTGTTGGACGTACTTTGTTTTCTTTTTCCTACAATCTAACTTACTGGCCCTCGACGGGCGCTCTAAGCTAAACTTATCCTTAATCTCTTGTCTTTCGACCTAACCTTACATTTCATATATTTATGGAGTCCATTATCATTATGTTTACTACTTAATATAAGAAAAATTTAAAAGAAAAAACTTAGCAAGAGAACATTTTTTTTAGTTAAAACTTCTGAGCTTACTTACATACTACTTTAAAATAGCTTAAAACTACCTTAACTATACATACACACATGGGCGTATAATACTATACGCCCATATATACATGCGTGCACCTAACCTATGTACATTTGTATACACATGAGAACACTCAATGTACAAATGTGTATACTTAGATTTTCTTTTGTTTTTTTTTTTTTTTTTTGATGTACATTTATATACAAAACTTACAACTATCTTACACTAAGTCTGTAAGTCGGCCATAAGTAGCTGGATCACATCCGCTGCAAGACCGACTACTCCTTTAAAGGAGATCTGTGCTACCCATTCTACCCCGGGTCTAAAGGGTTCGACGAGGGAGTTCCCTCTCTCAACCACCAAAACTTTCGATGTTGTAACGCAACATCTCTCTTATCCCGACTCGACACCGCCATACTAAAGCGGAGGAGATCTTCCTCAGCTCGTTGTGCGACGGAACGGTCGTAGTTGAGTCGCCCATCCACAGTTGAACGGGCGATGTGAGGTACCCCATTTACGCCTTGTGTAAGACCATGCCTATCAAAATGAAGAAATGCTTCTGGGGGGACGAAGCCAGTTTGACGTATCCTAATTTAAAAACTGTAAATGAAAATTAGTGGCCACTTTGGTGTAGTGGGTAGGTTCGATTCCCAGGTCAACACCAATTTTTCGAATTTTCACGGCCCCACTTCTTTTGAGCTGCTGATAACACTTAAAGAGTAATAACTGTCTAAGAAAGCTTCTCAAATTTCGCTTTTCGGAGTCGACAAAAAACGGTAGGTCCCTTCTACTCGTGGAGGAACAGTAGCGCGCACAACACGAGCACTTAATGAGCAAACTAGGTCTTGGTCCCCCTTTGGACTGTAGCGCCAACAATTAGTATAAATGAAAATAAGTAGGAATTATTGAAGAAAAATTTGTATTGCAAAAACTGCCTAAGATATTGAGAAATCTCGAAATTTAGGAGATGACTCAACAAGTTGTCGAGGAGTGTATAGACATGAAAACCTACAAATTCCTAACGAAAACAAAGGATTTTCCTGTGTATTTTTATTTCATACATCTGGAATATTTTAAAGAGAGATTTTTTAGCTGTTATCTTTTTGGCAACACTAGTGTAAGCAGCTGACGCACGTTTCGTGTTTTGTTTCACTGTCAAACATCTTCAGTCTCAGGTCTTCAATTTCACCTTGAATCGGCTTACAAACGAACAACGCTTGCAAATTATTGAATTTTATTATCAAAATGCGTGCTCTGTTAAGAAAGTTCATCGAGCGCTTCTTGCATTTTACCAAAAATGGACGAAAGCTCAAGCTCAAATGGATGGAAGCTCATTTTTGACTCAATGGGTACGTAAATAAGCAGAATTGACGATTTTGGAGTGAATATCAGGCAGAAGCATTGCAAGAGCTACCAATGCATCCAGAAAAAGTCACAGTTTGGTGCGGTTTATGGGCTGTTGCCATCATTGGACCGTACTTCTTCAAAGATGATGCGAATCGTAACGTAACTGTGAATGGTGAGCGCTACCGTGAGATGATATCCAACTTTTTTTTTACCCAAAATGCAAGAGCTTAACTTGCATGACATGTGACACATGACACAGCACGCGCAACAATGAACTTATTGAGAGGCGAGTTCGGTGAACATTTTATTTCACGTTCGGGACCGGTTAATTGACCGCCTAGATCGTGCGATTAAATGCCTTTAGACTATCTTTTGTGGGACAATGATAAAGCTGGCCGCCGTGGCGTAGTGGGTAGAGTGCGACGCTCACACGCCGAAGGGTCTAGGTTCGATTCCCGGCTGAACACCTCGAATTTTCATGCCACCACCTCTTCTTTCGAGCTGCTGACAGCACTCAAAGAGTAATAACTCTCCAAGAAAGCTTCTCAAACTTCGCCGTTCCAAGTCAGCAAAGAACTGTAGGTCCCTTCTACTGATGAGAGAACAGTAGCGCGCACAACACGAGTAGTTGATGAGCAAGCTAGGCCCTGGTCCCCCTGTGGACTTTGGCGCCAACAATTATTATTATTCAGTTAAAGCTCATGTCTATACAGACAAGACCGCTTCAATTGACGCATTGGAAGTCAGCATTGAAGCATTTATTCGTGAGATACCGCCCGAAATGTTGGAAAGAGTATGCCAAGCTCAACATTTGCATGAAATAATCTTCAAACATTAAATTATATGGAGCGTACCATCGATTCAAATAAAGATTTCATGCATTTTTCTGAATTTTATGTGTTTTTTTTTAATTTTCCTATAGCTTTTAAAAAATCACCCTTTATATCGAACATTTACCCTATTCATACTGGAATAAAATGTAATTAGCGTTTGTTTACATATTTCTCTTTGCTGGTAGCGGTAAACAAGAACATTTGAAGAGAATTTGTTTTTAATTGTGAAGGAACTGCATCAACATTCGGACAAAATAATAAGACCAGCTTTTCGTTTCTTTTTGTTTTTTTTTGTAGTGTGAATAATTGTGCTGTATATTATTTTTAACCAATTCACTGTAAGTATAGAAATGACGATATCTGTGTATTCAAATGCATCAAATTATTCATAAAAGCAGAAAAAATGGGGCGCGACATGCATTGCTCTGCACACGAAAGAGACTTGACCCGAAAACTTACACAGGAAGGAAAGTCACAGCGGGAAGTGTCCAGACTAGTGGAGAGTTCAAAGACATTTGTTTTCAACGCGCTACAGAGGCAAAAATCTTACATGCCAAAAGGTCGTCCAAGAAAAACATCTCCAAAAGACGACTTCCACATTAAGCGCTTGTCAAAAAGATATCCGTTTTTGTCAGCTGCAGACATCACACGTGAACTGTACATACATGTTTGTTCTAGAACAGTGCGAAGGAATCTAGAAGAACAACATTTCTTTGGAAGAAGCCCCACGGAGGTACCACTTTCTACCAAAAATCATAGGAAAAGTAGAATCCAAATTCTGGATATGCCCAGAAAACGAAAAAAACATGGCGAAATATTGTTTTTTCGGATGAGAGTAAGATAATGCCGTCGCCGATGATGGAAACAATCCCATCCTTATTTCGAAGGATGAACTCCAGGGTATCTTTAATTCACCGAAGAAGAAGAAGTCAGTAGGAATCGATGGGATACCGAATATTACTCTGCGCGTCTGAGGCAGTAGATGTAGATATATACAACCCTGTTCAACAATGCGCTGAGTTACGCATATTACCAACAGCTGTGGTACTGCCCATTCTGAAAAGGGATAAAGATACTTCCATCTCGACAAATCTCCGGTCTAATAGTCTTCCTCCGTGCATAAGCAAGGTTTTTGAAAATATTGTCAATAGAGACCTTAAAGAATGGGTCGAGGAACGTGAAATTATACCGGACAACCAATTCGGCTTTATGACGGGGCATGATATCATATATGCCGCGTCCAAATTGGTATCCGAAATTCAGTGAAACAAGAACAAGAACCAATGCACAGGCACTTGCCTGATAGACATGGAAAAGGCGTTCGGCACCGTGTGGTTAGAAAGCCTCTTCCTCAAGTTAGTCAGACTAGGCATGGATAAAAAATGTCTATATATGAACTATGATATGGTTACAGGGTGGAAGTTTGTTGTGAAGAATGGCAACGTTACATCCACCACACTATTTCACATAAAAAATGGGTTGCAACAAGGGGCAATTGGTTCACCGATCCTTTTCGCTATATTCACTAGCGATATTGTTGGTTCCATGCCGCATTAATTTAATCGCGTACGCCGAAAATTGAAATGATAAATAACTTGTTGCAGCATGACTTCGACGAAATTCAGCGATTTCGCGACGACTGGAAGTTGAAAATCAACTTCCGGAAGTGCGAAACTATTCTCTTTAGAACTCCGCTATCCAGGGCCTCAAGGGTTACGAAGAACAACCGGCGCAAGTTTGGCTTATTTGATCCGCGGGGCCAGCTGTTAGCTGTGCCAAATGTAGTTGGATATCTTGACCAGTATTTGTACTGCGGTACAGCTCTGACAAAAGCTAAGAAAACCTTTGCTGCGGGAAGTTGGTTGTCTTACAGCAGCCAACTTGGTACCAAGGTAAAGGTGATCTGCTACATGCCTTCATACGGCCAATCAGGGTGTACGGTTGCCGGGTCTGGTTCAATCTGAGTCCTTCCCAGATGGAAAAGATGAGGGTGTTCGAGAGGCAATGTCTTCGGGCTTACCTCTGGTTGTATCGGACACCTGAATCCGATTACAAGAAATTTTATCCCAACGAGGCAAATCTAATCAGCATAGATAATTTCATTATTAAGCTGACTCGAAGGAACATTGCACGAGCGATGACTTCATGCAACAGTCTGATCTTTGGGGCGTATTACTCCAACTTCATGCAACATGAAAAGGTGCGTCTAAACGGATTTATACCTCCTGAAGAGTTTCTCTACTTAGACTCCAAAGGGCTGATTCAGAACACGGAAGGATGTCCTATCATCTTCCATGTCGTACGCCGAACAATGGATAGGCAACTCCAATACGAACCGGACGTCGCTCCTAGCCACGATGAACTTCTTCGGTTAAGTAGGGCGATCTCCGCCCAAGATAGGGAACAGTCCGCCAGAGAACGTCACTTATACTGGTGATTGCTGATTGCATCAAAACCAGGCCCCGCCACCGCTCGAAAGTGTACAATTTGGAATTTTAAGTTTCCCTTGTGGCCAACTGACATAGTTTTTAAGGTACTATGTAGGGTAGTGTGTAAGCGGTAGTTTAACTAAAAAAAATAGAATTAAGATACGATTTTATATATTATTAAATAAAATATGCCAAAAAATCATAAATCAGAGCACTTCCTCTGTTAATGGCTTACTTTTACTCGAATCAGGAGGCCGCTCTTTGGCACTGATGTGGTACAGCTGTAAACATTGGCTCTTTATCACAAAAGCATACCTCATGAAGACCAGGGAAATTATATTAAATGTTGGTTACTGCCTGCTGGTACAACGGACAAGTTTTTGAGTCAGAGAGCTCCAGTGCAGTCTTTCTCAACCTCCAAGAAAAAAAAAATATGCCAAACAGTCTGGACAAAATATTTGTGGATAATTATCACTCTAAAATAGTCAGCCCTTTTGGATGAAACATTTGAGGACTATCATAACTCCAAAAATAGCAATTTTGTGTATTGACGATTTCATTTAACTAAGATTGAACCAAATTTCATAACCGGTTTAAATTGGAATCAATGGCAGGGTTGTTTCAAGCCCATTCAAGGAATCTACACCTTTCTTGCCGTCCTTTTCTTTGCCAACCTTGAACAAAAAATAAATTGACATTTGATAAAATGGCAGCCAGTTCAAACAGTGGCACCAACTTAAAGTTCTATAAATTTTGAAAATAACACCCACTAAAACCTCTTTAAAAATTGATACAGCACATTCGTCTTTCATAAAAGTTCTATTCTCAATATTAAAGCCGTTCAATATACTTCTATTTGTCACTGCACTGTCTCCCAATATACACATATTCTATGGCATGCATTCAAATACAAGTGCAATGATTAGCAATATAAACCCAACTTCTTATCAGTTGATTGATGATTATCGTTCAGAACTGATACCTGCTTCTGTTGTCGACTGAATAATGAAGGTGAGTCATCTTAGATTTGTTTGTGGACTTTAAAAGTAAAAGTGGGCAAAAGAAACAAAAATGTGCGCACTCTCAAAGAATCTTAAGAACGATTTCATGCCGCTTTTGGTCTGCGAATAGTTTTCAAGAATTGCTCCTATATATAACTACGCGAAACAACAAAGCAATGAATTAAAACTGATAAGGAAAATACAAAAAAAATAAACAGAGACTTGTTATTCTTTTCTTTCGTTTGAGGAATTATTTTTACAATTGGGTATGAAACTGAGTCATCGAGTGCGCTTGGTGATTGATAAGGCGGTTTAAAGCAACCGGTTGATCGTTTGAATAAAATCATGAATTTGAAACTGAAATTATTTCTCACTCATATCTTTCAGATCGCAATCGAATGAACGGCAGTTCCTGAAGGACTTTATAAGCGGAGCCCCAGGTTCATCTGGAGCACGATTGGCAACCTGGCTCCAGCCGGAATCTCGTCTTGATCCGAATAAGTGAGTAGCTCTCTATAAGCTTTGACGAGATTCACATTTCATTACTCATACTTATCAGGTGTGAGTTAAATACAATTGAAGAGGCACTGCGTTACGGATGGCCAACCCAAATCACGGTCAAAATTCGCGACCAATATGGAGATGCAGTTCTTGTTCCAGACCTAAAGGTACTCCGTCCTCAAGCATAATAAAGAAAATATTCTAGTTTCATTTGAATTTAGGTGGAAATCAAAGCAATTCCCAGTGGAAGTGGGTCGTCACTTGGAAACATAAAAATGCGAAGAGTTTCGTACAACGACACAGCGATATTCGGCGGCATTCCCCCACCTCCCCGCTTGAACTACGAACCGACAATTAAAGAAAAAATGTGCTTTAAAGCAATCACATTCATGAAACCGTACATTAATTACTCATTTGAAGAGCTCCGATTCTGCAGCCCTGTGCAGACTCGCATCACTGAGACCCTCTACGCTCAAGATATGGACGACGGAACTTTCAGCGTCAACTGGACTCCGAATTCAGTGGGAAGTTATTGCTTGACTGTGACAATCGATGGAATACCCTTAGAGGAGGTGTATCGAGTTGAAGTTAAGGAAGGTGGCTTGCCGCCACCCTCGCACAAGCACGCTCTCCGAAAGCCTCAACCACCAAACAAGCTGAGGAAATTTATGGCGAAGAATTCTGCTGGTTTAAGAATTCGATCACATCCCACACTTCAGTCAGAGCAGGTTGGGATCATAAAACTGAACGGAGTCATCTCTTTTATTGATGAGGTAAGAGGAAGTCACTAATTTTTGGGCAGTGAGTCTTTACAGTAATTTGCAGATCGAAAACGATGACGGAATCTGGTTGCGACTTTCCACTGAATCCATTCGTCAGCATTGCACAATCGGTTGGTACCCAACAGAAGCTTGGTGTCTTCAATACAATCAGCATCTGGGAAAAACTCTTCTCTTTCCTGTAACTGATGCTACGACGACTGTAAGCACCTCCACTCCTAAGCCAAGTTCAAAGCCAAAGCACAAGAGGTGCGTGGAATATATAATTCTGAAAATTCGTGCTTTCTATCATTTTTTAATTTCAGTTTGTTAGACAACATGGGCTCACCATTAGCAATGCCTCCCGATACCCCCTCGAAGCCGAAGTCTGCATCTCATACCACTAAGGCGTTTGATTTCTCGCAGTCCAGGGTAGGGAGAGAAATAAATGGAATTGGAAAAACGTTTTGTATACATTCTCTTTTTTAAAGTTTACTCCTCCGAAAACATCGATGGTTGACAACATCCTGTCGTCGACAAATCCGTTTGCGCTCTCCTTCATGAGCAGTGCTTCAGAGCGCTCTGATGAAATGGGAAGTGACAGCGACCACGTCAATAAGGCTTTTGAAACACAAGTATCGACATCCTCAAGCGACTCACACAACCAGCAGGAAGAATCAATGGCTACATCACACTCTTCTAGTCCGTCCAATATAGGGTCAGCAATAGCCGGAGTTGTTGGGGGAGGCGCCAGTAAACTGCAAGCACTTCAAAAGTGGTTCAAAGGAGACACCATTGACGGAAAGGACTCGCCTCGAAAAAAGAGGTAAACCGCAGGTCATATGCAAAAATATCTAAAAACCGATTTCATGACCGTTTGCAGCGATTGTGGTGACATCGCACCTATAACTGCCAGAGACCTAATCCGGGCGATCGGTGTTCAAGAACCTAAGGGGAATGGAAATAGCAGCGCAACGATCCAGTCAAGTCGCAGCTCTAGTCCGATGCAAATTCCAAGACGTGAGTACTGCGAATTAATCTCTGATCCACAGAACTCACGATGTTTCATTTCAGCTTTCGATACTGGGCCGAGAAGCTTTAGCAAGTCAGCAGAAACATCTGAACCACCTGAATTGCCCGTCAAATCTGGATCGCCGTCTACGAATTTTGCAGTACTTTCGCTATAAACTATAAATTTGTTCCCAGTAAAAGTGTTGTTATTTGTTTTTTAGGATAACCAATCGTACTCAAGACTCGGCAATGCTTTGGGTGACCGTCTTAGTCCAAATGAAGACGACAATTCGGCTTTGAGCAGCAACGTTCTATCCACTCCAAAGCACGTTCCACGAAGGGCACAAAAAAGTAAGTCATCAAATGTTTCAACAAACAATCTTTACCCATCCTACAGTTGTAGGTGATCTCCATGACCTACGAGCAAACTCCAATCTCCCCAATCTCGACATAAATATCGCTGAACAAATAGGTCTTCTGAATATAGCCGCGAATGATGAAAATCTATTCTCTGCCAAACTCTCAACAGCTAGCACAGACACGTCCAACTCCCCACTGTGGCCACCAGCAGCCGGACAAGAAGATTTTCCCGAAATGAAGAAGAACACATCGAACATGTGTCCCCTGAAGCGTGCAATGCCTCCGTCACTGTCGGAGAGTTTGCGTGCTATTTTTGCAGCCTTTCTCTGGCACGAGGGTGTGGTACATGATGCAATGGCATGTGCATCGTTTCTAAAATTCCATCCCACTCTGCCGAAGGAGGGTGCCACGGTGATCACTCGTCGTGAGTCAGGGGATAACAAAATGACGCTCTCACGAGAACAAAAAGCCCAACAGCGGCATTCCGTTGAAGTGGCAAATGCTGGCAACTATCTCAACATTAGACCATCGACACTGGAGGCGCTGACTAAGTGCGGCAATTCGTGTTTGAATAACCGAAAATACCGAAAGAACCAGACAGAGTCAAATGAGAGTTCTGATTCTAAGGCGAAATTGCATTCTTTGCCAGAAATTGTGACAGTTTTGCCACCAGCCCTACGTTGTCTCGTCTATTTGTGGGAGCATGTGTGTCGGAATTGCATTTTGCTAGTACAGGCAAACAGCATTGAGCAACAAAAAAAGTAAGATGAGAGGAATTAAACATTTTTCGTAATTTGAAATACTTGCTTTTTCCTGGACAGTGCTTCTCCTTCTCGAGAAACCGCTCCTCCAAAGGTAGAGAAGGTTGTTGGCCCTGAAAAGGAGGAGAAGAAGTTTAAACGCAGGCGAAAGGGTAAGACTAAAATAATAAAATACTCTCAATAACAGTGCAATCGCTTTCAGATGACGGTTATTGGTGTGAACTCTGTGAAACTTACCTCACAATCCCTGTGACCAACCATATGAGAATAGTGCATCCAGGTTGCGGCAAGCCAGCCAAGGGAAAGGGCTACAACTCAGTGGGAATGTTCTGTGAAGGATGGGCTGGGAATTGCGGAGAAGGCGGTAAAGGAGCTTCAAGTTGGTACCTCATGTGTGATACTTGTCGTTTTAAGTAAGTCCCTCAATCCCAAACCTAGATAACGCAAATAACCCTGCACATGACAGACTTCTCACGGACATGAACATCTTCGGAGTTAAAACAACCACTCTATTGGCAAACTCCGAAGTGTACACGACCATGAAGGAGAATGCAATATTCCTCTTGGAACTGTCAACCAACAACAGCAACCTGCCTCCACCGACAATGAAACGGTCGCCCCAGCAAATGCCTGTCGTCGCCGAGCACCGCATCAACAACTTCTCAGACTTGAACATTAAACCTAGCACTAGCCGGGGAGACTCGACTCCCAACTTCAACTTCAACCGTCACAGCCGAGTTGGACTGAGGATTACAAGCAAATTATTCGGCCGTAAGATCAATCAATTTTGCCTTCGCTACTGTTCTACAAGTCTAAACCCCCCATAGAATCAACTCCGAACCGAAAGAGTTTCACTGGCTGCATATCGCCTGATTTCATGTGGATGGCTCCCGAGTCCTTTGCGTGTCTGGAAACTTTAGGCGCCACTGTTGGAGATGATTTGCCGTATGAAATTTTCGGAGCTAACTCAGCGGAAAACTGCTACGAGAGGGTAATTCCAAGCCTCTCAATTTGAAAACTATACTTGAGTGTATCTTCGTTTTCAGCCACTTTCTGAGATCTCATTTGAATCCTGTGATCCGCACAACTATGAAGCCATGACCGCATCTGCAACAGCTCATGGAAGTGGCACACTGTCGAAATTTCATAGAAGCTTCTCGATGGGACAGGGATGGTCCAACCAGCAGTCATTCAACATCCGTACCGTAGTCAACAACATCGTAGATGAGAATCAACACCCGAAGGTGGTGTTCCGAAGAAGAAACAATTCCACAAATCAAGGCGGTAAGACGATTGAAACTTCATGAAATGCGCATAAACCTTAAGACCTGAAACATTTTAGAAGGATCCCTGCTCATATGTTACCCATCGGAGAATCTTCGAAAGCTGGTACCTGAAAATCTTCTCAACACCTCCGTGACTACTCTTAATTCTTCGGCGCCAAGTGAACGCTTGAATATCGAGCCAGCCAACGAGCAAACCGTTAATAACAAACTAAACAATGCAAACAGTTTCCAAGGTGAGGAGGCCAAACTGGACACGGCTGGCAGCAAGGAGTACTTATACGGCAGCTATGAACAACAGCCCTCGTCTGACCCCCCGAATTCAATTGAAACCGTTGACGCCAATGTCAATGGGCTTCTTAGTCGGCCTTCATTGGCATTCATTTCGCAGAAGCATGATCTCGAGAAGCTGCGCTACGCCATGAAACGGAGTTTGCGAATAGCAACCTGTCGCATATATTCCCTCCAAGCTCTAAATTGGCTCATTCGCTCTGTTACGCAGAGCGTTTGCTTGCACGACCTCATGTGGTGGTTTGTGACGTCGCTCAGTCCAACACCCGAAGCGTCCGAACTCACCAAACTCGACGATAGCGTGAGTACTCAATTGACGTGCCTAATATTCTGCTATGAAAACCCTTCTACCTTTTAGGAATTCTCGCTTGAACACCCGGTGTCATTTACTCAAATCAGTGGTGGGTTTTGTCACATAATCACACAGAGTCTGCATGTGTTCTTGCAATCCGTGGCAGATCTGACGCTCTATCTGCCGGCTGGTTCACCACTTCAAAGAATTGCAATTCAATGCTTCGGAATCAAGTTCCGGCAAACTGACCATCAATTCCTGCACAGCTCCCACGTTTTCGGAAACATTTCGAAAATCTTATCCAAATCCGATGAACAGAACGAGGCAATGGTACTGTCTTCGATGACAATGGGGGAGTCCAACATTCATGACCCTATGGGAGATCATAACTTTGCCCGAGGATCTGGAGCAAAGTCTCTCATCTACACTGACTTAAATGGGATGTTCGAGGTACCTTCCTGCATACTCTATCTTCGAATATATAATAATAACTTTAATATCATATTTCAGATCACTGTTTCCTCGAGGCAAGCAATGGCGGAATCCCTAGTGGACAACTCAACAGAGACCTTCTGGGAAAGCGATGAGGAGGACCGTAACAAATGCAAGATAATCGAAGTTTCAATGAACAAACTAAATTATACCTGCAAAACCATCTTGGTGCATATCGACAACAGTCGAGACATCCAGAACAAAGTTTTCAATGTGGTTTTCTTTGCGGGTCAGTCTCTGGGCGACACAACGCTTATTAAGTCTGTCGACATAGACTCAAAGGCCTGCGCATGGACATCGGTTAAAATTCCTGATGAATCATATACGCATTTCCGTCTGGAGTTTCGTGGCCCGGAAAACACTCTTCGAGTTCGACAGATAAAACTACTGGGCTTGCCAAACAATCTCGACGAACTAACTCACGGTCTAGCACGGGCTAACCTCAAACTTACCAATGCTACCCGCATTCAGCAACAGATCTGCGAGGCGGAAACTTTAAGAGTTTTCCGTCTTATAACTGCCCAAGTCTTTGGTAAGCTCATTGCAACCAGTGAGAACAACCGCAAGCCTTCTACATTGGAATCCAGCAGCGCAAACTCTCTCCTGGCTGATTCCCTTGATCTTCGTGAACATATGGTTGGAATCCTGTTCAGTCGAAGCAAGTTAAGTCATTTGCAGAAGCAGGTCATTGTTCATATTGTCCACGCCATCAAGAAGGAAGCCCAGCGCGCCAAAGAGGAATGGGAGATTGCAAACGTAGCCAGCAACTCTGCCTTTAAGGACACACACACCTCGTCGGCGGATCATAAGAGCGATTCCAGTACAAGTGAACGTGAACGTTTTCGCGCGCCTGATACATATTGCTTTGAAATGCTTAGCATGGTTCTAGCCCTATCAGGTAGTGCTGTGGGAAGAGCGTATCTCTCTCATCAGCATGGGCTGCTTAAAGATCTCCTAAGCCTTCTACATACCGGTAGTGATCGAGTGCAGCGCCAGGTTACTGCACTGTTGCGGAGAATTCTGCCAGAAATCACTCCGGAAGTGTTTGGTGACCTGCTTTGCGTCCAAAAGATGCCACCATTTGACTTCAATATCGTCCATCAAAACCCCGAAGATTTCGACATAAATCGTTTGGGTATTTTGGATATCTTCCTAGCGGTAATAGCGAAGTCTCTACAGCTTCAAATCAAAGTAAAAACAACAAACACCGTTTCAAAGGGAAACGTTGAAAAGAATCCCTCGTTTGTTAGACTTTGCAACTCACTTGACTTGTCCGTTCATCAGTTGAAGACGGAGGCAGCAAAGCCTGCGGTCGAGGATAGTGACATGGACATACATGACATGTGCATATCGCCGTTTGGAACCAACACGAAGAACGAGTCAGATTTTCCCGATGTAGCCCCAGTGAAGACCAAACCGAAAGATTCCACAAAGAATATAAATCAGCGCTGGTTTCTCAAATCCGGAGTGATCTCCATGAAGCAGGCGGAAAGTATCATCAACCTCATTAAGGATATGGCAAGTGTAAGTATGGCTTGAAATAAAATACAAGAATGCGCTCTTAACATCTTTTTTAGGGCAAGCTGTCGGACAAGTGGTCTCGGGTAACAAAAGCTGCGATCGCCGAGTCTGTTTTGAACTTGACAAGATTGGATGAAGTTTTCCGAAGTCCAGAGAATTGCATTAAAACAGCAACACTGTGGCTTGCCCTGGCGAGCTTGTGTGTCCTCGACAAGGAGCATGTCGAAAAACTGTCATCCGGGCAATGGTCAAAGGTTTCCGATACAAGGCCGATGTGTACAAACCACGATGACGGTGAAACCGCAGCCATTATTCAGTGTGAAACGTGCGGGTCACTGTGCGGAGACTGCGATCGATTTTTGCACTTAAATCGCAAAACGCGTCATCACAAGCGGACCGTTTGCAAGGAAGAGGAAGAAGCTATTCGTGTGGAACTGCACGAGAGTTGCGGGCGCACTAAACTTTTCTGGCTTCTAGCTCTAGCTGATTCTAAAACTCTGAAAGGCATGGTTGAGTTCAGGGACGGAAGTCATACAATCATATCGGGTCCGCAGGAAGCAGTCGGACGGTGTAGGTTCTGCGGCGTCACCGGAAACTCTGGTCTCCTGGAAATCGGAAACGTATGCTCTGATGTGCAGTGTCAAGAGTACAATGCAAACTCTTGCCTAAAAATTAAACCTTGCGGACACGTGTGTGGTGGTGTTGCTAATGAAAAGAAATGCCTTCCCTGCTTGCAGCATGTCTGCCACGCCAAAGAGAATGAGTTAGCCGAAGAACTGAAAAAGCCAAAACTCACTCAGGACGCTGATGACATGTGCATGATTTGTTTCGTGGAAGCCTTGTCATGTGCACCCTCAATTCATGTAAGTATATATAACTTTAGGGTCTACAACTTAACCATGGAAATTTTTTACTTCAAAGTTGGATTGTGGCCATGTGTTCCACTACCACTGCTGTAAAACTGTGTTGGAAAAGCGATGGATTGGACCAAGAATCACATTTGGATTCTCCTTGTGCCCGATTTGCAAGGTAAACTCTGAACAATTATGCAACACAAAAAGTTTTCTAATTTTTTTTTTTTCACAGGCGGACATCCAGCACGACTTACTAGAGAAGTCTCTGGAGCCAATCAATGCTCTTAAGCAGGACGTCAAGCGTAAGGCTTTGATGAGGTAAGAACATCAAACAACACCTTACACTGCTGTGTTAACGCATCTTACTGTTTCTTAGAATCAAATATGAGGGTGTGGTTAAAACAACAGAGACCAAGGATCTTATTAACATAGCAATGGACCGTTACGCTTACTATGTTTGTTTTAAGTGTCAAAAGGTGAGTTTGTTATATATAGAAAAAAATTAAATCTTATGGCCATTCTATTGTTAGGCATATTATGGCGGAGAAGCTCGTTGCGATGCAGAAGTTGGTGAAATCTTCGATCCCGAGGAGTTGGTGTGCGGCGCTTGTTCAGATGTCGCAAGAGCCCAGATGTGTCCAAAACATGGTACGGACTTTTTAGAATACAAATGCCGATACTGCTGCTCAGTAGCGGTATTCTTCTGTTTTGGAACCACACACTTTTGCGACACATGTCACGACGATTTTCAACGACTGACAAATATCCCAAAGAACAAATTGCCACAGTGTCCAGCTGGTCCGAAGGCCAAGCAACTTCTGGGCGACGAATGCCCATTGCACGTAATCCATCCACCAACAGGAGAGGAGTTCGCCTTAGGATGTGGTATCTGCCGAAATGCTCAGACTTTTTGAAGTCTTGCGGAGGGAATTATGATCTTTAAGAAAGAGTAGTCAATAGGCATACAGAAAATAATCGACTTTGTATTTAATTTGTAAAGGATACTATTATATTCATAAAATATTTATAATTAGACTTGCATTGCATTGCAAATAATTTAAAACTAATAAATGAGAACAATCTTTACATCCAGCAGAATTAATTTAGTGTACTGTTTGAGACCGTGAATATTTTTGAGTTAAAGCAGATGAGATTGTTCACAGAGTTTAGTTTTGGGGTCACTGCATCAAATTTACCAAGTATCTTGTGTAGAGCACTAACATCTTCAGGACTGGCAGCCTTTTAAATCGTCCCAGACATTTAGATCTGACGTTTTTATTTTTCTTAATAATTTTACTGCTTCTCACAAGTGCATTTTAAGCAAGTATCAGGCATTTTACTTATTGCCTCGAAACAGTTACAATAGGTTATCAAACAAGGTAAGCTTAGGGTATATGTGTTCTTTACAATGATTTTTGTAGAATAAAATGTGTGGAACACGGTTAGTGCTAGTTCTATATCTATTCTCGTGTCGTGAGAAAAACAAGCACTTTGAAAATGTTTTCTTAACAATATGTGCTGTTAAAAAATTACTCTATTTGTTATCCCTGCTTTCTTTACCTTCTTCTTTGATTATCGCTAAAGGCCACAGTGGACCGGGTCTCAAAAAATGTATATCCATCTCGCACGATCTCTCACCAGCTGCTTCCAATTACGCACTCCAAATTGGGTGAGGTCCTTCTGCACTTGCTTGTCAGGACACTCTTCTGTTGCAATGTCCCAATAGCTCAGATTCGAAGACTTTCAGGGGCATGAAGTGAGCTCTACAAGCTCTTGCTATCTTAAAACTCCTGATCAGACGCATGCTAACGTATAGTCCATAAGTTCTTCATTGAATCTTCTCCTTCAAAACGTTAATCGAGATAGTCGAAGTCCTTCACTACCTCGAACTTTCTGCTGCCTAGTGTGACCCTCTGTCCAAGACATCGATGTTGTTTGTCCTTTCTTGATGACAGCAAGTACTTCGTTTTGCCCTCATCAACCGCCAGACCCATTTTAGCCGCTTTAGCTTCAATGCCAGCAAATGCCTCATTGACGACTCACTGTGTTCGTCCAATCACGTCATTGTCATTAACCTAAGCTAGCAATTGAATTGACTTCTGGAAGATCGTGCCTCCAGTGTTGACTTGTGAGTTACGCACGATTTTCTCGAGGATGCTGTTAAAGAAGTCACATGACAGTGCGTCGCATTGTCTAAAACCTTTTTTGACATTGAAGGTTTCGATGAGTTCGTTACCGATCTTGACGGAGCAGCGAGAGTTCTCCATCGTCATCCTACATAATCTGACGTGTTTGGTAGGAATGCCAAAACTACCATTGACATGGCACTGTATACCTCGTCTCTATGCACACTGTCATATGCGGCCTTAAAATCGACGAATAGGTGGTGAGTGTCAATTTGTACTTCTTGAGGCTTTTCTAGGATCTGCTGTAATGTAAAGATCTGGTCAATCGTGGACTTCCCTGGTCTGACACCACACTGATAGGGGCCTATCGAGTTATGAACAAACGGCTTCAGACGCTCACACAATACGGCAGACAGGATCTTGTCTACGATGTTAAGAAGCCTGATCCCTCGATAGTTGGCGCAGTCAAAGGGGTCTTCCTTTTTGTGGACCGGGCAAACGACATTGAGATTCCACTCATCGGGCATGCTTTCCTCGGACCATATCTAATAAATGAGCTGGTGTAAGCGCCCAACTAGATCACCTCCAGCTGCTTTAAAAAGTTCTACGCGAAATCCGTCCGCTGTAGCAGTTTTGTTCCATTTCAGTCTCGATATTGCTATCTTAACCCCTTCTTCGGTGGGGGGATGGAGTTCTTGCCCATCATAGTCCGAATTGAGTAAAACATTCCGCCCAACAATGGGATTTGGGTTGTTATGGCCGTTTAGAAGTCTGCTGATGTGATCTCTGAAGATTCTAAGCATCGATTGGGACTCTACTGCTAATTGTCCATTTTTTTCCCGGCAGGCTTCGGTCCGAATATTGTGTCCACCAGACAAATTTTTTTACTCTTGGGTAAAACTTTCAGACTTCAATCCTGCAATGATAACCTTGCTTTCCTAAATGCTTTCAAATTTATCGCTAGTTATACGAAGGTTGCCTTTAATATTTCGGGATTGGGCAACCCTAGTGTTGCAATCTGGCAACTGCCAGCTCTATCGTAAAGTTTGACATTTTTTAGGTAATATGAACTCAGAAGGTTTAGACATACAAGCGCTATTTGTGTTGTTTACTCAAAAGATTCATCTCACCCAAAAAATGAAATTAAATCGTGAATATTTTCGTGCGATTATTTTTTACAACTTTCGACGTGGATTAACTCAACAACAGTGCATCGATGAACTTAATTCAATTTTTGGCGATGAAGCTCCATCAATGACCAGTGTTTATCGATGGTATGGTGAATTCATCCGAGGTCGTAGTTCACTCCAAGACAAATTTCGTGAAGGTCGTCCAAAATCAGTTGTTGTTCCGGAAACCATTAATGCTGTGCGTCAACTGATATTGCAAGATCGTCATGTGACCTGTCATGAAATTGAGACAATCTTAGGCATTAGTGGGACCAGCATACATTCAATATTGCATGAACATTTGACCGTCAAAAAAAATGGTCGCGTTGGATCCCACACACTTTGTCAATCGCTCAAAAAAGATTCGTGTCGATTGGTCGAAAGAAATGTTCCAAAAATACGATCGTGGTGCTTCGAAACACGTCTATGACATCAAGACAGGTGATGGATCGTGGATTTACGCGTATGAGTAAAAAAGTAAACAGCAGTCGACTGTATAGTTGTTTCAAATTGAGCCAAATCCAACAAAAGTTGCTCAGGCACGAAGCACTTCCAAGCAAATGGTCGCCTGTTTCTTCGGAAAAACTGGACATGTCACAACCGTAGCACTAGAACAACGCAGAACAGTCAATTCTGAGTGGTACACAATCATTTGTTTGCCAGTTGTCTTCCAAGAAATCAGGAAAACCAACCGCCTAAGACGGACCACTCTTCACCACGAAAATGCGAGCTCTCACACATCGGCTCAAACAACTGCATTTTTGAGCACTCAAAACATCGATTTGATGAGACATCCGCCGTATAGTCCTGAATTGGCACCGAATGACTTCTTTCTATTCCCGTACGTAAAAAAATACAATGAGAGGTCAACGTTTTTCGACACCTAACCAAGCGGTTGATGCGTTCAGAATGCATGGAGATACCTCAATCAGAGTGGCAAAAGTGCTTCGACAATTGGTTTAAACGCATGCAAAAGTGTATAGATCTTAATGGAGAATATTTTGAAAAACAATAAAGCTATTTTCTAATCATCGAAATATTTGTTTTTGTTCTCTAATCCCGAACATACGGACATAAAAACTTTAATCAGTTATAGATCTTTACAGGAAAGTGCCCAAGCGTGGTGATTATAAACCACTTTATGGACAAGACCGTGTTTTGTACAGTTGAGAAAAAGTGGTCCACAAACAATGGGCGACGTTCTGTCCGAGGGTATATGTATATGATACATACTTCACTTTATGCTTGTGCCTTATTTATCATTACATTTCATTCATCTCATAGCAACTACTTCCTGCAAAATGTTAAATATCTATCTATTACAAATTTAGCCGATGGGAGATAAATTATTACTTCGCCGATCGTCCAAAATAAAATTTCAACTTCGTTGCTTTGAACTCACCAAAAACTAATTCAATTAAAACGCATCACTTTTCGATAATCAATAACAAATTTTATGTGGAAACAAGAGCAACAAAATTAAAATAAATAAAACATTCTCTTTTTGTTGTAATTTGTATTTTTTTACATTTTCATAACAATATCCTTTGCCATATTGGTTTCTGCATGTATGTGATTTTGTGTAATTTTTTTGCTGCTTTCTCTTTCGCTTCGATTTAAATTAAACGTTTGAATTAAAAAAAAATTACATAGTGTAGGAAAGAAAATTACTTTAAAAAATATATTTGTATATATTCTTATAATTATGGTTAAGCAGGAGGGCGCTTAGGCTTCAGCCTCAACTTCTTCCTTAGCCTTGGCATCACCGGGTTTGCCCTTGGACCAGTCGGGTTTTTTCTGTAAAAATGTCAGAATTAGTGACGATTAATTTTTGCGTATGATGTCATTGGTGTTTAAAACTACAAGAGGTTACTACACAAGTTGTTTTCTTTTTTATTTTACAACTAAAGCACTAGCGTTCACACTTAAGAACTACTCTTAAATGTGAATGCGATTCCAAAAAGACAGGAAAAAACGGAACAGATACTAGGTGGGCATGCTTCTATCATTTAATTCACAAAAGGATACGATTCAATATTTGTTTAAATTCTAAACAAAAACAAAAAGGGGATATGTATATTTTTTTCGATAGACAGATAATTCACAGCACATGTTTGTACACTTGTTGCACATTTAAGTTCTTACACTTTTTAGCAGCCGTTCCTACTTTTGACTTTTTCTACAGTTGAAAAAGATTTGGTTAGTTAAATAGCAGTTGTTACATAAAGAATAGAAATTTATTGCATTAGAGATATTAAATAAAGTTAAACGATGTAAAAAGCTAAAAATTGTTTGAGTGGATTTTTTTTTAATATAGCCAATTTATTTTTTCAATTTTTAACTTTTTTATTCGCTTTACTTAGGCCTTAAAAAGCAGATAGATATAGATAAAGTCGTAGAAATATAGTACAATAGAAATAAAGCTTACAAGAGTAAAGATTGAAGAAAAGAAATTTGTAAAGCAATTTTTTATTAGTTTTAAATTATCTTTTTAATTCGTTAACTTTAAATTATATTTTTAAATTAATATGTTTATTTTAATTTTTAAGTATTTTCTTTAGCTTATACTGTTCTTGGGTTTATTTTAATACTTCTGAACTCATCGGAAGGAAATTACTTTTGCGTCTTTGAGTGAAGGCATGAAAATAAATTTTCGTGTAAACTTTTAAATCATTTTGAAATCATTCTATTTTGTCCAACTTAATGTCTTCGATTACATTCCGAAAATTTCCACACAATTCTTAGAACAGTAAAGCCTTCAATGTCAATAATAAACTTAAGATATTCTTAATGTTAGTACATACCTCCTTCTCCTCCTCTTCCAATGTGAATTCCTTCTTCTTGACGACCTTGAGTTGATTACGGAAGTTGAATTCTGCAGCCTTCTTTTGCAATTTGGCGAACTTGTTCTCGTATTTGGATACCTTCTTCAATGCTGGTTTTACGCTTTAAAATTTGGATTAACCATTAATATTAAGAAGTTTATCGAAATTTATAAGAAAACAAAATCTGGAAATGTGAATTTATAAATGTTTAGTCCGGACATTTTTAAGGAGGCTTATAGGTTAAAAATTAAGACTTTGAGGGATTTGGATTGGATTTTCAATAAAATACAGCTGATTGATTTTTTAGTTCATTGATTTTTGCTATTTTGGTCATTGATTTTGGCCATTGTTTTTTGTCAAATATTTTGGTCACTGATATTTGCCATTGACTTTGGTCATTGTTTTTGTCATTGATATTGGTTATTGATTTTGGTCATTGATTTTTTTCATTGATATTGGTCATTGATTTTGTCAATGATTTTGGTCATTAATTTTTGCCATTGATATTGGTCATTAATTTTTGTTATTGATTTTATATATATTATAAAATATAGCTGATAGATTTTTTAGTTCATTGATTTTTGCTATTTTGGTCATTGATTTTGGTCATTGTTTTTTCAAATATTTTGGTCACTGTTATTTGCCATTGACTTTGGTCATTGATTTTTATCATTGATTTTAGTTATTGACTTTGCTTATTGCTTTTTGTCATTGATTTTGGTTATTGATTTTGGTCATTGATTTTTGTCATTGATTTTGCTTATAATAAACGTATCAAATAAGCTAGTTCGTTCTTCTATTCGAGCATTGTTCCTACTGTAGTCGGGTGAAATACTTTATTTTATGAGTTTGTCTCGTTATCGATATTGTTCTATCACAATATTTCGATCAATATATCATAGTCGAAATCTACTTCACGCTTAAAACTTTGGCAAGGAATTTGTACAAAATTTCAGGCAAGAAATTAAAAAAAAACCGATATCAGTCAAGGCCAAAATCGGACACGATTGCTTGCTGAAATGGATCCAAGGCTACAAATGAAGAAAGGAAGACAGATAGATGTCCACAAGCCAACATATGGCAGCGTGCACGGAGTTTATGATAACTTAGAATGATGATTAATTGCTTTTACTGTTCCATTAATCGCGGGAGTTAACATTCCTAGGACTCCAACGTTAGAAAAGGTTATGTTCAAAATGATCCTCTTCGTGCCTGTATATCAATATTATACTTAATACCTTGTGTCAGTCTTAAGGCATTACTTTGCAAGTTAGAACTAAAAGTCCAGTTATTGTTCTGTTTTTAAAATACAGAAAAACTTGAAAAAACTTGCTGTGCAAAACTAAAGGCAGCTTGCGAAAAAGAAATAATTAACTAAAATACTCTTACAGCTGACTCTAGTTTAGTGTGAAATAATTTTAAAACCAATTAAATTATAATTTAATAATATTTTTTTTTCACATTTCCACTTTCACTAATTAAGACTTAATAAAATTCGAAATACTTACAATTTGCCACGAAGATCGTTAACCTGGGCGTTGAGATCGTTGATCTGTTTTTTTGTAGAAAATATAATAAGTTAATTAATTGAATAACCCACGAAGGAGAATAAAAAAACAATCAAGGATATGCGATTTTTTTTAAGTTCATAGTTGACAACTAAATCACAAAACAAGCATTGAAAAGAGTAATTTAAGAAAAACAACACTACAAAGAAAAGAGTTTACATCATGAAGCATGATAAACAAAGAAGCACACAGAGGCGAAGAGGTTTACTAGTGTTTCTTGTTATAACCAAGGTTTGTCTGTGTTTCTTTGATACGAATCAACGTTTCTTGGTTAGTGAAAGCAAATAAGAGTATGTTAGAAAGATGCAAGCGCTGATAGATACACAGATCAAGAGAGAAACAACATAAATCTTTAAAAAAATTCAGTGTTTGTTTTTTAAACATATCGAAGCGCGAACAGCATAACATCTACATACAGAAATTTAGAAAAGTTTAATTTTTTTCTTAATTAATTAAAAAAATCCGATCCTTCTTAATTATATCTCCAACCGAGAACATAATTTATCTATAACGCTATACCATAGGGATCTACAAATACTCAACGAAAATAGAAAAAAACATGAAGACACTTGATCTGTTGAATTTTCAAAGGTACAAAGTGTAAACTATTAGCCTGTTTTTGTTTTCCCTTGAGGTACTGCACAGTATGGCACAAAGGCAAAAAAAAAAATTTGATTGATGTTTGTGTTTTTTATTTTTACTCATCATCATTATTCTTTAAATAATTTTAAACATTCTTTGGAGTTTTCGCAATAAGAGGGGAAACGAGGGACAAGTTTATTTCTCTACGCTTAGTTTCAAACTAACGTTGAAGTTAGAAAGTAAAAATAGAAGACAGAGGAAGGGTGCAGAAAATAAAATTTGTTTAAATGAATAAAACTATACATAATTACATAAAGCAATTATTCAGAAAAATAATTACTAGTGCACATTAGTACTGATATGAAAAAAAAACAACGTTTCTCTGTTCGTCTTCTCGCCATTGCAAATCTACCGGAAAAAGGCAATCTGGACGAAAGTTTTCTGAAAAAGCTGACAAAGCTTTTGGCACATCTAGTGTAACTTCTTTTGTGTTTAGTAATAATGGAATTCTCCAAAGAAATATTTGCGTTTATTTTTGTTTTTTCTTATTTAACATGTGCCATACAAGTGGTACCAAAATTAGAAAATATTAAGGTTAAAACCAATTTAAAGGATATTCATCTCCTGCATTCTGTGTAATTTAATCTGTTTCTTATTTGTTTCAAATTTATCACATGCCAGTACCGTTACATTGTCAAGTTTAACTACAAAACAAACTTTATATACAAAACATCTAGAGCTTAATAAAAAACGTATTTAAACACAAAGCATTATGTAATATTATGCATTGCTATTCAAACCAAAAAAAATCGTATGAGAAACAGTGGTTTTGTAAATCGTATTAGAAAAATATCATACTCGAAAATCGAAAATATATTTTACAATTAAAAATAAAATTAAGTGTATTTTATTAATTTTTTTTTTGGGAATGGTCTTCAATTTTGGGTACACTACTTTAGTAACACAATTTAAAACAAAAGTAAAACATGAAATGCGCTGCGGGGATACTGAATTGATAGATGAGGGGTTATTTGTCACAACCGATATTCACTGTATTTATAATAAATTGTGTGCAGTATGTGCTAAACTCCAAAAAAATGTTTTTTTTTCTTTCTTATTGATACCAAAAACAATTGTAAAAAGAAATGTAAAAAAACAATATTCAAATAAATATTTTCTTATGAATTGCTTGTGAAAGTAAAAAAATCAAATAAAAAACACAAAACATTCATCAACATAATACTAACTCGATACCATTGGTAGAATTTTGTAAATATTTTTCTTTTTGTTTTTCGATACTGACGCCTATCATGTTGGTTGTTTTGTTTTCTCTGATAGCATAAAGGCGTTCTTATGATGACGTTTATAGTTTTTATTGGCTTCTTCCGATATATGTTGATTTAAAAAAGTGAAAACGAAAATTGGTGAATACATTTAAAATTTAATTCTCCTCCAATTCCACTACGTCCCACTTATTTTTGGCTTTAACTTTTAGGCAAATATTTTTTTACAGTCTGAAATATATCTGAATTTAACTTTTGAGCAAAAGAGCCGCTGTCAAAAGATCAGATGTCAATAAATCAAGGAATTTGAGAAAATAAATGTTTACCTCTGACTTATCAATTAACTTACATCTTTCATGGACCACTATGCCTAAAAAGAAATATTAAAGATGAAGACGAAGACAAATTTTTTTGTAAGCTTTGCTAGCGTGGCCGAAATAGGACTATTATAGAAGAAACGTGGCGGCAGAAGCTCTGATCTTTTGGATTTTAAACCACCTGCCAAAACACAGACTGAGCTGTGAATAAATAAGGAAGATTTCAAGTCCACTGGTTCCGAAAAGCAGAAGCAGGGCAATTAAAAACGTGAAAAGACGATAATAAATTTCGTATACAAAATTTTGAGTCCGTTAGTAAAGAGAAAGCTTGCATTTACCAGATTTTTCACGTTCGCCATTTCTTTAACCGATCTCAAGCAGCAGGTTTACAACCCTGAAACTTTTTTTTAAACTTCATAGAAATAATTCCTTTTTAATACATTTCGCGACGTTAGAATACGAATCCAAAAATATTCACTTCAGTAAATTTGAAAAATTCTTAAAAGTCATAAAGGGACTGAATAGATATACCTTAAAAGTCACTTTATGACTTAACAGATATAATTTCATTTAGTTTAATGTTTTAATTAATTTGGCCTACATTTTTGCATGTAGTTTTGGGGCTTTCTTTCGACTTGCTGGATAAACTTAATGGAAATGTGCCAAGATGTATCATTTGTGAATTTTCTAAAAAAAAAAATAGTTCTTTAATTTAGTTGCAAGCCTTCCCCAAACCTTAAAAAACAATCTAATCGAAATTAATTTTCATCGACAAGATGCGCCTCTATGCTTTCAGAGATTTTTTTTTCTTTTTCAAAAAAAAATACATAATTGCAAAAAGTCAAAATCAAAAAACCTCTCCTACACACTACAATGTACTGTGTGGATCACGGATGGAAAACGTCTCAAAAATACTGCTCCATTTCAAAAATCTCAAAAAGAAACAAAAAATAATCAGCAACAAATGAATTCGAACATAATTGCCAAAGAAGGAAATAATGATCGTGCATAGGACTATGCAAATTCGAAATCTTATGACACATACCACAGACGTGAATGTGTTCTGAATGGAAAGGGATGATATATAATCAAAATGATTTTACATATAAAGTAGCAATGAGTTCACAAATATTTTGTTGTTTGTTGTTTTTTGTATGGATCGTGTACATAAAAGGAAACCTACACAAATCATTGTGGACTATATGGTTTTTTTTTTTTTTTTTTTGTGTGAACATAATAAAACAATTGGATTCATTTTTTTTTTTTCATGTAGCAGTACCTCCCAGTCTTTTTTCCTGACTTCGTATTCCAGATCCCATTTCTGGCCTTCACAAATATACATACGATCGTAATACTCTTCACAAATCTCTTGTAATTCGCCTGTAAAAATTTGTTGGTTTTTCATATATGATTTTGCATGTTCAAAGAAATATGATTTCCCTCAAAATGCATCAAATTTTTCTTTTTTTGCAAAAAAAAATTTGAATGAGATTTTGTTTTTATTGTAAATTTCTTAAAAATGTTATGTGTTCATTGTGTAAGTTGCAAAACATTAATTCATTCGCATGTAACAGAGCTTAAATTGTACTTTTTCTTTTCAACCTCTTCATTTTCGTTACAACTAGAACAATTGTGCTGAGCATCTATATTTTTCTAGTTTATTTTGTTTTTCATTTATATACACAATTGTATATATATATAGATCCGCAGAACATAGCGTACATTTTATACAATATTTCATTTCAAGTTAAGAGGTAATGAGAGAAGAAAAACTTTAAATAGAAATCAACTAAGCTAAGAGTCAGATAAAAAAATATAGTTTGAAATCTCAAAATACAAAAAAAAACAAATAAAGAGAAAAATTATTATTGTCATATGGTGTACAAAAAACGAAAGAGTTATAAAAGAGTTAAATATATTTGTTGCAAATTCATGGCCGTTATTTAAGAAATATCTTTATAAAATGCTTTATCGTTGTTTCGTAGTTTGAAACACATCAAAAATGTAAAACAGAAGAAAAATAAAAAAGAAAACTATAGAAAAATCTGTTTTAGACTGTTTTTGTTTTATATGTATATAGTTCGCATATATATATAAATAGCCATTAAAAGATATATATTTATATGTATAGAAAAAACAGTAAAGTATTTATAGGTAGAGTAGAATACTTTACCTCGAACGCTTTCATTTTTTGAATGTGTTCTAAATCAAATTTGTCTCCTTCCAATTCATAAACGCGTTGCCAATATTGTTTACATATTGTATGAAGTTCGGCTAAATTATTGAGTTGATTTATTTAATTCGTTTTATTTTTCAAAATCTAACAACTATTGTTTTTTGTTTTGTTTATTTTCAATTGAATATTGTTTTTAAATTAAATGTATGATTGCAAAATAAATATTCAATAATGTAACTCTAAGAATATACCTAACGGTGTGACTGTTAAATGAATGTATGTTTGTAAGAATGTCAGTAGTAAAAGCTTTTACGAAAAAATCAAAAACAAGTATTACAAAAATGCTTTTACATTTCAGTTTGTTTGTATTAATGTAGGCTTACACGAATGGAAGCGCTCTGTTCGGTTTATTAAATTTATTAGATTTTATTTTTGCTTTGTTTGTTTTGTAATTTGAGGTGGTTGGTATATTTTTGTTTACTTTCTAGATTTTCTTAAGATGGTTTGGAGGATGTTAAAAATAAGCCCGCTGTATATATTCCCATTCTCTTTATTGCGAAGGTGCGTGAAGAAAGAGTTCGAAATATTAAGACCGGAGCAATTTTGTTGACTTTTAAAATTTTAAAGACTATCCACCGTGGTGCCGTGGCGTAGTGGTTAGAGTGCGACGGTAACACGCCGAAGGGTCTAGGTTCGATTCCCAGATGAACACCTCGAATTTTTCACCGCACCACCTCTTTCGAGCTGCTGACAACACTCAAAGAGTAATAGCTGTCTTCTCAAACTTCGCCGATCGGAGTCGGCAGATCGCCGATCGGAGTCGGCAGAAAACTGTAGCTCCCTTCTACTCGTGAGAGAATAGCAGCGCGCACAACACGAGTAACCAAGCGAGGCCCTGGTCCCCTGTGGACTGTCGCGCCAAGAATTATTATATCCAATTTCAATTTGAAAGTAGATAATATTAAATTTCAGTTACGTTGCGAAGAACCCAATTAAAAAATTGCAGAATTTGAAGTCATTATGAATGTGAATTTGAAATATTGGGGATACAAATTATTTCGTTTTAAATAGATGACGCCACTTGCAAGCTATGTCTGATTTTGGAAGTGATCGCTTGTTGTACTGAATTGGCTGAAATAAAGGGAGCTCTTGGTGTTCAGACCATATTAGGAGGACTTCTTGAATAAATCGTTGACTCACATTGAGTGCTTAAAATATAGGTTCTAATTTACTTTAACACACAATTTTTCAATGAAAATGCTAAAATGCTTCTCATTTTCGATGCACCCTGTGTAGATCTACTACACATTTTCTCGAATCTTTGTATTTGATGTAAATTCCTTAAATGAAAAAAAAGAAATCCTATAGATGCACAATAGGTTGGACATCGGGAATATTAACACTGCGGTTAAAGATCGCTGACGTAAGTCAATTGTTATGCAAAATGTTGTTGAAATAAAAAATTTAGAGCTGGAGAATTCAGTAATTAGACTGAAAAGTTGAGGGATTTTTGAATTTTATAATTTTAATTCACCTTTGCAGAAATAAAATTTTTGAATATCAACAATACCGTTAATTCTTTAAGGTTTATTAACTCACAAAAGAGGTGCCAGATTACATACCCGCCTAAAAGATATTAAGAGCAAAAATGTACTTTTAAAAACCTCCCTATTCACAAAATGACAATCAAACCTGCTTCTGGCTTATAAACTTGTTATACTTTTATGTAGTCAGAATTTTACAAGATAAATACATGTACGAGTATGTAAAGTTCTCATGAACTTGGAGTATGTTTGTCGATGACATTTCTTACATCGTTTTTATGAGTGCAAGCAATGTGTACCCACAGATAATGGTTCTAGGGGAAATTGAATTGAATATACATTTATTCTGAGTAGAGTTAAAAATCACGCGCATTTGTACATTTGCCTATATAAACAACATTTGCATATATAACAATTAAACTATATACAAATAAAAAATGCTGATGGGGTAAAAAAGAAAATCACCCATTTTCGCATATTTACAACTGAAGTTGTTTTTCAAAAATGATGATATGAATAATCTTTCAATAAATACATTAGATTATTTTCACACCACCCACCTCTAAGCAAAATTAAGAGAACAAAAATGTAGGTATTACAAAAAAGTAGGAATTCTTTCAAAAATTCAAAAATATTATCGAAACTGCCCAAAAATCTACGCAGCCCGAAGTTTGTTATACGTTTGCTTGTAAACTTTTTGGCAGTGGCAGCAGCGTGTGCTTTTACACATTTCTTGTTTATTTATTCAACAAAAAATGTATATAGTGTTTTTTTTTTTTTAATATATGACACCCTGCGTGATTAATTAAATTAACTATTCATGTGTACAGAATTTAAAAGTACATCAACAAGTAATAAAAATGGTAATATAAACTACAACAAAAAATGTGTTATGCATGAAAATCTTGCCTCTAGATCCTTTTTAGCAACCTCATACTCAAGGTCGTACTTTTGTTCTTCCAATTTAAGTATTCTATCGTGATACTCTTTTGCGACTTTCTGAATGGTGGCTAAAAATATGTATTTATTAACATAATTAATTTTGCTTCTTTTCTGTGTTATTTGATTTCTGTTTTTTCTTTTGCAGTAACGTTTGTGTGTGAAAAAAGGCAAAAATAATTGTATTCCCCTTTGAAGCAGATTTTTCATGGAAGTGCCCTAGATCTTAAAAATAAAAAAACGAAAAACTCATCGTGGCTGTTGTGCAAATGATCTAAATTTTGCAAAGAGTTCATATCATTAATGCTATTTCGACAAAACGGACGTTTACACATGTTGAGTTTTAGATTTGTTATGTTAATTTTTTGATTTGTTTAATATATTTATTAAATATTGATCGATAAAATAAGTGAAATGTCAATACAGCAAAAATGAAAATCATCAAAAATCAAAATATTTACAATGGACTGCACAAAAAACTGTCATTTCATTCATTTCTACGATCGCTTATTAAGCAAAAAAATTAATAATAGTTATCGTTACGTTATGATTTATCATATTGTTTGGTGTAGGTTTCGCTAGACATCACTTTGAAAATTAATAAACATTAAGGAAAGTGTGTTTAGAGAGTAAAAAAAAGTCTGTTTGTTTGAGTGTGTTAAGCTGATTTTGCTTTGTTTTATGTTTTGTGTTGTGTTGCCTCTTATAAAATTCATCGTCATCCGTGATTTGCACTGTTTTTTCGGTTAGAAACAAAACAACATCTTGCGCAATTTATCGACCAAAACGGGACATTCAAAACCGATCTTTAAAACAAAAAAACAATGCACCCATGGATGAGCTTAGCGAAGTGAGAGAAATAGTGTAAGAAAGAGAGAGAAGTGCAAGCTCTTTTTGGGTAGTTTTTGTAATGTGTGTGTACCTCAACATCCTTTCGTTTTACAACATATTCAAGATCATATTTCTGGTCCTCCAACTTATTAATCCTTTCGTGGTGTTGACGGCAAAGTGATTTAAGTGTTTCTAAAGATATTGTGTTTTTGTAATTGTTTTTGTTACAAGAAAAATTTTATACAAAAATGATGATACATAAATTCTTTCAATATGAACCTTAGCAGATCTTAGGCAATAAGGATACGGAACAACGTATCGTATGCCGGTATTAATGAATAATAAAATTAAACTTAACCTTCCTTATCAAAGAAATAAAAAAATCGTATCAACTAGAAGAGAATTATTCTTTAAGAAATAAATACTTTTGTTCCAAAAGGAATGTGTCTTTCGTGTTCTGTAGTGTTTTGTGTGCATAATTTACCTTCACTAGCGTCGCTGAGGTTCCTGGGACTGCCGCACCTCTCCTCAATGATACGTCTACGTTCAGCCGCTTTGCGTTCTTGTTCTTTCTTCAATTCCTCAGCGGCTTTTTTACGCAGCAACAACTGTTTTCAGAGCAAACAATAGCGAGGCGTCTTAAATCAATTTCAAATCTTCAAGAGAAATGCGAACTACTCACCCTGAGTTTCTTCTTCCTTTCAGGTGTCATGAAACCCTTCTTGGCCTTCTTGGCCTTAGAGGCTTCTTCCATACGCTTGCGTACTTCAGCACGCTTGCGCTCGATTTCAGCCTGCTTTGCCTTCTTTGCCTGTTGAATTTAAGAAAAACATACACATTTTGTGTTTGAGAAAGTTGTTCAGGATAAGTTCGTAGACAGAAAGGATTTTCGACGAGGATGGACCAAATACGAGGTAAACACGAAAACATTCTAGGTTCGCGTTTGTTGTACCTCCTCAAGTTTAGCTTTGGCTTCGTCTTTTGGCTTAGCCGCTGCACCGGCAGCCGGTGCTGCTCCTGCAGCTGGTGCGGGAGCACCGGCAGCCGGTGCTGCTGCTCCTGCAGCTGGTGCTGGAGCTCCCGCAGCTGGTGCTGGAGCTCCTGCAGCTGGTGCCGCGGCTGGTGCTGCTGCCGGTGCTGCGGCTGGTGCTGCAGGAGCTGCCGCTGGAGCTGGCGCAGGTGCAGCTGCTGGTGCTGGAGCTGGCGCTGGTGCATCTGGTTTTTTCTGAAACGTTGCAAAATTAAAGTTGATTAATAAAGAACTACAATATAATACATATAAAAAATAAAAGCATTTGCATTTTTGTGAGTCGCAAAGTGGCAAGGATTCAAGCGATTGCAAAGTAAAATTAGTTCGCTGCATTTCGAAAATTTCAAATTTTGAATTCTGCTTCAAATTGTTTGCATATTTCTGTTATCCAAAAATAAAAAGAATCATGTACTAAAAAATCAATTCTGCTAATGTAAGGATTTGCTATGTACATTTGTCTAGATATCCATGACAGCCGTACATTCCACATATTAATGAAAACTAAGGCAGCGCATTTTGTTCTCTTTTCAAAAGGAATTAATTATTTCGTTGACAAGCATGGGTTTGGGATTTTGCGAACGGGCGTTTGTTATAGCTTTTGGCATAAAGTTGCATAGCCATGACACTCAAGAACAATTTATGTATTGTTTTATTTCCCATAGAATCTATAAATAAGCGTTAAAGCAGCATTAGAATTTTAAGCAAACAAAGCTGTGTACTCGCTTGCTTGAATGCATATGCTTACCTTCAAATTTAAAGATTTCAAAGTTTCTCAAACTGTTGCCCACGGGAAAAAGATTTGAAAGAATATGAAAATAAAATCACAATTAATTTTTTCTCGCATGGAAACTATTTTTGGTTGATTTTTCAATACATACCTCACCTCTTCATCAGCCATTTTGAATTATTTGTTAACTGGTACTGAAAATGCAATATTTTTATGTCAAATTAATGATGTCTAATCAATAAAAGTGTGAAATATATTTAAATGATACAGATCTACAAAAAATTAGGCACGCATACGCGTTACTCAAACACACATACATACGTATATCGAATGTGTACAAAAATAGATCTTCACCCAAATATAATACGTCCGAATATGGGCGGTAGCTTGTCTCCTAAATATTCAAAAAGCACACGCATGCGCATTTGGAGCACTGTCAAGAAGATATCTTATTTCAAAAACCAGTGGCGCATTTTTATTTCGGAATTTTGTGTAACAACAGATAAACACTAAAAAAATTAGTATAATTTTCCGCTTCATGGTCAGGGGATACTTTTTGTTTGGGGGTGAAAAAAAATGAGAATATGATCCGCAAGTATTTGGGGAGGATAGTGGCATTCGTTGTGCAGATGGAAATTTGAACGAGTCCAAAATTAACTTTTTATTCCGATCAGAGATGATGATTTTTTGTAAGGTTCTTATGTGGGCGAGGCCGGATCCAGTCAAGGTGTGTTCCTCCCACTGCTACAGTTTGCACACATTTTGGTCGTCGCATGACCTTGTCCAAGACAACTCGTCTTATCCTTATTTTAATATTTCTACCGCTAACGAGCGTTTGTATTGTTAACGATTCTAAAAATAGTCCAATTTGACAAGGCAGCACTTGTGTAATACTAAATGTATTCGTTACATTAAAACATTATGGAAGATCTATCATTGCACAAGAATAATACTGAATCACTGCATTGAACTTTGAAATAATTCGTGCACTTTCTCACCAAGAAAAAAAAAATTATGGTTTTTTAAGAATGCGCTAGAATGCTTTATTCGCATTAAATAAACTTTCACTCATACATTTTCTTTAAATTTTTCATCAAATCACATTTTTTTTATTAAAGACAATTCCGTATATATTATTTTAATATCCTTTTTTTCATTTCTTTTGTCCTCTTTCATCTTTTGCACGATTTCAATCCAGGAACTCACCTTTTAGAGAAAAAAGAAAAAAATTTAAAGCGATAGTGTCGCGATGATAGCAACTTTTCGGAATTTCTAAACTGAACGGTCCGACGACCAACGGCAGACTATATTCTACAAAAGATTCAATGCAGATCGTTTTTCGATTCGGGACGCAAGCGCTTTTTCGGCCAAATCATATCTCTGGGCACAACCAGTCTATTGAGTAAAATTATGCTAAAAATAGAACCGCACCGAAATAGATATCGCTGTTGCAAGCATTTGAAAGCAGAGACGAATTTTCTGTTATGTTTCATTTATTCTTATTTTTGAAAGCACTCTGTTCGTTTGTGCGTCGAATTCGAAATTGTTTCTAAACATTCTCTAAACAATTACCCAGTACTTCCATATTGTTCTGTTTTGACTTCATTATTTGAAGTTTTTGAATAAATCCGCATTTCATTCAAGCAGTCAAATCCAAATTCATTGTTTTTCAACTTGGAACTGACACTCTATCGTCAGACCATACGCATGGACAGTAGTTTCAGCGTTTATTCGAAAAATGATGGCCAATCAGCAACGCCCGCGAAAATGCGGAATTTTCTCAAAAATTCTCTCACTTGGTTGAAGAAATATTTTCTGTTCTCAACACCCACACCCCCGACCGTTTTAATTCTTACGTTGGCCGACAAAAAATGACTACCGAACACTGTGTAGGAATAGACATTTAAAATAGATTTTGAAATTCTATGCTTATAGTGAAGTCGTGTCGTATTCAACGAAAATCCCTGCTTTTAACTGTGAGGTGTTTGATTGGATGGTAAGAAACATGTCGCCGCTTGACAGCACATGTGCATATTCCGATTGAGAGCCGAAATCAAGATTCGCGGACGACCAAGGCTGAATTGAACATTTGTTGTTGCGAATAAGCAAAGAAAGGGATTCAGCAATGAAAGGGATTTTGACAAATGAAATATGCATTTGAGCATTAATTATTGAAGAGGCTGTTAAAATGTTTGGCCTATTGTCAAATTTAGGGGCCAAGACAGCTGTGCATTTGTTTGTTGCATTTTCTGTGCGACATGGTTGGCAATATGGATTTGGACAATTGTAAAGAAAAGATTTTTTTTTAATTTTGTTAATGTGTTGTGAAAAATTGTACGCCATTCTTATCATCTAAATCTATGTTGCTTTTTATTTATTGCCAACAGGATCTCTCCCTGATGGTGCAATCGATCTTTGAGTTTATTTTGACAATTTTCTAGGGCTCGGTATTTGCAAATATAGTTTAATGTGAACGACATTGAAGTTCACAAAGCCAATAAATCCTTCGATCGACTTCAAAAATGTTCGTTGAATCTTATGAATATAAAAAATAGATGACCAGTTTTCAAAAAATCAATTTATGAGCTATTAAAATGTGTCACCGTGGCGTAATGAGTAGATGTGGGATTTGGTTTTACGTGACCACCTGCCTTAACGGCTTACATCACGGGGAACCTTTTTCCCAAGAGTCTTAAGTAAAGCAAGACTAGACGCCTTAGTTACCCAAGTACCAAACTGGGATCATGCTTGAGGGGCAATCACTCCACCTTGGTTTAATGCGAAGCCTTTCTAAAACCTCTTCCGCTCTCTGGGTCGCAGCGCCCGGTTGAGAATGCAACTCCACACTGGGAAGGGATAGTCCCCTAACCGTCTTGCCTAGTTTTGCTTAAATAATGAACTAGACAAGTCAGCACAGTACACTATCCTCGACTCTACCCGCGATGTTAGGCGTAATGAGTAGAGTGCAACACATTCAAACCGAAAGTCCCAGGTTCGATTCCCGGACTAAACACCTCACATTTTTCACGCCACCACCTCAATCTAACAGCTGACAACATTTAAAGAGTCATTACTGTCTTTAAGAAAGCTTTTCAAACTTAGCCGTTGGGAGTTGGCGAAAAACTGTAGTTACCTTCCAATTATGAGTTAACAGTACCCAGCACAACATGAGTAGCTGATGATCGGTATTTTAACTCAAAATGCTCTAATGAAGTATCCAGCTTCATTCCTTCCCTTCAAGAATTTACCCGCAATACTCGTCTCTCTAGGAATGCCCACCCGGTCACCTTTAAGCTCAACTCTGGACGTACAGTTAAGTTTAGAGACTCCTTCTTCAGCCGCACCACACGAATATGGAATACTCTTTCCAGCCTAAAGATTTTCCACTTTATATTGGTAAGCTTGTTTTCAGAATTTTTGTCTAGGATGTAAGAAAATGAATTCAGAAATACAAAAATGCGCTGAAATCTAAGTCCAATCTAAAGATTCCCTTTCATTGCAATCCGCAGGAGTTTAAAACTAATGTGTCCTGGAACCTCCTTTCCCTCCTTTCCTTTATACCTTCGGGCGGTGCTGTAACTTAATTTTGGTTACTTAAGGGTACCAAACAACCCCCTTACTGCGTGCCAATTATAAAAAAAGGAAGCTAGTCCCTGGTCCTGGTGAAGTATCACGCCATCCAAAGTCCAGCATACTCCTATATACATATAATTTGTAAATTTATGCTCTCCGTCTCCACAAGAATTTCCTTTATTTATGAAGAATTGATAAATTCATGGGTATTTGTTTTCCACCACAAAATTTGCTTATTGTGTCCACCTTTCTATAACACCTAAGAAACTTGCCGTGTGATGGTAATAATAATAACTGTTGGCGCTACAGTCCACAGGGGGACCAGGGTCTAGCTTGCTCATCAACTATTCGTGTTGTTAATGTTCTCTCACGAGTAGAAGGGACCTCCAGTTTATTTGCCGACTCCGAACGGCGAGATTCGAGAAGCTTTCTTAGACAGTTATTACTCTTTGAGTGTTGTTAGCAGCTCGAAAGAGGTGGTGCCGTGAAAAATTCGAAAAATTCGCAAAATTGGTGTTGAGCTGGGAGTCGAACCTATACCCTTCGGCGTGTGAGCGTCGCACTCTACCCACTACGCCACGGCGACCACACCGTATGATGACAGTGATGATTTATACCAAAACAATAACAAGGTTTGAAACCTCAATAGATTTTCAAATATCATTTCGTCTTCTTCTTCCTTGTTTCAAGCTAGAGTCCGGGATGAACCTGGGTCTCAACCGATATGCTTCTCCATCTCTTACGATCTCTTCCCACTCCAAGTTAGTTAAGGTCCTTCTGCACTTGTCTGCATCTCAACCTAGGCCTTCTTTGTTGCGTTGTCTCGTTATATCATTTACCACAAACTTCGAAAGCATGTGAAAAATTAAGATCTAAGCATCTTTGAAATTCTGATATTTTAGAATCTTACCTGGTAATCAGGATACAAATGTCTCGATAGGGAACATTTGTTGTGAACGATGCCTTATTTATTTTTGTTTGTTTGCTATGACATCTGTGAAAAATATTTAGTATACATCAAGTCATTAAACAGACAACATCATATTTTTTCACCGTGTTAAAAATGTCGAATTTTGTACCAGAAAGTGATGATTTGCCGAAAGCATTAATTTTTTGTTTTCATTTAAAGAAAAGTGCTTCAGAGTTGGATCGAATGCTTGTCGAGGCATATGGTGATCATGCTCAACAGAAGCAACATGCCAAAGATGGTTTCAACAGTTCAGAAATAATGATTTTGATGTGAGAAATGAAGAACGTGGAGGACTACCAAAAACGTTTGAAGACGCCGAATTGCAAACGATATTGGATACAGATGACACTTTGAGTCAAAAGCAAATGGCAGCAATGTTAAATGTTCCACAACACACAATTTCTGACCGTTTAAAGGCTATGGGAAAGATCCAAAAGTGTGGAAAATGGGTGCCACATAAATTGAGTGAAAGACAGATGAAAAACCGAAAAAACACTTGTGAAATTTTGCTTGAAAGACACGAAAGAAAATCGGTTTTGCATCGGACTGTTACTGGCGATGAAAAATGGATTTATTTTAAGAATCCTAAACGGAAAAAATCATGGGTTAATCTGGGACAACCATCAACATCGACTGCAAAACCAGATCGATTCGGCAAGAAGACAATGCTTGGTGTTTGGTGGGACCAGAAAGATGTGCTGTACTACGAGCTTCTAAGACCTGGTGAAACCGTTAATACTGATCGCTGCCGACACAATTTGAACCATGCATTGATCGAGAAACGACCAGAATGGGCCAGAAGACACGGCAAGGTAATTTTGCTCCATGACAATGCACCTGCACACAAAGCAAAACTGGTTCAGGATACAATCAAAGCACTTGGCTGGGAGCAGCTACCCCACCCGTCGTATTCACCAGACTTGGCTCCTTCCGACTACTATTTGTTTTCATCGATAGGACACGCATTGGCTAAGCAGCACTTTGATTCCTACGAGGAGGTCGAAAATTGGGTGTCTGATTGGTTTGCTTTAAAAGACGAACAATTTTATTGGCGTGGTTTTCACAAATTGCCAGAAAGGTGGTCAAAATGTGTAGAAAACAATGGTCAATACTTTGAATAAAATGTTTTTACTTTCCCATTAATAATTAGTGTTTTATTTTCAACAACAAAAAAAACATACCGGTATACCTGTTTGATAAGATGAATTTTACTCCGTTATCTGTCCTTACTATCTTCTTTTTCTTCTTCTTGTGGCGCTACAGTCCGGGGTGGACCTGGGCCTCAACCAACATGCCTCTCCAGCCAGCACGATATTTCGCCAGCTGTCTTCAATTGCGTACTCCAAGTTGGTTGAGGTCCTGTCCTTCTCCACTTGTGTGCGCCACTTTAGTCTAGGTCGTCCGCTGCTGCGTTGTCCCAATGGCTCGGATTCAAAGACTTATTTTTTTGTAGAGCGTATGGATACCACTGCTTCGGCCCGAAAAGTCCTTACTATCTATTGCTGCAAAATATAAGTGGCTGTGTATTGGGTTGTCTCATAAGTGAATGGGTACTTTTTATACAAACGTTTTCGACAATTTAATTTGATAGGCTTTGGACAATGGTATTAATAGGTGTGTTCCAGTGCTTTCTGTACCAAATTCTGAAGTCTGTCATTTGTTAAGGAGTGATAGGTAAAACTTTTTCAGAAAGAGGCAATGTATGCGAACGCATCTAAAACAAGTGTTTAAAGTATGTCATTAAGAAATGTCAAATTCACACTCGCTACAGAAAATAAAAAGAACAAAAAAAATTGAAGACACGTACACAAAGTAATATGCTCTGTATGCACACCAATTAATTTGACTGAAAACCAACAACCTACCTACAAAAATTTCTTCTGTTAGAACGGGCAGGGTGGGGAAATATTTTACTCTCTCGAGAGAGCGCTCATTTGACGTAAAACCCATTATTTTGGTATACGAGAATCGACTTTGTGTAAGTTTGTGCTGTTTTGTACTGTTTTGTTTTGTTTCTTCGAGTACGGGAACAAACCTACTTTGTTTTATTTGAACTAATTTTTTTTATTAACTGTCACTTTGAAGCTTACTTTTGGAAAAGATTTACTCAATTCCAATTCAATTGTGATTTGAAGTAAAAAAAACGAGTTTATTGTAGAGTTTTAAAACCTTTTATTATTTGCATAGAGAAAAAAACGCAGCTAAAGCTGTTATAAAATTAAGGGAAGTATATTGCGAGGATGCAAATTAAAGAAAGATGGTGTCAGAATTAATTTGGCAAATTCCGTTCGGGTGATTTTTCACTCAGAGATAAGCCATTCAGGCCCGCCTGGGAAAGCCGATGATGATTAATTCAAATCGAGGCGCACTGTTATAAAACTTTGCATGGGATTGATGAAAGGCGGATTTAATCAAAAACAACAGTCAATCGTCATAATAACATGTTGGACTCCTAAAAAAGTTTTGGAATTTCATGAATTGGAAGAAAACGCTTGTGATTTGCACCTCAAACGCTATGAATTTGATCAGATTTTGAAGCGAATCATTACTGATGATGAATAACGGATTGTTTACAATAACATTAAACGATCATATTCTATGCGTTGAGAGATCACAACTTCCAAAGCTTCAAAGAAGATTACACTATCAATTTTATAGGATTGGAAGCGTGTCGTTTATTTTGAATCGAACAGTTATTTCGAATGTCCAACAACTCAACAAATTAGAAGAGGTTCCAGGGGGATAACACTAGGTCACATATGTTTTTGTTCACTCGCAAAAAACTATTAGAACTTGGCTGTAAACTTTTCATACATTCACCATATACCTTGAAGCTTGCTCGATCAGACTACCATTTGTTTCGATCCTTGCAAAACTCCTTAAGCTATGAAACTTTAAGGAATGGAAACTCAGTGAAAACTTGGTTAGTTAGTTAACACATGGTTTAGTTTTGAATGGTAAAAGGTAATCGAGTAAAACTGAACACACATGTTTGACTACGAGGTGCGTTCAATATACCATATTCTCGGTACCAGTGTGAAGCGGTGGTTATACATATATATAAAATGGTTTATCAGGTAATACTATTAATTTAGTGCATTCATGCAAAATTTCATATTCTTCTTCTTCTTCGGATGGCGCTACAGTCCGGGGTGGACCTGGGCCTCAACCAACATGCCTCTCCAGCTAGCACGATCTCTTGCCAGCTGTCTCCAATTGCGCACTCCAAGATGGTTGAGGTCCTTTTCCACTTGTGTGCGCCATCTCAGTCTAGGACGCCCTCTGTTGCGTTGTCCCTGTGGTTCGGATTCGAAGACTCTTCGGGCCGGAGCAGTGCTGTCCATGCGCTCCACATGGCCTAGCCACCTTAAGCGTTGTATCCGTAGACGCTTGACTAGGCTCATGCCGCCGTACAGCCCATACAGTTCGTGGTTGAATCTTCTCCTCCAGATGCCATCAACGCAAACAGGACCAAAAATCGCACGCAGAACTTTTCTCTCGAAGAGACCAATGGCTTCCTCATCCGCTTTTAGTAGCGTCCAGGTTTCTGCGCCGTAGAGGAGGACTGGGATGATCAAGGTGTTGTACAAAGTCACTTTGGTCGTTCGGGAGAGGGCTTTATTACTCAATTGCCTCTTGAGCCCAAAGAAACAGCGATTGGCAAGAGTGATTCTGCGCTTGATTTCGGTACTGATGTTGTTGTCCCTATTCACCGCGGAGCCGAGATAGACGAAGTCCTTCACTACCTCGAAGTGTCTGCTGCCCATAGTGACGCTCTGTCCGAGACGTCGATGTTCTGCGTCCTTCTTCGATGACAGCATGTACTTCGTTTTGCCCTCGTTTACCACCAGTCCCACTTTAGCCGCTTCCGTTTCAATGCTAGCAAACGCCTCATTGACGGCTTGCTGAGTTCGGCCGATCACGTCAATGTCATCCGCATAAGCTAGCAATTGAACGGACTTGTGGAAGATCGTGCCTCTGGTGTTGACGTGTGAGTTCCGCACGATCCCCTCAAGGATGATGTTAAAGAAGTCGCATGACAGCGCGTCGCCTTGTCTAAATCCTTTTTTGACATCGAAGGTATCGGTGAGTTCGCTACCGACCTTGACGGAAAATTTCATATAAATATGACTATTATTTTATTTTATATTATATTATTATTGAAAATTTCATATAAATATGACTATTAATTCGTGTTTTATCTCTAGTTGAACAGAATCATAATGACTACTGAGAGGATGATGGTGGTAAAAATTTAACATAGCGCTGTAATTAAATTTCTCACTAAGCAAGGAAAAAGTCAAAAAACTATTCATGAAGAGATGGTGGCTATTTACCAGAGTTGCGCATCTTCATTATCAACAGAAGTGGTCAAGTGAGTTCAAGAGAGGCAGAGAGAGCATTAAAGACGACCCCAGCTCCGGCGCCCCAGCTGCTGTTTGTACGGGAGAAAGCATCAAAGAAGTTGAAAAACTTATTCTTGAGTTTTGCAAATGCCCGAATAAAGGTAAAAATGATGGCAGAAGTCACCAAGCTTTCAACTGGTACCATTCACACCATTCTTCATGACCATCTTAACCTTTCAAAGGTCAGTGCAAGGTGGGCGCCACGAATGTTCACAGCCCCTCAGAAAAAAGTCAGAATCACATGCTGTAGAGAGCTTTGCGAGATGTGTAGTGAGAACGTGGACGATCGAATTGTTACTGGGGACGAAACATGGGTTCACCACTAAAACCATGAAATCAAACAAGAGTCCATGCAGTGGCATAAAAAAGGATCAGACCCCCCGAAAGAAGTTCAAAGTCACTCCGTCTGCCGTGAAGCTTATGGCCACAGTTTTTTGGGACTCAAAGGGAACCTTGCTCTTTGAATACAAAAAAAAAGGTGAGACCATCAATGCCAAATCCTACGCTTCAACTTTACATAATTTGCAGGAGGAAATTAAAAAGAAAAGACGGGGTAAACTCGCAGCGGGTGTGTTTCTTCTTCATGACAAAGCTCCTGTTCACACGACGTGAGTTTCCGAGGCTGCTGCGCGAGATTGTTGTTTCGAAGAAATCCAACACCCACCCTATAGTCCAGACCTTGCCTCTAGTGATTATTTTCATTTTCCGGATTTGAAAAAATGTATCCGTGGAAAAAGATTTTCGGATGATGAAGATTTCAAGTCGGCAATAAATGAGTAATTTGCAAAATTATTTTTTTGAGGACTTAAAAAAGTTTATCTCAAGATGTAACAAATGCATTGATGTTAGGGTAGATTATACTGAAGAATAAAAACAAATTAAATTGAATTCGCATTTTCCTTCATATCGATACCGATATTATATTTCATTGTAATTATTGGAACAAAATGTATTAACTTTCAGTAAAATAATGTACATTTTTTACGAAACAACCCAATTTATGTAAGTATATCTACCAACGTGGCTGTCCGCATTTTCAAACCGCACGCTGAATGACGCAATAGCCCATAAGATGTATGCATTAAAAATGTTGATATATTTGCAATTTATTGTTTAATGAGGAATTTGATTTTCTCTGTGGCAAGCTCCATACATATGTATGTTCATTAATGGGTCCAAAAATAAGCACGCAAATAAACAAAAAAGAACTGTTTCTCCACCGAGCATCTCAACCTACTAAATTTTTTTGAACTTATACCTCACTTCATTTCTTTCAGATTAAAGTGTATGAGCTCCTGAAGCATGGTCCTTCCTTAAACGAAATAAACTACCCAGCAGTCATGCATTGCTTTTTCTTAACTTTGAAGTGTTTTTATTTATAAAACGGCCAAATATTTAATCTATGCCTGCACATGGTGTCAAAACACAAAGAAAATTTGAAAAATGTCAGAGGGAATGAACCAGAAGGCCTTGCCTTTGGTGATTGAACGCGGCATTATAAGCTGTTAAAAAACTTCGCGGTTAGGAGCAATGTTGAACTAAACTGTGACACAAAAGGATTTCTTAAAATTTCTGCTTGTAGACTACGTTACAAGGAAAAACAAATATTCTCATTATCATTTCCTTCCATATACAGTTTAATCCGGACAAAAATCATAACTTCAAGGTCGTATGAATGCAGTTAAAGACTTAATAGAAGATCATAATTGCATCAGGTTCTGTATGACTTTAAAACCAACATTCCCAGCTCAAATGGCTCGTAGGTCATGCGTCATACAGATGGCGAGCAACATTGAAGCTGCATCAGCCGGAGCTCGACCCAACTCTATAGCTGCTATATAACAACCCCATCATCAGATGCATTCATATGAATGAAAAGTTATCCAGAATTCTGTTACCGACGTCATAGTCGTGCACCTTGCATCGACCCCCAAAACATCGCAAAATTTCCAGGCCAAACCGGTCTGCAAAGGCGTTTTGTATTGAATACCAACCATCTCAACTCAACTCCGATGTATCCAAGTGGCCTAGTTATTTTCATTTTTCAAAGCACAGGTTAAGACTTACATATATGTATATATAGAACACATACCAATATATGTATGTAAATATGTATGCATCCAATGTCATAACTCAGCAATTCTGCTTTGCAGCGAAATGCATGTACAGCGACTCCTATTCTTGAATGAAAATTTTGTGCAGAAATTTCCAAGTTTATTAACCGGTGTATATAGAATCCCGATCCAGATGTATATATTGTAAGTGCGGTGCATTTGTATGCACGGTGACAACAGCGACGCTGCACACAAAACATGTATCTATAGTGTAGCTGCATTTTATTTTTGGCCTTATTTCCAGCGATATACTTGCTACTGAATGTAGAGCATCAATGACGCAAAACACTCGCTATGTACATGAGAGAAGCGTTTACACATAGCCCATGTTCGTCTATCAACCGCAAGTTACGTTTCCATTGAATTTAAGTGGCAGGAAGAACGGCTTTAAGCTGGCTCTTAGAAATTAAAAATCTCAGTCCTTGTTCCAAGGTCGGGGACGTTTAGGACATTTCTTTTTAGAAAGCGGCTTCAATTCGAAAAAGTCGGAAAATTGTTGTGAAATTTCAGAAAATTCAGAAATTTTTTAAAAATTCAGAGGATCAATCAGGATTCTTGTGCGACGCTCACCCGCCGAAGGTCCTGTTTCAATTCCCGGCTGAACACCTCAAATATTTTACGGCACCACTTTTCGAGCTGCTGACAACACTCAAAAAGAAATAACTGTCTAAGAAAGAGCTTCTCAAACTTCGCTCTGTTCGGAGTCGGTAAAAATCTGTAGGTCGTTTCTATTCGTGAAAGAACAGTAGCGCGCACAGCACGATTAGTTGAAGAACAAGCTGAGGCCTTGGTCCCCTGTTAGACTGTCAATCAACATCTCTAACTTAAGAATTCTCCCTTAAGATTGATTATTAGGCTTCAGCTGTTGGTGCTTTATGCCAAAAGTTTTATTGGTTTATACATAAGCCTCATAAAGGATTGTGCAAGTATGGTTCAAGTCTACGTTTGAAGTTATGAGCCCAAAAGTTTAAGCGACTCTTTCGATTTTCTATCTTCTTAGAGCGATGTGGCAGTTCGCATAGAACTAGGGCCTCAAGAAACAAGTTTCTACATCTGCTAATGTTTTCATTCAAGTCATTTCAGTTATGCACAGCTGTTTTGTTTTCGGTTCTTCTCCATATGCATGTTCTTTATTGAATATCTGAATCTGCTACTGTGTGAAAACCGTAACCAATGTTGTTCTTTTTAGGACTAACTGTGAACAATCATGTCTTCAACATTTATCAAACATGAAACATAAATTAGGATAAAAAATAAATTCGGTCCGTTTTTAGTGTTCAAAAACATTATTCTGTTTGAAGCGACTACATTTTCCCACCTCACTAATAATTTGAAATTCGGAGTACCATCTCTAAGAAATGAGTCCACTCTGACATACAATCATAGACTCATTCTTTGATTTCTTCAAAAAACCCGAAATAGTCAAATCGTATCACATCCGTCAAAAAATCCAGTAGTCGAAAGGAGCATGGTCTGGATTTCAGGGTTTCAGGGAGTTTTTGAACCTTAGAGCCACATGGATCAGAGCGTTTTCATGTTGCAAAATCACCTTGCCATTGCATTCGGCCGTTTCTTGTCGTTATTCAGGCAATACGCGGCGTTTCCCATCAATAATTTAAGCAGATCTTAGTACACCACACCAGTTAGGCCCCGCCATCTCCAAGACACGACCTTTGAACGACGGATATTCTTCTTTTGGCGTCAATTTAGACGATAACAGAACAGGTTCACCAGACTTTGCATAGTTTTTCGTAGTACATTCCCATTTTATCTTCAGTCATGATTCAATGCAAAAATGCCTTCTTTCGATGTCTTTCAAGAATCAGTTTCGAGGTTAAAAAATCGCTTCTCGGTATCTCTCGGTTGCAACACGCACCCACTTTCCGTGCCTTTGAAAAAATCCAAATTTATTTAACCGAACGGAAGCTGTTTGCTGAATCACTCCTATTTGGCACGGATCTAAGTTCAATAAAGATTCAATCTTTTGGACTGGGAAAGACACTCTTTGTTTTCGACACTCAAGTCACCACTTTTAAAGCGTCGAAACCACTCTCTGCATAGTTTATCGGTCGAAGCAGATTCAACGTAGACTTCTACAAGCTTTCAAGGTGCTTCAACTGCACTTTTCTTCAAATCAAAAAAGAAAATCAAAATTTATCGCAAATTCTGTTTATATAAGACAAATGAGAACATTTTCGATGAGCCAAAATACAATGTTATTGTCTTAAACAAACAAACGCATAGTTATTGCTGACAGATTACACACCTTTCCAATGCAGAAGGTAATCACTGCCAAGATCAGCAACAACTTGCAGGTGACACCATCTTCGAAAACTGACTAAACTTATTTGTACCCACCTTCTAGAATTCTGCTAGCAGCTTCGTAATCAAAATTTGAGTCACTTGGGCATTATAATTTTCATTAGCACTTTAACCGAAAGGCACACACAACGTGTGAACTTTATAATAATAATAATAATTGTTGGAGCGACAGTCCACAGGGGGACCAGGGCCTAGCTTGCTCATTAACTACTCGTGTTGTGCGCGCTACTGGCTTCTTACGAGAAGAAGGGACCTACAGTTTTTTGCCTACTCCGAACGGCGAAGTTTGAAAAGCTTTCTTGAAAGTTATTACTCTTTGAGTGTTGTCAGCAGCTCGAAAGAGGTGATGTCGTGAAAGATTCGAGATGTTCAGCCGGGATTCGAACCTAGACCCTTCGACGTGTGAGCGTCGCACTCTACCCACTACGGCCACAAAAGGAACTTTATTAAATTTTCTATTAATGGAAATAAAAATTTCCATAGCAAGACAAACATTTTTCACATTTTTCACATTTTAAGCCTCTTTGGCCGAAGCTCGGGTGTGTTTAAAAAAGGTTATCAAACACCAGTTACGCAGGAGCGATTGTAAATAACTAACTTCTTTATAGCCATCTGTGTGGTCGTCGTGGTGTAGTAGGAAGAGTGCGACGCACACACGCCGAAGGGTCTAGGTTCGACTCCCAGCTCAACACCAATTTTTCGAATTTTTCACGGCGCCACCTCTTTCGAGCTGATGACAAACACTCAAAGAGTAATAACTGTCTAAGAAAGCTTCTCAAATCTCGCCGTTCGGAGTCGACAAAAAACTGTAGGTCCCTTCTACTCGTGAGAGAACAGTAGCGCGCACAACACGAGTAGTTGATGAGCAAGCTAGGCCCTGGTCCCCCTTTGGACTGTAGCGTCAACAATTATTATAGTCATCTGTGAAGTTAATTGAAAAGCAAAGCATTGAGTATTAAACACAGAAAGAAAATTAAACTCTAAGAATCATGAATTCGAAACTTTTTGAAAATTCGAAAAATTGGCAACTCCAAATCAATGAAATTGAAATTTGGAAATTCAAATTTGCAAATTTATTAAATCCAAATTTACAAAGTCAAACAAGGAATTGTAAACATTAAATAAAAAATGTAGGAGCTTGTTGAATGTTTAATAAAATGAATGTGCAACACTTACATGAATTGTTTGATTTTGCCAATAATGCATACAAATATATTTCATCGTCCACAAAATGGTGTCTGCGTTATTTAAAATATTCACTATCCTATACAGTTAATCACAAAAGTAAGTAAGCACCAACTAGTATTGCATACGATCCCACGAAATATAAATTTTCGTTGAGATTAATGTTGCCACCCTGTGACCAGAACACAGTTTTGCATTTACACAATGTTTACGGATTAAAAATTACGGTACATGTTGCTTCTGAATTAGATTTCTTTAATGGCAAATATGTATGATTAAAAAGAAATATATTTAATTTCTTCAGCATATATTTCAGAGGTTTTTTCGATCAATTATTCCGTTAAGTGAGGGATGCTTACTTACTTTTGTGACTTACTGTATATACAGACATTTAATCATCCAAATATAATGATAATTCTGAATTTTTAAGCTCTTCTTCTGTACTTTTATCTAAAATAACCCCAAAAATCCTTTTGTTCTGCAGAAAAAGATCCTTCATAAGGTCGGTTGCTATGGCCCCTTCAGGTGAAAATTTTGAGTTGATCCCCTTTTCAAAACACATTCAAAATCAAGAAAACAATGTCATTTAAAATCCTTTAAAACAACATTCCATTCAAATGGATACATTTTGAGCAAAATCAAAAATATCAATGCGGTGTAGTTTACACCATACCAGTTTTCATTTAAATTCACTGCTCATACACCAATCGCTTATTGAAGCTCACATTAAATATCTGTTCTAAAAATAGATTTGCACAAACGAGGCTAAATTTCAAAACGCATACACCACCATTCCCCAACCTGAAACCCTGAAAGCGTGCCACACGCAGAGACACACATACACATGCAGCCAATGAACACACACATCAATGACGACGACGCCGACGACGACTGTGACCAACCAACCAATGTTCCTGTGTACCTTTCCTCGATACACGTCATGAGTTTGGTTTATCGACCTTACTCTGCAGGTTGATGAACTTTTGACCCAACTTTTGCGGTATAAGGACTGTGTATCAGAGATACAATCAAATCCAAGGCAAACTGAAGAGCACACAACAACAAAACCCCGACAAAGTTCTCCTTTATACCGCATAACTATCCCGAGCTTTTTTTCATTGAAATTCAAACACAAAATCCATGTCTGCGAAAGCTCGGCAATTTTGTTTACCCACCGTTAATGCCATCAGTATGCAGTACTGCTGACAACACAATTGTTCAAAACCGTATGTCGGAGTGTAGACGATGTGTTTGGCAAGCGATTTGTCAAGGCTGTCTAAATTTAGACATCCTCATGAAGCAAAAAGATTTTTTATTTTGTTGCATTAGGTGTTGTGCATTTTTATATTTGCATGTCCATCTACCTCAAAGAAGCGGACGTGTGTGTGAATGGCGCAAGGATTCAATTCATTTCCCCGAGCAAAAATTATCCGAATAAAAATATTTCAGCAGTATCTCAACATTATTTTCACCCTTACTTGTGGAATGCAAAGAGTGCGGAGACTAAAAATCTGTATCCTTACACTCCCAGCCAAAGGCCACAGTCGGAGTGTATCCATTCACGCCCCCTTTTGCGACCCTGCCCATACCCCCACGCAAAGAGGTTTACAATTCACAACATCTACGTCATCGAAGGGAGTCGAGATGAGTGACGTCCAAAGGAGCAGACGCAAGACATGAAATGAGAATGAGGGTGAAATATTGGCGTCTGCTTCAGTAACCCAATTTCAGCATCCCCCATGTACAGCTGCTTTCTCTCGCACTCACCATCTGTCTCATTCTTTCACCATTTTGATAGATGTACTCGTATGTGCGTCTCTTTCTGGATGGGGGAGGGGGCTTTGTTTTGCTTTGCTTTTAGTCATATTTCCTTGCTAACACACTGACCCAATGTTGTGCTGACCTACATACACACTGGCACACTTTCGGGCCCGACTTTAAAGGACTTGTGCGTATATAAAGAATGAAACGGCAAGGTGATGACGATAGCATTCTGCAAATTTGTTACAGACCGATGATGAAACTTAAACAAGTGTTGCCAAGCTGTCTCGTTTATTTATTTACTGTAATTGCAGTTGGTTTAAGAAAATCAAAAAGATGAAGTTTTTGCTTTCCTATTGTCAGAAACTTAAATCAACAGGACGTGGAACTAATAATTTTGAACAAAATGTATGAATATCCTTAAAAGTTAAAAAAAAAAAAAAAACAAAACAGCACAGGCCTCCGCTGAGACTCAAGAAGTCTTGAAAAAATATCTTGATGTTCAGCTCCGACAGAAGACCAATGAGTTCCTTCAAAGTTTAAATAATCTACGAGGCATCAATAACTAGCATTTGCCAGTGAAAATCCTTGACTTTATGCACAAGCTCGACTTTAACATTTAAATCTATTTCATCCCCCTGACGCCAGCGCCAACTATTAAAATGCTCACGTACATGTTGGCGCCATTCATCAAGACCATTGAGGGACCGCGTCGTCGCTAGTACATACAAAAATAGATATTTCCAGGCTGAACCAGAAAAGTTGAATGCGTCGGTCGGTTAAACCTTCAAATCTCAAAATCAAGGCTTATTCGTACGTAGGCATCAAACTGCACACAAACACACTTTCCGACCGAGTTGAGAGGAACTCTCTAAATATCAATGGCATCCATCTCTCCTTCAACTGCAGCTGGGTATGTATTCCTCTTACATTCATGTCACGAGCTTTTCACTCAAAATTGCTTTTTCAATGAAAACAGTTCTTCCTTTCCATATGACGTCACTTGGCAAAATATCGGTCAAATATAAGCTTTATAATGTTTCATTGACAAAATGTACGTCTGCATAGTTATCATAGTCACACACAGACACACTCGAGCGCACTGTTACCAAGGAAGGCAACTCGGTTCGGCTTAGTCCGAGTAGTCCTGCATTCAAACACATTGAGAAAGGCATAGAAAATGCTACTGCTGAAGAAAATAAAGTGTGCGCGTTTTATTGTGTGGCCGCTCTGTCGAAGGGAGTGATAGGGGGAATTTCTTTATTTAGGTGACTTCCGTTCGATGTGAAAACTCCTCGGTATGTCACAAGGTTTCTAAACCCACCGAGTGAATTAGGAAACGCGGGAGATGAAGAAGCCGAGAGAGAGCGAAAAAAGAGAGAAGCTGTTGTCCTTGTGTGTGCGGTAAAGTTAAACTCGGGTTACGCAGCGGTACATGTACCATTCATTCAGAAACTCTCTGAATCTGTGTCGCAGGCTTCCACTGCCACGTAACAGCCAGGAAGAAATTTCCCTCTACAGATTTTTGTTATATTCATTTTGTTTTTTCTTGAAAACATTTTTACCATATTCATTGTGTATCCACTTTGAGTTGTGTGCTTTGCCAGCGGGTCCTTATATACTTTGGAGCTCTCTCCGAATGTATGTATATAGGGATTTTGTGAACATTTTCTGCAAAGGACAACAAACTGCTGTCTCTACTATCGCTTTTGCTGCTCCAAAAGGCACCTCGCACAAGCGAACTGGCAGTGGTGTAACAGTTCAAGCCAAGCTGTACTCGAAACGAGGTACTCCTGGCATATCCCTCATGTGACTTTCTAAAGTATTGACGTTCTGTTACAGTTCTGTGTTGTATTTCGGCTATCGAGTTAAAAGTGTATCTTAGTGAAATAATAAACAATTTGATTTGGTCTTCGGAACTTTTTGTTGAAGAAAAACAAAAACACATTTGTTGGATACTTTGGAGTTGCTCCGGAAATCGGTGTAAAGTGGAATTCAAAAGTGAAAGTGAACGTTACTTTCAAAAGTTTACTTGGATTTGTGCTGTCGGATAATGAGTAAAAGTAAGCTTTACCTGAACTATTTTGCCTTAATTTGTCTTAAATTTCTCCTATTTTCGAATTTCTTAAGATTCAAGCATGATGTTGACTTAAATTTAATTTGGAAATCTATTCGGTTCGATTTCCTTTTTCGCATGATTAGCAACCCGTTGGTCTTCTAAACCTAACCTACCCCAAAAAATTTAACTAAGTTGAGCTTTCGAAATCGGCTTTCAATGATTTTTCTTTCTTTGCAACAGTCTATGCATTCATTGCATCAATGAGTTTAAAGAAATGAAGATATGAACTATAAATCGATTTCGGCCTTGAAAAGGTATGACGTTCACACACTTCACTTCTTATAAATCAAGCCTTAAAATATTCTTAATGAAATTTGAACCCAGAGAACGGTTTTCATGGAAAAAATCAAAATCAAGGCTTGAAAAGTGAAAAAAGTCCCCGATAGCCTTAAATAGACATCAAGAAAAAGTGAGTTGAAATTTGGTATAATTTTGCTTACCGTCACAGATCAATGGTTCAAAATGTATACAAATATGCTCAGCAAGGATGAAGGAAGTCAAAAGTTCAGTGTTGAGAAAGAAATAGAGTTCTATTATAATTATGGACATTTGTGCATACACGCATATGAACCTGAACTCTGCTTGCTTACATCGTTTTCCTCGAATTTTGGAAACCTGGTTTACCGCAGCAATAGGTGGTGCAAAAATATTGATTGCACTGAAATAAAACGTTATTTTTAACCATTCAGGAAGTGATTTAGGGGCTATCGACGGAGATGAAAGGAATTAATCTGACACAGAAAAATAATCTCCTGAATCTAAAAATGGAATGCTTTGAAAAATTTACGCAACAGCTTATAAATTTAGAATCTGTATAGCTTGAAGATTTGATACAACGAGTTCTAAATTTTTGTGTTGAACTCTTATGAGGGGTTTTGATTGACAATTGATGGTGTTTTTTGATGACGGTATTTTTTCAACATAAAAGTATTGTCAATCAATTGTCAATCTTTATTTGTCAATGTCTTAACAATCTTAAGTTATGAAGACATACAGCTCCTGTGGAAAGGATTTGCATCTGTTTGAATGAATTTAAAAAAAAAAACATGGCAGTAAATATAAAACAAGTGGGCCTGTCATTTACTAATCTAATCACACTTTTGTTGGAAAACACAGTTCCTGATGAGCACTCTTTCAATATTGAATGAGATGTTAATGTTAAGTTTTGTTTTCAAGTTTTTAAGCTAAAAAATGCTAAAATGAAGTTCAGACGACGGCCATATTGGCAAATATTGCCAGATTTGTCCTTCTAAAAATTGCCCCAAATGTCTTACAATCTTTTTAACTCAAAATTTCGTCTGATGCGGTGTGGGCATTGTCAAATGCTGTAAGATTCTTAGGGCAATTTTTGCAGTCACAGTATTTGACAATATTTGCAGACCTGGCAATCGTCTGAACATAGCTTTAAAGGTGTATATTAAAACTAAGGAAAGTTTACACGCATTTCTTGAAATAAATGCAATTGAACGAAAATACAATTTAACATACCATACTTTTTTAAATTTGTCTGGAGACACTGAAACATATTTAGAAAACCAGGTTTCACAAACAGGGAAAGCATGTTACTGACCGCAAAACCCAAATCTCCGTGCATCCTATTTCTTAATTTCTAAGGATTTCTTGCGTCATGTATAAGATTACATCAATTTACGTATCCATGAGCAATTCACTATAGTAAGATATAGCTAATAATAATAATAATAATAATTGTTGGCGCTACAGTCCAAAGGGGGACCAGGGCCTAGCTTGCTCATCAACTACTCGTGTTGTGCGCGCTACTGTTCTCTCACGAGTAGAAGGGACCTACAGTTTTTTGCCGACTCCGAACGGCGAAATTTTGAGAAGCTTACCTAGACAGTAATTACTCTTTGAGTGTTGTCAGCAGCTCGAAAGAGGTGGTGTCGTGAAATATTAGAAAAATTTGTGTTGAACTGGGAGTCGAACCCAGACCCTTCGGCGTGTGAGCGTCGCACTCTACCCACTACGCCACGGCGACAAACACAAAAAGTGCAGTAAGTCGAAAATAAATGAAACAATGCATTTTTTTTAACTATTACTTACACTGGGATATTAAATTGGTTTTTTTTAATATCTAGGAAAAAGTTAAGCACTTTTTATAGTTAAACACTTTTTATAGTTTTAATAAGGAGCTTTTATTTTCGTTTTTTCAGCTGTATATATCATTATTCATGATCTGAACCTTAAACTTAACAAACTGACAATGTTAAACAAACAGAAGTAACAATTAATTACTAGTTACTAAAAACAGAAACGTAACCAAATATTTACAATGTATTAATGGGCCACAACATTTTATGGGTGTCAGACGTGCTGAAAATTCCTGCTCTAGATTTTGTGTAGAATTAAAACGTGAACTTAACCTAACTAAACGAAATTGTATACAGAAGCACTATTCTTATAGCTTGGTCCCTTTAGAAAGCATGCTAGTATTCAAATGAAAATATAACAGCCATGTTTGGAATTTTCAGCCAAGACGTAATCAAATAATTTGATTTTTCGAAAAATATATAGAGCAGGATAATACCTTTTTCCAGAGACAGTAGTTCTACTGACTATCTCGAACCCAAATTCCATTTTTTTTGTAACGGTAGTGTTGCTAAGGTCCTTGTATAAAAAGTATGGAAATATGCAATGTGTTACAATAGAATGTGGTCGATTTTTTCAATAAAATCTAAAATAATTTTTGGATTATTAAAAATATTAGTTAACTCCAGATTTGGAGAAGATAGGATGTTCTCGGGAAAAATTCGTACATTGTGCAAAATGTTTATTTCTAACCCCGTGCCTCGAAGACAGCTAAATTAAAGCTCACAGTGGATCCATTTAATAGCCCCAAATAGTCCTTTTTTAGATGAAAAGTTTTGCATATCAAAATCGGACGAAACCACGGATTGTAAATTCCCTCGGAGCAGTTACTTAGTTCGCATTCCAAATACATATATTCTACTTTGCTGTTCTTGAATCTATTTGCTTTCGTGCTCGTATATGATAAGGTACCTGTTGCCTTACTCACATTTTTTTAAGTCGTGTATAAAATTGAAACCTTTCAAGTAGGTTCAAATTCTGTTTGAATTCACGGACTTAGCAGCTAGTTCATATTCGTTTATCTTGCTATTTTCAATTTCTTTCCCTTTTTTAAAATTGAAGTTTTATTGCAGTATGATAAGGGAAACATATCACTTGTCACATGCTATATTTACAATATTTTAAACTGTGTTCAGTTTGTTAGCCCTTGTAGTCCTACACTTGAATACATTTTTTAAAATATTTTGAAAGACTCCTTTTAATACAAACATGCACAGTACAGATCCTTAAAAGTAGAAGCTTTCAAAAATGCTTAAGAAACGCACCTTGCCTAAGAAGAAGCAAAAAATCAAACGTATTTATTCAACCCTCAACCCTCAACCCGCACAATCCTCTCCTGTAGATTATCCTTGAAAAAATAAAATATTCTCCCGCCATGCTATAGGTACGAAAGTACAATAAATTACATTAATCCTTGCTCATATATGTAGAAACGAGTTTCCGTTCATAACCTTACTTTTGTTTGTGACACATTTATAAATACACACGCAGACACACATATAAAATTCCCAACAACATATCCATACCCACCGCCACACCGCCTTCTGTATACGTGAATCTATTTTTAGAAACAGTCAGGGGAGTGAGAAGTATTTTTATCATGTCATCTATAATTAAACGGGAGGACGTTTACCCACTGACGTCATAGTTTTGCAATTCCTGTACCACTAACCCAATATTTGGTGTCGTATACACAACACAACCCAGTCCCAGCCTGCGCCCCAGCAGCACCGATGACTTGCCACCCTTTTGAGAACAACACCAAGTCAACCTAGAGAGGAGTATCCCTCCCATTTTTGGCAAGCTATGTAGAAAGAGAGGTCAGTGTATTGTGTATACCCGACTGTATACCGTCTGAGAGTGTGCGCTAAGATTACATCGACGTTTTCGAGGATATCTTGAAAACGATGCCACAGTCTAGCTGCGATAAAAAGGATTTAATTATTTTTACTTAAGATAAGTGTTAAGTTTTGCCAAAAAAAAAATAAATTTCATGCGTTCTTCAATACATTCCTTTCTCAATTAAAAGGCTTCTTATGCACCAGACTCGCTTGGATGAGTTTAATGCCGTTGTTGTGCGCCATGCAGCTTCAGAAAATTCATTCATTGAGTAAGGACAACGATGACGTAGTTTGCCTCACGTACTCCACCTTGGTTCGAAGTAAACTAGGTCACGAAACCTTATACAACTTGTATGGCAACGAGAATGTGGCATGAGGGGAGGAAAATTTAATTTCCCACGAATCAACCTGTCGTCGTCGTCGTCGTCGTCTTCCTTTTTTTTCCGTTGTTGGTTGTTGGTGGCGCTCTTGCTGCCGATGTTGGCGGCTGTGCACTGATAGGAGGCGTGTTGTGTTTTTGGCCCTCTCGGGCGTGTATTATAAAGGCAGTCACAGACATACAGACAGACTCTATTATTCGAATGTATGCAAGGGTAACACATTTTAACAAACTGAAGCTTGGCTACTTTTTTCTATACATTCCTATATTTGTTTAATTTTTTCTGGTTCAAATAAAAATAATCGAATAAGTCTTGGAACGGAAACACGAACTGTTTTGATGCAATGATGATATTGTACTTATATCCATTCTGGAGTATAAAACTAAACTCGTTGGTTCGTAGAAAAAAGAGACCAAATGTGTTTGAATGATGTTTCAAATTCAAGTTTTTGAATACACATCTTAAATTGATGCTTAAATTCCTCCAGTTAGTTTTGTTTCTAAACCTCTCTCTTTCGCATCATGTTCATGCAAAATGTAAAATAGCGTACCTTTCAGTATGTAAACCAAATATGCCAAAATGGATGCATATAACGTTTCCGGAATTTTTTGTTTACTAAATTTTCCGATTGTTAGACGGACGTAAATGTCGTTTTTGTCTAATACATCAACTGGAACCAAGAACACAAGGGCTTTTTAATCCCACAAGTTAGTAGTTCGAGGCCCAGGTATACCCCGGACTGAAGCTCCACAACAAGAAGTTAATTGTTTTAGAGTAGTTCTTAATTTGATAGAAACCTTTACAAAAAAATTATGTAAAATTATGTAATGAAAATGTTAAATTCAATAAGGAAAAGCCGAACGACAGTAAAAACGAAACGTTGCCTTTCTTATAAGCTTAAAAGTATCTTGGGACTAACTTCTCTTTGAAAGCAATTATATACATATCTTGATTATTTGAACTGCAGTTCTTCGGTTCAATTGGTGGAATTAAGCCTTGATTTGGTCTTGAAAGGCAGGCAGCAATAATAAGTTTCGTTAGAAATAGAGATTTTTGCGCTCGAAGCTAAAGACAGTAAGAAACAAGTCTTTGTTGATGCATGGAAGTAATTTTCTTTTGCTTTATGACTTCGTATTACTATTATTTTTTTTTAATTTTTAAAAAATATGGAGAAACCATGGGAATGCATACAAAACCGTAATACCCAAAAAAGTTACCAAAGAGTTGGCTGTCGCCTGCGATTTCTTAAATCTGAATGAGTATTATAATTGTATGGCGCGACAATCCACAGGGGGACCAGGGCTTAGCTTGCAGTTTTTTGTCGACTCCGAACGGCGAAGTTTGAGAAGCTTTCTTAGACAGTTATTGCTCTTTGAGTGTTGTCAGCAGCTCGAAAGAGGTGGTGCCGTGAAAAATTCGGGGTGTTCAGGTGGGAATCGAACCTAGACCCTTCGGCGTGTGAGCGTCGCACTCTACCCACTACGCCACGGCGGCTACTATTTATATAATAATAATTAATTATTGTTGGCGCTACAGTCCAAAGGGGGACTAGGGCCTAGCTTGCTCATCAACTACTCGTGTTGTGCGCGCTACTGTTCTCTCACGAGTAGAAGAGACCTACAGTTTTTTGCCGACTCCGAACGGCGAAGTTTAAGAAGCTTTCTTAGACAGTTGTTACTTATTGAGTGCTGTCAGCAGCTCGAAAGAGGTGGTGCCGTGAAAAATTCGAGGTGTTCAGGTGGGAATCGAACCTAGACCCTTCGGCGTGTGAGCGTCGCACTCTACCAACTACGCCACGGCGGTTAAATGAGTATATCCTTTTCTTTTTACCGTTTTTCTTTTTTTTTTTTTTTTGAAAGACGATTCAGAGCAATTTGGATTTATTTAAGGAGTTATTGCCTTTTTGTAGCAAGAGCACAAACTTTTTGTTTTTAATTTTATCTTAAAAGTTTTGAAGCTAATGTGAATTTTAACAGCACGATCCAAATTAAGGTGATGCGTTAATCGAACGTATGTATGCTTTCGGAATCAAGTTAAATGTCTGTATTTGCGTTCTAAGCGGAAAAGATAGAGTACGTAAACATATGCCAACCCCATTTAAAAATATTTGGCTTGGGTTTTCTAACCCTGCATTACATAAACAATACATTCATTTTCAAATGCTCAACTAGAGGCTGTTTTGTGTGAATATTTTGAGAATAATTGTATTATAGATCATATGTAAATAAAAAAAGACTCGACTTTCATTAGGTTCAGTTTAGCTCGTCTTTTTGAAAACACGTATCATCACTGTTTTGACTTTGAAACTGACATGACGAAAACGTTGCAATAACATCTCTGAGTTCTGAGTGACCTTTTTTGACGGATGAGTGGCGTTAATGTACTCAACGCATTACAAACATAACATTTTTCATGAAAGAAACATTTTAAAAATTGGCTGCATTCCTGTATACATATTTTCAAGTCCCAAGAAATTATAAGATTGGCTAATTTGCTTACAATCAAAAATATTAAATGCAAATAAACATTAAAACGAATTAAATGTTAAGGATACCCCTCCCCACCTTTTTGACTGATTCATATTCAATTGTGAAAGCATTCCTTTTCTCGCGTCACAGATAAAGAATAACATCTGCAGTATCATGGAACAATTTATCCTATTAACTTTTTTGTTTTTGAGAATCGAACACTACCGAAAATAGGAAAATTCGGAGACATGACGCCAGCTGTTTTGTTTTTACTTACATCCCCAATGTTTTGCTTACACTCCTGCAACTTCAATCGAATAATTTGTCTATTTGTAAACATTCTCTGTTAATGAACTATTACAGCGGATTACTATTTTCTGAGTGATTTGACACCCGACTTTAGTAATCAGCTTAAGGGTGCGTTCATAGCGAAGTTCACAGTTGCAAATTTAAAAATTATTTCTTTCAGCATCTCAACTGTTTATCTGAGTGAATAAACTTTCGGAGAATTGAATGGGCCAATTTTAAACATTTCTTTAAAAACCTCGTACATTACAGTATTTCTATGATTTATATACCTATGTCACCCTCGACGGCAGGTCTTGTAATAAATATATGTGCATTACTGAAAACTCTTTAGGTGGAACGTTTTTTAAAGCTCTAAAGTAATCATTTTCTATATATTTCTACTAAACAAATTAAATAATTTTTATTTTCCTAGAAAATAAGAGCACGAAGAATACCTCCTTCATTGACATTTGTACAGGATAATGTGGTGTGTATATCATTGTGGAATGGATTTCAATCTTTTGAACTACAGTATGGATTCTGAGTGGAACGTATTTGTGTTTGACAGTAAAGACAAATTACGGTGAGTTGTTTACAAATATGTTCTGTTTATGTTCACATGAGGAATTACGTTTTTTTCTAGGATCAATGAAATATTTTGTTGCGGCGCACTTGGAAGACAAACAAACTGCGACATATTTAATTTGGTGTATCTAACTACTACTGTGACCTGAACTTGTGGTACTCTCAGAAATCATATTGTGGGACTTTAGAATTGATTAGAGTTATGATCTTATATTATAACGACAGCAATTTAAGTGTTCACGAAGTGTTATGTGTCCGAGGTCATGTGTTTTAGACAGAGTTATAAGTATTTCAAGGGCCTCATCTATATATGCCTAGAGACATTAAGATCAACTTAACTCAATATTACTGCACGCTGTACAATCAGCGGAAATCATGCTGGGAGTAAGACATATAAGGTTGCTGGAATCGGAATGGTGCACAGAAATACAAGACTATTGAATATCCGGAAATCTAAGTAAGCGTTGAGATAGAGGGCAATAAAAGGTATAAAGAAAGTACATAACTGACATTAGAATTAGAAAAAGCAAAAAACCATTAATGAAAACTATTCAAGAATAAACCAAGATCGGCCCAAACAGGCTCGAACATCTTCTTTTTCGTGAGACATAACGTCAAACGTGTACGGGGCAGTATTTGACATTGCATGGGCACTCCATAAAATAATCAAGTACCTTCGATGTTTGTTCTTCTCTGCCAGTAATCATAAGACAATCATCTTTTAAGATAATCTAGGAGAGAAGTTCTGGCTATTAACTAATAAAGAAAGTCAGTTTATTACGAGAAAATGAGAGCATTACCTTAAGGAATTCAGTATAACAGTGGGCACATGCATTAAATGTGCCTTCTCATCCAGCTCCCAAACTTAGGTTTTTAAATACAAAACAGGACTGAAACTTCTTTCAATTTAAAGCCTATTTAAAAATGAACGCAGATGCAGAACACATTTTCCTGGCATCGCCTATTTGAAGAAGGCGCTAGATGGATCTTGTCAAAATGCAAGAAACACTTACAATTTTTACTGACACAGTTCGATTTGAAAGTATCACGCAATCGGCATACAAATAGAATTATATGTATATTATTTAGCCGTATAACTGGACCTTCAATGATTTGATTAAGAAGCAAAAACAAAATAGTTCGACCGGTCGAAACAACCGTGGGGGAGAGACAAGCATAATTGTCTACAGTATACAAAAACACGGAAGCCCCGAATGCATTTGCAATACGATCCAGGTTGCTTCTATAAGCTGAGTACCGATTGCAACGGTCTCACCCTACACCGCGCCCCCCACCCGTATACGCAACCATTGCAGGCCCATTTTTAAAGGGAAAATCACTTCTATGGCATCCATGGCTCGCTCGTACTTCTGAAATTCTAATGACATTTACCATGTCACATTGCAGTTCATTCTTTTGGTTTTTGTTTTCTCATTTGCCTGCCAATGCATGCAGGAAATATCGAAAAGAAACACCCGTTAAACATTGACAGGACAATAACCCCTATCTTTTATGATTTCAACAAGCTGCCTACCCACAGGCCAGCGAAGAATTTGTGGAAAATTTGGAACAAGTACCTTTGACAATGGCAACCAAGGAGTGCATGCAAAAAGCGACCTAAACTATATTGGGCGCATATTTGCTTAATTCAATTATTTCTAGACCAGGTTTATATGTGTGTGCACATAATCTGTGGCGCTCAAAACTTAATTTCAAAAGGAACGGAATAATAAAGTGAAATCCAATAGAAGGTGTTATTATATGCACCGCCGTGTTGTGTGTGTGTGGAGGTTCGATATATCTTCAGCTTGGACGAGCACACGTTCTTGGTGAAAATCAATTGCTTTCAAGTTTGTTAAAAAGAAGAACTGCGTCCATTAAAAATGGCCAGCCGGACACTCACGCGTGTCAACATACAAATATGCAATACATTGCTGTCTGTTTCAGAGCATAGGGCTTCAATATCAAATTAATTTTTTTTCGCTGCATTGAGTTACAAGCTCATATATATATATGCTGACGAATGATTGAATGTTTCAGATTGAAAAATCGGACTTGGAAAATCAAATACAAATTCTCTAATAATCTGTGCGTAAGAAGCCATTTCTAAAGGGTTCATTTTTAAACTTCAACTTGGAATGCATTGTAATGATAGAGATCGAGGCAGTTGTAGATTCTTTTCCGAAACTGTATATGCTTTCTACATCATATCGAAAACTAGTCTTACGGCCGCTTAAGGAAATAATGCCAAGTTGCTTCGAATCACTTTTAATGCAAGAAAATGTCTTGTCTTAAGCAACGGTCACTTTATGTAGATAGAATTTCTGTAGCATCAATACCGTGCTTTCGTTGGTTGTCATACAGCTCCCAACTGCGTCGGAAGAGAACCTCTATAATCATATTTTCTGAAAAAATATGACCAAACAAAAATTGTTCAATTCAGAAAACACTTTTCAAATATACATACACAGCTTTTCGTTCTTGAATTGATGCAGGCAGTAAGAAGTAAGATCTGGCCAGAACAACGTACAGATCTGACTGAAATATAGCCTAGTGACAGATTTTAGCCAGTTCAGGTCTTCTTTAATATAAAGGAATGGTAACTGCCGGCTTAACACCTCGCATTTTTTCACGCATCACCTCTTTCGAACTGCTGACAACACTCAAAGAGCAAACTGTCTAACATAAAGCATCCCAATCTTCGCCGTTCGGAGTCAGCAAAAAGCTGTAGGTCCCTCCTACTCGGGAGAAAACAGTAGCACGCACAGCGCGAGTAGTTGTTGACCAAGCTAGGCCCTCGTTATAAACTCACCTTAGCAGTCAAGTGCATAGCTCTATCAAATCCGTAGATGTGGTTTGATTAAAAGGTTTTAATTCAGATGATTGAACTAAACTAAAGTAGAGTAAAAGATTTTCTTGTTAACGTGAGTCTTAAGATAAACATTGACAGATCCATTTTTTCCACATGTTTAACCCATCGTCCAGTAAGACTAAAGTGAAAAATGTTAATTTACAACTTCACAGTCACACTCAAAATGTTATTAGACATAAAATGTCGAGGAAATTTATTAAGAAAAACTCGAATACCGTATGCCTATTTGCAAAAAGTGAAAATAAGACCCTCAATTTTAAAGGGTTTCGAAGTAAAATTAATTTCAAGGGGGAAAAATCTACTTACAATACATTGCGGCCCATGTAAAACGTTTTATATAATTTTTATTGTAAGTTGAAAGCTAAGCAATACTTGTTGTCTCATGTCAATTATAAATTGCAGCAAATTTTTCACCACAAACAATTTTTTAGAGCGAACACAGTGATTTTAACAATCTCAAAATCACACTGCAAGAAGAGACTTTATTTACCAATTTCCCGTTCTTGCCACCGATGTTCACAATTGGTTGAACAGCAGGTCTGTTTAGAGGAAAGTGTTCTTTAGAGCAATTCACCCAAATTTACTCCAACAATCATTCGATTAGACCCTGCCCATTTGATTATCTTTATGACAGATATACCGCTATTTAGTGGTCGCCATGGTGTAGTGGGTAGAGTGCGACGCTCACACGCCGAAGGGTCTAGGTTCGATTCCCAGCTCAACACAAATTTTTCGAATTTTTCACGGCACCACCTCTTTCGAGCTGCTGACAACACTCAAAGAGTAATAACTGTCTAAGAACGCTTCTCAAATTTCGCCGTTCGGAGTCGCCAAAAAACTGTAGGTCCCTTCTACTCGTGATAGAACAGTATCGCGCACAACACGGGTAGTTGATGAGCAAGCTAGGCCCTGGTCCCCCTTTGGACTGTCGCGCCAAGAATTATTATTATCATACCGCTATTTAACCTTGACCATTGTTGCAGTAATTTTTAACAGCGTCAGTTTTATAAAATCTCGAAGCAAATCCGAGTTGGCTTATGTTTCGAGGATTTTCTTTTTTTACTTTTACTTGTATGATATCGTGTCAAGATATATTAACACTGATTAAAATCAAATACATCCCTCCCGAATTTTTATTCTTTAAAAAGAAATTTATACAAGTGATTCTATTAGAATCGCCTACGTTAATCCAAATCAAGTCAAGTTGGACATGATGACAAAAGTAAATTCAAAGATTCTAAGTACTGTTTTTCTTAAGGATCGGCTTCCGCTATTGAAATCGAGCCACGACTGTAAATATTTCACAGACCTGTGAATTTCATGCAGCTTCTAGTTGTCAATGATTTTTATTTAAAATGACCCTTCAAATATTTAGAAGCATTAGCTGTGAAGATCAAAATTGACAGCGAAAGGTTCGAATAACAACTTCGATTGTCCACATACGCTGCCATGAATTGGGTTTATCCCGTCTAAAATTGTATTACCACACTAAAGCGGATCCTTTTTTAAAATTATGATCGCATTCAAAAATCTAAGCACAAAAGGCGTGTCAGTTAGAACAGACATATACTGGGCAAGTGCATCTCACTATTCATCGACAGACAATAATAAGTGAAATACATACAACAGATTCAGAGCACTAAGTCCTCGAATGTAATTATCAATGTTTTTGCCCCTGCCCAACATACGAACACCACCTCACAAGGTGTTTCTAGTGGTGATATTTATGCTTCACATATGCCCTTAATGTTTATTTACATACCCGCACATAACCGTCGTCCAATGAGCATTCCCAACACTACGCTAAGTGGCTAAAAAAACCACTAACCACCAACAACCCCCTATCGATACGGCAATCAACTATAAAAGTAAGAAGGTACTTGCTGAAATGGTTCACTCAAATACCGTTTTCATTCTCGTGAACACCGCGCTCTACAATCGACATCGTCAGGACTGACTGACATTAGGAAGAATCGTCTGTAAGAAGCCACCGTTGAAAGGAGTGATGTACGCAGTGGATATTCGTAGTGTATAACAGATTCGCGTGTATAAAAGTTACCAACGCAGCACCCACCATCAGCTGAACAACCTATCACCCGAGGGATGGCTTGTCTTAGCAACTAATCTGGAAGCCCCACAACTGACAAAGAAGAAGCCACTACCCTGCTTATGGTATCACTGTCGTTCTGCTGCCGCAGCCCAAGAAGTCCCTCGCCGACAAGGGCGTCAAACGGCCACGTCTGGTTCAAATTGAATAATACAAATTAGTCGGGCTAATTGTTGGCGTGTAAAGGAAAGACTTTTTTCATATTCGAAGAGAGATCCTGTAACGGGCAGGTTAACCGCACTCAAATACGCCGCATACTTATCGAGGAGTCTTAATTATTTACTACTTCAGAACATCAATAAAACGTTTAACTTTGTCCCACTGGTGGGGGCACGGAGCTGAGCTGGAGGCACCTGAATTGGGTCATTTTTAAATATGAGAAACTAAAACACTTGTGCTGGAAGTTTTAAATAATTTATTGAAGAAAACTTCATGGGGGACACGATGGTCAGCAGCAGCGGTCGCATCATTTGTAGTGTTAGCTTTCGAAGTGAAGTGAAACTCGCTGTGCCCGATACGTGCAATGGTGTGAACGGTTCTTATTGCAGCTGCTGGCCACTGCACAAGATTAGATTATGACTCTTGTGCGTGTGACAGCGGCTATTGTAAGATACGAAATTCAGCAGCCGAACACATGCAAGTGATCTGTGTATTTTGACTTTGCGACCAACTTCCGTGAATCAATGTTGGCATGGGGAACGGGTAATCCAATTAACTGTTAATTACTTCTTTACAGAGCTTAGTGGAGAAGAAGCCATACAGCGATGGAGGCTAAGAACTGGAGTAAGAAAATTTTAAGTGTTATACTTAGAAATGCTTTATAACAATTAAAACTCATTTATTTTAAGATTAATCTTAAATGAAAAAAGTCTATTTTTAACAACAATAATTCTTTTACACAAGTCAATTGTGCAAGAGACTTGCTGTGTCCTTCCAGTATGTTGTTAGGCTTAAAATTGCAACAAGAAGTAAAACTTTAACTTTTTTTAAATCAATTTTTAAGCTGTTGTGCATTTCAAAAATTCTTGTTGAACATTTAAATAACCCACTAGTCACCGTGGCGTAGTGGGTAGAGTGCGACGCTCACACGCCGAAGGGTCTAGTTTCGACTCCCAGTTCAACACCAATTTTTCTAATATTTCACGGCCCCACCTCTTTCGAGCTGCTGACAACACTCAAAGAGTAATAACTGTCTAAGAAAGCTTCTCAAATTTCGCCGTTCGGAGTCGGCAAAAAACTGTAGGTCCCTTCTACTCGTGAGAGAACAGTAGCGCGCACAACACGAGTAGTTGATGAGCAAGCTAGGCCCTAGTCCCCCTTTGGACTTTTTGAAAGTATATTCCACGTACAGAATAGGAAACTATTTTTTATGGATTCTTATTTCTTCCTTAATTGAAATGCATTGAATAAAATACAATTCGTGGTTTAGCGTCGGTTTGGATTTCTAACCATACGCTTTTTATAACTGATTTATATGTTTTATCGTTAAACACATAAAATATAATCAATATAAAATATCCTTGTTTTTTTTTTATTTAAAAATAAGTAATAAAAAACTGAAAGCAATACAATGCTGATTGTTAAGAAACTTTCTAAAATGTGTGAGTTTTTGTTGACATTCTAGCCCCATCGATCAATAACAATTTACAAACAAAAATACACTTCCAAAGAGGATATTTTGACAAATAATGGACAAGTTGTTCATCAAATATAATCAATCTGTTCATTAGCAGACGCTCTTTCATAAAACATGAATCCAATATATGAACCAGCATTAAACTCATGAAAATATATTTTCTTAACTTGAAGGTTGGGAAACACTGCACTGAAGCGCTCAGACTCAAAAACTTGTCCATTGTACTACCAGGCAAATATTTTTATGAAATATTGCATAAAAATGTGGTCGCCGTGCCGTGTAGTGGGTAAAGTACGACGCTCAAACGTCGAAGTCGAAACGTCGTCCAGGTTCGATTTCCGGCTGAAAACCTCGAATTTTTCATGGCATCACCTTTTTCGTGCTGCTGACAACACTTAAAGAGTAATAACTGACTAAGAAAAAAGCTTTTCAAATTTCGCCATTCGGAGTCGGCAAAAGACTGTAGGTCCATTGTATTGTTCTACTAGTGAGAGAAAAGTAGCGCGCACATCACAAATAGTTGACGAGCAAGCTTGGCCCTGGTCTCCCTGTGCACTGTGTCACGTGTCACGTGTCACGTCATACAATAAAAGAATCATAGTTGATATTTGGCTAGAAACGAGAGTGACGAATAAAATTTTAGAATTTCAATCTTTGTTGACTGAATTTTGAAGGGAAAGTTCCCAGCATTGTTTGAACTTTAAACTTACACGCGAGTAATAAGACGAATGTTAAAGATATTTCTTCTTTTTCTTTTTTAATTTCTTAAATGAAACAATAACGGGAATATATGTGTTTAGGAACATTAAGTGGCAGTTAAATTAAAAAATGAACGTGCTTGCAGAAGTCTATTCAGAAAACCCAATTTTAGAACACTATTTGCAGAAAATGGCCGACATTTCAGATAATTTGCTTTGAATATTGGCGTGCTTAGGGTTCCTTTTTGTAAAATAAAGCTCTGACCAAACTTACCCTTCAATTAATCGATTGCAACAAATGCTTCCGTCCTATTAAAACCACATATTGATCAGGTCTATACATTACATTTGATGTACAAAATAATTACTGTGATTTCAATTCACATTGATGTAGCTATCAGTATAAAAAAATACAAATACAAGTACAACATCAACATATAATTCACCGTAAGTACCATAGTGTTGGCCTTTTGCGGGCCCATTAACCTCTGTTTTGCTAGTTGACAATCCGATTCAGACAGAAATGGACTTATTCGGTGAAGATGATTTTTAGGTAAAAATCAGAAGTAATTTAACAAAAAATTTGAACAACGTGCAGATGTTCTTCAAAAGCCAACTGCTCTATGACTATTTGCGTTTGAGCGTCCTCATTTGGAAAAAAAGTTTATAATATGCAATGATCGAGGTATCCTTACCTGACTGTTGAATTTGAAGCTCACATGATTTTTTTACCGGCAGCATAGTGGGCATAGTGGGTACTCGTAGAGAGCGACACTCACACGCCGAAGACCCGATTTCGAGCTAAACACTTCGAATTTTTCACGGCATCACCACTTTCGGGTTGACAATACTCAAAGAGTATTAATTGTCTATGAAAATGCTTCTCAAATTTCGCCGTTCGAAGTTGGCAAGAAACTGTAGGTCCGTTCTACTCGTGAGAGAAAAGTTGTTGAGCAAGCTAGGCCCTGGCATCCCTGTGGACTGATACGCCATTGAATTATTATTATTATTATGCATTATTTACAATTTTCTAATCATACTTGGGTTAAAACTTATATTTTAGGCTGGGCGGAGAGAACAAAACACTGTACTTACGATGAATTGGAATCTAAAGCATTTATTCACAGACAACTTCGTCCAACATATAATTTTTTAACCACTATCTATCCATCATGTGGTCGCCGTGGCGTAGTGGGTAGAGTGCGACGCTCACACGCCGAAGGGTCTAGGTTCAATTCCCAGTTCAACACCAATTTTTCGAATTTTTCACGGCACCACCTTTTTCGAGCTGTGAGAGAACAGTAGCGCGCACTACACGAGTAGTTGATGAGCAAGCTAGGCCCTGGTCCCCCCTTGGACTGTAGCGCCAACAATTATCATCATGCTGAAATTGAAAGAGTGCATTAAATACCCTATTAATTGAAGAGGGATAGCTTAAACATGATATATAAATCATTAGACTCAAAGTTGCGCGCTTCTTTAATACTTTCATTTTCAGATATTAACTCATCTACTGTAGATTAAAAATGAATTGATTCATTATGAATTGTCCTCAAAAAATTGAGAATTAAATTATTTAGAAAGGATAAGATTATTGTATATTCTTCAGTTACTACAATTGTTCACTTAATTCTTAAATTGTATAGTATTTGGCATTTCAGGGACCAAAAACGAAATCTAGAAAAAGAAAATTAGAAGATAGAAATGTCATTCACGTAAAACAATTTATTTTTATTTCAACACTTTCCAACGCAATAAACATAAATAAAAAACTGTGGAAAACGGCTACTCTAATAGTTGAATTCTTATAAACGGAAATTGAATGAAATGAGGGATCAAGAGGCTAAAGTAATTCCAAAATTTCGCAAGAATTACACCGACTCATTATTCATTTGAAATAAACTGAAATAAGCAAAATTTTAAAGAAATCTAAGAACTTACCCTATGCTTGGTTTAACTGAATCCCAGTAATATAACTCAAAACTTTGGCATTTATATACAAAAGTTCAACTTTTTTTAAACTTATCTGTCACGTTATATCTAAAAAATAAGAATACTAACAAATTCGTTACAAAGCAATTTCATTTAAGGTGTCTTTTAGATAGTTAAAATTCTTTCAGTATCCATTTTAGCACTTTCTTTTGTCACAGTTAATAGGAAGTAAATGTGGAACGAAGCAATATGTTTTATTTCTTTGGAATTATTTGTGTGTATATTGATAACGGTATGAATCAAAGCATGCATTTATACGAGGACATCAGCACCTAAGATTCAGCTTATTAATAAAAATAATAATAATAATAATAATAATAATAATTGTTGGCGCTACAGTCCAAAGGGGGACCAGGGCCTAGCTTGCTCATCAACTACTCCGTGTTGTGCGCGCTATTGTTCTCTCACGAGTAGAAGGGACCTACAGTTTTTTGCCGACTCCGAACGACGAAATTTGAGAAGCTTTCTTAGACAGTTATTACTCTTTGAGTGTTATCAGCAGCTCGAAAGAGGTGGTGCCGTGAAAAATTCGAAAAATTGGTGTTGAGCTGGGAGTCGAACCTAGACCCTTCGGCGTGTGAGTGTCGCACTCTACCCACTATGCCGCGGCGACCACTAAGATAAGATTCAGCTTATTGCTTTCTCAAAAAGTGTATGCTCAGTTTCTGCTACTCAATTCCGTCTGCATTCATATACTAATCGAATATTCTAGACTACCGGTCAAACGTTTATAAGCAATTCTTTTAAAAATTGACGAATATAACCATAAACATTCAAATCGAAATTAAAATATAGACCAAGGAACAAGTTTGATCCTCAGCGAATTAATTAACTTTTTGAATTAGAGTTGCAAACATTTGAAAACAATCTTCAGGCCATTGATGGTTTTGCGAATTAAAAATATTCTGTGACTATCCATCCCTGAAATAAAAAGAGTGTTCAAAAGCATTTATTGTTAAGAAATAAAGTTAATGGCAGAAATCTTCCGGTGACAATCAAAGAATGCACAAAACCGTCAATTTGGCATTTATCGGAATCAAATGTAAATGGCGTTGCCATATCAAACACAAAAAGTTACCACCAACGAAATACTCGTACATCCTCTCTTCCAGTTTTCAAATATGCTTTTGCGAAACTTTTCACCTTGACACAAAGCTTTAGTGAAAACTATTCACCACTTCTCCTAACCACGCAGGATCCACTTCGGAGGATTTCTTTATTTTTGTACCCTCCCCCTGTTCTGCTTTTCCAGTTCTTTGCAAAGATACAAGAGAGATGTCAAAATTGAGACGCAAATATACATAAAAACATCATTGTTGTGGCAGTCGGGACGGACCTAACTTGCATTGCAGGACAACAGTAACCGGGGGAGGGTATCAATTGAGGTTCATTCATCTGAGAGCCAACATTCAGAAAACAACAAATTAAAATAACTGACCTAAATAGAGCGCCGCAGATATTTATATAACACATAATGCCAGGGAAACGTGAAACAAGAAGCCAGTAGAGAGTGTAAATGCCCTTCAATGAAGCTTTAAATGAAGTGCTCAAGAGCAATACTGTGAAGAAAAAATTGCAAATGTGAAGAGGAAAAGAGCAAAACCCCAGTTTCGATTGGTTTAATTGTGCTTCCAGTGCCTTCTTGAAATGGAAACATGTGCAAAAAGTTTTAAATAAATTAAAAACAACAGAATATGATTACAACCGACCCCAGGAACCTGCTTTTTTAGGTTTATTTTCATGTGAGACGACGTCCAACACAACTCTTGCCTCCTGTTCAAGTGAGTATGACTTGACTGGACCTTGCCTACGACTTCTTCTTTTTTTTGTGTTATTAAAGCCGTTCTAAGGTGTTGTATATAATCTCAGGAGCGTGCAATGTCCTTTGATGGGATCTGAAAGGTAACCTCGTTTCTTTTCAAAATGCACTCAAGTGCCCAACCCTCTTGAGAAATACCTCTCAAAGTGTCTAGTAGCTTTTTAACCCCATGGACGCAGCTTCTTTTGTTTTTTCCACTTTCCACATAGATACACCAAAGCATTAGTAACATTTAACTAAAACAATTCCATTTTTCATTTTCTACCACCTCAGTCCATTCTTTTTTCTTTCTGCAGCCTTCATCAGTAATACAATACAAGAGGTAGAGATAGGTGCGAGATAGGGAGAGCAATTCCTGTTTGAATGCCCCGCAGAAATGTCATCGAATGGTTGATGACACTGCCAGAACGTGGATACGCGGTGGTCGATGTTACTGTTGATTGACGTTTCTTTTGATGCTTAAATGGATGATAGCTGGGGTTTCGTATTTCCTTTTTATTTCTTCCCTAATGGATCTGGTGGTACATGGTCCGGGTGCTGTGTGTCTTCAAAAAGAATTCCGCCTTCCCGCCTTGTCCGAAAGTGGATGACAAAATGGAATATATTTCAATTAAGTGGGCATATTGAATAGAAAACATAGTGATATATATTTTATCTGTGTCTATGAAATGCTTGGCAATAGGTGTTTCTGAAACCCGAGCAGGGAACAAACGAAATATAATTAGGCTTGGACGGTGTTTCAAAATTACTGTAGCTGTTAAAAGTTATACAATTTCTTATGACAAAATTTAAATTCCTCCAATTGAAGGCATTACTAATTGGCCTTCATTTAAAATTGAGTCTAACAAAATAAATTTCAAACACTTCTTCCTGTTACGATTTATGTACAAAAATCTGAACTCTATACCTTTGTCTGTCTTAATTTACAATTAGAATGAGTTACTTGCTCCATAAATGTATCAAAATTGTTCAAAACATGCACACAGCGTTGTTTTTTGACTGTTATTGCAAATTTTACTTGAAATACACAGTTGTCAGCCTTCGAAAATGTATCATTCAGAGATTTACGTAGTTTTCTGCACAGTTTAATTTTAACAAATTTAACACTTCATGTCTGAATCTGAACCCTTTCAGAACAACAAAATGGATCCATCACCAATAACAGTTACCACAGTAGCTGTCATTGCTATTTTGGTATTTATGGCAGTCCTTGCGTGTCATTTCTTTAGTCCTAAGACCACATCTTGGATTCTATCGAATAAAGAGGAGACAATACGGCTGTCAAAGAATAAACTTTTCAATGCAAACGGTTATCTGGTAATTATAAATTTTCTTATAAAAATTTCCAACATAAACCATATGTCTATCTCTCACTCAAGATTAACTCAGGTTCTGACTTTCTGCTTAGCTCCAGTGGTAGCTTTAAGCGTTTTGACTCTGTAGATCGTGACTGCAAGCAAGTTGGGCAGAATACAACCACATCTCCGCTTTGGAATATTCCCGCTTCCGATATACCACCTCAACCACTGCGTCCAGCTCCAGCTCCGTCTCCCTTAAAGAATGGCGACAAAATTTTTAAGAATGAATTAACATCTTCCGAGAGTACACCAGAAACCGATCTACTATTTACAACCGTGTCTGAGCTTCCAAGTGAACAGAAATCTGCAACAAACTCATCCATTCTTAAGCGGAATCTCTCTACCCCACTTGGCTTAGAGCCAAGAAAAGTAACGAATACTGCCATTCCAAGGCCAACCATCAAGCGAAACGGTACCGTACCAAATGATCAGCTGATAAACCTCTCCGAAGCAGCATTTAAAATCCAACAAAAAGGTGAAGAGTCCCGATTGAAGAACACAAATCCGTTTCTGACTCAACCCAATTGCGCAACGTTTACTGCAAGTCCGCCTACTTCACCACTTACTACGATCAATGAAATTTCACTGCTGGGCCAAATCGATCATTCCGCGGAAATCAAATCTACCGTAATCGATGACAATACGAACAAAAATCCATTTACGACAGTTAACGTCAGTGAGGAGTTCGAAACGCCTGCAGATCCTAAGCCCGTTTCAAATGACTCTGTTAGCTTTACCAACGCCATCTATGACTTTATAAATCAAAGATGCACCACTGAACCAATTTCACTGCCCACGCAATGCGTTTCCAATCAAAATGAGACCTCGTCTGGCGAAGAAAGTGGAAGAAAAATATTTTCACAATTCCGAAACAGATCATTTTCGGAAACGGAAGCAACGGAAATCGACTTGAGACAGTTTGTGAGCAACAGCAATCCGTTTAAGCGCAAGCAAAGTGTTGACATTCACAAGACCACATCGGAAGAGTTACTGTCATCAAAGAATGGCAATATTCCCGTCTTCCGGCGGCAGTCTTCGGTTGGCTATGGTATCGGGCGACGTAACAGCTCACAGACCTCGGTGGACAGTGACAAGGGCTCAATGGACAGCATAATCTTGCAGAGAGCCATTTCATGCGATTCCGTCAACTCGGAGTCATCTGTACTCTTGGCAGACTTGGAGCAGCCCACCCCCGAGGTTACAGGGTACTTATGTGTGGGAGTTCATTGTGATAAGTAAGAGTTCTCCAAAATGTAAATTCACTCGTGCTTATCTGTTTTATTCTTCTACCTGAAAAACTAGAAATTCTATTACAAATCAGAGTGTGGAACTTATCGTGAATGTCATGGAAGCCAAAGAAATCGTCGGATACACAAATCTCGAACCGTTTGACACATTTGTACGAATTTATTTAGTGCCCGATCAAGCTGGTTCTGTGCAGACCAAGGTGAGTACAAAATTTTCGTAAGTGTGCTGCAAATTTTACTTCTATTTCCATCACTCCCACTTCAAGGTTTTTAAAGAATCTTTAACTCCAAGTTTTAATGAGACATTCGTTTTTCGAATGCAACGCAGACAAGGCCGCCATTCGTTATGGTTTCATTTATATCACTGTGGCAATGTTCACACTCTTATTGGTAAATTAATAACCGTTATACGCGAGTGGGTGAATAACATACATTTTGTTTTTCCTTCATAGGCGAATCTGAACTGGAAATTGATGAAATCGTTCGACCAATGACAACATGGTTAGCCCTATCGGATACACGCAAACAAAATGCGAAATGGGGAGAGCTGATGTTCTCACTCAGCTATTTGCCAACGGCTGAGCGTCTTACCGTTGTCGTCGTGAAATCACGAAATTTAAAAGTTGACCAACAGGTGCCCGACTGCAATGACATTCAAGGGATTTACATCAAGGTAATTAGCAATCTCCATCCCAGACATTCTCTATCAAACATGTCAATTCCCACTAGGCATACCTGCTAAAGGACGACAAGAAGGTGTTCAAGAAGAAAACATCACTCAAGCGAAAAGATCATCGTTGCCCGATATTTAACGAATCAATGATATTCAGTATTCCACCTTATGCCTTGAATGCGGTTCAAATTCGTTTAACGGTAATTTGTCTCACTAGCACAACGGTTGTGCCACTGGGTCACGTCATTGTCGGCAGCACCACAACAGGAAAAGGTCTCCGGCACTGGCATCAAATGCTATCAAGTCTACGAAAACCAGTTGCAATGTGGCATGTTTTACGCTACGCCACACCCCATCAAAGAATCGACAGGAAACGTGCGCTTGTTGAACGATAAACTTGTTTGATTATGTTGCATACTTTACAGATCCCCTTTTGATCGAATTCTGAACGTGTTTCGGGGCGAAGCAATGCCTGTAGATACATTTGTGAAGCGCCTTTGACTGCTTTGCCCTCCATTCGATTATCCAGTTTTTCATACGTTTTTCTAATACCCACTATCAGTTCCAAGAACTTCTAAATCAAAGAGAAAAATATTTGAATAGGAAAAGAAAAATATACACATAAATTCATAGACTATATATATTTACTAACAACAGTACCAAAAGTTGAATTTGAAAGTGATGAATTCTTGCTTTAAAAACAAAAACAAAAAGAAACACTAAATATTTCTTTTTTCATAATTAAAATGTGAGCTATTATGGTAACGTGCGAAAATTCTCGTGTAAGCGAATCATTTGTAGAATCTATGGTTCAGGAGAGCCCAGTGTGGGAGAACAAAATTTACCAAAAACTTGACTACTCACAGTGACAACCAAAAGTGCATAGTTGCTAAATGATCTCAAAAGTATGTATGCCTGATAAATGGAATATTTCAAACCAATTCTAAGAGCTTATTATCATATGTAATGACTTTATTCAATTGTAAATTTTTAGTGCTGTTGACTTGTTTTTTTTTAAAGTTATAAATTAACTAAAGTTAACCCATGCCTGGCACACAACGCTGCGTTGGTGATCCAGTTAAGTGGCAATTTCATTGGCACAGATATTGCATTGCTCTTTCCTTCGCTCACTTCTATCTATGCCGGTGTTTGAAACAAAAAGTATGATCGGTCAGAAACAGTGTAGGAATTGAATTTGAAAAAATTTATAAAGCGTGCGATAGGAATTAACACATATTTTTAACAAAAGTATTCCCAATTTATATATAATAACTTTTTTATCTCACCCGTCCGTTGTCTGATATAGTAGCCATGTACAAAAAGAGTCGCACATACATACGTTTATGATCGACTGCGCCTGCTTCCGTGAACACAAAAAACTTTCTTAACAGACGTAAAAATTTCTCTACGATAGTTTCTTAAGTATTTGGCTACATGAAGGCAAAGTTAATTAGTATTTACCTAAATAGCATATATGTGAACTGTGGTCCATGAAGGGTCTGAGCTAGAGCGATAGCTGCCTTCCATTCGCGACGGTCCCGGGTACGCTGCTTCCAGTTGTCGAAACCAAACTCTGTAGCATCCGCAACCACTTGATCTCTTTTCCGAACGTTTCGCTTTCCTCTTCTTCTCGAACCCTGAGGCTGATATTCGAATGCCCCCTTAGCTGGAGCGTTGTTGTTCATTCGCTTGTTGTGGCCGAGCGACTGTAATCGACGGATTTTTACTTTTCAAACTATTATATATCCACATTTTGGTACAGCACATAGAGTTCGTGGTTGTGTCTTCTCCTCCATTCGTCTTCCTCCCAGACAGGACCATATATTCGTGGCAGAATTTTTGTTTCAAAGGAACCAAGAATATCCTCTACCGCACTCAGTTTCGAATAAAAGCACGGGTAGGATTAGCGTCTTGTACAGCATTATTTTATTATCTCCTTCGAATCAGGAGTTTTGACAAACCGAAATAACATCGTTTGCCAAGGATGATTCTGCACCGATTCTCCACCATGGTGTCGAATGCGGAGCTCACTTTTTTAAAAAACATACATAAGAGAAAACAATGTGCTTGGAGACAATGTCCCGGGATCATGAATGAGATTGCTGATAAAATTGCCAGGCAAGGGTCCGAACCCACCTTGGGACTGCCGTCTTCTTGGTAAGAACTTCCGTCAACGATTGAGTTTCCCGACAGCATAACCAGAAGTGTAATGACTCTCTCGGAAGCAGGTTGACCAAGTGCATGCAACCAAACGTCAGCAAGAAATCTGCGGCTTTTCTTCTATCTTCAAAAAAGAAAGACTGCAAACGATTTATTGGCACACAAACGGGGCTCTTCACCTTGAGTAAGCACTAAAGCGTGCTTGGGCTGAGTGACGGCACCCTATATGACGTCTGTAGAGAATGTGAAGACACTGCAGAACACTTCCTCTGTCAATATCCCGCCTTTGCTCGGATCAGGTTGTGACTGTTTGCCGTTGATGTGATGGAAGTCGTAAACCTAGACACTTTATCACAGTTTTTGAATCTGAGCGCTCCAGTGCAGTGTTTCTGAAAGAAAGAACTTTTCAAGAAAATCAATCAATCAAATCAAATTGAATTGCAGTCATGGCGACCTGGATGAACCAAGATTTAGGTTAATAAACCAAGATTTTAGTAAGAAAGATTGATTGCTTGGTCCTTATTATTAAAATATTACATCGATTTTGCTGCCAAAAATTAATTTCTTTATCCCAAAATTGCAAATTTGATATATATTGTGGATATACGAGCATTAAGACCCATAGACACATTAGGGAAAAAACACTCCGAAATCTGGGAGAATATCTACCCGCAACAAAGGTAGAATTTTGAAGGAAATGTGCCGCATTTGTGATTCTCTAAAAATTATTAAAGTTCATCAAATGGAAATTTAAATTTTGAAAGCAGTTTTCATCGCGAAAATAGTAACATAAATTTTATACAGATTCTCATTTACCAAATATTGTTTCTAAAAACAACAATTCATACTAGAAAACGTAAATGTTGTGTGAGCTGTAAAAGAAATAAATCCTAAGTCATCATTTGGACCAAAGCTCCTGACTATCTATCTTATAAGTAGCGATTCATTCCAATATCCATACAACTTTAACCTAATCTCACCCTAAATATCGTTCCACACATTCCACACTCTACATTCCACTTTTCACATTTTATATTCATTAAACGCAGCCTCACATAAAAAAAAACATTAAAATAACCGTCAACTATCGCATATACCTACATTTTTATACAACCTCCTAATGAGTGAAATTAATGAAAAAGAAACTTAAAGATTGAAAAAAAATTATTGCGAATAATGGCAATCACAAAACTGAGTAACAGTTCGTCTGTACTTTCTTTCAAAAAAAGGACAAAACCAAATTATTAGCAAAGAATCACGAAAAATAAAATGGAAAAAAAATATTTCATAATGTTGTGATAATGAATATACCTTTCTGAAAATAAAGCCTTTTTCCTAGAATTAATTACAAACCAAAAAAAGAATATAAAAACTTATAATACAGTAAATATAGTTGATTTGTTGGGATTTCAAAAATGAATGAAACAAAAGAAACAATTCATTATTGACGGAGAAAAATAAACAGTTAGTTAGAAAAGAAATGAAAATATGCAGTATATAGACAGATTATAAGCATTCTTTGTTTCATATTTATTACAGTTAACTAAATAACAGAATAACGGAACAGACTAAATATCAACATCAATTGATTGAAAACAATAACAATACACATGACACACATGTATCTCCTTTTTTCCAGTTAGATTAAGTGAATTGAATTATTGTAATCGAGAATTTTGTTTCGAAAGGAATAACCGCCTAAAGCAATTGCGATTTAAAATTTAAATTGATTAAATTAATGACAATAATGATTGTGGAACACAACACGTATGATAAGTCGTCGAGTTCTTCTTCTATCGTCATCTTCTTGTCTGAATCTTTCTTCGTTTTGTTATGTGTTTCGATTATTGTTTATGTCCATATCATCGAAATTTAATCTTCCATCGAGATTTTCGAAAACTACTACAAGATTCCAATTATTGTGCTAAAACTGTTTGACTTAGATAGTTTGTTGTGATGTGTATATGTATGTATGCCTGCAGGTATTGTTATTATGCACATGCACACATATACACAATTTCAATCCAAAGGTGTACCTCGAGAAAAAGTTAATTTTTTGCGTCCATAAAATTTGACAAAAAAAATATATACAAAACGAAATTATCAAAACACCTGTACACATATACGCCCCTTTGGAATGAAGTGTTTAATTGTAACTGCGATGCAATTTATAATACTTTTTGCATTTATTTCTCAAGGTGCTAATCATTTTATTTAACTAGATAATTTAGTTCTCTTCTACTTATTCTTCGAGTATAACTATTAAATCATCAAATTGAATGAAAAAGTTGAAAAGTGTTGAAACTATTGATTTATAAACGTATATTTACTATAGATTATTATATATTATATTATACACATAACTTATATTAATTGAATGAATTACATTAGTAATTTCGTTATTTATCCGAGACTTACTTAATATATTGTTTAAAAAGTAAGTTGGTGTTTTATTTGGCATATTGTTTGTATTAAACTATAATATATGAGAAAAAAAATCACTGCAAGCGGTTCCTTCAATTTGTTGGAATAGTTGTCCAATTTATTACCATCAACTTGAATTGCTCTCCAACTCTCAACAACCCAAATAAAAAAGATATATTCACAGAACAACCCCCGATCAACAAGGTGAGATTCAAATTTCGCGGGCTACGTAATTCGGTCATCGAGTTTTTTTTTATGTTGGTACACTCGTTCCGCATATGTGTTTTCTGTTTCAACTATATAACATATATATTATATTTTATATATGAGAGCCATAAAAGTAAGACGTATTTTACATGTTCAGCGATTTTTTCACCGTCTGAGTGATCTGTGCAGAGTGTGGGAATGGTTTATAGCTGTCTTTTTGGTTCCCGACACGAAGCTTCTAGTCACCAGAGTGAAAATCCGTAACCGTCACCTTCAGAATCTTCTAGTCTCTCTCCATAAGTCAAGTTTATTTTATCAAATATTTTGGCCTTCTTTTTCTTCTTCTTCTTCTTCTTCTTCTTTTTCTTCTTCTTCTTCTTCTTCCTCTTCTTCTTCTTCTTCTTCTTGTGGCGCTACAGCCCGGGGTGGACCTGGGCCTCAACCAACACGCCTCTCCAGCCAGCACGATTTTTTGCCAGCTCTCTCCAGTTGTGCATTCCAAGTTGGTTGAGGTCCTTCTCCACTTGTGTGCGCCACCATAGTTTAGGTCGTCCTATGTTACGTTGTCTCAATGGCTCGGATTCAAAGAATATTTTGGCCTAGAGATGATTTATTGGAGTGTTCTACCACAAGTCAAAAAATTTTATTAAAAAACACAAAAAATTAATTTCAGAAGAAAAAGTTTCCAACTGCTTCCATTCGCATCCAAATTCTCCTTGTAATGTTTTATTGAAAGCTTCGATACTTGATTACTTTTTTTTTGTATGGCGATACAGTCTGCTTCGCTCCCGGGCTTCATTAAAAGTAACTGTCCAGCTAACACAATCACTTGGAACCTATTTTAAGTTGCGCACTCCAAGTCGGTTGAGGTCCCTCTCCACTTGCGTGCACCACTTTAAAAAAGACCGTCCTCTGCTGGGTTGTCCCTCCACGCTGCTTCGGTTGGAAGCAGTGGTGCGCTCTACAAGGCTTAAGTATTGCATCTAAAGACGATTAACAAAGTGCATAACCCTATATAACCCGTAAAGTTCATTATTGAATCTTTTCCCCCGAATGCATGTGATCAAATGATCACACCCACAACGTTTCACTCGAAAACACTTATGGTACGACCTCCTCATATGCTTTTAATAACGTCCAAGTTTTGCATTTTTTTGCTGGAATTATCAATCTCTTATGCAAACCCAACTTGGTCCTTCGAGACTAAGAGTTGCAGCCTCTGCGCAAAGAAGCAATTGTTGGCAGGAGTGATTCTGTGGTTTATTCCGGTACTGATGTTTTTGCCCTATTTGACGCGGAGTCGGGGTAGATTAAGCCCCATACTACGTAAAAAGTTTCTGCTGCCAATTGGGACGCTCTGTCCGAGACGTCGAAATTGTGTGTCCACCTTGTTGACAACGAATACATCGCTTTGCGCTCACCTACCGTCATACCCATTTAAGCTGCTTTCGATTCGGCCCAGAAAGAATGTGTCATTTTACTGTTTTTTTAAAAGTTTTGATAGATTCAAATCTTTGCCAACTGTGAGCTCTACTCAATGTTCAATCACGTGATTCTGTGGTTTGTTTGGCCACATCAAATGCAAGGAAGGAGCCTCAGGAGAAAGTAATTGATTTAAATAAGAGGAAAAAGCTTTCTAGAACTAACAATTCATAAAAAAAGAAATTTCGAAATAAATAATTCTTATAACAGTGTTCTTATAAGTCTATCCCTGCCTTGTTTACTCGTAATTTAATCTATGTTAAAGCCTTCATCTTAATTTACTTCTACAACGAATCTTCTGTACTTAATCTACATATATGTCCCCTGGTTGGGATCGAAAGAAGGTACACCATGCCCAGTTTAGTTAAGTAACAATTTACTTGACTGAAATTAAGATTAAAAGTCATATTTTTTATGTGTCTTTAGGATTTAATTTATCTAAGATCTTGTTACATTAAACAGTATGCCCAGTACAACACAAATTGCAACAGGTAGGCGATTGCCTTCCAATTCATGTGCATGAGTCCACATTTATACACTCAGAAGATCACAAAAAACTACAACATATGTTAGTACCAACTTCACCAGAAAAGGATGTTTTCTTAAGGACAGACGTCGTTTGCTCCCGATGTCTTTGATGAATTGTTTTGTTTCGGGCAAATGCGCTCTCGCCTGTTGTGAACGCGACAGTTTCTATTTTTAAGTTTATGACGGTACGGCTGTGAGCATCCCTCAGACGATCTCTGCAGACATCCAGAATCCTAACTCACAGCTACTCGGTAGGAGCTGAACGTTTCAAGTACAAATCAGTTACAGGTCAAACGTCGAAGTATTAAGTTCGCACCGCACTGAAAGTGAATTCATCCAAGAAACAGAAGAAATATACGCAGTTTGTGTTAAAAGTAAATTGCATAATAATGTCCACAGTGCCGATGAAAGATTTAGTGAACAATTTTGAAAAAGATTCATCGCGACTGGGATTAAGGACACCGAAATGTGCTCGTTGCCGAAACCATGGAGTAATATCGTGCATCAAGGGCCACAAGAAACTGTGCCGTTGGAGAGAATGCATTTGCCCCAATTGCCAACTGGTTGTGGATCGACAGAAAGTAATGGCAGCGCAGGTTGCACTTCGTCGACAACAATCGATAGACTCGTTAAATTCGAAAAGCTCAAAAACCACATCAAGATCCAAAGAAGTCCTCCTTGCACAGAAAAAGATTTACAAACAGAGACTCAGGACTTTGCAGGAGTCGTCCCTACACTTTGCCGCAGCCATTGAAGGTAAGATCAATCCCATGCAATCTCATTCAGCCTGCAAGCAGAAATTTCCCAGACGGTATGTCGCCTATCCGGTGCATATGGCACACATGGGTTTCAAGTGGTTGGAAGTACCCAAGCGGTATTGACTTTAGATCATGTTGCATGGAAAATCACATTTAATTCTGGAAATCATCTGTGAAGAACATGATCCCGCGAAGGAAATCGAGAAGATCACTTTCGAATGTCAATAAGAACGACAGACACCAATTTCACACTTAATTGCACTTGTGGTGGAATATATTTTTATTATTTGAACGTTTCTAGTTCCTTTCCTTTTCTATAAAAAGAGTTCTTATCTTTCAGAATCCCGCAGGAGGTACGCTACCATACAGTCGCCGATTTTAGAAAGAATTCGAAAACGAAGAGCTTTCGCTGATCCCGAACTTGACTTGGTTATGGAGGCCACATTACTTTCGGCGACGCAAGCGACGGCAGCTCGTCAGGATTTTTGCTACGCAGTTAACAACAGTATTTCACCGGCCTGGCATGTACCTTCATCGGCAATGAATGAAGTCGGAACAAATTTGAGCCAAGTCCATCCGCATTCGCAGATATATCCAAACGAGAGTAGTAAAAGCGATTTGTATGTCAAAAGACCAAGGTTATCTTTTTCGATTGAAGCCCTAATTGGGGCGAGTTAATCAAGTGGATATTTTGTAAAAAATGTTTGTAAATATTGTGTTATCTATTTATTTGAATAAAAACTCCGAAAATATTTTTTTTATAAAGCAAATTGTATTTTCATTTTATTTGTTCCTCTTTCAATCGACAAATTATCTTTTAAGATCGAATACCCATGCGAAATTTTCGACGCTTTTGCATTAAGAAAACACTTTAAGCTGTAGTGCAGAGATGTTCAAAAACTAGTAGACAGTAATGCCAACTTAAAAATAAAAATCTCGTATCGTGGCCTCTGTAGTGTAGTGGGTAAAGTGCGACACTCATATGCTGACGGTATATGGTATGAACACCTCACATTTTTCACTTCACCACCTCTTTCGAGCTGCTGACAATACTCAGACAGTAATAACTGCCTATTAAAAAGCTTCTCATACTTCGCAATTGGGATTCGGCAAAAAACTGTTGTTCCCTTCTGCTAGTGAGTGAATAGTAGTGCACAACACGAGTACTTGATGAAGCTAGGCCCTGGTCTCATTGTATGTATCATTGTCGCAGAACCGTTGGCTGTTATCAGCGTACTTCGTATTCTTTAGGATCAATTTGTTGGAATGTTTATAGAACAACTTTTAAAGACTTTATTTAACTCTAAGCCAACCTATCCTGGAATAAAAAGATGTTCCTCACGAATAACTACTTTGAAAACTAACTGTGGACAAAACTTCAAGTTGTTCAGCCTTGTAAAACTTTTAACTGTATCCTTGAAAAAACATACTGAGTTAACTTGGAAGTTAAGTAATAAAAGGTTTTCCAATAGGAAAGCATATTAATTTAAACTGTACCCGCACTCTTTAACTGACCATCACTGTTACTGTGAATTTATTCAATAAACTTAATCAATTAATCATGGTAAATTTAGGTCCATTCCAATTGCTCTGAATTGCTACGAATGTCTACGAATTTGCCCAAAAAACTACAAAAAGCGTTCCATTAGCATATTTTTTCGTAGAAGAGAGAGCTCATGAGAGAGCAAAATATTTCGCCACCTTACGAATTCCTGCCGAAGAAAAATCTGTAGGTAGCAGATGGCTGTCAAAGTAAAAACAAAAAAACCGCTTATATTTCATACATCGAATTCCTACGAAAAATCGTTTCACAAGTTTTGATAGAGTAACTCTCTGCAAGAGAGATTTTTACCCAAACTAACTCTCTGCAAGAGAGATTTTTACCCAAACTACTCAACTACGAATTTCTGTATACAAATGAATTGGAACAGACTTATTATGAACAAACAGCATCCAGCAACTTAAAAAACCTGTTGTTGCTTATCTTTGTCTTTTGTAGTTTAACCTCCGTCAATAAATCCTCTCAATATTTCGAATATGAATCCAGGGAACTTCAATTAGCCATCCTTAGCGTTATAATGACACTCTGAACTATAAAACCGGTTTTGAAATAAAGTTTGGTTAGACATCTCCCAGAGATAAGCATTGATTCACTTATCTCTGACATCTCCAAGCTCAACTCATCTGCCAACGTTATTTTTGTCATTTGCTAGAACTACATCGATTTCTTGAATGTGGACTTAAAAGGTTTTTGCGTTAAGACCTCTGATTTTACCAGTTAACGAGCATGCGGAAAACTATTGATAAGCAACATGTACTAGTCATACTCGCCAAGTAGATCTTGAAAAGTAAGTAAGTAAGTAGTTCAGTCTTTTCAACTAAATTATTTTTGAGGTTTACTCTTTTATAAAATCCCATAAAAGGAGTAAGGAGAGTTACTAAACCAACTGTTTATAACTCCACGGAATGATCACTATGGAAAACGAAGCACCAACATGTCCGTGCGTCGAGCATAATTTTTTCTTTAACTCAAAAATAAATATACCGAATAAATGGAGACAAATGTGACGACTATACATTTCATTCCATTTTTATCTAATTTTATACAAAAAACAATGCAATCGAATCCAGTGTTATCCGTACCCAGTGCTTTCCTATGTTCCTATCCGAGTGAACCACCGAATCAGCGGTTATGGATATTGTTTCAGTATAACACTTATACCATTATTACACTTGCCTGTTTCAACAGAGGAACCAAGTATGAAATATACAGAATTGTGCCATTTGATTCAGAATGTTATAAAAGCTATTACCGCTTTTGCTTGAATGTTTATATATTTTTTTCTGGGAAAATAGATTAGTATGTTTCATAAAGTGTGCAAAACAATGCAAACATGTTGCGCTATGTGAACTCTGTGCAAACATGATTAAATTTCTTGTGATTTATCTTCCAAAAAATACGACTACTCTTATTGGGAAGATTGTCTGCATAACTCCGGTTTTCATTGCACGAGCAGGCAAACAGATGTAATAATAGTCTAAGGGAATGTTGCATTACATTCCAATGCATAGCCTTCGTAATATTTTTTAATAAAGCCCATCTCACTCACTCGTAATAAATAAGGTTTCAGTCAAATTTGTTTTGATTCGATGGTGTATTATGTTTTCTTGTATTCATTTTATTCAAAAAAAAATCCTTTAGAGAAGTTTTTTTTAGAACGGTCCAAATGCAAGAAGTTCGTCAGGAAATAATTCGTGATAACCTGCCAAGGCTTATCCAACAGCTGACGGAATTTGTAGTAAGCGTACATGCAATGAATTCCTCAAGAACACTCAATATCAACATGTTTTTCCTCCTCCCAAAAGCCAACAGATGAAAATTTCAAACGTTGCGAACAGTTCGCCCTTTACATTATTAAAAACCATCGGAATTTAAGTGTTAACAGCCATGAAATTAAACGCAAAATTGAGGGAATGCAGGAGAAATTTCGGGTAGCTAATTATCCTCAATACTCTGAACATCTGCAGCAATTGTGCGATGAGCTCATAAAGCACCCTCTGTGTGTAATGCACTACGAGGTTGATGTACAATGGTCCATCCTGGAATTTCTCTTTAATCTGGCGTATAACCCAGTTGGAGCCCTTCGAAAGAACAAAAGTCAGATCGATTTGAATTCAGTGAGGACCATTGAAGACGATAAAACAAATGAAGAAGACAAATATTGGAAGAACCTATTGAAGGAGGATTTCATAAATGATGTTCGATGTTTGGATTCTGATTCTGATTTGAGTGTAATGTGATGCCAGACATCTACAAATTAAACATGCTTCTTGATGTAAATTAAATTTTGCAGGTTTGGTCAAGTGATGAGGAAGAGGTTTCATCATTAGATACCAAATCACTTCACTCCTCTTCAGCGGAGGAGTCAACCACTAACATCAAATGGCCCATCAACTGGAAACCACCAGAAAAGGATCCCCATTTCAAGTATTTTGACAGCACAAAGTCAAAGGAACACTTGCTCCGTGCAGTGCAGGAAAACTGGTGCAACCCAAATAGCACACCGTTCAATGTGCCAAGCAATAGAACTGAGGCGAACTTTGCGTTGTTGTACAACACGTTCCTTAGTGAGACAACGAATAATTTTATAAAACGTCAAGTGCCTTCAACTGAACCCGAGTACTGCTTGCTTAGGGAAATTATCTGGATGTTCAATTCGCCTGAAACATGCAAGTTCTTTCACGTCAAGGGTGACCAAATTACAGTTCAAGAAAATGTCTCGATACCTAGTCTCAGTGTGGTAAGAATGTTAAACATTTTCGCAACCGTTTGATAAGATGTGTGCTTTTAAAGAATGGCCTTCGAACATACCTTGAAGATACATTCATTCCGTACTTTAAAATGATGGACACCTTGAAAAAGTTCATAGACTCGGTCTACGGCCGGCAGGGACAAAGTGAAGCTGACGCACTACCTCCAATCACATATGAATGCTATGCAGCTAATCTTGTAGATCTCTTGTGTCCTGTTAACGAGGCAATCTTAGATGCTGATACATCCATCCAACTGCAGGAGACTCCAAATATTACCACCATCATTCAACTGCAACAATTCCTTAGCAAGAGTTTACTCCTTTTAAGGAAAATACACGACATCCACGTCCAAATAGTTCCAGAATGCAAACAACTGCCAGGTAAATAGGGTGGACTGTAAATTAAAAATATGATTCTTGAAATCTCTCTGCAGCTCACATTCTCAGTGCACATTTGTTAGCTGGTCTTCTTTATATTAATCATAATGCTGAAAGCTCTGATGAAGCTAACTTATCCATTGCGCTATTCCTGACCACTGTAAAGATTTTTTGTGAGTTAATTGAAACATGGTGGAGTGAAGGACGTCTCGACGACTGGCAGAATGAATTCGTTGTTGAAAAGTTATACTCTTTCCTAGACATTTTTAAGGACTTGAAAAACGAAGCTCTTTCTATCTGTAGGTTTGGTGATGGTGCGGAGGTTATTTGTAGGCAATTTACAAAAAACCGAGAGAAAGCGTTCTTTGTGCCATCGCAAGTGTCCGCAATGATTACAGATAATGCCTTCATCAACCTCCTTTTGAATCATTCCGAGGAGGCGGGCAGCACCCTTAATTTGTTGTACCAAATAAATAAAATACTGGATCTAAGGAATTCATTAGATATCAAAGGTGAGTGACACAGAAAGCCCGAGTTGGAAACTAAATCTATAAATTCTTCAGGAAAGCTATACGATCAGTTCATAGAGGGGGTCTTAGGAAGTTTGAACGATTTCCACGTGACTGAGTCGGACCCAGAAACAAACTCCATCCCAGTTATAGAAATGGAAAATCTTCAACTAGAAGAGAATTGTAATTCTAGAAAGACCTTTGAATGTCTGGCAACAAACGATCAGTTCCTTCTGATGGCATTCGCTTGTAACTTGGACGAGCTCAGCAAGGAACCTATGGAAAAACTCGATGAAAAACCCGAACCTCCGCCCGCTTTAAAGATTTTCAACAAACTAAATAAGACATCAAAACTTATACTTCCCTTAGAAGATATCATCATTAATGCAATGACACGAATACTGAACTCTAGAATAGCGTACGCAAATCAGTTTGTCATAGACCTCTATCTGGGTCAGTTTGAGGTGTTGAAACATTTTCAAAATATCAGAAAAGTTCTTTTACTGGAATGCAGCGACTTGATGTATCACTTCTATTCGAAATTGTTTGTTCAAGTAATCAATTAATAACATTTGACGATTGAGTGGGTGTTTAGTAAAATTTCCTTTCCTTTTCAGATAGAGTCCGAAGGAAACTGGGCGAATCCATTTCTCCTCACAGTGCAACTGGATGACATCATGTGTTCTAGGTTCCCAGAGTTATCATCACTCTTTCGCGTTGACATTAAATCAGCGTTCAGATCATTGACGCCGAAGGTAGTTAAAACTCAATTAAAAAATATGTTTTTTTACCCCAATTCGTGTCAGGTAACGGAAGCCGTTGACGAGTTGACCATCGGTTACAACCTCAGTAAGGAGCTTTTGTACGTGATCACAGAAAAATCTCTAGAAGATTACAACAAAGTGTTTCGATTTTTATTGAAAGTCAAGTGGGGCATATGGTCATTGGAAAACTTGCACTTTCCCCAATCTCGTAAGCGCCGACTGCCTTATGCTCCATTCGAAATGATCGATCTAATAATGAGACGACTGGAACAACTGCGATTCTGGATGATCTATTCCCTGCAGTGCATACATTTTCATCTGATGACACATGTCCTCCAGTCTATGGGACAGCAATTAGATGAAAAAATAAATAAATGTAGTCATATACGAGAAATGGTTAGAGTGCATGAATCATATATCACGACTGTCTGCAACCATTGTTTTCTTGGTACGAATTTTAGCAGCATTAAAGTTGGTGTTGAACAGGTATATATTATGCTTTTCAAAACAAACGCGTCAACTTAGGCATTTCATTTTAAAAGCTTTTAAATCTGGTCTACATCATTCGAATGGAATGGAAAAGCTGTGTGAAGGGAATTGATGAAAATGAACGTTCATCTTTGTTCTTTTCATCGGAAGATGGCCAATTTATACCCCCAGAAAGTCCAGCAAACTATGTAGCTGTTTCACAAATTGATGCCATTGAACTTACCTACATTAGGTGTCATCAATTTTTGGCAAATAATCTCAATAATGAAGTATATTTAAAACAAAATACCTTTTGTAAGTTATTTAAAGTTTCGGTTCAACATTTTCATCTGAATATGTATGTTTTACTTCTTTGCAGTGTCTGGATTGAGCGCAGCTTTTAATGCAAGCATACCATACTAAAATAAGTAAGTTCACCGATTTAAGTTGACTCACTGACACAACAGTAAAAAGATTAAAAAAAGAAAATGTTTTTCTTAAGTATAACCCCAATTCCCGTCCTTTCTGAATTATATATCTGATATGTGCCCGTCGTCATAAGTCCCAGCTAACATACATTGTCCACCAAACCCCTCATTGGGTTCAACCACCCCCGTTAAATGTCTTCGACTGCCGTACAAAGGTTTCTTTAAAGTGAATAACATAAACCAAATCCTCCACCTGCATAATTACACCTCAATGTTGCACATACATATACTTTTATTTAGACCGAAATGCAACCCCTAATGTGTGCATACATTGTCGATGACACAGCTTACATAGAAACCGCGAACAGACTGCGATCAGTTTCTACTTCATTACTCTCAAACATCGAACATAACAATTGCCCTGGCAACCATTCTCATTTACCAAACAATCGCTTTTTTGGAAAGCATTGTGCCATAGTCCGTGGTCTTGCAATGAAAAGTCAAAAGAGTGTCGTAGAAGGTTTTGTTCTCCTGTTCTCCTGATTTATTTTACGTGAGATTAATCGTATCGTTTTTTTAGAAGTACGTCACAACTCGAGTTTGTTTCTGCAGATGTTCTTGTGGTTTAACGTGTATGTGTTTTTAGTGTGGGCTTTAGCATTTGCGTTCTTCATAGTCCACAATGTAAGCATGGTGAAATGTAAACAGGAACAACTTATTTTGAAAACATTTCATGTAATTCGTATATTAAACTATGTATTGAACAATCGGTAACTGATTAGGCGTTTTGTGAAGGCGTTTTATACCCATGCCCAATCGACGCCGATTCAATTATGCAGTTGAATCATCAGTTGAAGTCAATTTGTTTGTTTTTTGCTTAGAGTTAAAAGTTTATTCCACTTGGAGAATTGTTACTGAATAAGATCTCTCACAAGATATTGATTTAATTTAGAGCGCTGAAACCCTCTTCATCCGAGCGAAAAATAGTACGTTCATAAATTGTGAAGAACTACAATCCAAAGTTACCTCCTGCAGTGCAAGCTTTATTTTTTGTTCTCCCACTAATAGGTCAACTATGAACATTTTAACACGAATTAATTAAGTTTTTATAAGGCAATAAACGCACACTGAACATTGCCAACAATTTCAGAAATGTCATTTTCCCTGTACTCAATGGGATCTTAGGTAAAAATCCACGGGTTTGACTTTCAATACAAACTTTATTGATATTTAAGAACCGCAGTCTTCTAATAAAACTAAACGAATGATGATTTAATTCCTAGCTTGAAATTATATTCCTGTTGGTCAGTAGTTTGCGTGCTTAATTAAATTTCGCTCGTATTTCTTTCGAGCAAGAAGTCATATTTCATTCTAAACCTTATTCCACAGCGGTTGTTGGAACGAGTGCACACGTAGGTCCCCAATCTCGGCATCCGCTATAATAAGAACATATTTAAAAAATCTGATTTTCAGTGACAAAATAAAACTGTCGTCAAATTTGCTTGGCGTAATATGATTGTTAACTAATTTTACTGTATAGTAATTATTACATATAAAATTGTATTAGAATTATGTAAAATTGTGTAAGTTTTGAAACAACTTCTTTTTAGGTGATCTATTTGGAACAAAGTCAACTAATTTTTATAGCCTTTGGATTCACTATTGCTGTGATTACTGAAGTACTCCGTCTATTCCTTGGCTACTCCGGCAATCTCAAAAGAAAGGTTTGTCCATATTTCTTCCTCTTATTTCCATTTCTTATCATATTGTTAATTTTTCAGTCTGTTGACCTTTGCGTCTTCCTTGCGGTATCAACAGTCATACAAACACCAGTCCTTCTATATCTAACCCTTTTCCTGGACACGCAACTGCACCTTCTAATCCTAGGTTGCCTAATCCTTTTATGTCTGCTGTTCGAAGTCAACATCGGAGCGCATACCTGGCGGAAAATGTCTAGTCAACAAACCGATTTGCAACGTATCAAGCTCCTCTTAGCCGAACAGAACCGCGAAGAAAACAATAACTGATGGAATTCCACCAATTTAAAGAAGCCACAGAAGTACAGATCAATTTAAATTTACTATTATTATTATTAATTTGTATACATTTTTTTTGTTCTTGTTTTAATATATGCATGAGTGAGCCTTGCAAACACTAACAGGACACGGACAATTTTTCAAACTTTGTAGGTTTCTTCTAAATTATATTTTATGTATATGGAATCAATATGATCTAGGATGGCCTTCATGCGTGGCAGAAATTCTTTTAAGACTATAATGTTCTTGTCATGTGCAACACCCACTCCGATTAGCTGAGAACGTGTTGGCGCCCAACGATAGATGATCTGAAAATAAAATATTGCCGTCAGTTCTTTGGTTTATTTAATTTTTGATTAGTTTATACCGATACTGCATTCTGGACTATCCATCCATGATATGGTTTCAATGTTTTATCGTAAGCGTCTTGCAAATGAATTTTTATGTTTTCCAAGTTCTTTTTGTCGTTGTAAATGTTTTCAAAAAATCTGTATATTAATCTAAGGGCGCGCTTCAACCAGAGCAACGAATCACTGGCGTACTTCTTATCAACATTGATGTTCTTTATTATGAGGTCGTCTAGGTAGTGGAATTGCTCTTTGTCTTTTTCATAAGATGTGTTCAACTTCTGCGAAGCAAAGGAATGAAAATGAATACCACTTATTTTTTACCGTAATAGTGTTCAAACAAGACAACGTTGACTACGTAGTCATAGCCAGAATTTTCAGAGATTTGATAGAGAGATAATAATTTTTTTTTTAAAGAAAATTATTTTTTTTAACGACAAAAAGTGTTGGCAGCACAAAGGAATCAAAATAAGATACAAAATAGGGCATAGCGTAGATTGATCAATCTGACCGCGACCGTGCATCAGAACAATGTTTATTAAAACGGTACCTAGAAACAAAGAGTACAGGCAGAATTGTAAATTTAAGTTCTATGTTCATAATTTTAAGAACATCTTCCATAAGACAAAAACCTTTGATGAATTATGACTCCGCTTGAAGGGTTTTAAGTTTTCGGTTTATCCTCTAATTATACCTTTTAGCCATATAGCATTCAAATTCATCGAGTTAATTTCATAGTAGAAAGGCTGTTGCCCTCTAACAATAACTCTGTGCATGCACGAACCAATTACACAAGTTTTGAAAAAATAAGAAGTTTTACATTCCCCATAATGTGTCTCTATCCATTTTACTTGTAGTGATTGGGCAGATGTTTGGTTGCACTTGGACACTGCTGCACTGAACTGGAGTGATAAAACAATAGGGGATCCAGAGAAAATTATAATAGACATGAACTTAAACACTGCAGAGGCAGAAAAAATATCTAGAATAGCCATATTCCGATTGAAAATGTTTCCAAAGAACAGTATTTTATGTTATCCATTGGAGTGTTGGGTAGAATAAATACTTATCATTGCGTACACATTTTCTCAAACGACTTGAATGTTTGCCACAGTTCCTTAAAAGTCAAGAACGGATCTTTTATAAAAGTATGGGGTAATGTTTGACACAAAATGCAATTAATGCTGAGTAGTCCGTCAGCGTACTACATAACAATGCTACTCCACGTTACTCAAACTTTCTGCACTGGAGCGCATTTTATTCGATCAAAGGGGCTGCAGTTGACAACATATTCACAGCAACAATTGTTCCAAATTTTTATATTCAACTTTTTCATGAGTATTTTCTACTATTCGTATTCACATCAATAAATTGAAGCAGAGATGAGTGAAGCCTGCCTGGACACGTGTAGAGTATGACACGTATACGCATATCCAATTCAACGCCACGGCAAAAGAACGTACATATTTGCATTGGAATAAAACTTTGTTATCAATAAAATAAGTGTGATTACGTCCTGCTATCAGTCGATGATACAATTGGACTCGTCCAAATAAGTTTTCTTTATACGCTGCATAATATAGTTTTCATCGGCAGAACTTGTATTGTTTGAATCAACTTTTAGATGTTATTGATTTATAAATGTTATCTTTATTACCGAAGTGGAGTTATGATTTCTAAAAAATTGTCTGCTTACAAGCCTAAGTCAAATTAATTTAAGTGAGTTGAAACTATTTACAGTAAACCTTGATAACAAAAATCAATTAATCAAATTAATACATTGTGCGTTAAGCGTCAGCACATGTAAGGAAACAAATACTGCTCTAAACCGACTTACCACAATATTTCCATTCATATCCTTTATAATGGGGTTGAATATTTTTCCGAATGTGTCTGAAAAGCAAAAACAATAACTGAGTAACACAAACATACTGATATGAAACTCTAACTACACATCAAGTCTTAAACTAATAAAAAAAAGCACCATAAAGCGTGACTAAGTGCACCTACCAATTATTCTAACAATTTCTCTTGATGCATCAAGGAATGCTACGGTTTCGATGCGTTGATTATTTTCGATCTCGGGAAATCCTTTAAGGTTTTCAAATTGAATTCGTGGTACAGCAACGGCCACCTCGGTCATCTTGACGTTTGAACGACGAAACGATACTGCTCAATCGCTGAAAAACCAATTCGACTGATTAACAATGAATTCACCGGCTACACAATATAGTTGGCTGGTGCAAACCATAGCAAATAATTATCTTATCGACGGTTTCGAAGAGGTATTATGTTTTGATAAGCGACAGTAAGGTTATTGCCAAACACCCATTCATGCCGTTAGTCACCCTCCCCTGCCAAACAATCAAACGAGTTGAGTTTTTGTTGCTGTTAAAATATAAGTGTGTCTTTGGTGTAATATTTGGTGCCGCATCCCGCCTAACAGATGAGTTGGATCGATTAGTGAATTTAGAACATGCATGCAAACAAGCGTTGATTGTAAGCCATTGATTCATAGTTTATCAATTTTGCAATATGTAACCACATGTTTTCCTTTCGCAAGTTAGGCTCAGACAAGGCGAAGCTGAAGAAGTAATGCCCCATTTAAATTTGCTAATATAAGCTTATTCCACATTTCATTTTGGCATGTCTATGATTTTATTTCTAATTACTCACACAACATTCATTGTTTCTATTGCTTAAGCTTTTGATTCAAAAACTAGGTGATAATAAAACTCAAATACATTTGGCACGCTGTCTAGATCTATTCATTTCGCACATAAGCGTTAAATCATAGAATAAACTTTGCTTGGGAATTTCTACACATGTTTAAGTGACAGCTTTAAGTGTACAAATTAGTCATTTATGGAGTCAAAATCTAGCCGTTTTGTAGCGCCATTCGCACACATCACGAACAGATGGTGCTTCTTGTGGTCGATTTTCTTTGGAAGCTGAAAGTGGCAAACTCGATTGTCAGAGCTAAACCCAAAGAATTCTTCAACTAAACTATTGGCTGAGGATCGAATTTCAATTATCTTCAAAGGATCACTTGCAGATATCGTCATGTCGTTTTTACACAGAGTGATCTGTGTTTTCGTTTCTCTTCCATCGATGTTCCACGACAGCCATCTATGGTGCGCGAGAATGACTGCACAACTTCTAGTGAAATAAAATGAATCACCTCCAGACTTCTGCTCGCGATACTTCTCTAAGAAGTTATTCTGACCACGTTTAATTTTAGTAAACCTCTGTGTCTCCTCGGCCTCTCCAATTATCCGATCAGGAAGGCTTTCAGTAAATTCGTGAATTGTGAATACCCTATTCAAGTAATCAAATCCATTGCCCATAACACCATCCTTGGTGTGACCCAGGTCAAATATGTGTCCCATTTCATGGCACACAGCTCCCAGAGTTGTTGCGTAGACTCCGGCGTATGTTCGCCTGTAATTGCTATCATCGGCATACTTTTCCAAATCAATTTTCTCATCATTCAGAAAACAATCCTGAATCTCCTCAAATCGACTCGGCCACGCGTAGAAATACCCTGAACCAAACAATGCTAATCCACCTCCGCCCAGTGCAGCGTTACCTTTTAGATGGCGTTTGATGTTTTCGTACGAGAAGTCACCGTCTGTTATTGATTCATATTTTGTACAGCTGATAAACGCGACAAATTTCACTTTAGAGTCATTCCCGAACTCAGAGTTAATCACTTCAAACGCAAATTTATTCCACAATTCTTCCTGCGTGCATTCCAATGCCTCCTCCACGCTCACACTGCTCTCAAATATCTGACAATTTGATTTTAAAGCGAATGTTTTCCTTCCGAAGCCACTCTCATTCAACTTCTCTGCATACAGGCACTGCAAGAGTTTAATATTCAAATCGATAATTGCACATGCTTCTTCAGCTGTACCACTTTGTCTATTAGAGGCATTGAATGAACCATTATGACCTTTACAGATGATGTACAATGCTTGTATTTTGTATGGATTCCCAGATGGTGTATAGTGACATTTAAATTTTATGGACGCATTGCAGTAGGAAATATGAAATTCCTCCGTTTCCGCTCGCAAACGGTGGAGAATTTTGAATTCACCATTAACTACAACCCCAGCAGTGCAAATACCACTCGAGTTTTTTAATTCAATTTTTTTCTGTGAACATGGCTTACGTATAAGTCCCTTGATAACGATCAACTCATGAGACAAACTACAGTTATTTTCTAAGTTCGCTATTTCTATACGATGGTCCACGTCACAACACATTGCAAAGAATTGTTTAATCTAGCAAAATGCAGAAATTGTAGAACCAATAAAAACAAAACATGAAAAACACTCCACTGATTCCATCGGCAAGTCAGAGCGTGTATAACAGACAGAGCAACCAGCTGTCAAACACGTCATTCGGTTGATTGAGCTTTGACTTCGTTGAGTGTATTCAGGACGAGAAAAATCATTTTTGCTGAATTTTCTAAGAACTAAGCAATAACTGACACGATACGAATGAATAGAACAAGGATATAGGTGGTCTGCAATGAAAAGCCTCTTCAGCACATACCAGGAATGAAGAGACGAAGGAACGAAACCAGAGAGATAACAGGCATATTTCAGCCTCTGGTATAGATAGACTGTTAAAGAAGTGGAAAATTTATTCATGTAAGCCTCAGACAGTTTTCAGATATACATAAATGGGGTCAATGACATTTACGCTTAAACAAAAATGAAACGCAATCAATTAGGAATTATCTTGAGCGTTTATTTTGTTTTTCTAACAACTTTGCCATGTATGCACTGTGATTTGTAAGCGTAGCCAAAAGGCCTTTATCATTAACAGCATTTCTGGCATCAGCATAATCAATGTTTTCATTTGTCAATGTGGTCATGGCACCGCCCAAAGCATTCAATATCGCATTCCCGGCACAGATGTCCCATTTCTTAATTCGAGTTTTATGCAAGTAAGCTGTAGCATTCATGGCCACCACCTGTAGTACCTTGTAGCCAGCACCAGCTGCTACTAGGATATTTGAGTTCTCACCGAAAACCTCTTTTGAGAAGTTTTTTGCATCACCGGCATGAGATCTTGACACAGTAATGATAGGATACTTTGTAAGCGTTGTCTCCTGAAAGAGAGAAAATCAAACAATCATAGACGTTTTTACAATACAATTCATTTAGTTCACCTTTCTCAAGTTAGCTAAATCCTCGGACACAGATTTTCCCACCCATGCCCAGGATGTCTTTCCCGAGAATGGACTGTGAATAACTCCGATTATAGGCTCCCCTTTCACCGCAACACACACCATCGTTGTCACGTACTTGTAGAGTTTCTCTGCATTCAAATGATATTGGAAAACCGCAAACAAATTTAATTGAAGGTATACCTGTAAATTCTTGAGTAGCATCTAAAGGATCGATCCACACAGTAACATCTTGTACGTCCACCAACTCATCTGGTGTCACAGCAGTCTCATGAAGAACAGTAGGATCCAATTCGAAAACACCACCCTCCGAGCATCCCTCCTTATCCTCTTCCGAAACAATAGTCAACTTTGGAAAGATTCTATGCAGACCACCCTTCATGATGCAATGCGACCGTCCGTCAGCTTTGGTAAAGGGATCATCCGCACCTTCCAAAGTCTTTCCCTTGCTTTTCTGTTGCAAATCACTGGTGTGCACTACGTCTAGTATCTCAAGGCCACCTCGTTGTGCCGCCTGTATAGAGCCAATCAGCAACTTTCGCATATTCACCTTATTTGTATTACGTAGCATCCCGTACAGTGGCTTATCCTCCGATAGAACGTTCAGCGTATAAATAATACCAAACGTTATGATTACCCCGAGAATAATCACGGGGATACGATTTATTCTAATTGATCGGCCATTCATAGTGGCTGTGTGCTTTAACTTTAGAAGCTCCTCTTGATGAACTACACGTGCAGAAACGAAAGAATAAAATGACTATACCAACTAAACAATGTATGATCAAATGGTTGAACAACAACAAAAATTATAATTAATCTTTATTCATAATTCTTGTATCGACTGAAAACAGCTGTCAAAGCCGTCTGTTGACCCAGCCACGGGCGATGAAATGTTTTTGTGTTTGCATAAAATGACAGTTGTATGCGTATGCGGTATAATATGTGTATATCAGTGTATAATTAGGTGGTCGATGTTTGTTATGTTATAATTTTATAACAGATTGATTGGGAATACCTTAATGGTTAAATATTTTCTTCTTAAAAAACATAAATCTTTGGACAAGCTTACACAACTTTGTTTGCGGGTATTCTATTTCACAACGATTTTCATCTGGAAACATTTGATACATTTGGGCAACACAATATACCTTTAGATTATATCAAGCGATTGTCGTAAGGTTTTGTATAAATTTATTTTTTATATGTTCAACGGTCGGTTCTATGGTGAGCGGAAGAAGTGAGTGCTTAGGTATGTACATCGAAAGGCCTTCGGTTTCATCAAATTATGGAAGCACAACCACTTTTGCATTTAACCCAACAACTTGTAAAGCATCTTCGAATGTTACCCAGTCGACTGCGGCAGTTCGTTCCAACCAAAATCGAATTTTGAATTAGAAGAAATTATAATTAAGAAAGCATGAATGGACAGATAAATGTGCAACCCTTAATACATTTGCTTACGGATGATACTTCTTGGATTAAAAATACCCAATATAATAACGCTATTGGAAACTCAAGAGAAGTATGTCAATAGTTATTCTATGTTTATACCGTCGACATCAAAGATGATCTTTTCATACAAGAAATCCTGGCGTACTTAGATTTATACTGTTTCATGAAAATACGGACTGTCCTAGTGACTGTAATTATTATAGAATACAATGGAAATTTTTAGTAGTTTAGATGTATACGATGTGAAAATCAATTTCGTTTTCAAATACAAGTTCATCATGTGAAAGCGTAGTTGTGCTGCAAATGTAATAACAATCAAATAAGAAATGTTAGAAACTCGTTGATACTAGGCTGAAGTCTCCGGATGCCAACGTTGGAGAAGATTTTGCAATAAGTTACATGCCAAACCATCGGTATTCTATTCACACTAAATAACGTTAGAAAATATTAAAAATGTAGTTTATGTTTTTCTAAAATAAGTTTTTTTTCTTGTTTTTTTTAATGCACTTAAAGATGAAATTGAAGAGTTCAGAGGAAAAATTAGTGTTATTTCGTTTTATTTGCTGGTTACTATTTTGTATATATAGACATAAACATATTAAAGGAATACTTGCCCTAAGTTTTCTGCTGTTCCGCCAGGAGTGGAGGCCACCTGCAGTGAATACAATCAAAAGAGTATTTGATTAGAATATGCACTACAATCTAGGTAGCTCGTCTAACCTGCAGTAACGATTTTTACATAAAAGTAAGAAATTTTGCGTTCTCTTCTTTATTACAATAAAAATTTACACTGATAAGCAACTTTCCCCTTACAATAATTTATACAGATTGCGTGAGGGATCATCACTACGTTGTACTCATTGTCACGTCCATACTTTGTTCACCATCACTGCATGGAGTAACAATAATTGATGGGTTTGGCTTCTTCAGTCGCTGTATAAAACCGTTTGATATCAAATCAAACTTCAAATGTTGGACATTAACTGCGTTTCCATCCCATTGCATAAGCGACTGAAACCGAATAGGGTCACATAAATTTATCATTTCTAAAAAGAAAATAGGATGGATTAACATCCATGATATGTTATCTCATTGAATAAATTACCCAGGCCCCCGCCAAAAAACTCATTTTTTTCCTTCTCCAAAGTTATTTTGATTACATCTTGCCGCGCAACATGTTGCTTTGCTCTGTTTTTGCTTATTGACTGCTTGATTGCTATTTGTTCTAGCTCCTCATCAAATCTGGCAAGATATTGTTTCATGATTTCCTCAAATTCTTCTGGAGTTAGCGGCGTTGTTCTCTCGCCAATATGTTCAATGAACCAGTTTAATTTCTCCCCAACAATATTGCTCTTAATTGCATGTGCCAGGCGGTTTTTATGCTTGTTGTTCATACGCTTTGCTTGCTTACTCAATGCTTTAATTTTTCGGCTATTCGGATGTTTGCAGTTGTCTAACTTTTTCTTTAGATTAGCCTGGAAACAAAAAATAAAATATAAACACTTATTTTGCGAAAATACTTATTTTACCATTGTTTTGTTTTGGTATTGAAGCACGTTGTTTTGTTGATATTTGAAAACGATAGATAAATGTCAAGTTATTCAGTAAGTAATCTATTACTGGGACAGTGGGATGTGTTCGCATGCTTTGTTAAATAAAAAATAAGTTGAATTTCTTTTATATACGATTCCGAAATTGTAATGTTTCAACGCATAGTAGTATATCTTGTATTTTCCGCGTGGTTTTCGAAATAAGTTGTTTGGCAGGAATTCTTTTGCTTTAACCCCGTCCAATATATGGCCTATCTTTTTTTATGGTTAATTACATCTCTACTGCAACTTTGACTGCTGCAACTGGAATCTGCGAATTACAAAAGTCTTAATACAAGGAAGGACTACTGATAATCTTCTTCTTGTTGTGGCTCTACAGTCCGGGGTGGACCTGGGCTTCAACCAACATGCCTCTCTAGCCAGCACGACCTTTCGCCACCTGCCTACAATTCCGCACTCCAAGATGGTTGAGGTCCTTCTCCACTTGTGTCATCTTAGCCTAGGCTGTCCTCTATTGTCCCAATGGTTCAGATTCGAAGACTTTTTGAGCAGGAGCATTGGAGTCCATACGCTAGCCTAGCCAACTTAAGCGTTGTATCCAAAGACGCTTGACCGGGTGCATGTCGCTATGGTATACAGCCCATAGACTTCGTCGTTAAATCTTCTCCTCAAGATGCCATCAATGCAAACACGACCAAATCGCACAAAAAACTTTTCTCTCGAATGGACTAAAGGCTTCCTCATCTACTTTTTGTAAAGTCCAGGCTTCTGCGCCTTTAAGTAGGACAGGAACGATTAAGCTGCTAGATAAACCGAGCTTAGGGCATCGAGAGAGGCCTTTATTATTCAATTGCTTCTTCAGTCCAAGGAAACAGCGAGTGGCAAGAGTGATTCTGCGTTTGATTTCGGTACTGGTGTTGTCGACCCTACTTACCACCAGAATAAACACTGAACGATCAAGACATCAACTAAGTTCAATATCGATTATTACTCACTTGTGCTCCCACGAAAAAATCAACCGACCATCAAATAATAAACACCATACAACAATTACAATTAAAAACACAGACAAGTATTCGTTATTTTTTATTATGAAATAACGATGCACAAACATTTTCGAAAATAAAACGGTATCACTTTCATGTCCATCAGATTACATTCGAAAATTAATCTGTCACCTCGCCACAGTTCGCTCTGCTGTTCATTTATACACCAACAAATAAATTACTTTACTTCCTATACCACATCTGCAGGGTCTTCATGCGCTTAACCTTCTTCTGCAACTGTAGAACGCCATACATTAGAGCTTCAGCTGTGGGTGGACAACCAGGCACATAGATGTCGACTGGAATAATACGATCGCAGCCTCGAACAACTGAATACGAATAATGATAGTAACCACCTCCGTTGGCGCAGCTTCCCATGGAGATGACCCAGCGGGGCTCGGGCATCTGATCGTAGACTTTCCTTAAAGCCGGTGCCATTTTGTTGGTCAAGGTACCGGCAACTATGATAACATCAGCTTGACGTGGTGAAGCACGGAATACCACACCGTAACGATCCATATCGTATCGTGGAGCTGCGATGTGCATCATCTCGACGGCACAGCAAGCAAGGCCGAAAGTGAGCGGCCAAATTGAGCCCTTACGTCCCCAATTCAGTATGTCATCCAAACGAGCGACCGCCCACTCTCCAACACTGGATTGATTTGTTCCGAAAGGGGAATAGCGTTTCTTTTCGATTGGTTTATCGGGATTCACTGTAGGCATTGTATTTTGGCCTCGTCGCAATAGACTTGCATTCACCGCTGGTCCAAGGGCACCTCCGAACCGCAGGATGGAAAAATCACCTGCGGCCAGGAGTTTTGGAGTTTTGTTTACAAGTGCAGCAGCTGATCGCAACATCTCCGCTGGATTAATTTAAAATCAATACAATGCAAAATATGAGAAGATGATATCAAATAAATTATTTACGACGTTTTTAATATGAAAATCTATTTTAAAAACAAATGAAATTCATACAAACCTTTTTATGTAACTCCCTCAACACAATTTTCCTAGAGACGTCAAATGTGTTTTTCTTTGCTGAATGTTGGTGCATGTGATACAAATGACAATTTGTAAAATGTCAAATGGGACGCTTCAAGGCTACAGTGAGATTTATTTTAAAAATTTTGGGAAATTTCAAGCAGGGTGTCGAGTAAATATATAAACAAGAAATATTTAGTTTCCTTATGAGATTTTTTATGCGAAACATTAATAATAAATACGAATGACAAAACAGAAGTGAAACGCCATTCAAGTTACAGAGTCAAAAGTTAGTGGAATACTCAACATGTTTAGTTTAAGTTTCTGCGATGTCTCATAGCTCCGCTAACCTCGAGGATTTCAAATGAAAACACTTCTGTGAAGTACCAATTATTTACTGACTTGAGAGGACCTCGCAAAGCTACAGTGAGATGTATGAAAGAATTTTTTGAAATTTCAAACAGGTTGTCGAATAAATATATGAAGAAGTAAAATTAAATGTTTTCCTTTCGCAAAACAGTGCAATGAAAACGAAGGACAAAGAAGGAGTGATACTAATTTTAGGTTTAAGTTTCTGTGACATCTCGGAATAGTGCCTACTTCACATTTTTGTGAAGCATCTATGTAAAGTAAACTTGAGAGGACTTGGCCTCTTTGCTGGGAGTAAACTGAAAACAATAACGTTTTCTTATGATGAGGACAGCATCTGAACAGACTATTGTACATAAAGAAAACACAGCATTTCCGTCACATTTAATAAATTGTTTTATTATTTTTGCTTTCATATATATATAAACATATATATATATGTATTTACATTAATGATTAAATTTGTTTACACATAAAAAACAACAGATACTCCTTATAAACAGACATAATCAAAATTTGCTTTTAAGTATTTCATTAGAAATTTGTTTAATTTTTCTCTACACACACGGCTCGCAAGTGTCTCAAGGGTGCATGTAGTGAAAAAAGTCTTATAACTGTGTGTTTGTGTCAGTAAAGTTAGAAAAGTCGAAAAAAACTAAAACAAAAAAAAACCTTTAAATCTTCCTTAAAACTTATTCATGCATGTATCCTTATCTCTCTCTCTTCTTGTTTCATTATGTAACGCTCTCCCCAGTTAATTTGTAATAAAAAAAAATATATGCAGTATGTATTTAAAATTAAGTAAATAAGGAAAAGTTATTTTGAAAATGAGAAGAAAGATTTGATTAGTGGGCTTGTGTAAATTTGCCTACTTTCAAAAAATTAAAGCCATTCTTGCTGCCAACAACCCAAGCGTGAGCTAAGGTAAAGAAATCGGGACATAAGAAAGGTACATTATTGTTCTTTGTTTTCTTTTATTCTTTTTTTAAGGATTGTAGCTAAAATATAGGGAAGATTTTGTGTTCTCTGAGAAAGGAAACTTAATTTTCTAGGTTGTCTTTGTTTTTCTTTTCATTTTCAGTTTTGTTTTTAAAATAAATGTGTTTCATTGCAGCCATCCGCTTTGTGATTTGATCCAGCTTTTGGCTGTAAGTTGATATTTACTTGACCTCCTCAGCGGTTGAGTGCTCACTTGCGTTGGTAGCAGCAGATGCAGCGGCACGTTTCCTAACACCTTCTTCAGTTGCAGGTTCTGCTGATTCATTGGTTGCAGTTTTTTCGTTTGTTTCTTCATCCTCATCTGAATAGTTTGTTGGTTGCTCGCCCTTTCTCAACAGCCGACCGACAAGAATGTATTTTTCTTAACGAAAAAAAACAGGGGTTAGGTATATTATTTGTCAAAGTTTCCCATATGTGCCACGAATTACCATTAAATTGCATTTCCCATTCACGAACGGAATCCATTTCCATGGCGTTAAGGTCGCTCAAATCATCGTATTCGTCTTTATCGTTTGGCGTGACACTGAATGTTGCTAGATTTCTTGATGCATCACGGCCAGCAAATGAGGCATAGGGTCCACCTTTAATTGGAAAACATATAAGAAATAAAGTCCAATCCACACACATGTTTATAACCAATGTATTGCCTTTATAATTGCAAATCAGTGATGCGAAGAAATTGAGTTCACAACATGAAGCAGTACACCCTATGTGTTCATTTATTTGGTTTGTAAGCGATAGCGATTTAAAAGTGAAACATTTCGGTGAAATAATAAATCTTCAAAACGAGAAAGAAAGAAGTCTTAGCTCCCTATAATAAAAACTACGAGTATGGGTAAAAACAAAATGAAAATGTGCACCACTAAAGCCTAACATTGACCACATCACAAATGTAACCACACACAGCAAATATAAACTGTATACCAATATATTTCATTTACCAGTTTTAATCTATTCAAGAGACGTCTCACTTTACCCCTGTTCCTGCATATAACATGAGCACTTACACAAAGGCCGCTACTACTTGCAGACCTCTGACAAACAGCTCTGCCTCAGATAAGACAAAAATAAATCCGTCAAGTAATAGTGACTTGAAAATTGTGCTAACGAATTTGAAATTGAAATTCACAACACACGCCGACGTCATTTTTGTATGGGTAAGTCGTGCAATATGAATAAGAATACTGTTTTGATTATCATCCATTATCACTAACAAACATCTTCAGGTAATCTGGATTCAGCGTTGGTCTGGACAAGGGACTTGCAAACTATCCCCCATGTATGGTAGGCGTTGGTCGATTGGTTTTTGGAATTTATCTGGAGTCGAGTGCTCTTAAGCTTGACGAAAGATAAGTGAGAAACTCTTCGTACGAGAATTCAGAATTCTAATACGTAAAGATTTCTTAAGATTTTGATTATATGTTGGAGAGCAGTTAAAATGATTATGTGCAGATAAAATAACGAGAATATTTTTTACAGTTGATAGGAGCATATCTGAACGACAATAAAGGTTTAAAGCAAACGAGCAATCAGTAAATTATGAGAAAACCAGATACAATCTGTTTGGAACTAACCATACAGCCTAAGAGAAAATATTTCTATGTACTAGAATTTAATTCTTAGCGAATAAAAGCGGCTACATTAAAATTTCTGGCTATTTATAATGGAAAACATTACAATGTTTATCAAAAGCGTGTGCAAGATTAAGGTTAAGTCTATCGACGATGAATAGGACTAGGCAACCCATGCAAAGAGAAAAAGTAAAACTTGCTGATAAAAAAATTGAACAAATATCACGATCAGCTCAGTTTTTCAGAGTTATGAGTTGAACTCAGTGCAAGCTTATATGCCAAAGGAAAGGAAAACTAGTATTGGAATGCATTTTCTCTGTTGCACGGGCATCAAAATGCAAAAAGTAGTAGAAGTAAGGAACTCAATTTTATCGAAAAACGACGACCAAGCTCTGTGGTTTTGTGTTTCTTTATGTAACCCAGAAAATCCACTCAGAAAAACCTCCAGAAATTTAATTTTAAAATCACGAGTACTTAAACCGTTCCTAAACATTGTTTTTTTCTGATTCTGTTTCTTATTTTCTCTTAACTTAGGGCCGGCCAAAGGTCGAAGCGAGTCAAAAGTCAGAATGACGTAATTTAACACATCATACAATAAGTCCCGGGACTGACATACAGGGGGCGCCACTAACATAAATCCATATTATTTTTAGGAAGTACAACGCGTTTAAAGGCGAATCGTTATGTCCACATTTATAGTTTTTAACTCCTTTCCTTTCCACAGATTTGTATGTGATTTCAAGTGTTGCTGAAAATAACACCTTCTATTTGATATAGATATCGTCAAAAAGAATGCTCGAAATAATAAGCAAGATCCGAGAGCACATGCAGAGCACACATTCAGAAATGAAATTTATGACCCTGTCAGCAGGGGACTTTGGAAAAGCACAAAAGCGCGCATTTGTCTAATGAACTAAGTTTGTTTAGATTTTGGGCTTAGTCATGACGATTTGATTCCAAAGGCACGGAGGAAAGAAAACTGATCATGTTGAAAAGCTGTTCGAGGATGGTTTTCAAACTTGGATTCCCTTGTAAAATAATGTCAGCACACACAATACCAATCCTCCTCTTAGGTACTTTAAAATAAATGAAAACTTAAACAACCTTCGATAGCCTTCGATTTAAATTGCAGATCACAATGTTTATTCAAACATCATGTTAAATTAGCATTTGAATGCACCTCAAAGTAATTAAATTTAATCAAGTATAATCGCTACCGCCTAATGGCATCAAAATCGAAGCTACAGCATGACAAGATCAGATCGCACTCAAGCGTCTTATTATAGAGCAAAAGTCATGTCATTAATGAATACGGGGTTAAAGTATTATTTACAGGTTTGGAGGTAAACTTTGACGTATTTGTATTCTTCTTTATTTATGCGTGTTAATAAACAAACTTCATATAACTTTTTTTAAATTCTAAGTTTAACTACAGTAAGATTTGTATTTTAAATCTGTATGCACATGACACATTATTTTTAGTATCACGCCTGACATATTAATTTCAAACTTTCAATGTGTATGATTCCCGTGTTCCAGTGTTGCCCAATGATATGTACATTTGTTTTCATAGACGTTTTGTCGTGACGCATACATCATTAAGTTTATGTAAATATGGACGATACGATAATCTCAACAACAGTATGTATTCATTATTTTCAATGTCGCAGTTAAAAAAAAACCCAGCCAAATTAAAACTTTGGACAGACTTGATCTTTTTGAAGTTTATTATATTCCATCAAATACATTTTATCATTTAGATTTAACTTATTGACAAACTAAGGACATTGCAAGTCTTTGTCAAACACTCTCTTAAAAGACTTGTTTTAGATGTCTAAACGCTTCTATAATCAAATTGTAAGTCTTGTTTACAAAAATATTTAACACATTGAGATAGCGAATAGATCAGCAAACATGTCTGTGTCTGTGATTCAGTGCATTCAAACTCAGATTAGTTAAGGTGAGAATGGACAAATTATTAATTTCCAATGATTGTGTGAATCTCCTAATGCGCACGATAACTCACACTACACACCTATTTTGGCACCTCCAGCGCAGTGTTTAAAAAAATTGATCACTCCCTTTGTTTCCTAAAGTTCAAGTCATGACTTTGGTGAATAGGTCAAGTTGAGTGGTAGGAGCGAATTTGATTAAATTTTCTCTCGGACGCAAATACGTATGTGCTTTGACTGGAAAGCACGAAGGAAAGTTTTTTCTTTGAAAAAAGAAAATGAAGCACATTTGGATTAAAACAAAATGCGATTCAATCGAGTGGGCATATGGTAAAGCTGCACATGAGTGCGTGGGTTGATTGCAGAAATGATGACACAAATCCCACGTCCTCTCTTACACAAGCTCCATATGTTCCTTTTGCGGAATTAAAGGGGTCATTTTTTGCCATTCACTTACCTGGTCCGTAGAATTTCTTTCCTTTAGTGACGTCATACACGTTTCCATTTACCGCGACTAAGACTCTTCCATCTGGTTGTGTGCCATCAAATTGGCGTAGCTCTTGAACGGTGAAATCACGGCGTAGTTTAGGCAGCTCGGGTTCTTGGGCTTTTAAGTCGCTGTGGGGTACTTCAATACGATCTTTGATGATTTTATAAACAAGGAATGCAATGATGGCGACAAGTGCCAAATTCATTGGACTATAAATGATTTCATTTATAACGGACATGATAAACGACGTCGACCCGGCGGCGGCAGGGCTACCGCCATCAACACTTTCTGCGGCCATCGCAAATGAAGGTTTTTTTTTTGTGTAAAGACGATTTACACTTTGAACAGAAAATAAAAATGTCTAGCCACTCGGATTAATTCTCTTTTTACGTCTATTCACTCCCAATCGGTTGTTTTTCTTGCTTTAGCTTTTCTCTTTGAACTTTGAACTTGGCTACGCTGTTACAAATATTATAAGACCACACAAACATGCACTACATATGTACTGACAATGGACTGTAGATTTATTTGATACCGTATTTTATTGAAAACACGTATATGTATATTTTATTTTCGTTTCTCCTTTTTAATTGAAGTGAAATTCTCGATTGACGAAGGATAAGGTGTTGTGTAAATCAGTCAACAGACGTTCGGTGGAATGAGTACAGGGAAAAAAAAAATTAAACGTCACGGTGAGGTGGATTTAAAGACCGAACTTCTGATGAAACTTAACGAATGTTTGTTAATTGTTGCTTGTGGTGAACTTGTGGAAAGAGTTGCCAGAGTTTTGTTGCTTGATATTTATTTGGTTTTATTCAAACAAAGATTTGGTTACACTTATTCAACAGGGAATATTTACATTACAAGCCTATTTCAAGGGACGGTTGTTCGGTTACTCGTATAACAGCCAAATATACGTTGTCACTTTCTACTGTTTGAAATCATGAATCAGTGTATACTTTTAGGCTGACTTTTAATAATTAATAGCAAATGTATTTTCGAAAATAAGCGAAAATAAAATGAAATTTCTGACAATATAATTATTTTGGTGGTAAAATAAAACACGGTAATTCATTAAAGTTTGATATTATACGAAATTGCACCTGTATACATTTTGGCAATCAAAACATCAACACCAGTGCATCTTTGTTTGACAGATACAAATTTGCAATTTTCCCTTTGAATTGCACACTTTTCTTCTTTATAGACCGTTATAATAGTGATGATATAGTTGACAAGTTAACCAGATAGACAATTAGTTACATAAATTACGTAAATAATAATAATAATAAATTTACGTACAAAGTTAAAAACGGATTGTCAGACCATCAAAATTTAAGAATTGGTGACATAAATTGACTTTTGCAGAAAACTTCGCCCTAAATCTTTGTTGTCCGTATGCAGTAAAAGGTCTATTCATTCTAAGCGTTATATGCGTAAACCTAGTCTGTAAAAATTTTAAAAAGTGTTCTCCCAGATGCGATTAACGCAAACATGACCAAAAATCGTTCGCAAAAGTCATTCGCTTTCAATACCTTTAAGATTTCCATGTCGTGATGCGGAGATGGTCAAAGCGTTGTACAAGTTGACATTTTGTGTTGAAATATTTGCATGTATGGCAAAAATTCCTTCGTAAAAATACCAATCACCACGGAAATTCTGTAAAGTACTCTTACATTCATCGAACACAATTTTGTATTCCCAACGGAACTTAAACAAACCAACTGTTCTCATTCCAAACTCCAGGTGCAAATACATGAGTTGATCAAAGATTATTCTAATTACACCTACAAGCTCAGAAGACAGTTGCCGGGCGGCATTTCTGCGGCAACTCGACGACGAAAAAGCAAAACAAAAATGTATGTTATGTATATACCTAACTTCACTATCCACATTGCAGAGCAGATACATACATTTAAGATACAAACGCAGGTCTCTAGCATTCCGCAAACTAAAGTAAAAACAGCCACGACCACGACAAGAAAGCAAGAGGTCCTTGGTATCACCAACTAAAGTAAGCCCACCAAAGTCTGCGCACATTCGACCTGATCTAGACCAACTACTCACTTACCCTCAGATGTAGACGTATATGGGTGCTAGTTGGACGGCTTTAATGTGTGTATCGCTAATAATACGAGTACCTACAATAGATCGCCAGCAATTCCACACTATGTAGATGCATTCACGCAAACCGGTTCAAATTGCTCTGTCCATAAATCCATCTCCATCTCCTTCAGTTTCAGTCGCAGCTCAAGCTCTTGCGGGTACCTCGTACCTCTGCAGTAACTTCATGTAATACCCCTACATACATGTGCATCGCGGCGTTGAAGAAAATGAAAATGAAATAAGGAGAAAAACACAAAAAAAAAAAAAACAACATCGCATTGTAAATGGTTATTATTACTGCGGCAACACCGAATGGACCTTTCAAGTTTTTCCTTAGAACCAACTTGTATGCAAGCACTTTGATGATTGATACAGCTTCCACAGATGCAATTATTACATCAAACTGGGTGCCACCAGATAGGAGTACCTGTCTGGACCTGAATGGCAATCTGTCCATAGGAAGATAAGCGAAAGCAATTGAACTCCTGCCTTCGGACGGACAGTGAATACCATATTCACGTGAAAATCATACTCTTTCGCTAGTATGGAATGACATCTTTTCAATTTTTTTTTTCATTTTCTTTTATTTGTTTGTTTACTTTCTATCCTGAGACCATTAGCGTCCCGCGAGGGAGAGTTTACAACTCACAAGCACTACATTGTCGCATCATTTTGTAATTTAGCTGGCAACGGCAATAACTCATCTTGACACTCAGAGACTCATCAGACATCCTTTTCATAGGTCATTTCTCAGTTTAGAGCAATGAAGCAACCGTTGTCGAAAGCCATAAATAGATCAGCATTTAACTGGAACCCGTTTAGGACTTAATTCGAACTGAAATTTGAATAATGCCGGTTGGCACATAGAACAGCGTTTAATTCTTTTCATATTCTAACAGGGATTGATTGTTCATTTCAGCTGATCGTTAATACGGCTTACATTCAACGCTTTGTGATTTGAAATCTTTATTGTGCTGAAAATAAAGAAACAAAGAAAAGATCGGAGTTTTGAAAACATAACTGTCCGGAGGTGGGAATACACACCCACAGCTATTTGTGTGCACACATAAAGGTATCTTTGGGGGAATTTATACGTGACAATTTACTTTGGACAAAATTTTGGATCGATGCTAATGGTTCATTAAGTAACGACAAGGTTTTGTTAAGAAAATGAGCCTTTGGGAAACATTATGCAAAAAGTTGACTATATTGAATGTGGATTCTTATGTTTAAAAGAATAAGTTGGACCCAAAAAGCACCAGGACTGATAGCGTGAAGCTAGCTTGTCTGTTCTGTTTTCCAAAGAGTCTGCGAACAGATTTCTTTACAATCTAGAGTACAGTTAAGTTCAGTTCCTTTTAATTCAACTTTCGGAGAATCCATGCCAATGTCAGGATAAGTATTTTATTACCACGCGTGTGCGTTTCTTTTGCTTACGAGAAGTGAAGCTTTTCAAAAACGGGTAAATTCTGAAAGTCAGCATTAGCGCCATTTAAAGTCGATCTGTTACCTCTGATACCATTGAAAGAAAATCCAAAGCAATTATTTGAGTATTTATTCTTGTAAACATTGAAATAAAATACCTTAAAAACATTTTATGCGAGGTTTAAAAAATTAATTGCCAAATATAATAGAAAATAAAAACGTTTTAATGTGTTACGAGGTTTGTTCAAAAAATTATGTGGCTACGCACATTCGATTAACGATTTTTTTATTTTGTTATGTTGGTACACACGTCTCGAATAGTACAGTTTTAGGTGTATAGCATATTTATTTTGCTTGTGAGAGACATAAAAGTTAGAGTGCTTTGCGTTTTTGGCGATTTCCTGCTCTCAAAAAATAAATGGATTAAAGAACTTGTATTCAATTTTGTTTTAAAAATATAATCAAGCACTTGTTGCCCTTGTCAACATTTCAAGTATATGTTGACAAGGGCACGCGGTGAGTGCACTGTGAGTCAAAAAATATTTTCAAGTAATATAAGCTCAGGACGCCCCAGCACATCAACAATCGATGAAAATATTGAGAAAGGGAAGAAAATTGTTGTGAAGAATCGTCGAATCACGTCTCTTTAATAATAGCTGTTTAAGTTGTCAGCTTTTCGGTCGGCTCACGCATTTCTTTCCGAAATTTTTGGACATGTGGCAGCGAATTTTGTTCCAAAATTGCTGAATTTTGACAAAAAAAAATGGCGCATGAGCAGCACTCAGGATTGTTGAATGGCGTGAAAGATGCAGAAGCAGATTTGCTCAAAAGGGTTATAACTGGTGATGAATCATGGGTATATGGTTATGCCATCGGAAAAAAAGTCCAATCGTCTTAATGGAAGTCAAGGACAAAAAATGCATGTCAAATTCGATAAAATGTGAAGGCTTTGCTGACTATTTGTTTTTTTCTAGCCGTGTCGTAGTGCATCAGGAGTTCTTACCACGTAATCGTACGGTCAATATGGAGTATAATCTTGAATTAATGCGCCGCTTGTAAGAATCATTATGAAGAAAACTTCCAGATTTGTGGAAGCTTTTGCATCACGTAATTTTTTGTTCGAAACCACCATCGTAATCATGCCTCAGCCATCGTATTCACCACATTTGGCCCCCTTGATCTTTTTCCTGTTTCCAGCATTAAGGTATGGATTGAAAGGACGGCGTTTTGCGACTATAGAAAAGATACAAAGCGAATCGGTGAAAGAGCTTAAGGGCAGACGAAAAAGTGCATATCAATACTTCTAGGTGGACTGGGAAAAACGCTGGTAAGTATACGAGTATTATATCTGAGGGGCACAACTTTGAGGTAGTCCCCGTCAGATGAAAAAAATAAATATTTTTTGAGAAAAATTTAAATTCATCTTATTTTATGATGAGTTCGCTTATTTATGCATTTATAGAACCTATAGTAACTCTTTCTGTTGTGCATTGCAACAAATAGAGAGAAAAAGGCACTTCTCTGAAAAATCTGTACACGAGTATTTAACATATTTATGTTCAACAACTTCCTTATTTATAATTTTAAAAATAATTGCATTTCAAGGTTAACTCCTAGGAAAAGCAAAACCTTCCATGTTATTGACTTTTTTCTTCATTCTGTTTATGCAAGAATATAAAAAAAATTGATAAATTTAAATCAAAAGAAATCATAACCTCTTCATCTAATTTTACATCTATGTGCACTATTCGCTCGCCTGTTTTCGCTCCTATTTTCAAAAAGTGTACAGAACATAAAATATTATCTAGCTACTTTTAAAATGCAAAGGATGCCGTACAGTATCATACGCCTTTCCACACATTCTTCTAATCCGTCTTAAACTTAACAAAATTCCATGTAAAGTTGTGCAAACAGATATAGCTGATGACTCCTCCAGACACCAGATGATGACTCCTCTCAAGAAAATTCAAAACGATCAGAACTTGTTTTAACGAGATCTGTACATCTACTCGCACTTGGCGCATCTCCTTCCTAGATCGTTTCCTATTTTTCTATGTTTTCTGTTCTTAAACATCGTATTAAGGCATTTCTCTTCCCCTCATAGACACATCTTCGATTATGAAACAGGCGCATTCTTCACCACAATCTGGCATAAGTACATATGTACACATGTGGGTCTCTGCCTGCAGCAAACGGTTTTCTTTTTCACCGGCTCATAAAAATACCTGGAATAAGGTCGTTGGATGGCCTGGCAAATAGCCACCAGTGGCCCGCTAAAGGTGGCCTTTCAAAGGCTTTGTGTAGCTTCAACACAACTACTGGTCGCTCATGTTTGTCTTCTTTGGATTTCCGCTTGTTTCGCGTTCGCAAATGATTAAACTGGCCATTAAGGGGGGTAATTGAACAGGTTTTCATTGATAAAAATTATAAGTGCACGATATGATTTTGGCGTTTTAATACACGCTCAAAAACGCGCGGTGTCATCATGCTGGTCACGCAGAGAAACATTTTCTGAGACGTCCTACATCGAATACCATTTCCAGCCGACTTCCATTATAACAGGCACCTGAGCATTGAGCGCTTGGAGAGAAATGACTCAACTCTCGGACATAACCTAACAACAGCGTTGACGCCTCCACACACAGGCACACCATATGGCATACACATCACCCTTCACTTTACATTCTTGTTCCTAAGCTTGGAATTTTTCTATCCGATGTGTTCCTGTGAATGTCGGACGCTTATACGAATAAAATTTGCTTCGACTTCTCTTCCATTTTAGACGCTGCCGACGCGCCGTTGGCGATTTGACTTCAACGAGAGCGTCTTTCTTCATACACTCGGCAGTGAATAGTACCCGGTTTGAGGTATGTTTGTATATGACGAAGTTTTGTGGAATGTAGGTGGCGCTGCAGTGTAGTAAATTGGGAATGCGTGTGCGGAGTGCGTATGTGCTAAGGAGTGCAGGGAGAGAATATTGTACTGTATTTCATATGAAAGCTTCAGAAGCCGCTACTCGCGGACTGAGCATGTAACGTAAAAAAAATAGTTAAACGTATGATCTGACGATTCGATTTAGATGTGGCCTGCGAGGTGGTTCTGTTAAGCTTAGCAGTGATTGCGATTGATCGGGGGGACTAGGGTCAAGCTTTTGTTTTTTTTTTTCGGCGTTTCGCTGTTTTCGTCGTCATCATCAGTTTTCTGTGTCGTTCTGCTTTTTTAACTTTTGAATGAATTATTCTTAATTTCATTGTAAATTGTAGATCGTTTTTTCTTTGTTTTCGCTTCAACACTTTTTTTTTTCTCTGTGAGTTTTTCTTTTATCATGTGAGTGCACTAGTTACAATTGCACACAACCGATTGATGATCGGTAGTCTTTCGGAAAGCGGCGGCGTGCGCGTTGAGTTACAGAATCATATAACGGCCAAATACGGCAGACTTTTGATTTCATTTCTCGTTTCTTATTCTCACTTTTCTTCTTTCCTTCGTCTGTTTCGTTTGTTCGTGTGTTTATTTTACTTAAGTTCTTTATTTGTTGAAATTGTGCTCAGTGAGTAGATATTGGCCTTGTTATCAGGATTTAATGGGGTCTTAACAAAAAAGTAAACATTTCTTTTTCTCAGCATGGTGAGTGTGCATGCACTATTTGATGTACAGAATAAAATTAAAAAAAGCATCGTGTCTTACAGTTATACAAAAATCAACCGTTATAAATCAAAATGGTTTTAAATTGCTGCATTTTTCAAAAAAAAAAAAACGTAGAACATAGAATAGAGGATATGAGCCATTGCTGCAGGTACACATGAGACGACATATACTTTTTTTTTTTTCAAATTTAATGAAGTGAACTAAAATTAAGTGAAGTGCAGAGTAATTCACTTACATATATGCAACAAAAATATAGGTAGAAATATATACAGTTTATGTTAAGTGCGGAAAAGTGTGCCATACAAAAATTTTAACAGTTATAGTGTACATACAACTGTCTCCGAGCAATCACACATCATGGCATCACATAAGGAATTGTCATTTGACTGGAGTATCCTATTACAAGATTATGACCAATGGACTAGAACAGGTTTGTACTTTGTAAAATTTTATTAAGCTGCTGTTTTACTTTGACAGCTGAAATGTTAGGTTTGAAATATTTAATGCTGAACAAGCAGACAGCAATTTGCAAAACTAGCATTTTGTACAGTATGGAACAACAGAGCACAAAACATTGTGGCCCGGATTTGAACATAAAAACAAGAGCAGTTGACATTCTACAATTGCATGTCTGCGAATGTCAATGGTTTTGTTTTATTATATACGTAGCAATATTTTTCAAAAACAAAAACTGGTAAATTATATCATTCTGAGAGAGATGACTGAATTCTTGTGAGTCATTTTTTAGCTGTCAGACTGCCTGACGCTGTTTTCATTGAAATATTCTCTGTCACTATGTTTCTCTATGTTTCCAGTCACAAAAAGAGGAAAGTTTGCCAAATTCATTCTATTTTCCTTCTAATTTATTTGTCGGATAGTTTGTTTCACGACAGTCACTATACCTGTAATACTTTATAAATCAATTAATTGCCTACACATCATTGACTCTTCTTCACAAAAACGAAAGGAACATTCAGATGTCCGAAAGAAACTAATTCTCTACTCATCAATCATTTACAGTAGTTTGTAGTTTGTATCGTGAAAAAAAAATATGCCCCAACTATACACTCAGAGTGACTTTAATTAATACTCGAGAGCTGCTGATGCACAAAACGCATTCTCCACAAGATGCCGCCGCGGGCTGCTGTCACATCACCGCGTGTGAAACAAGATTAAATCACCTGCAACCCATGATTGTTTGTGCAGTCGCATCAGTTTGGGAAAACGAAAGTGAATATTAGAAAATGCCTGGCGTTTGTCAAACGAACGCACAAGGGATCAGAATCAATTAGTTTGAAAGAGCTTATCTGACTCATTGCTAATCGCTTCCAAAGTTGCTTGACACACAGATGACTTCATCGTTGGGCTTACAAAATGTATATATAAGCATTCAAACATACGTTCTTTGAATAATAAACGCCTTTCACAAATGTCTTAATGTGCTGATATTTAAACACTCACAGACTTACATTTCTTATGTCATTCTTACGGTATTTGAACTTCAGTTATAAACATTTATTTGTACTAGATTTCGTTTATTAGTCGAATTCATTAGAACCTTCATGGTTTGAAGACACGTTGTGAATTTATGCAATGTATAATCGACACGATCATTTGCATTTTCAAATAGATAACAGATAACCATAACCGCCAAAGTGCTAAACAGTGATGTCATCAATTTAAATTAACCTCTAGATGGTTTCAGGGAGTTACCGTGGCGACAATATGATTTATGGGTGCGGTTTTGATCGTAAAAATTTTCACCGGCAGACACTTCTTCCAATGACATCATTGCCGTTCATCTTCAGCCATGAAATATGTAGAGTTATGGTTTGTTGTGTTGTTATTTGCTAAATTAAGTCAAGCTTGTTAACAGAAAATAAAAATTGGCACTCATTCTACTTATGTCATCTACAAGCACAGATTTCGCCAAAAATTATTTTATGCTGATTGAAGAAATTTACAATTTTTATTACACAAAAACAGTCTACACTTTTACAGTTTTCGTTACACAAGAAAAAAGGACGCATTCGTTTCGATCTTTTCTACTCTTATTCAACTTTCATTAGGTTACACACCTATGCGCATTAATCCAAACGCACTTTCCCTATAGAAAACATACAAACAAATACATTAGGTTGCAAAATTATTACTTTTGGTTCAACTGGTTGTGAATCCAATAGAACGTGAGGTGCTCATATGATGTTTAAGCATGCCCCGTAGCAGAAATAAATCGGCAAATGATTTTTTATTGCATTCGAATAAAATTTTTGAAGATGGTAACTCTAAGAATAAATATGGCGCGTTAACTTTTGCTAGTGAGTGTTAATTTCGAAGCGTGTTCTTTGGCGACTATTTTTTGAGGTTATCATATTAAGGATTTTTGTGGCCGCGGTGGCGTAGTGAGTAGATCGCGACATTCACACGCCCAAGGACCAGGTTCGATTTCCGGCGGAACACCTTGAATTTTTCACGGCACCACCTCTTTCGAGCTGCTAAGAAAACAGCTCTCAAACTTCGCCGTTCAGAGTTGGCGAAAAACTGTAGGCCTTTTCTACACGTGAGAGAGCAGCAGCTCGCACAACACGAGTAGGAGATGAGTCAACTAGACCCTGGTCTTTTTGTGAACTTCCGCTTTATCTGCTTGCTGCTCCGACTTTATTATCCTCATTTGTTAAATCTGATGTATTTAAATTAACACTGCCTTAATTCTATGTATAAACACACCGCTGTCGAAGCAATAATATTATAGATTTAAGACGTAACAGTCGTTGTTTCGCATATGTACCTACAGCATGCTCCGTAAAGTAAAACCTGTCAAAACATCATCACATTTTCCGCGTGTCGGCAAAACTAATAGAAACGTTTCCTTTTGCAATTGGACAGAGTGCCTTACAACGAACGCAGACCCAAAGAGGTGATCCGTGTATGCATATGGGCTGCAAAAAAATCAACAAAAAACAGAAATAAAAAATTCAAACTCGGCACTTGTGTGCCTCATGGGTTTTAGTATTAATTTCCTAAGGACAAAAGACAAACTTTCACAACAGTCGGACTCAAAGCCACAGTGATGGCCCGACAACCACTACCACACGCATCGGTCATCTGCCTAACGAACGCAATTTCCAATTGTCAGTAAAGGTATTTTCTGTCTTAATGTTAGCCGATGGGTTAACAAATATCCGTAAGCCATTTACAGCAATGAATGGCTCTTTCGCAAAGGGTACACTCGCATATGTAAATACATTTGGCCGCTTGCAGGAAGTGCAAATTGTTTTCGCTAGCACATGAAATGACCGAAACGTGAATGTGTTTTGTAAAAACGTCTGTCAAACATAGATGACTAATTAAATATTCTTTTATGTGGTTTGCTTGTCAGATCGGCGTTGCGGCTATTTTTATTTTCTCTTGATATATGATATACGCGTATTCTAAGGAGCAACCTTCATTCAATGTGTACAAACGTGGACCAAAGCAGACGCAGACCAAAAATCAATTGCTTCCCTATGGATTGCATTCAAGTCAAGGGGAAGAGTATTGCAAAATATAAGTGATGTCTATTAGGAAATTCACCAGCGGCGTTTCCGGTAATTTGCGCGCGAAAGGCTGATGTTTGTAAATACTGACGCCACTTGATACTTTTACACAACGCGGCCGTTATCTCATTGCAAATCTGGCCTTTCTGCATATTACTGGGAGGTGACCAATTAGTGTCATCTGCTGCCGGTAAAGGCGAGAGTGTGTTAAAATTATGATGCTGGATATAAAAAAAATCAATGGAAGCAGAAAAGAAAAATATTCACTTGCTAAGTTTATCCGCAGTTGATATTAACTTCTTAAAATGCACATTTTATTATTTGATAACGAATATCGGCAAGAGTTTACAACGTCAGTGCAAAGGGCGAAACTATGGTGGTTATTGGCCTATCCATTTCCACGAATTATATCGTTGTTATCATGCACCGGTGATTTTAAATTGAATTCTTAAACGCTCCAAAATTGATTGCATTAGTTTTTTCATTTTTACACATTCAATAAGATGCAACAAAATTTTCCCACATTCAAGAAGGAGAAAAATCAATTTGTTATCGCAACGAGGGGTCTTCTCGACTTTCGAATTGAATCTTGTGTGACAAGAAGCCCCCTGCGCTATCATTAAACAAACACTTTTGAACTAAAAATTAATGTCCATGCCTTTGTTTCTACGTTTGTCAACTTTATTTGTGGCGACGATAAGAATGATGTAATGACCGATTATCAGTGACAAGGGATTTAAATGTAGCATCAGCATAAATCCGCCTTCATGTACAGTGGGTCATTCTTCGAATTGATGTGTACGAGTATGTATACATATATTTCGGGATTAATGAACAAAAAAATAAATATTAATCATCGATAATAGCTTTATTGTTTATCAAAATATTCCCCATTAAGATTATACACTTTTGCATGCGTTTGAACTTACTGTCGAAGTTTTTTTGCCACTCTGTTTGAGGTATCTCCAAAACATGCATTGTGAACGTATCAACCGCTTCTTCAGGTGTCGAAAATCGTTGAACTCTAATTTTATTTTTTACGTACGGCAATAAAAAGAAGTCATTCGGTGCCAAGTCAGGACTATACGGCGGATGACTCATCAAATCGATGTATTGGGTGCTCACAAATGCAATTATTTGAGCCGATGTGTGAGAGCTCGCATTGTCGTGGTGAAGTGTGATCCGTCTTCGGCGGTTGGTTTTCCTGAATTCTTGGAAGACAAGTGGCAAACAATTGGTTGTGTACCACTCAGAATTGACTGTTCTGAGTTGTTCTCGTGGTACGGTTGCGACATGTCCAGTTTTTCCGAAAAAAAACAGGCGACCATTTGCTTGGCAGTGCTTCGTGCGCGAGCAACTTTTGTTGGATTTGGCTCATTTTGAAACACCTATACAGTCGACTGCTGTTTACTTTCGCGATTTACTTCCACGATTCATCACCTGTTACGATATCATAGACCTATTTTGAAGCGTCATGATCGAATTTTTGGAGCATATCTTTCGACCAATCGAGACTAGCCTTTTTTTGAGCGATTGACAAAATGTGTGGAATCCAACACGAACAAATTTGTTTGACGGTCAAATGTTCATGCAATATTGAACGTATGCTGGTCCCACTAATGGCTGAGGTTGTCTCAATCTTACGGCAGGTCACATGACGATCTTGCAATATCAGTTGGCGGACAGCACCAATGGTTTCCGGAACAACAACTGACGACCTTCACGAAATTCGTCTTGGAGTGAACTACGACCTTTGTTGAATTCACCATACCATCGATAAACACTGGTCCTTGATGGAGCTTCATCGCCAAAAATTGAATTAAGTTCATCGATGCACTGTTGTTGAGTTAATCCACGCGAAAGTTGTAAAAAATAAGCGCACGAAAATTTTCACGATTTAATTCCATGTTTTGGGCGAGAAGAATCTTTTAAGTTACTGTAAACAAGACTAAAAGCGCTCATACGTCAAAACGTTCTGAGTACGTATAACCTCAAAAATGTCAAACTTTACGATAGAGCTGACAGTTGCCAGATTGCAACACTAGGGTTGCCCAATCCCGAAATATAAAAGGCAACCTTCGTATTCGTAGACAAATTTACATTGGAAAATTATAATGATTTAATTAGCTTACAGCATCTACTTGCGTCGTTGCTGAACCCATATGCACCATAGTGTCGATAAGATTTCAACAAGTGCTAGACCTGGCGTAGTGGGTGGTCGCTGTGGCGTAGTGGGTAGAGTGCGACGCTCACAAGCCGAAGGGTCTAGGTTCGACTCCCAGCTCAACACCAATTTTTCGAATTTTTCACGGCACCACCTCTTTCGAGCTGCTGACAACACTCAAAGAGTAATAACTGTCTAAGAAAGCTCAAATTTCGCCGTTCGGAGTCGGCAAAAAACTGTAATTCCCTTCAACTCTTGAGAGAACAGTAGCGCGCACAACACGAGTAGTTGATGAGCAATCTAGGCCCTGGTCCCCCTTTGGACTGTAGCGCTAACAATTACTATTATTATTAGCAGGTTCTCGGCGCGGAACTTCTACTTCTATCATGATAGCTCTAAGTTGGTCATTTTGTTTATTTAAGATGTTTCAAATAAATGCTGAAGAAAACAATTCTGACCACTTCCCTACGTCAACATCGCCAAAAAACAAACTTAGTAATTAGCAAAATAAACTTACTTATCCTGCTGTTCACAAATGACCAAAGTCTTGCTTCGTTAGCAGTTATTTGTGATGTGAGTGTTCCTTCATGGTAAGAGGATATGTATATCGAATTCTAGCGATTTCAAGTCCCAGCATGATTAACAACCGAATACAGAATTCATAAACAGCTCAATCATCAGTAAACATGAGGAGTCTTGTTGATATTTGAAACACACATTTTATGAAATTCACAGACGCATTTAAAAATAAAAAGAAAATAAACTAATTTTGACGAATTTTCCAGATGCAACAGATCTTGTGAAGGCGACTTATCAAAAATTAAAATTTAAAAATCATACAAATTAAACTATTGTGTATAGATTTTGATAAATTTTCGAAAGACGTATCTCACACGACAGCAATTGGCACCGCGTCGTTGCGTTCCAAGAGTACGAATAAAACATTAATGTTCTTAAGAGTCGTCTCGAACAGAACGCCACACTAGGCAACAGAAACTTCGAGGTTATCAAGGACTTCGTGTACTTCGATAAATATGGGCAACAACATCAGTTACGAAATCAAACCCAGAATAGCGTTGTTTCTTTAGGCTGAGGAGGCAATTGGGTAATAAAGCCTAACCCTAGACTATGATTGCTTCTATTTTATATTTTTATATAACAGATTTATGGCGAGTATACCTTGACGTTCCTTCAAATTGATGAAAAAGCCCTTAGTCTTTTCGAGATAGTTTTGCACGCGATTTTTCATCCCGTTTTCGTTGATTTAATGGACCGTAAGGTGGCATGTGTCCGGTTAAACATCTTCGGATATAACATCTAAGAGGGCATGTGGACCGTGTGGACACCTCTGCTCTGGACCGCAAAGTTTCCAAACCTTTGGAACAAAGGGCGCAATAGCGAAGGATCTCAAAAAACTTAAAGCGCGCAATAAGAGGCAGCTGGCTGAAGAAGCATGTTGGTTGATTCCAAGGTCCAGCACGGACTTTAGCTAAACAAGAAGAAGGAGAAGAAGATAATTTGATATTCCATTATTGGATGGCGCGACAATCCGCAGTGAGACCAGGGCCTAGCCTGTTTATCAAATACTCGTGCTGTGCGCGCTACTGTTCTCCCACTAGTAGAAAGGACCTACAGTTTTTTACCGACTCCAAAGGGCGAAGTTTGGGAAGCTTTTCCTTTAGACAGTTTACTCTTTGAGTGTGAACAATTCGAGGTGTTCGGCCGGGAAACGAACCTAGACCTTTGGCGTGTGAGCGTCGAACTCTATTCAGGATGCCACGGCGGCCACAACGTAATAATCGTTGTGGATTATTTCATTGTTTATTTCAGCTTGAAAACAATGACAGTTCTAACATTATTAAGGAGTATCAATCGTCTTGAAAAGCTTCCTTAACTTCTTGAATCCCTTGTGTCTCCAACACTACAGGCTGCTTCAATAGCTTTGTCCCTGCAGACAACGTAATATTATTTCACTGACAAAAATTCTAAAACACCTTATGGTCTTAACTTCAAAAACCACCCACTTCGAGTAAACAAACAAAATCTAATTCAATGAAGATATCAACAATGGTAACATCAATGTTTTTCCTCAGCTTCATTACCTGTGAAGCACTTTCTTCCTCCTGCAAATATCATTAATCAATTGCAAATGTAAGTTTGTAAGTTTTGTTCCCTCCTACGCGCCATATTCAGCAGATAATTGCATGCCTGGCCATGGTTTTATCCGAATTATCTAATTCATCTCTTTCCACGCGTACTCTGCGCACAACAATATTGATGCAACAAATAAACTCATGTTGACATCCACTCTCCATACCCGCAAAATACAACTCCCCACCAACATCGTCGCGAAAACTGGACTTCACCAGAGGCATTGCGCACGTCCGCTAATAAGATGATCGTACCGCGCCATGTGAAAGGTACATGTGCGCATGCGAATAGGAAATTGCGAGAAATTGTAATTTTCCTTTCTATACGAGCGCCAGTAATTACATTCATGAGTATAGCCGTATGACAGCATGCACACACAAAGTACTAAAGACTCTTTTCAGTGGCACGCAGAGCTCAAACGTCAAATGATAAATTGCGGAACGTCACTGTGCACGGAATATTTTAAATTTCTACCTCAGCTCGGCAGCTGGTGATACTAATCACTGCTCCTATGAAAGTCCCATCCACGCGAGGCAATTCTTTAACACCCACGCCCGCCTCACGACAATGAGTATAAAACTCGATCATTTTAGCGGCAAAATATGTATCACAATGTCACAATCTTCGCAGCACCAGCAACGACTACTACTTTTGCACTGCCGCAACCGCTGTAACGACCAACGGCAACGGCCAGCAGGTACGATAGCGATGGCGGTGACGATGTCTGCAATTGCTTCAGACTCCAACAGGTATTGAAGGAAAAGTGACCTCGATGTCTTTCCCATTGAATACTATCCATTCACGAACTGATATGCACAGCACATAGCACTTGCGACCGCAATAGATACTCAATTTTTGTTTTGAATTGCGCCTCGACCAGTGAAGCCAAAAAAATAAAAGAATCGAATTTTGTTTCAAGTGCGATTTGCAAAATTCACGATTTTATTAGGCGCTCCGCAGATGCCAGAGGCACCTTCACCTTCAAGTGCATCTTCGACATCATCATCATCTATAACGCTGTTGCGGCTGCTGGTTGGATTTCCATTTCGTTCTTCTCTAATGATCTTGGCAGCATTAGTCGAACACCAAACCGCAGTTGATTGGCACCGTACCAAGACATTTGTATTTTAGCCCAACACTTTAGCCAGTGCCCCGCTTTTTGTGTTTGCACCTTTGCGGCACAAAGTTGGGGCTAATGCCACCTCAAGGTCCCCAACGATGGATGTATACAGTTCGTATGAATATTTCAATTGTGGCAGGCAATCTTGCATTTGTAACAGATTCGTTGTGCTGCAAATGAATACTTTTGTTGCACCATGCAGTCACCGTAATCACACAACGTGAGCGTCGTCTCACAAGTTTCACTCATGAAACCCTGCGTGCATCCTTTCTTTACTCGCAATGGCAATTTTACGAGCTTGGCAATCGCTGTGATTTGTTTATAATTGCACCCAACACCGAGCGAAATGATCTTGACTTGCAACTATCGAAAAAGAAAAGACATTGGACAACAAATGCACTGTTTTATCTTATCTCATCAAATGGTTTACAATCAGATAGTCTGCGCACATTCGACTGCAACTGTATTGTATATACATTTAAAAAAGTTTAGATGACAGGCAGCTCATAAAAACATGTCAAACATCGGACTGTCGATAGCAATAAAATCTATTATGTATTACACAACGAAACCATCCACCAGCTTCTGTGCTCGAAATGTAAAAGTTGTCATTTGATGCGGTCGTTATTTTCGAGCGGAAGCACGATATTAAAAACTAATGTATGCAGCATGACAACTGTTGGGTTCAAATTTTTTTCGAAAGCAGTTTCTTGCGAATGACATCGGAAAGTTTATTGGGAAGAACTTCTTCTCAGGTCCATCGCACAACCTTGAAATTGCTTTCAGCGGATTAAGAAATGTATTAACTTGGCTTAATGTGGCTGCTCCAACTCCACTTGGAAAGGAAAAGAGAAAGAAATCTGGAAAATGTTACAATCCTGAATGTCATATCAGATCCTGCAAGTGAAACTAATTTCTTCGTTTCCGCTGCGATTTCAATCTTGAATACTTTCACGATTACATTCACCAAAATTCACTTTTTAATTTGGATCACTCCCGCTTTGTCAAAACCCGCCAGCGAGAGAATGCGCACAGGTTCCCCTATGAATTTATATCCCGCAAAGCACATGAACATTCACAAACAACAAACAGAAAACATGGAAAAACTGTTGTGCGGTTGCATGACAATTCACCACAGACTTATTAACCATGATTGCGAATCACCTTTACACCCGGGCCACATCGCGATTACGATGCAAATGCGTGCGCGGGTAATTTCAGACATACTTATTTTATCTGTATACTCGTATGCACACATGTTTGTATCGTGATCGGGTAAGCGCCTCAGCGCGAGCTGGCGTTGTCAACGCAACACCCGCGCTGCAGGCATCAAAGAAAATTATGAAATAAATTTAACGGTAAGCGATGGCACTCGCTGACAAAAATGTCACCTATGTGGCTTGGAAGCATTGTCTAAACTCACTTTCCTCCCAGTAAGGTGATGCTGATGACAGACACGCAAGGGAAAAGTAAAATATTTCCGGGCTGATTGAAAATTAGGTCGCGTTGGTTTGATAGCTTCGCTTAAATGTTTCTTTTTCACGAATTAATCTTTATTGTGTGTTTACACGGTTATTGGATGTAAACGAAAACAATGCTGGTGGTGCTGGTCTAGCTGCGCCGGCAAAAGGCAGTGAGAGCGTGCTAACATGATAATTCACCTTTAATGGGAATTGTGGGATTTGTGCATGCGGTTTTCACTTTTTAAAATTTCTGTTGATGTTCGGTGCGATACTTGTGGCGATTGAAACTTTTGCCGCCTGGAAGGAACGAAGATGGTGAGATGAAAACTGAAAGTTAAATTGTTTTGAATCGAATTTAATTGGAAATTTTAAATCAAATATAATATTTGAGAATGAGAATCGATGATCAACTAAAAGTAAAAGTTGTTTTGAATTTGTGTAATCTTTCGCAGTTGAAGATCATTTTAAGAAAGTTTTATAAAGACTTAAGCGTTTCCGTTTCCTACTATGGAGATTTATGTAGATTTGACCACTGAGATAGACTTCCATTAAAGTTGCATACTGTTGGCGGGTCCACCTTTACCCAGTGACCAACTTTTGTCAGCTTAATGCTGTCCAATTTTCTAAGGGTGCTTTACTAATTTGAGTACATTCATCCTAAATAAATGGCGATAAAGTGCGTGACAAATAAAGGAAATGTAGTATGCTGTAGTTTGAAATTGTAGTTGGCTTTGAATTTAAACTCTTTTCTCAGAAATGAGTGTATCGAAAGTGTAAACGGGTCATAAGCGGGTAAAAATAAGGGAAGAGAGTTAGTCGATTGTGAATAACGGTTGACGACGGATGTAAAATGATATCTCATCTTAGTTATTTTTCAAAAAGAAATACATTTAGTCGGTTAAAGAAGGAAGGTGTTGTTCAAACACATTTTGCAAAGTTACAAAAATAATAAAGGAATGATACTTTAAACTAGTAATGCAATTTTGCCTTCATACTATGGTGTGTTATAAGTTTATTATCAAAAAAGTACACTTTTTGTAAAAAGATGCTTAACACCTTTAAAGATGCAAATCTACCAAGTTGATGTTAGCTTTATCTGCAGTCTTCTTGTAGAGTAGTTCTATGGAAGATTTGCAGCAATTTGTTTCGACATCTCTGTAATTTTAATTTATGACATCAACAGTGTGGTTTAAAATTGGTTGGAAGGTCGAACAAAGCTGCTGGAGCGGACGGACTGTCCGCAGAACTATTTAAAGCAGCTGGAGATGACCTGGTTGGGCGCATGCACCAGCTCATTTGTAAGATATGGTCGGAGGAAAGCATGTCCGATGAGTGGAATCTCAGCGTCGTTTGCCCGGTCCACAAGAAGGGAGACCCCTTTGACTGCGCCAACTACCGAGGGATAAGTCTCCTCAACAACAACAAGATCCTCTCTGCCGTATTGTGTGAGCGTCTGAAACCGTTTGTCCATGACCTGATATTTCCCTATTAGTGTGGTTTTAGACCTGGGAAGTTCACTATAGACCAGATCTTCACATTACGGCAGATCCTGGAAAAGACTCAAATAGTGCAAATCGAGCAGCAGCCATTCCTGGCATCCCTGCCAAATTCGTCAGATTCTGTAGGATGACGATGGAGAACTCTCGCTGCCCCGTCAAGGTCGTTAACGAACTCACTGAAACCTTCAATGTCAAAAAAGCTTTTAGACAAGGCGACGCACTGTCATATGACTTCTTTAACATTATCTTCGAGAAGATCGTGCGTAACTCACAAGTCAACACCAGAGGCACGAGCCCTCTCTCGAAGTACTAAGCTCGCCTTATATAACAGCTTCATCATCCTCGTCTTACTTAATGGCGCGGAATCTTAGACGTTAGCAAAGGCGGATGAAGGAGCCCTTAGTCTTTTCGAGAGAAAAGTTTTACGTGCGATTTTTGGTCCTGTTTGCGTTGATGGCATCTGAAGGAAAAGATTTAACGACGAACTCTATGGGCTGTACAGCGACATGCGCCTGTTCAAGCGTCTACGGATACAACGCTTAAGATGGCTTGGCCACGTAGAGCGAATGGACACCACTGCTCCGGCACGAAAAATCTTTGAATTCGAGCCATTGGGACAACGCAACAGAGGACGGCCTAGACTAAAGTGGCGCACACAAGTGGAGACAGCTGTCGAAAGATCGTGTTGGCTGGAGAGGCATGTTGGTTGAGGCCCAGGTCCATCCCGGACTGTAGCGCCACAAGAAGAAGAAGAAGGTTGGAAGGTTATGTTTAAACAGTTTGTGAATTAGTGCGTTATGCCAAACCATATCAAGTGCCTTTTCTACTTCAGGCAAAATAAGCCCAATAGATTATTTTAATTAAAGTTTTTGACACACAAAATTTTAACTTTTAATGACTTGTTGATTTGTGTTATGTCCTTATTGAAAGTTAGGTGTTATGTTTTTGGCAGTTAAAATTGTATATGTATGTTTCTTCTTTAATATATTTTGAATAACGTGCTAATGGAGCCTTTGGCGTGTGAGTGTCAATTTTTGCCCATTACGTTACGAGAGCTATTCACTTTTTAACTTATAATACGTTGCCAGAGATAGATTTCTGTGTGCTCTGTGGAACTATTTGAACAATTTTCACCACAATATATGTGATTCTTCGTATTATGTCATAAATAAGGCTTTAATAAGGTCTTTGCAAATATGGAATTGGTTGACTATAACCAAAGGACTTAAGCAAAACTTCTCCCAGACGAACGGGTGTCTGTCTGTTGATTGTCTGTAGACTTTTCCAGCCGGAGCACTGGTGTAAATCCACTCTACATGAAATAGCTTTCAGCGTTTTACTCAAGAATTCTTGACCAGGCGTACGCCGCCTAACAGTCGTTGAACCCCCTCCTACAACAACCATTAATTCAAACAGGCCCATAAATCGAAGGCAGGACTTTTTTCTTGAAAAGTCTAAGGGCTCTGTCATCCGCTTATTAGCTTCCAAGTTTTCGCGTAATATAGTATTATTTGGATGATCAAGTTGGTATACAAGCCAGTTTAATCTTTCGAGAGAGGTCTCTGTTTCTTAATTGCCTCTTAAACCCATAAAACAGCGATTGGCAAGTGCGATTCTGCCATTGATTGCAGTATTAATCATAATTTCTCTATTTACAGAATTAGACGAAGGTACATAGTAAACCTTACACTGCCTAGTGCGCACTCTGTCCGAGACGACGATGTTCCGTGTCCATCGTTAACAGCATGTTCTTCGTTTTGTCTCACTTACCGGAAGGCTAATTTTTACAGATCCCGCTTCAACGCCAGCAAACGCTTATTGTCGGCAGGCTGTGTTAATCGAATCATGTCAATGTCATCAGCATAAGCTAGCAGTTGAGCTGACTTTTTGGAAGATCGCGCCTCTGGTGTTCATTTGTGGGAAACACAAGATCTTTTAAAGAATGATGTTAAAGAAATCACTTGACAACGCGTTGCCTTGCTTAAACCTTTTTGAACGTCGCGGTGTGTTTATTGCCGACCATGACGGAATGACAGTTTTCTATCGTCATGCCTCACAATCTGATGAGTTTGGTAAGAATGCCAAAACTAGACATGATACTGTTTAGCTCGTCCCACACTGCACACTGTCATATGGAGCAGCATTGTTTGATTTCAGTCTTGGTATTGCTATCTTGACCTCTTCTAAGTCAAGGGACGCGATTCTTTTCCATCATCGTCAAAATTGATTAGAACATTCTGTCTAGCAGCGGTATGTAGGCCGTCATCGCCTGAAATAAAAGTCACCTTCCTTCAATATGCACTCAAAATAGGAAAAATGTGCACGAAAGTCCTCCGATGAAATAGGCGCGTTCGATTTTGCAAAAACCCACACATTCTACGTGTGTTGGCGAGACTCGAAACTAACCTTTATAGCGAATAAAACAAATGCGGATCAATGCCTAGTTATGTCACCAACGATAGGGGTGCGTTCGCGAAAGGCCAATCGTATAATCGAATTCTGCTCGAGTTGCGACATTTTTTAATATACCCCCTCGATTTACATGTCTCGGCCCACAGCAAATGCATGTATCCGCCTTTTAACTGCTGAAATTTGCCAAAAACTCCCCCCGAGACGCAGACGTAAGGCATCTATTATCCAACAAAAGAAAAAAGAGAGACAACTCGAATCCGAGTCCAGTAAGCATTTCTCTGTCAACATCTATAAATTAAACGATTTAATACCAGAAAGTAAAAACTCCATGGGAGCAGAGTCGAAGCCCGGACAATGAGTGAGCAAGTGACAGTGGTGCATACGCAACAGCATTCCTAATGAAGGTATAAAAATCACCTTACCAATTTATGCCGCGAATCTGTGTATACCTGTGCTCGGACATGGATCGGGCAGCGTTGGCGTTTGGGTTTGCTCCTTGTTTACCATATCCATATGCATTAGGGTTTTGTGCACGGAACAACTTTCTATCTATCGATCTTTCCATCGATCGGAGCTGTTGGTATCGCCTCCTCATCACTGATCAACAATCACTTCATTCGACATGTGGAGATTTAAGCGCGCATATAGTGATATCCCTCCTCATTGTTGTGTGCGCCGCTGGTTAACCCGGCTTTGGATTCCTTAAACGGATCGAAAGTGAAAGAGAAGAAACTTCTTCGCGAACTACAAGTAGGTAAGAGAGTGTGGCGGCAGCTTCGTTTATCTGTAGCAAATACTTACTGCCAGACAGCCGCCTGATATCTGTCTGGGTGTGTGACTTTCAATTGCGAGAAGCAAGAGAATACAAATGGAGGGAAAAAAATCCAAATTAATATCTAACAAACGCAAATGACTATCATTAGGAGAGTTGCAAATGTCCCGAGGAGCCATACTTGTGGGAGTCACGTTTTCAAAGAGAGCCTCCAACGGGGGGAATTAAGTTAATGATGTATGGAACCGGTGTGCCGCTGTGCCAATGGTATTATGCTTCAGCCCATTAAACGGTCAGACGCCTGTAAGCTTAAAAGGCGCTTCAGACACTGTGTGGCCTGGAACCAAGTGAGCGAACTGGAAATGAACTTGTTTACAAACTCGGAGACAGACTGACTGTCGTGTCTTCGAGACATCTAAGTAAACACGCATTTGTAAATCACTTTATAATTATGTGCATTCTCGTATTTGTATAAATGGTCTAGACAGTCAATGTGAGTGGTTGGTTTTTGAGCTCCTGAAGAGATTCTTGAGAGATGACATAAGAGATGTAAGAAATTACAACAGAATCGAGCGTGTGACTTCGTTTTCTATTTGATTGAGAACGTTACTTTTTGAGCAGCACTGTACAGCAGCTGACGTCAACCTCCAGCATGGGCATCCCTTACTCTCACGCCCAAAATATGCTTCATTGGGGTGTGTTTCCACGGAACGTCCCACTTCTGCTTCAATCAAAGCACAATCACCTGTCCCAAGAGTGAGCATCGCTTGATAGCGAATAGCACACCTTCATTCTTTCGGAGGTCATCGCGTTGGACATTTCATGATTTTTAACGGTAACTTTAATACCCTAGTTTAGGTTACTTTTACGGCATCTTTTGGCGCGCTGAAGTTGTAGGCATTCCATCGTGCCTGCATGGGAACACCACCGAACAATCCTCGTGACTTGAATCCGATCTGGAGTTATAGCAGCAACTTTTGTTCTTTTTTTCGGTTCAGCTTTCGGGCGGAGAAATCTAGTTGAGAAAACCTTTTGGCGGATTCCAGCATCATGGCCAGTACCAAGGAGGAGGCAATTGCATTGGAATGACGACAGCGGTGATGACGGCGGTGGGAACACACATTTACTTTTGTTTCAGTGCGCAGTGGTGAAGTACGGTACGCGCACAACTATGCCGCGCCGCCGCCAGTGGCACGAATCCGGCGCAATCGCCATTGCTGTGGGAAAATATTTATTGCCTGCAGGTGAACTGTGTTGATACATTTGTTATATATTTTTCAGTTAGCGCTTACTCTTCTAATATTTTGTTAGTTCCTTTCAATTGTCGTTCTCTTTGAATCGAATTTCATTTTTGCTCTTCGAGGGCATTTCAGTTGATATGATGGAAGGTGGAGTGGTGTGCAACTACTGCCTCCTGTCTCCTGTTCGGTGAAAGTTTCTTGGGGCTATCTTCGCCGCCGATGACCACTGCCGGTACCTACTAATAGCCTCCGATATTGATCGCACTGCCGTGGCCTCAGCCGCCATTCGCCATTGGCTCGCCCCGTCTCGAATCCAATAAAAGATGAAGACCACGACGACGGCTGAACTGAACTCAAGATGCGACAATTATATCGCAGCATTTTGCCGCAAAATCTTTAAATGATTCCGCACGACTGTTTTAAAAGTAAAAGTTAATGGAGTGCTATATTTCTTGCGTTTCCGATTTCGAATATTTCGCTGCCAACGCTAACGCGCGTTTGAATCAAGTGGATTTAAAGAGTTTTTGCCCTTCAATTCAATCGTTTATACCACCCGAAGGAGAACGAATGACGAATGGTGATTAGGTTTTACTAGACACCGGCATTGTCTAGCAATTCAATTGTAAACTGTCGCTGTAAGACGCGAGACTTTCGCTCGTAGATCTTTAAATTGAATTGTGTTGCGCGTTCTTATCTGGAGTCACGCTTTTCATTATTGCCAATCTTGACGGATGGTTGTCGTGCTGAGCCAGTGAAAGGGTGTATCCCATGCAGTCCAAAACGATAATTTTGCAATTAAAAGAGCGGTTAAATCATTTGCGGTTGAACCCGCAGCGGTAACATTCGAACGAAGTCGTTGCTTGGTTGACAGGAAATACAATTGACACTGACATCTGCATTAAGGATGAGAGTGAGGGGCATTAAAAGCAATTTGTTAAGGAAATACTCTAACCACAGTCTAACAGAAGAGAGTGACAAGTCTTTAATCGTCGTAACCACCAATCTTGGCTTCGAGTGCAGCCATAATGGCCGTACCTCAATCTTTTGTCCACAAACAGATCTTTCACTCGCTCGCTCCGCTCAACGTCTGTGCTTCCAAGCCAAACAATAGTGATTCTCACATGAAATATGATGAGATTCAGCTTCAACATGAGACTAGTCATCAACAGGCGTCGTGGTTTCTACCGCTATCATCTCACTGTCACCTAAAAGAGGTGTACAGACATTTGACGGATCACATGATTGAATTATTGCAATGCAACGCCAAGTTGTGTCTTAGGTGCCTTCACAGCGCAAACCATTTCTAGCCTACGCACCTACTTGTGCACTCAATTGTATTCCATGTAAGTGACCCCTACACAAAACGGGAACGCAGAAAACGCAACCAGACGCAATGCTAGAGTGCATTCATCAGAAAACGAAGTAACGATTGATTCGATCACTTGATTGAAAGAAAAAAAAACTGTAAACAATCCACCTCAAGTGCTGACTGAGTTACTTGAAAATTTTTCATGCTAGAGAAGTCTTTGATCTTTTTTGGTTTGGGTTGGACCACCTCTACACAAGTTCGAAGTTCAATTGGTTACGGCGTTGTGTGGCGCACGGACTGTGAATGAACAAACAAAAGACGAAATAAGACAAATGTGTAAGCTAGACCAATGGTATGTTTACATTGTTGGTTTGCCATGCAATAAGAGCATCCCAAGGTGACCACAAAACTTTTGTAATATCAAATTAAAGGTCGAACCTTGGGCGTTTTGGGTGCGCTTATTCAATATTTGGGTGTAAGTAATCAACCATGAATCGAAGGATGATAAAAGAAACTGCTGGGCAGTGTCTTTTGAAATTTCTTTGTTATTCTCATTTTAATATTAGATCAGAACTTCACTTAAATTTTAGACGTTCAAAATCGGAATTTTATACACAGGACACTGCAATTTAAAAACTTTCTAAAACTGCTGCCTTTTAAATTACGTTGTTTCTGTTGATAATGAAGCAAGGATTAACAAACTGATGCCGATGTTTTGATGTGCTGTGGAACTAAAGGACTTTGTTATCAATCACTATGAGTTTAAGAAGGAGGCATTGAAATACAACTGAGTTGTTCAGCTTGTCTCTACCCATTCTAGCATACATCAATCCTTGAGTAGACATTAGCTGTGATTTGTAATGTAGAGGATGTTTTAGAGCTACAGGCGATAGCCGAAAATTGAAAAGAAGTCATTGAAAAAGTACACAAGGTCTGGCATAGTCTGGCCTTTAGCGTTTCTTTTTTAAAGTAATTTAATTTTAATCTTAGAAATCGCTGTTTCTTTGAGCTCAAGTAGCAATTGAGTAACAGAGTCTTCTTTCGAAGGACTTAGCTGGCTGTGTACGACAGATTGATCGTCGCAAGTTACCAAAAGCGGATGAAGAAGCCCTTAGTCTTTTAGAGATAAGTTCTGCGTGCGATTTTTGGTCCTATTTGTGCTGATAGTATTTGGAGGAGAAGATTCAACTGGGCTGTATGGCTTCATGTGTCTGGTCAAACGGTCTTTGGAAAAAACACCCAGGGGGTTTTGTCCTGTATGGAGACCATTGTTCCGAAAAGTCTTCGAACCCGAGCCATTGGAAGGAATTGGAATCAGTTGGTGGTCTAGGTTAAGATGAAGTTCAAATGCGCAATTAGAATCAGTTATGAAGAGATTATGCTGGCTGGAGAGGCATGTTAGTTGTGGTTCAGCTCGAATGTTCTGTAGCGCCACACAAAGAATAAGTAGTCGTTATATTTAATACTTTTATTGCCGCCGTGGCGTAGTGGGTAGAGTGCGACGCTCACACGCCGAAGGGTCTAGGTTGGATTCCCGGCTGAACACCTCGAACTTTTCACGGCACCACGTCTTTCGAGCTGCTGACTTAAAGAGTAATAACTGTCTAAGAAAGCTTCTCAAATTTCGCCGTTCGGAGTCGGTAAAAAAACAAACTGTAGGTCGCTTCTACTCGTGAGAGGACAGTAGCGCGCATAATACGAGTAGTTGATGAGCAAGCTAGGCCCTGGTCCCCCTGTGGACTGTCGCGCTAACAAGTATTATTATTATTATATTTTATACTTCATTTAAACAAAAAGTTATGCATCATGAATCCATAAACCAAAATTATTCTCCTTACACTTTAAGAACAATGGCAAATATTTTACAAAGTGCTGTGTAGCTTGAATAGTGGGTTATGAGCAAAGATCCAGCAATACCCACTAGAAATGTAGACACATTGATTAAGTGGGTCTAAAAATTGGTATAAAACGTGGACTACTACAACAACACGATCCTAGCAGGCCAGCACTTAATGCATCTGGGCCATAGTAAATTGCTGCACAATGTTCTTGTACCATTGGCTTACAAAGTAAGGACCGTCAAAGGTTTTGAGCGAAGCAATTTTTTCCAAGAATGTAACTTATTCTTTAAGTCCGAAATTGTATCATTTTATTTGTTGTATCTGTCGCTTATTTCATTTCTTAAATTCCCGCACGTTATTTCAAATTTCATTCTATTAATGTTCAATTTATAAATTCATATTCTAGTTGACTTTGAATTGGAACACTTCCCAGAAATCAGTAACGCAAATTAAAAAGGGACTATTGAATGGCGATTTCGCTGTTTAGAGTCGGCAAAAAACTGTAGGTCCCTTCTACTCCTGAGAGAACAGTAGTGCGCACAACAAGAGTAGTTGATGAGCAAGCTAGGCCCTGGTCCCCCTTTGGACTGTAGTGCCAACAATTATTATTTATTGAATGGAGATAATGGAAGAAAGTCAATCGGTTGTGAATAGTGAAAATATACAGTCGGTTACACTATAAAGAATATGAATTTAATGTGACACACTGTGGAGCCATTTGAGTCTGGAAACAACGAGTTAACACTTTGTAGTTATTTTGCATGTGAAACTGTTAGAACTGGCATAATGCCAATCTGTTTATGATTCAACCCGTGAGCTGCACACTTCTATGCAGTTTTGTCGAAATCAAGAAAACATGTCAACTTATCTAAGAATTACAAAAAAAATCTCTTTCCGAGTTAGTGAAAAACAGCATTTGTCCAGCCCGTCCCTAAAAAAAACGAACCATCTTCACCCACCTCCTACCGCCTATAGCACTTACGTCCCTACTTTCGTGGGTCATGGAAACTCTGAAAAATCGTCAGCTTATGAAATATCTTGAAACTTGGAAGCTTCTTAATGATCAGCAATACGGCCTCCGCAGCAACAGGTCCACTGGTGATTTGATTTCTTATCTCACCGAAAAATGGAACCAATCTTTGCACAATGTAGGATCGTTGCACTTGATATTTCAAAAGCATTTTACAGAGTCTGACATCAGGCTCTTTTGTCGAAAATGCGTGCTTTTGGCGTCGACGAGTCTCTTCTTCAATGGATTAGAAATTACGTTTCGAACAGTTCAATACAAGTTGTATTGGATGGGTTCAAGTTTGATATTCACCATATTAATGCTGGCGTTCCCCAGGGCTCCATTTTTTCTCCGACACTCTTCCTCATTTTCATAAATGATCTGTCACTTCTAATCCAATTGATTCTTTGCTGATGACAGTACTCTCAGCTTTTCATATTCGTTCCTCGGCTCTCGTGCCTCCTCTTCGGCCATTGACTTGGAACGACACGTATGTTAAGCTCATTTAATTCCGAACTCGACAGCATAATTGATTGGGGTAAAAAGAATAAAGTGGAATTTAATGCTTCCAAAATTCAGTGCTATCTACTGTCACTCAAGCGTTCTCAAAACAACCTTATATATGAATGGCTCTTGCATTTTTCAAACTGAATAACTTTCCATCCTCGGTACGTGTATTAAATCAACACTAAGTTGGAAAGATCACATATTTGAGATCGCCAAAAATGCAGCGAAATGTCAAGGTTTCTTGAAGCGATGCAAGAAATACTTCACCCCTTCTGAAGTGAAGTCAATCGACTCACTTGAACATCGACGAAATGTTGCGTCTCTATCACTATTTTATCGCTATTTCAACAAAAAAAAATGCACTAACGAGTTGGCCAGCTGCATTCCTCCCCTTCAAGAATTCACCCGCAATACCCGCCTCGCTGGGAATGCTCATCCGTTCACCCTTAAGCCCACCTTCGGATGCACAGTTAAATTTAGAGACACGTTCTTCAGCCGCACCACACGAATATGGAATGCTCTTCCCAGCCCAATTTTCCCCCCCATTACAATCCACAGGCAATTAAAACCAATGGGCATCGGTACCTTCTTTCTCTCACTTCCTCTATACCTTCGGCCCGTGCTGTGACTTAATTCGTCATTTAAGGGTATAAGCAATCCCTTTAGTGCGCGCCAATTATAAAAAAAAAACTTAAAATCTTTCTGCGAAAATAAAATTTTCATCGAAAAATTCTTCGCACCAGAGAAAATTACTACCCACAATAGTTTTCAATCTCCTCTGAAAGAAATATTTCGAAAAGAGTCATTTTCACGATAAGTTTTAATATTTTCTTCTTCAGAATGGCTAGAAATTAAGTAACCATTTATTAATTCGAATCGGAGCTATGTATACTTTTTGATTTTTTATTATTATATTGTATCTTGAGTATGATTGTTTTCGAGGTCGATTCGAATCTCGAACCTGTCGACGGAAATCCGTGTAGTTGGTCGATCAACAATCATAAAACAATGCATGCATATGAAATTAAAAATTTGGATAAAATCATTTGACAGATGGTACAATTGCAAGAACTATCTTGCCTTCTACTCAGTCTTCTTTGTCTTAATTAAGTCTTTTTGTATCAACAGTTAAAAAGCGATATAAACCAAAAATCATGCAGAGAATGTCACTAAAACTGTATTAACCCCATACCCTGGGTGTCCATATATAGAACACGTCTGAAGCCGTTTGTAATTCTAAACAATGAAAGCTGACCCATAAACACCGCAAACAGAATTCTAAATTTCACGAAGTAGGCAAAATAAAAAACTGACACCAACAGAAACAACGGCGAAAATTGTTTGTTACACAAACGACGCATTCCGGTCACAATAGAAACTGCAGACAGGTTGAATTGACAAACAAGCCAAAAATTTGCTGACATAAGATGTGTTCGTCCCATAAGCAAAATGTTAGTCATCTGCCGACCGCAACGAGGTGAGCGAGTCGGACAAGACAAATCTGTGACTGCTATTTGTCGAAACAACTTCCCACATTTCTTCCTGCCGCAGTTGGCAGGTCGATTGACAAACCTGTTTCGGTATGCAACAAATAGTGTCAATTTCATTGATGTTGACACTGAATTCAAGCTTTATCTATTCTCACGTCGCAATCAATCTGTCGCACTGCCATTGAATGAGGTGTCTAGGTCAGAATTTGAATTTGTTGTCACGCTGTTTAAACAATTTTCTTCGCCTATCTGCACTTTCACTTTGAACGAAAAAGAAGAAAAAACCAAAACACAAAAACGTTCCATGACAAGTTCACGTGCATATGTCAACTGTCGCCGCAAGTCACGATTTCTGGATGACAGATAAAATAAGTCATTCTCGGAGGCCCAGCAACACCGATACAAACGAAAACAAACACAACGCAAATTGATACATTTTGCCTGCCAACTGTCCCGACTGCTGCATGGATAGATGGCACCAACCACACTCGTGGGTGATATAGTTTACAAATAATAAACGAATTTAATTTTCTCTCCTCTTTTTCCCTTCCTAATGGAAAGTGCTGTGACGCTTCTGCAGTCCGTCGCAGTGGCGGCTCGCATCCAAGACGACGGCGCTGTACAGCGCAGCCTCGTTCTCGGTTAGATGTTTTGGCATTTCACTTTCATTTCGATTAAAATAGATAAAAGAAACGAAGACGTCGAATTTGTTTAAACCATTTTACTTGTTGCTGGCGCTGCGCTGGCGCATTCTATTCAATTACATAAATCAACGTAATTACCGCCGCGTCGTACACACATTCACCTGATGCCACCTCTTGTTGCGGGCATCGCGAACACCTCAGTCGCTGAAGGCATCAGCGTATGCTGGCCATACAGCGTCCTCCGACGCTATCACCATCACAATTGTCGCATTTTGTTGGTGGAGACAATGTATCTGTCGCCTATTTCATTTCGACTCCGCCGCAAAGAGAAGCAACAACAACGGTGCTGCAGCGCACCGACTACTGTGCTTGCAAAGACTATTACTATAACTGCTACCATTAATCGCAGATATTTTCCCACACTTAAGTGAAATTCCGAAAAGCTGCCGTCGGACGTGGACGCTTCCAACTTTGTTGGTGCGGCTCCGGCGTTTGACATTTAGAAACGAGTGCGATGCACGCCGAGTATGGGCACCCGTCTCCTGTCTGCACGCCCGCCGACTTGTGCGCCGACTTGCCCACCAAGGGAAATTTCCTGACTACAAGTGGGTGGGGCCGGGACGTAGAGTGGCTGTTTTCATAGTGTAAACAATGCCAAGCGATAAATCATAGAAAAAACGCATCAGCCACCGTTTGAGGGTCTCCGCTAGGCGGTGTGCAACGCTTGCAGTTCGCGGAGAGTGCACAGAGTGCACCTAGGATCACTTTCGACTCTTCGAAACTGAAAGCTCAAAAGAGCCGCACTGTACATACTTTCCATTTTGCTAGGTGTTTGAACTTATTCTTTAAGGCCATTTGGGTTTTTTTTTTGCATCCACGGTTGACTCGGCTCTTCGTTGGAATCTGTTTTAATGTCACACCGCTACACTAGTTTCGGAGAGCGGTGTGTGCTCCCTTATCATTGAATTTGAATTGGAATCCGTTTTTGTTGTTTAGAAAGTCAAATCTGTGGCTGCGTCACTGTATGGGAAAGTAATTGTATGATACATATAGTGTTGTGTGTTCCTTCGCGACGATTGATGGGTTGAATGCTTTTATGCTTGCGAGGAACGGAGGACATTCAAGGGCGCATAATTGCTTGGTGTCTTCCTTTTTTTGGCTAGATTACAAGTGACAAGTTTGTTATGATGCTGGAAATTTATACAACGAATAAAAAACATACACTTAAATGCTTATGTTTATAACAAATAATAGAGTGACAGTCTACAAGGGGTCCAGGGCCTGGCTTTCTCATTGACTCCTTGTGTTGTGCGCTGTTCTCTCACGAGTGGATGGGACCTACAGTTTTAAACCGACTTTGAAGGGTAAAGTTTCAGAAGCTTTTTCATCGACAGTTATTATTAATTGTGAATGTAGTCATCAGAAAGACTTTCGGTGAAGTAAGGTGAAAGTCAAATTCCGCCAAATATGTATATTCTTTTCTTTTTTTTCGGTGCACTCGTTTCATTTACAGTTTCAGCCATATAGCATATTGAGTTTATTTGCGAAAGGCATAAAAGTTAAACTTGTCTTGCGTGTTCGGTGATTTTGACCTTGACTCTCCTGTGCTCTTCCATTGGGACCTATGGTATACATATAATTCGTCACCCTTTCAAGCGAATCTTAATCGCCATTGACGTAATTTTCTAATTAAGGCGCTACAGCCTTTTATGGAATTAGATCTCAGTCAGCGTCGGCCACCAATTCACGTGCTCATTTGTCAGAATCGTAAAGTTTGGAACGTTCTACTTCGTCTCCTGTCTTTGAAGGCGTTAATCTCCATTTCTCCTACGAAGGTTGCCTTTAATATTTCGGGATTGGGCAACCCTAGTGTTGCGATCTGGCAACTGCCAGCTCCATCGCAAAGTTTGACATTTTTGAGGTTATACGTACTCAGAACGTTTTGACACACGAGCGCTTTTTGTGTTGTTTACAGTAACTTAAAAAATTCATCTAGCCCAATAAATGGAATTAAATCGTGAAAATTTTCCTGCGATTATTTTTTACAACTTTCGATGTGGATTAACTGAACAACAGTGCATCGATGAAGTTAATTCAATTTTTGGCAATGAAGCTTGATGGAGCAGTGTTTATCGATGGTTAAATTTCTTATTACCAAGGTCGTAGTTCACTCCAAGACAAATTTCGTGAAGGTCGTCAGTTGTTGTTCCGGAAGCTATTGATGCTGTGCACCAACTGATATTGCAAGATCGTCATGTGAACAAATCGTGAGATTGAGACAACCATAGGCATGAGTGGGACCAGCATACATTCAATATTGCATGTACATTTGACCTTCAGAAAAGTTGTTCGCGCTGGAACCCACACAATTTGTCAATCGCTCAAAAAAGGCTCGTGTCGATTGGTCGAAGGAAATGCTCCAAAAATACGAGCGCCGTGCTTCGAAACACGTCTATGACATCGTGACAGGTGATGCATCGTGGATTTATGCGTATGAGCCCGAAAGTAAACAACAGTCGACTGTATGGGTGTTTCAAATTGAGCCAAATCCAACAAAAGCTGCTCGCGCACAAAGCACTTCCAAGTAAATTGTCGCCTGTTTTTTCGAAAATGTGGTAACCGTTCCACTAGAACACCGCAGAACAGTTGATTCTGAGTGGTACACAACCATTTGTTTGCCAGTTGTCTTTCAAGAAATCAGGAAAACCAACCGCCGAAGACGGATCACACTTCACCACGAGCTCTCACACATCGGCTCAAACAACTGCATTTTTGAGCACTCAAGACATCGATTTGATGAGTCATCCGCCGTATAGTCCTGACTTGGCACCGAATGACCGAATGACTTGGCACCGATATCCCCGTAAGTAAAAAATAAAATGAGAGGTCAACGTTTTTTGACACCTGAAGAAGCGGTTGAAGAATGCATGTTTTGGAGATACCTCAATCTGAGTGGCAAAAGTGCTTCGACAATTGGTTCAAACGCATGCAAAAGTGTATAGATCTTTGTGGAGAATTTTTAAAAAAAAACAATAAATCTATTTTCGATGATTAATATTTGTTTTCGTTCTCTAATCCCGAAATATAAAAGGCAACCCTCGTACATATCCTCGTTATCTGAGCAAATGCGAATTCATTTCACTGATTACTTATTAAACAATGTACTGTTCACATTTTTGTTTTACAATCATTTTTATTTCCGAAGTTAAGGGAAGCAAAAAAATCCTTTTTCAAATGTGCATGAAATTGTGAGTCCCATTGGAAAATCGACAGAGTTCTGGAATGATTTTTTTTTCTGATGACACTTTAAATTATTTTAAAACCATTGACCTCGGAAGGAGTGGTAAAAACAAAACACAGTCCCAAACTCCAGAAATATTTTCTCCAAAGTAAAGTTCGTAAACTTTTAGTCCCTCAGTCTCTAATTTCATTGGTTAAAATGACTTCTTATACTGAGAGTGTGGGGATACATTTCGTTCAAGGGAGTAGGAGATTTGACGATTTTCACTGATATAATGGCGAAGGAATTTTACTTACCTATCCTGAAGAACAAACTGACCAAGAACGCAACAAATTTCAGGTTCATGAACACAGATAATCATCAAAAGCTGCAATACAAGTTGTACCAAGCAATGATTCGACGCAAAGTACACTTCGTTGCTTTGCAATTGACATGCACAAAGTCCAGACACGAACCCATTAGAAAATTTGTGGGCAGTTTTGAAACAGAAGGTGACAAAAGGGGCTCCTACATCAAAAAACGCGTTAATTAAAGCAATACAGGAGCAGAGGAAAAAGATTCCAGTTGCAAAATATTTAATTGATTCAAAGTCAAAACGACTGTAAGCCGTTACTGATGCTAACCGTGGTCACACCAAACATGAAAGTATTTTAAAATACGTCTTTTTTCCCAAAAGAGTTTTAAAATACTACCTTTCTCCTTGTATTGCTCATAAGTTTACATTTGCAAACAATTGTTTGACAGCATAAAATGTACATGTCTTTGTTGTTTCTTTTTTTATCGTACTGATTTTAAAAATTATTTTGTTTTTATTGTGTACAAGCGTTTGAATACAATTTTGAAAAAATTCTACTTAAAATATTATTTGTTTTAATTTATTTCTTTATAATAATAATAATTGTTGGCGCTACAGTCCAAAGGGGGACTAGGGCCTAGCTTGCTCATCACCTACTCGTGTTGTGCGCGCTACTGTTCTCTCACGAGTAGAAGGGACCTACAGTTTTTTGCCGAATCCGAACGGCTAAATTTGAGAAGCTTTCTTAGACAGTTATTACTCTTTGAGTGTTGTCAGCAGCTCGATAGAGGTGGTGCCGTGAAATATTAGAAAAATTGGTGTTGAACTGGGAGTCGAACCTAGACCCTTCTGCGTGTGAGCGTCGCACTCTACCCACTACGCCACGGCGACCACAATTTATTTCTTTATCTCAGTAAAAATTACGAAAAACATTTAATTTTGCGAACAATAAATTTTCAATTTTTCAATTTTTTTATTGAACAAAATATTTACAATTTCAAAATGTTTAAACTTAAGACTACAGTGAATATACATATATATGTGTCGGCTCAACAATACGGGCCCGACGGATGAACAACTGTCTTACATAGTTTGGGTGTGTACAAGTGAATTATTTACAATGTAACGATGTCCTGTCTTAACATCGGGGTGTACAGATCCGTGTGTCGATGTTTTGCGAACAATTATTTGGCGTATTGTATATATACAGTCGAACCCGGACTTAGTCACATCGCTAATTAGCAAAAATCGGCTTAAGGCATAATTTCATTCAGCTATTTTTTTTTCCAGACAGATGACAGAACGGACAATGTCACAACCCGCTTAGTGCCATACTATCTTGTTGCTGACGTGATCTCATATTAAGTGTGTTTCAGTAATTTCTGTATCAAATTCAAAAACATCAATATCAAATGTCTGTCATTTGTTAAGGAGTGGGGGTAAATCTCTCAGAAAGAGGCAAAGTACGGGAACGCATCTAAACCAAATGTGTAAAGTACGTCATTAAGAAATGCTCACTTTTTCGATACAGAAAACAAAACCAACAACAAAATTTGAGACACACACAGATTTAATCGATCAATGTTCACTTATCTCTGTACGGACACCAATTAATTTGACAAAAACCCAACAACCTACCCACAAAAATGTTTTGTATTAAAATGGGCAGGATGGGGAAATATTTTACTTTCTCGAGAGAGCTTTCATTTGACATAAAACCCATTTTTTCAGTATACGGGAACGGACATTGTGTTAGTTTGTGTTGTTTTATATTGTTTGTTACGGGTACGGGAACACACCTATTTTCTGGGTTTGACTATACAGTCATATTGGTTTGCAGAGTTTATTAAAGCAAAGTCTTTTTCATTGTTCAAAACGTTGCCTGTTTTTTTAAAGTTTTCATTTTTCGAATCCAGTAGAATCTTAACAGGCCTTAAAAAGTAGAAAGCTGATATTTCTTTTCATATATATGTTTATCACCTTAATAGTCGTATTTCTAGATAGGCATTAAAACACACATGGTCGCCATGAATTACACGCGAGATGTGCAAGATTATGGACCAAAATTTCTGCATTTCTATTGAGATAACAACTTTCTTAATTTTTCTGAATCAGCCTTAACCCGCTTTTCGAACTATAACAGTAGTAGAAGAGTACGTCTTCTATAGATCAAATTATAATCTTTCAAGAGAAAAACAAAAATGAATAAAATCAAAGCACGATGTTACTCAACATGTCCAAGAAATGAAATTGATTTGTGCACGCAATCATAGTGATTTCCTTCATTGCTATACATTAGTTGGCAAAGAAGAAATGATTGCTCCATCATTAGATTCGAGGACGTTGAGCAGCAAAAGAAACAAAGTCACTACCAGAAAATCACACATAATAAATACATTTCTCTGGATGAAGGCATACAGCTAAAATATGTTTCGTCCGTCATAACAAATACCTTTCAGTAGGCTGGAATTCCAAAACCCGTTAGAAATTATTTTCATAGTAATTTATTGCTATTTTCAATTATAGTCTGAATTTTATTTGCACTACCAACTAGTTTCTCTTCGGTGCATAGAGGCAGTGGAAGATTTTCAAATATTTATTATGCCTCATAAAATGTTCATGAATACAGGGTATTGTGAACTTTGAAGATATACAGAAGTGAGTTATTGATAGTGTTTAAAAATAGTTCGCTTATACTTATCTATCCTTTTCTGCACGACTAAGGTCGATTTTTGGACTATAAGTTCATCTAACAAATAATGCAATACTCAATAAGTATGAAGAACTATTCGAACTTCACTTTAAGAAGCCGGCAATAAGCTTTAGGTTCCCATTTTTTGTAAGAAGGTCCTTATGAAGAACATTTAAAAAGGAATTTTTATAAAAAATTAAAGAAACGTTAACAAAACGCGCGTAAACCAAGTATATTTGTAAAAAATAGGAAAAGTAAAACTTACCAAACCAGTTTCAAATTGTTAACTTCCAAAGAAAAACTTTTCTTAGCAAGTCTAAAAAGGCCCAGAGATTAAATAGCGGCTCACTACAACAACAGACTACTGCCATCAATATATTTAATACGAAAGCTGCCTTTTATATTTCGGGATTGGGCAACCGTAGTATTGCAATCTGGCAACTGTCAGCTCTCGTATCGTATCGATCGTAAAGTTTGACATTTTTGAGGTTATACGCACTCAGAACGTTTTGACATACGTTTGTTTACGTTTGTTTACAGAAACTTGAAAGATTCCCCTGGCCCAAAAGGAATTAAATCGTGAAAATTTTCGTGCGATTATTTTTTACAACTTTCGACGTAGATTAGCTCAACAACAGTGCATCGATGAACTTAATTCAATTCTTGGCGATGAAGCTCCATCAAGGACCAGTGTTTATCGATGGTATGGTGAATTTAACCAAGGTCGTAGTTCACTCCAAGACGAATTTCGTAAAGATCGTCAGTTGTTGTTCCGGAAGCCATTGATGCTGTGCACCAACTGATATTGCAAGATCGTCATGTGAATAAATCGTGAGATTGAGACAACCTTAGGCATTAATGGGACCAGCATACATTCAATATCGCATAAACATTTGACCGTCAGAAAAGTTATTCGCGTTGGATCCCACACAATTTGTCAATCGTACCAAAAAAAAGCTCGTGTCGGTTGATCGAAAGAAATGCTCCAAAAATACGATCGCAGTGCTTCGAAACACGTCTATAACATCGTGACAGGGTATGAATCGTGGATTTGTGCGTATGAGCCCGAAAGTAAACAGCATCGACTGTATAAGTGTTTCAAATTGAATCAAATCCAACAAAAGTTGCTCGCGCACGAAGCACTTCCAAGCAAATGGTCGCCTGGTTATTCGGAAAAACTGGACATGTCGCAATCATCCCTCTAGAACAACGCAGAACAGTCAGTTCTGAGTGGTACACAGCCATTTGTTTGCCAGTTGTCTTCCAAGAAATCAGAAAACCAACCACCGAAGACGGATCACTCTTCACCACGACAGTGCGAGCTCTCACACATCGGCTCAAACAACTGCATTTTGAGCACTCAAAACATCGATTTGATGAGTCATCCGCCGTATAGTCCTGACTTGCCACCGAATGACTTCTTTTTATTCCCGTATGTAAAAAATAAACTGAGAGGTCAACGTTTTTCGACACCTGAAGAAGCGGTTGATGCGTTCAGAATGCATGCTTAGAGATACCTCAATCAAAAAAAAAGTGCTTCGAAACTTGGTTCAAACGCATGCACGGACGTAAGGAAACTTTGTATAGATCTTAATGGGGAATATTTTGAAAAACAATAAAGCTATTTTCGATGATTAATATTTGTTTTTGTTCTCTAACCTCGAAATATAAAAGGTAACCCTCGTAGCATGCAAAAAAATGATCCTTGTACTCCACAAACATGTCTCAAAAACCTTGGTATATGGTCGCCGTAGCGTAGTTTTTCGAACGCCGAACGTCTGGGTTCGATTCCCGGCTGAACATCTCGAATTTTTCACGAGACCACCTTTTTCCGGTTGCTGACAACACTCAAAGAGTAATAACTGTCTAAGAAAAAGCTTCTGAAATTTCGGCGTTCGGAGTGGGCAAAAAATAGTTGGGCCCTTCTACTCGTGAGAGAACAGTAGTGCGCACAAGAGTAGTTGATGAGCAAGCTAGACCTTGGTTCCCCTGTGGACTGTAGCGCCAACCAATTATTATTTTAAAGGTGGAATATTTGGTATATTGTTTATTCTTGTCTTCTTCTTTAAAAGCTTCTTCTTCAACACCTCAAATTAAACCTTAGTTGCTGGCTCGTATCCGAACGGACGCAAGGAAACTTTGTTCTTTATAGCCCGTCTTCCACCTAATCGTGCAGCACGATTTATTAGAACCTAAAATTTCCTTTGCACATACCTTCTCAAAAACGTATTACCCACCATCTTTTTAAAAGAAAATTGCAATCAAAGCAAACGCAGACCAACATGACATTCAAGTTTTTGTTTCATTTTCCGAAAAGTCTAGGATCCGATAGAATTCACATTTCCTCTCCTGTCACTCATACTGTGAATTGTGCGTTTATTCCCTCAGAAATGTATCGATCAACCGCACTTCCATACGTTTATAAGTCTTCAAATATTCTAACCAAACACCACACTCGTTGTATTCGATTTGGGGATGTTTTCGTTTTTCCGCAAGTTCAACTGCGCACTCAAAAAACAATGCCAGTTGTGAACAACGAGCTGCCCCTCAAAAGGCAACGCTACTCACCATTCAACAGAGATTTCACAAATATGGGTGAGTGGGCTGTTACGAGACTGGATGATATTTTGAACTGGGGTCGCAAGGGTTCCATATGGCCAATGACGTTTGGACTGGCATGCTGTGCAGTGGAAATGATGCATATTGCCGCACCAAGATATGATATGGATCGATTCGGTGTGATTTTTCGCGCATCCCCACGTCAAGCTGATTGCTTAATCGTGGCCGGCACACTGACCAATAAAATGGCTACGGCGTTGAGAAAAATTTACGATCAAATGCCGGAACCACGTTGGGTCATCTCGATGGGCAGCTGCGCCAACGGCGGCGGATACTACCACTATTCATACGCAGTTGTTCGGGGATGTGATCGAATTATTCCAGTTGACATTTATGTTCCTGGTTGCCCACCAACTGCTGAGGCTTTGTTATATGCTGTTCTCCAACTTCAGAAAAAAGTCAAGCGAATGAAAACTTTGCAAATGTGGTATAGGAAATAAAAACATAAAAAAATGTACTTTTAAATAATAAAATCAAACATTACATAATTTTAAAATTTTGAGCTTCTTAGCAGGATAAAATTTCATAAATCGAAAAATTCATAAATCGAAGGTTCTTATGATCCGGTCTAAATTTAACTTTAAGCGGTGAAGCAACACAAGCAGTTTTTCTTGCACGCATAATTTGACGTTTGTGAACATAAACAGAATACTGAAGAAGATATGCCCAAGGAATAGCGGCAACCTCAGAAATTACGCCGGTAGTCATAGTCAAGGAACTTGCTCATGTCTATATTAAGTTGGTGTGGCATTCTACATTTTTTAGTTAATTTTGCTTTTAAAACACAAACAAATCTTTTGAAATATAAGGTTGTCAAATATCTACCTTTTCGCCATTTTGTCTTTGGAATTTTCCGGCTATGTACAAGGCGCAACAGAACTCGTATCTGACAATACTATACATCGTTTGGAAGGGGTTGACATTAGCAACAAATCAACGCTTTGCATGATTAGTTTGGATATTGCGTTCAACAGTTATAAACGTGCAAACATGGAGTTCACTAACGCCGAAATTCGCGCTATTTTAAAGTTTTCCTTCGTTAAAGGCAAATCCGCTAGAAAAACGTTCCGTGAGATTAATTGTGTTTTGGGGGATGGTACTCTATCACTTCGAGCCGAGGAGGAATGGTTTGGACGATTCAGAGCCGGTGAAAACGACACCATGAATAAGGCAGCCGGCGGAAGACCTGTGACGACGAATACCGATCGAATCATGGGAATCATCGAGTTAGACCGGCATGTAGCATGTCGTGACATCGGCCAGGAGATGGGAGTTAGTCACCAAACCATTTTAAGCCATCTGCAGAAGGCTGGATACAAAAAAAACTTGATGTTTGTCTGCCGCATGATTTAACGCAAAAACGAAACCTTCTGTACAAAATCAAAGCCTGCGATATGCTGCTGAAACGGAACGAACTGGACCCATTTTTGAAGCGGATGGTGACTGGCGACGAAAAATGGATCACATACAACAATATTAAGCGAAAACGGTCGTGGTTGAAGGCCGGCGAATCGTCCCAAACAATGACCAAGCCGGGATTGACCGCCAGGAAGATTTTGCTGTGTGTTTGGTGGAATTGGAAGGGAATTTTCCACTATGAGCTGCTCTCATATAGCCAGACGCTTAATTCTACCATCTACTGCAAACAATTGGACCACTTGAAGCAGTCGATCGACCAGAAGTGTCCAGAATTAGACAACAGGAAGGGTGTAGTGCTCCACCAGGACAACGCCAGACCACACACTTCGTTGATGACTCGTCAGAAGCTACGGGAGCTCGGATGGTAGGTTTTATCGCATCCACCATATAGCCCGGACATAACGCCAAGTGATAACCACCTGTTCCTGTCCATGGCGAACGCCATGTTGAACTTGAAAGAGGCTTGTGAAAAGTGGCTGTCCGAGTTCTTCGCAAATAAGGAGGGGGCTTGTATAAGGGGGGTATAATGAAGTTGCCGTCTAGATGGAAACAGATTATCGAGCAAAACGGAGCATATTTGAACTAAATCCGATCACTGTCACACTTTTTATGAAGCATTGAATGAAGAGCAAAAGAGCGGAAGGGAAGGGAAGGGATATTTGACAACCTTATATTACATATGGTCACCGTGGCGTAGTGGGTTGAGTGCGACGCTCACATGCCGAAGGGTCTAGGTTCGATTCCCACCTGAACACCTCGAATTTTTCACGGCACCACCTCTTTCGAGCTGCTGACAACACTCAAAGAGTAATAACTGTCTAAGAAAGCTTCTCAAATTTCGCCGTTCGGAGTCGGCAAAAAACTGTAGGTCCCTTCTACTTGTGAGAGAACAGTAGCGCGCACAACACGAGTAGTTGATGAGCAAGCTAGGCCCTGGTCCCCCTTTGGACTGTAGCGCCAACAATTATTTATATTATATATGAAACATTAAAACGCTCGCAGACGCTTCAAAACATGGTGCGTAAATAAATCCACTGCGTCATGAGACAATATTCCTTAAAAGTTTTTAACAATCAAAAATGGAATTCCAATGAAACGTTCACGAAATAGTGGTCTATAGGGTAAATGTCTCTCCATATGTATGCATTTAACATTGATTGATCAGTGAAGTCAGTCATGTTTCAAAACTGTCAAAAGCACTTCGAGACTTACGCTGTACAGCGACTTGCACCTGGAAAAGCGTCTTGGGATACAACGCTTAAGATAGCAAGGACATGTAGAGCTTATGGACACCACTGCTCCGACTCGAAAAGTCTTCGAATCTGAGCCATTGGGATAACGCAACAGAAGATGGCCTTGGCTCAGGTGGCGCACACAAGTGGAGAAGTACCTCAACCAACTTGGTTTGAGCAATTGGAGGCAGCTGGCGAAAGATTGTGCTGATTGGAGAGGCATCTTGGTTGAGGCCCAGGTCCACCCCGGTGTGTAGCGCCACAAGAAGTAGAAGAAGGCTAGCGGTAGCATATTTAACGTTTGCAAAATACTCCATTCTGTTCTAAATATTTTCATTTTTTTTAACAAACGGATATTACGTGCACACAAACACTTGCTGCGAGTTCGCAATGAAGTGTGTTCACATTACCGGGTACAAACATGTCCGGAACGGTATATATGTAAATCAGCACATGCGCTTGCACAAATCGATAGAGTGCAATTTACACATATCTACCAGCTGATGGTGGTTTCGTTTTACTAACTCAGTGACAGTTCCCTGCACTGGGCACGACGTGTTGTTTCATGCATTGCACATAAAACATTTTTTTTTTATTCAAATCCACCCCCAAAACGTCGAAACCGAATTATAACTAAGGGTAAACTTGTTTATTGCACGTTTTCCTTGTTTTGGATTCAAACCAAGGGGATGAATTCGGATCAATAAAAGCGAGTATGTTGCTTGTGCCTCTGTTCAGGCATGCGCATAAGCTCACTTGACACCAATATGCCTGTGCACATTGTTCGCATAAACGTAGGAGGGCACAGCGCTACGTAAGCGAAAGCGGATTAACATCAAATGCAACAGAGCGAGATGGTCGAAAAACATCCTATGCCCATGTAAACAGACAGTACACCGCAAAGGGTTTCGAATACACATCTTGTTTCCTTTTTAAGTCAAGCGTGTATATCATATATCCGAAATTTACTTCCACCGTGCGGTTCTGCACAGCTGAGGACCTCGTTCCTGTTAAGTAAGAAGCAAAGAAAATGTTAAAGAATTGTTTAAGGTGAAGAGAAGTAAACAATTTGAGTGAACTAAATCAGAAGGGACAAAGTTTTTGCGTTTCGTAAAGGTTTTTACTAAAACTGTTTGAAAATCAATAACCGGAAGGATACATTCTGGATAATTTCAATTTGGTTTTCTTTAATTTTATTTTTGCTACGACAATCTTCAGGAAACAAATAAACATAAATACAGTGAGCATAGTTTGATATATTTTTAAAACGAAATAAGCGAAATAACGGTGATACAGTGAGTGAAAGAAAAGAACAGCAAGTGAACAATTTTTCTTAATTCCTTAAAAAATTTGTATCTGTATTTTTTTAATTTTAATTTTTTCTTAGTTTCCCTCTGGCGCCGTTGAGTAAAATGTGAAAAATCTTGGGGTGGGGTGTTTCAGTAGTGGAAAAAGAAATGTTCTTCCAAAGCTTCCGCACGACGAGTGAGGGTTGAATGCGTCATACTCATTTGGTTGTACAATATTTTTGGCAATTGTCCGTATTAAAGTCCTTCATTATATAATTATATTTCATTCGATTTCTCGAAAATATTAAATTTTCTTTGGGTGTTCATTTTTGTAAAGAACATTGTGCGGTTTAAACAACTATTCTTATTTGAACATTTTTGTAGAATAAGTTTATTTTTAAGTTAAGTGAGAGAGAAGTTTACAGAGAATACATATGCAGATATGATCAAAATGAAGTTCAAGTTTTCCATTGTCCAGTCTGCTAAACTGTGATCTGAAATTTGAAGCTCTTAAGTCTAGTAATATATGTTTAACTCCGGATACTATTTTTACTGTCAAGATGAGATGGGAAGATGTGAATCAAATCAATCCAATCTCCAGAACTTTCCACAAATGGGAGGAGAGAAGAATTATTTTTTGTATCGGCCTATTTTCTAAGAGCAGAAACCAGATCAAGATACCGCACATCTTGATAAAAAACACAACAATGTCTTTGGAAATAATAACTTTTTGTTTTTGCAGATATTTAGGTCACTGCACACTGCGAAAAATTTCTATGACCATACCCAATGCAGCAGCTTTTGGGGACAGTACTGACTGAAGGGCACTTTACGGATTGCTCTCTTCTCGCGATTTGCCTTTACAAGGAAACCCAGCACATAACCCACGCCCGTGGTGTTGCACACAAAGTGCGAAATTCACACGCCGAAGGTGCCAGATTCGATTTCTGGACTCAACGTCTCCATTTTATTCACGGCACAACTTCGAACTGCTGACAACAGTTAAGGGATACTAATTGTTTATGAAAAATTTTCTCCATTTTATTCACGGCACAACTTCGAGCTGCTGACAACAGTTAAGGGATACTAATTGTTTATGAAAAAGTTTCTCAAATTTTGCAATTCGACAAAAAAAAAAACTCCTGGGTCCTTTCACCCGTCACAGAACAGTTTCACGTACGACACGAGTATTTGCTGAAGAAACTGGCTCGTGCCCCCTTGTGGACTGTTGTGTCATTTTATACACAACTCGCTTAAACATTTCACCACGTGCCCTGGTGCCCTTGCGAGAGTACTGCACTGAGGAAGTTTTACTTCTGACCAGCAAAAACTTCTTAAGTTTTGCCGAGCATAAAAGTATAGATATTAAACATAAGACCCATAAAGAACTAGAGAAAACTATTTCATTTCGAGCAAATCTTAAGCAGAATTGCATCCGTTAGAATAACCTTACACTTGCGTGTACCTCTGAATAAATACTAATAATGATATACAGCCACTTAGCAAACCGGTTTTGCAATTAACACCGTCATACGAGTGTAAATAATTTACCTACTCGCCTGCACACATACTTTGCATCCGCCGCTGCAGCTTCCCAATTAAAATAAAAGCACTTTTCGTTATCAACAGCATTCCAGCTTTGCAAAAATCAAAGTTTCAATAAATACAAAGTACAAGCGAAGAAAAAAAAACCCTAAAAGCCACAAGGTTGCAAGATAACAAAACAAGTAGATTTGAAGACCTAACACACACACTCAATTATCCCGTACATATATTCAAAATTCATTTAAAGTCCAGAGAAAAACCGCTATAAATTGAACGGTCATCATAAGCAATCTATTTCCGGCTCGCAAACTGTAACCAACGACGACAAAAATAACGTGTTTCACCAAAAACTCAATGTGGATACAGGTTCATCGTTGCGTTTGGCATTGACATTAATACAGACAGAGACAGTCGCAAACACATACATTCAACATACAAGTGGACATTGAATAATATCGATGATGGCTTATCATAATTGAAGCTGCCAACTAAGGTCACTTTTATTATTGTACCTCAGAGTCCATTAGACATGGCATATTGTTTTTGGTGTTCGTTGCTGACTTCCAACCTGGCTGACAGTCGGCTCATGCCTAAACACCGATGTGTGGTTTTTGTGACTATGTTTTCCTGACTTGTGAACAGAGAATAAAATACGTCATCAGTGTTGTGAGCATGTGTAGTATGTGAGTGCGATGTCTATACTCGATAGAGCTTTCAGTCATACAATTAGCTGTTAGGTTACTTGCCGTTTTCTACTTGGTTTTGTGAACCGTCGTCGTCGTCTCATTTATTCGTCATTCAATACGAGACGAAAACATTCATAGAAGCTTGACAGAAACAGAAAATAAAAAAAAAACACACTGCGAGCATGAATAACACGCGTACGTTAAACTTAAAGACTGGTGCGGGAGTTTAGTGGACCTTTTCCCACTAACAAGGTGTCACCAGTCTACTCCGCGGAGCAGACGTTCGCCCGTCCGTCCGTGTCATCTCTCAGGCGTATGTGACAATTATACAAAGTGATAGTTTCGCGATTCATAGCCGCTCGTCCAAGAGTCAATACATCACTTACTGGTCTGCTAATCACATGGATCGCATTGTGGCTAAGTCTGAAGCTGAAAGAAGTTAGCGGGAGGGAGAGAGACATTTTATTTTTGTTGTCCGGCAACAGTGTTGCTACCCTTAAGCCAAGCAAACGATGATATGGTCTAGCGGAAATCGCTTGCAGTGTAAGTCAGAAGATCTTAGAAGTGTGACTTGGACGGGTCAAGTAGAATGTCGGTTTAGATGATACAGTGCGTACCACGTGCATATTCGTCTTCCTTTTTCCAAGACATTTTAATGACACGAAGTTAAAGATTGTTGAACTACAGTTGCTCGTTTTTTTCTGTGTTTTTTTGGCCTTGAATGTTGTTTTATGTGAAGCCCGTAAAGTGCGTGAAGTAATAGTTTTAAGTAGTTTGTTTTTGTGACCAAATGTGACATTTAAAAAGAGAAAAAAAAAAAACAAAGAGCACAAGGTGTCATAATTCCATTGATGTCAGCTGTTTGTTGTGTTTTCATTTTTGATGTAGGTTAGGTGTAATTGTTGTTTGCCATCATGTGATAAAGGTTATAACACACATTAACAGAGTAGTGTTGCTCAAGAACAGATAATTATGTGGCGGCTGGAGCTGGTTAATGTGAATTCTCCCTAGAACTTAAATCAATTGATTGGCGGTGGAAATTTTAAGAATTTAATTTAAGTTGCCATGTGTCATGGCTAAAAATACAGAGAACTGTAAGATTTTATTTTAACAAGTTTCTTATGCTACAAAATCCGGTTTCCAGACAGACTGGTGGTGGTATCAATTCAGTGGGAACTAAGCTATAATGTAGCGTTGATAGGAAGTTCTAGGGAAATTAAAAAAAAAAAAAAACTTTTCACATGCCAGAACAGTCAAAATTTATACGGTCCCTCATTATGCACGACCCACATTCAATGAACAAACACAATAATGTTGAAAACAAAGCCGAACGCGAAATAACTGAAGCGTTTTTACAATCATTTGTCCCAAATACATACTCTTGCACAGGCACTTTTGACGCATGTAATTACTTACACCTGCAAGTTGAAAGATAAAACTTTAAAACATCGGCAATGACTAAGCTGTCTTGACGTCGACATTGAAAGTACATCCAAACGCTCGCCCCACACATTTAAATGCACGGGGCTTATGTCATGTAAATGAGTTTAAAACACCGGCCTTCCGTATAAAATTTAAATAATTTATCCGATGTGGTCTTGATTCAAACATAAAGATTAGAGAATTTCTTTTATTCTCAAAATGTTCGCAAAATTTTGAACTCATCCACTCTTGGCTAAAGGTCACTGTCATCTCATTGAAAATGCAGACAAATTGCAAAATGCTGTCAGTCTTCTTGCATCCCCTAAGATGTGTCTAAATCGGTTCATTACACCTTTGCTACGCGAACACCTTTTGACACGTGATGTCGTGCACAAGAATATTCGAGTAAACATCGCCTTACAAAAATTTTCAAACACTTTTACTGCTCAACCTTTAGAGTTAACGATGGAAACAAGAGGCAAATAATTTTTTTCTCGAGTACTGATCGCAAAAGAAAAAATTCAATAGTCATACATTCAAAGCCACATAATTGTTTATAAAAATGTTGTTTACTCCTTGGGAAGATGTCTGCCTTTTAAAACCGGTAGTTTTCCGAACTCCGAAATTATCTTTCACCCATCACTAAATTGATAGATTTGTCATTTTTTGGCAATGTAACTGCAGAATCAAAAAAATTGATTTGAATGCTCTCGAAATCAGTATTCAGTTCCAAGCCGCAAGGCCATTAAGCACAAAAAGTGCCGTGTGTTTTAAACAGCTGATCTGTGAGATACTAACCAATTGTCATGGTATTAAGACTGTGCACTTTTTTTTCCTCAGATTAGCGAAATCAGTGTCGATGACGAAATATACTTATCGTTCACTCATTGCGAACAGCGATAATAACAGCTTTCTGAAAGTATAAGAAAATAACCATAAAAAGGAACAGACAGAGCTGATAAAATTTTGACATTGGGGGTATTTCCGATTGATTGGGAGTCCGAATGATTGTTAATGAGAGGTCCGAAGGCGGTTAAGATGTCTCTTGTCAAAAAATATTACTTAAGGAATGTCAACGAGTGAAAACACGAGTAAAAAGAATATTCACAGTAAACAGTAAACGATGAAATTAATGACTGCCAAGGAAAAGTTTTTTTTTTTCGCTGCATGTTAAGGTCCGTTCCAGAAATCGCATTCACCCTCAAGTTCAAAACCTAATAATTAAATAAATTAATAGATTTACATGTATTCTAAGATTCCCATTTTAGTGTGCGTCTTAAGATCTAACGGTCAATTTGTGCTCAAATAAGTGTAATTATGAAGTAAACGTGACATTGGTTGAATTACTTTTTTTGTTTTGTTTTTAAAATTCTTAAGTGGAGAAGTGTAACTACAAAAGTTAACTGTTATTGTGAGTATTGTGATTAAATTTGTCAGCGCAGGAATTTCGTAAAAATGGATGTATTTAATGAAGAAACGAAAGGCGAAGATGATCTCTCAAAATATATGCTAGACGGTAAGATACATTTTTACTTAAACCTTTTGTACATTATTCATGAATAGTTTTCATGCACAAATTGTTTTAATTGTTTTATTTTTGAATGAAAAGAATGTCTTCAAAGAAAACAGACTTGTGGTAGCCTTACTTTTTTCGTCAAAACCATTTCCCTTTAGTTATTATTCACTCCAGTACGAGTTTGACGGTTCTTTGACACAAATGGAAATAGGTAGGTAAGTAGGTTAAGGTTGCTGATGAATGCACTTAGTCCCATACAGGACCATTGTGCTATTACACCATGTGGGAAGAACCTAAGACCAGCTGGAGCCGATAATAAAGCTTAAAATGTCGGCGGGAGGGGTTTTATTGAGGTCATGTAGGCCGTTGAGGAAATAGCTTCCAAAGTGCTTGTGGCTGAGGCGCGAGATCGCCGGGCATGTTCATAACAGGTGTAGGAGAATTTCTGATTCTTCCTCATCCCTGCAGCTTCTGCAAAAATCGTTTGAGGGAGCCCCTAGCCTGCTAGCATACGCACCGATTAGACAATGCCCCGTTATGGCTCCCATGACCAGGCTTATGTCTGATCTTTTGAGCGATAGTAGCACTCTGGAGCGTTTGGGTTCAATAGAGGGCCACACCTCCTTGGAGACACCTTTGATTAGTCTGATGGATCGCGTTCAAGTACAGTTCTGACTTGCATGTGGCGAGAGGGATACCGAGGTGTTCGCGTTCCTGAAGTAGTGGTTGCGTTGTGGCAAGCCTGGCCAATTCGTCTGCTTGACAGTTGTCCGGAATGTGTCTGTGACCTAGCACCGGGCACAGGCATATATTAAACTGCTCAGCCATCTCATCTAAGGATGTGCGGCAGGTCATGACAGTCTTAGAGTTTGTTGAGACAGATTCCAGGGCCTTGAGTACTGCCTGACTATCCGTAAGAATAAGGATATCAGCTGAGGATATTCTATTCCTCTTCAGCCAAGACAGTGCTTCGCGAACGGCCATTACTTCAGCTTAGAACACGCTACAGTAATTGGGAAGTCTGAATTTCAGACTAAGGTTAAGATCCTCAGACTAGACTCGGCAACCAACGCCTTCGTTTGTTTTTGATCCATCGGTGTAGATGCACATAGCGTCAGCAACCCATTGTGGGTTAGCCGACCACACGTCTCGTTCAGAAATCATAGTGCGGAAATTCTGTGTCAAAAAGACCTTCGGAAATAAGGTCTGTTAAATTTTTCACTAGTTGTGTTTCACTCATTATTTAGTGCAGAAAGTACAGGACTAAGTTGTGAAGTCCGTCATTTTAAAGGAGCGAGGGTAAAAAACTTTCAAAGAGAGGCGTAATCTCAAAAAACATATTGAAACGCAGGTAAACCCAACGTATAATATCAAATCATTATGAGATATCAAATTTGAATAGTACCCGAAATACACAATACAAAACAGTGCAGAAAAACGCAATTTGATGAAAATCTGTTTCAGTACGCTCTCTTTTTTATTCTTGAGAGAGTAAAATATTTTCTTTTAAATTGGCTTCCTGTTAAATACATAGATGTGTGCTGTATATGTGTGGTTTGACATAAAACCCCTTTTTTAGCAGAAACAGACTTTCGTTGTTTTCTTACTGTTTCGTATTCCTTAAATTGGGTACGGGAGCACATCTATTTAGATCTGAAATTTCAAAATGACATATTTTACACAATTCGGTTAACTGTGGTCCTGTACGTTGTAAAGGTTTTACGTCTTTCTGACAGATTTTTATCCCAACTCCTTAAAAAATGAAAGACTTCATAATTAAGTGCAGAAATAACTGAAGCACCTATTAGTTTTATTTGGTTATCCATCTTTAAACAATGGACGACGATTTACTGTACTGAGTATAGGCAGTTGCCACACTAATTGTACTTTCTGGTGTATTGCTGTATAGCAGCTACCGAGAAAATTTTTGAATTTTTAGGGGTCCGTAAACTCCTTTGCCTCAGCTGCAATAAAGGTTAAACATTCATCGTTCTTGTCATGAAATTTCTGATAAAACATTAAGTATTTTATAAACATTGCATGAAGAAATTATATCTGCCAATCCCAATCAACCAATCTGTTGAAATTTGGCAGATATTAACGGCAGAGCGACCAACCTAAAAAATATTGAAGTGATTGAGTACCAATTCTTTCGCTCACCACTGTAAAATAAACACTTGTAATGAACAGTTGTGACTACTGAATATGCTAACAGATGTACGAGCTCACTGACTAGACTGAGTGATTGTTTTGAAAATTCCTCTAGCTCTTGGAGTTCAAAAGAAATGTAATTTAAAGACAGACAGTGAGTTTGAACACAATTGTCAAAATCGATAGTTCGAACTGTTTGTTTTTATATTCATTCGTGCACTTCCTACAGTAAAGTTTCAAATGCTTTAAAATTTCATCCTTTTCTCATATTTAGTAAACTAGGACAACATGATAAATAGCAACAGGGTCCATTCAAAGGTGAAAAAATGTTACTACAGTCCCCATCAAGATTCCATCACTTCTAAAATATCTTACTATCGTAAAACAATGCGCTTTAACTCCCTGCTCCGTCTAAACATCTTAATTAAATGCTTCACCTTGTTAAATTCAATTTCTGCGGTTGTTGATTCATTTTCAATCCTATTCACGTGTGCAACCTTTCATCTCATGAAAATAATCAGAAAATAAGAAAAAACACTTGAGTTAGAAGTAATCAGAACAGTTTTTTAACACGTATCAGTTTATGCATACACAGGGCCTCGTGAGAAGTTGGGCTACAAGTGCAAGTTAATTAATGTGTGTTGTGTACGTATGCGTTCGTGGAATTATGAAATCGCTCTTAAGCTTTAATTACCTGCGCTTTGATTGTGTACAACACAATAATTACTGAGTCTATGAGTGTATGTTTGCTTTGCAGATAATCCGCTAAATGCTATTATCAACTTCACCTTTGGTCTATTTTTTTCTTTTGCATTAGAGAAATGTGATTATCATATACATTTGCAGGAGGAGGTGATAAGAATTTACTTTCTTTTGTTTGAAATGGTGTTAATGTTATTTTGGGTGTGTGATTTTGGAGTTGTTAACATTCATGAACTATACTTATCCAGCTTTTCTTAAAAATCCAGGGTTTCGATGTTCACACTTGCAAATTAAAGTTCAGCTCGCCGCAAATTGTTTAAAAGACTGATTTTTTGACTTTTTGACTTTGTGATTAGAATACAAATTTTTTATCAGACTTACTAGTTTTTTTTAAATTTCCTTGATTCTATTACATTTTTTTAAGTTCTCTGATCACTGTATTTAACTGCCCTTTACTTGCTTGGACGTTGGGAAAAGTCCTATTTCGTGGTTCTTCCTTCACAGCATATTGCCATTAATCGACAATGTGATCCATTCAGCCTTTTAACTAACATCACAACGTGAAAGGATTTCGAATTACGTTGTAGAAAGTTTCATATCAAAGTTAACTGCAGCACAGCATGCGATGTTCGAGTCTTGCTCTTCTCACCATTCTAAATGGTCTCCCAGGAGGGACTCCCTCCTCTATTCAGACACACAAATCAGTACAAAACAAACTTAAACTAAATTAAAATGCCTAACCCCTATAGGTGTCCGAACTCTTGTTATAAAAATAAAATCCATTTACCCATGTCCATTGCACCGCCGAAACACTTTCGCAATGCAAGACATCTCCTCTTGCCAACAAACAAATCCTCCCACATTTCGTGAAGCTACGGCGATATCCTCTTTTCTCATGATTTCACTTTCCATGGGCACAGACCAGAGAGTTCAACGCTGATATTCCTTCAATTAATCCACTTATACTTGAAACTTCTCCCATCACATCGCACCGGCCGACGTCTGCCCAAGCAAATCCACTGCTGCACTGCGCCATTGCCACTCTTGTCAAACCCAGTACTGTGTTCAGTAAGTTCTCCATTTATCTATAGGTTTCCGTGGAAACGATAATCCAATAGAAGTCAGGTTAAGTGCAAGAGTTCAGTGCGATTTTCGTGAATGGCGGTGGATGGTGAAAAAGTAACTCACTCACTACTTCACCGAGGAGTGCAGCAATGAATCAACTTCATTGTGTTCCCAAGTTGTCTGACATCTGAACCTGTAAACCAAATTTGGCAGTAAGTGCGGCCACTGATAGCAAATTATGTCAGTCGCGCACTGCATTGATTGAAAATCTGGATGGTATTTTTTACAGTTGCCCACTTAGTATTTCAAAACAAAGCAACAACTCACAATGGTGTGCAACTGTGAGAACCATCAACAGTTGACCAAGTCGCTCTAGATGTTACGTAATCTGGAGCAGTTCATAGATTTTGAAATATGGAAATTTCGTTGGGATAATAATGTGGGAATTATAGTGCAAGCTTGATGCAAGAAACCGCATTCTCTGACATTTCGGTTTGTTACACTTTGAGACAATTCATTTGTGTGATCCAAGCAGAAGCGTGGAGCCTGCGTGGCACTTGAAATCAAATCCAAGGTGATGTGTATGCTCACAGGCATTGTCGCATTGGAATATGGCTTGTAATTCAATTCACCTTGACCAAACGCCATGAAATGCAACGGTGCTGCCATAGATCTTCTTTCTATCTCTTTCTAGCCAGCAACGCCACTTACAAGTGACATGCAAGCTAAAATAATGTGTGCACATTTTACTGCTACTGTGGATTCTCTGTAACAAGCCCTACAATAATTGATAGCCGACAAAAAAGTCTACGATTTCAAATTTCCGGTTTGGTGTGGCTGACCTTGATGTGCATCTTTAAGTATGTGGAAATTGAAACGGAAGAATCAACTTTCGAACAATAAAACTGCGTTGCCACGCACTGGTGTTTGTCACTATCCACCCTCAACCGAAGGTACTCTGTGCAAAAGCAATGCGAAAGAAATGTCACTTCTTCCGGGAGGAAGACAATGGGGTTTCCTCGATTTCTAAAGTATCAAATGACATATTATGGTGGCTAGCGCTAATTAAAAAAGTTTCAATGCCGAATGCCGACTTGCGAATTTAAGAAAGTGCGCCTTAGGTGCCGCAGAAAGTGTCAGAAACTTGGTCAAAAAATTGTCTGCCATTAGATTAAGGAGAAGCGTAATGATAATGAGTAATTAAAAATTATCATCAAATAGGCAAGCAATTATCAGGCGCAGAGAGTCACATCAGGCACTCGCCGACGCGTCGCATTCAATTCATAAATAAATGGAATTTGACATTAACTGTGATTATGCCTACCATGCAAGCATGCATCATTAAGAAAGATGTGCAGGCGCGATACAGGGAACATGGAAGACCTGACCAGACCAGACCAGAGTTTATATCGTGGGTGTATTATTCCCACAGTTCCGTGCATACACGAGAATGGGAACGGTTCCGTTGAGAGTCTTTTAAAAACGTTGCCCACAACACCACCACGAGCATGATCATGCATTTTTACATACATTGTCTGCCGGGAAAAAAATCTCCATTGCACTCCCTCTGCCAGCGAGGGAACTTGTTTGTCTCTTTTTCGCTTCTGTCCAATCGGATTTCGTTCACACAATCAATGCTGCGGACAGAGGAGAGACCAAAATTCACTTTCATTAGATGCATTTTTTCTCTATTTCGTTGGCTGCTGCATGTAGCAAAATGAAACAAAATAAAACAAAATATTGTAATGTTATGCAACAATTGCAGATATTTCGTCAAAGTAGATAATAGTTTCCGGTTGGGACCCGGCTACAGGAAGAAATGTCTAAAAAGGCGAATGGTAATGCAGCGTGATTGCATGCGACAACGGCGACGACGTTATGCGGTGTGTGCGATTGATTAAGGATCATAGGGTAAATCTAGACACGAAAGAAACTTGTGGGAAGTTAAATATTTTTGTTGTTTGTTTTTTTTTTCCTTCGGCGAATGAATCGTGAGTAGGAGAAATATTAAGTTGCTGTGATGATGGCTGGATGGCGATCGGCGATTTGTGACTATGACAAATGATGCATTTCCTTTCGTTGAATTTTACATGTACATGACGCGCTTTTAAATCATATGTTATTTTGCAATTGAAGGATGAGACATGGTTATGGTGTTAATTGATTGAGAAGAGTTTTCGTTTTCAAATCAAATCTTATTATCATTTTAAAATATAACAATGAGAACATAAAAAATGACAAAAGTGGAAAGTTTGCACAATGTACAAAACAAGAGATCGCCCTCCATCTTGCTTGTAATTGAACTTTGACTTTGTGAGAGTGTTTCTTGCAAAGATTCCTCCGTCTCCAGATGTACATTTCTTAGCAGTTTTCCGCTCTTTTCTTCAGTTAATAATTGTTACGTTGAAGAATGCTGCACAAATCTCGTCGGTGCGCCTTCCTCGGCAGAGGTAATACCTATTCATTCACGTCTCAAAGATTGGTGTTGGATGATTACAATATACGTGATGTGGTCAAGAGTCATAATTGTAAAGGAACGGCGTAACCTATAAACGAAAGGCAGATATAGATAACGTTTATTAGATTCTTGTGAAGAAATGGAAGATGAAATTCTTTTGAACATTTTTGATTGGATTGAAAGTTTACTTTTTTTATTTACTCTGTATTCTTATTGAGGAAAATGCAATGGTTTTCCAACTGTCCATCAAGAAAAATAATCGTCGTTTCATTTTAATTTGACTGTGGAATGAATGCTGCGCAAATTTTACAATAATGGGAGAAAATGGATGATTGGCACTTGAACTTAAATGAGTATGTAAATTTATTTAAGTATTTATATGTATACGCAGTGCTTCACAAAGGTCTGCGTGCGGCGAAAGAATTTGGAAACAAATTAATTAAAAAGTTTCAATACTATAAGCCGTGGGCTTCCAGATTTTACAAAAAAAAAAAACTTCAACATTGTAGGCGATGTACAAAAATGTGCTCCTTGCCTTTCGCCTGCTTTTAACTCATGCACGTACTGTTTGTTTAAAGTAAATAAGCCGCCTTTAATTCGGTTTTAAGATTCTTGACCCTTGCTCGCGGAATTATCCCGGTTACCCCACTGTTTTTAAGATCGTGTTAGACACATTGCGGGGCTCAATACAAATATATAACGCACAATATGAAGTCTTTGTTTCTTTCTGTCGCCGCCTACAACATTATTGTGCATTCAAAATCAAATCCACAAAACTTGGCGTACTGCTGTAAAATTAAAACAAAAACAAAATTGTATGACAAATGATTATTATATTATTTGTCATATAATTTTATTACATTGAATGTCAGTATTGGGTAGGATAGCCTTTCATCTTCCATTACTTCCTTTAAACGATTTCGCATGGACGCTACTAACCTCCCAGTGAAGGAAGTGCTCATGTTCCACTCGAATATCAAATCTGGTCTCAATTGCTCTCTATTATTTGTTGGATATTGCCTCAATTGCTCTCTACGTTTGTAAGATATATGGGGGTGATTCTTTCTACAGCATCCCACATATGCTCTATAATAATAATAATTGTTGGCGCTACAGTCCCAAGGGAGACCAGGGCCTAGCTTGCTCACCAACTACTCGTGTTGTGCTCGCTACTCTTCTCTCACAAGTAGAAGGGACCTACAGTTTTTTGCCGACTCCGAACGGTGAAATTTGAGAAGCTTTCTTAGACAGTTATTACTCTTTGAGTGTTGTCAGCAGATCGAAAGAGGTGGTGCCGTGAAAAATTCGAAAAATTGGTGTTGAGCTGGGAGTCGAACCTAGACCCTTCGGCGTGTGGGCGTCGCACTCTACCCACTACGCCACAGCGACCACACATGCTCTATAGGGTTGATATCTTGGCTCTGTGGCGGTGTCTTAAGCAGGTGGAGTGTATTAAAGCGCGCGTAATATGCGGTATGCTTGGAGCCATTGTGTTACTGGAAGGAATATTCAGTCCATATTCCCAACTTCTTAGCACTTAGTCTTAAGTTTCTTTTTAAGATGCCAATGTACGGAAACTGGTTTCCGATGACCCCATACACCCCAATTTCATAACAATTCCAGCTCCTTGTTTCAAGGTTTTCGCAGTATTTTCGGGCTACATGCGACGTTGAATCTGCACCGCACAATCAAGTGGCCGTATAATCCAAAAATTTTAAATTGTGATTTGTCCGAGAAGATCATCTTGCTCCAGAACTCTGGAGGCTGGTATTAAATACTGCCTCTTAAGACTTGAACATGAACGATATGGAATAATAGTGTTCCATAGAATTTTTATACCTACATATAAGGGCTGAAATTATGTGCACAATTTTTTAAAACTTTGTCTTATTTGCAAGTGCGAAAAATTGTGGTGCACATATGCGCACCTTGCATCTTAACAATGTCCTAAGCTTTTCGAGTTGTGTGGTACCTCTGGTCGGCATTCTTTTGCAGGAGGTTCACTTGTGCATTGACGTCCGTCTTTCCCAGGACTCGAGTTGGATATTATTGATGGGCTTGAAGTTGAGCAAGATCTATAAAGCCATTCAAGTACAACTGGTGGCGACAAGCCATCACTACTAGTCACAATTGAAAAACCGATAAGACGCACTTTAGAAGAGGTTATTTATGAGATCCTCTTTCCTTATTAATCAACGGCAACACATAACTTAAATCCCGTTCAACTACGGTTCTTTTTGTCATTTTAAGATGCACTACGGTATTGCCTGATATATTTTAGTTGTAAGTTCAACTGTTTATCGTACCTGAAGCGGTCAATAGTTCTTTGAATTATACACTTAATTATTGAGTTTTATCTTAGGCAGTTTTTTACAGCGATATGAAAAATACAGAAAACAAAAATTTAAGTATACCGACACTACACTGGTTATAAAAATATGGAAATATGAAAACGCACTGGTAAGAGACCAATTACACACCCAATTAGATTGGAGGCTGAAGACTTTCCTCCTCACGTACGAATTTTCCGTTAAATGCAAAGACAAGTGATGGCTTTGTACGCTTTTAGCGTTGTGCTGAACAACATGTGCCAATGACTTTTTTCATCGAACTCCCACCAGTTATCAATATCCAGAATCCATCAGCAACATGTTTTAAAACATAATTTTTAGTCTTATTTGGGAAAACTTAAGGGTTTGTAAGTGGTGGCTGATTTTAAGTGGTAAAGCGGTAGAACAAATAAACAAAGTTTTTCTTTTAGAAACTTTTTACTTTTTGTTGGAAATGGTTTAATTATGTCATATAAATGTTTTTGAACATATTTCGGTCTCGCCTTATAAACATATTTACATATATATATATAAATATATATATATATATATATATATATATATATATAAGGACTGACTGGATATATTGCACTCGGAGTAGGAAGTTATTTGTAGAGAAAACACAATGTGTTCATAATTAAACGATCGTGCTGCCACTCTACTTATATTTAAATATTCCTTAATTTCCTTTCTCCCATACAATCAAGTCAAAAGTATGAATGCAAAATTATTATATGATTTCGTTATCGATTCTCTTAATATGTATATCTTAGTACTCATGTCTTATTGTGTCCTTATACCTAATAAATGAAATGAAATGAAATGAAATGAATTTGGTGTACCTCAAGGTTCCGTTCTTGTGCCCATGGTTTTTTTTTTTAATAACCAATACCTGCTGCAAACACTTTATTGCTTTCTTGGTTGATGATACAGACCTGTTCCCATCTAACATCACGACACAATATCTTTGGTACAAAACTCACACTCTTTTTTTTTAATTTCTGTATTAATTAAAAAAAAACGCTAAAACAACAGTTTCTATCTCAATCATACCTGCAATTGCAGTCAATCAGTATTGACTGGTCTGAAAGCTTTAAGTACTATGTAGCAACTTTTGATAAAAATAACACTTTCACTTCACTTTTTGAAGAACATATATCGTCCACAATACAAAAACTTTATAATCTTTCTCTTCTCTTCCATTTAATAATAACTATTGGCGCGACAGTCTACAGGGGACCAGAGCCTAGCCTGCTCATTAACAACTCGTGTTGTGTGCGCTACTATTCTCTCATGAGTAGAAGAGACCTTCAGTTTTTTGCCGACTCCAAACGGCGAAGTTTGAGAAGCTTTCTTAGACAGTTATAACTCTTTGAGTGTTGTCAGCAGCTCGAAAGAGGTGGTGCCGTGAACAATTCGAGGTATTCAGCTGGGAATCGAACCTAGACCCTTCGGCGTGTGGGCGTCACACTCTACCTACTACGCCAAAGCGGCCGCTCTATCCATTTATTAATCGAAAATCAGAGCTGATTAAATTTAAAGCTAAAACCATCTTTTAACCAATTGTAACCAGTGCTTCACATGTATGGCAGATTGTGTCAATATCCACAGTCAGAACCTACAGATGTGCCAAAATAAAGTACTAAAATTAATTTTAAATTAACCTTGCCATTTTCCAACTGCAAGACACCACGATAGAGCTAATGTCAGCTCAATTTTATGTCACAACCTAGAACACAACTTTCTTTTTAAGTGTTCTTTATCTGAGAGCAAACTTATTCGAAATATTTCGAATTAATTATTTATATCACAAAAGTACATTTTTGGAATAAGAAGAGAAGCTATGGAGCTTAAAGAATTGCGACAAGAGTTTTTGGTTCTAATATTTTCTCCTTACCATTTTTTGTTATTATGTCCAATATTTTTCGAACTCTGCTCTGCATTTTTAGAATACGTGGTGTTAAATGTAAAAATCTATGAACTACCATTTATTAAAAAAAACGCTAATTTCACACCGGTGTACCTGGTAAGCTACAAATAAACAGAACTATATGAACTGAGCTTTTGTGAATTGACATTGAGTAAAGCTTCTCTGAATTGTAAACTATGTAAAAGTTGTGCGCGCCGAATTTCTCGGCATCTTTAAATCATGTTGATGCAGAATTTGGAAACATTTTTGCTGTTTCAAGGTTGGTTCATTCTTTGTAGCAAAAGAGAAAGTGACACACTTTGTTATATTCTTAAAAAGGATTATAGTATCAAGGAACTTCCAAAAATTTATCAAGTTAGACAAAAAGCATCCGCTGATTTTAAAAGTATCTTTACTAAAAATAATAATTGAAATTAAGTACCTATTGACCTTATTCACGTTGGATAACTTTAAGAGACGAAAAACTCAAAGTTGGCGGCACTATTTCAATTGGCGACAATGTTGTCAGCGTTTTAGCGATTTCTTTCATGTTTGGCTTGGCATTTGCAAGAATTGAAGGCACAGGACCACCTTAACAAGGCACACAGACAGTGAGTGGCTCCAAAACAAGATTGCCGCGGTTTCCGACTTTCAAAATCGAATTTTGTGTTGCGGTGAAGATCAATTTCCGTTGAATGGATGCGTCAATAAACAAAACTGCCGCAGTCGGAGTGATGATAATCCTAAGGTGTAACACATCACTCAATAAGTCCCAGACATATAGGGGGCTCCTCTAACAAAAAATCCCTATTATTTTTTGGAAGTACAAACTTTCAAATGATTCCTGTCAAATTTTCACACTTTTTTGCTTGAACATTTGTCCATGAGAAAGCTATTATCGAAATAGGTGCCGCGTTTTCTCACAATGAACCAAAACCAACAGCGTATCGATAATTCTCAGAGCTGTTTGGAGCAGTTTCGCTAGAATAAACAGGACTTCTTCTTTCGGTATCTTGAGAAAGGCAAAAGGATCAACAGCGAATACTACAAGGAATTATTGGTGCATTTGAAGGAAGAAATTGCAAAAAAAAATGGTCCCATATGAAGAAGAACAAATTCTATTCCACCAAGACAATGCACCGTGTCACAAATCGTTGACTGCCATGGCCAAATTGCACAAATTGGGCTTTGAATTGCCCCACCGTGTTCTCCAGATTGGGCCCCCAGCGACTTCTACCTTTATTCAGACCTCAAAAAATGCTCGTCGGACAAAAATGTGGCTCGAATGAGGAGGTGTTCGCCGAAACTGAAGCCTATTTTAAGGCCAAGGATAAATCGTTCTATAAAAAAGGTATCGAAAAGTTGAACTGATTGTATCACTCTTGAATGAAGTTATGTTGATGAATGAAATCGAATTTTGTCTAGAAAATGTGTGTTGGTTAGTCCCGGGAATTGTTGGGTGATGTATTAGGTTTGTGGAGTAATTGGCCACGAATGTTGAGAAAAGTTCTTGAAAATTTGAAAATTAAACTTTCAGATTAGACCATGTCGAAACAGATTGTGCCAGTCATATGCTGAAGATCATATAAATTATAATGCCAGAAGATTTCCTTTCGAGTAAAGTAAATGTTACTACATCAGCTTAAAAGCATCATTCGTATTTTATACCATTTCAAATTTCTACTCCTCTTAAATATGCACGCTTCTTGGGACCCCCTGGGTTACAAATTATAATTTGAGGATGCAAATCTCGCAAATGGTTGCATCAAAATCAAGATGACAACCCTCTTTCCATTGAAATTTCTATTCTATTGGAGTTGTGCACAGTGCAGAGTCGACTTTTTTTATTTCAAGTAAGCTTGAGCTTATTGTATATAAAATCAATTTCCGACTCCACACATACTTTTATCGAACCTATGCTAAACAAAAACAAATACACATAAATCCCAGTAGCGGTTCTTCGTCAAATGAATTCTTGAAATTCTATCACCGTGTCAAACGAAACACAGGCGATAGCCGCCCCTGTAGGGAAAACTTCAAAGTCTTCAGAAGAATGCGAAATCTCATTAGCAATGCACAGCTACAACTTGATTTGTGTCTGACCTCTTATAGGAGTATACCTCACAATGGTCTGCACATCGCCTCTGATTCACTAGTCGGAAGTGTTGTATTTTTCTTTTGGCATTGTTCTATTGACGGATGGTGGACTTTTGGGTAAAATCAGCAGTGACAAGCCCTGTTCGGGAAAGCACGTGCACATGTGTGTTAACGCACATTCACCACACCCAGTACAGGGTGCGGCAGATACCTTCAGTTGCTTGCTCCCTGCAACAAGAAATAATCCTCCCCTCCCCACACAGCCATTGAGTGTCAGGTGGAACTCGTATTCCGACGCACACACGCACAGAAATGCAGAATTTATTTAGAACTTCTTCAATGAATGCAAGAATCGCGCGCCAAACCAATCCAATTATTACTTCTCTTGAAGTGAATGTACAACATACAAAAAATGTTGAAAAAATAAGAAAAAAAAGTAAACTTTAATTCGAAAAACAAGTCGAACGGCCACTCTTTCTCTTAACCCATGGATTTCTGGTCTCGGTCTCTCTTTCACATTATGCTGCAGCACAACCATCATGGGCCATCAACCAGTCAGCACACTCATCCCCATTTTAGTCGAGGCCGTCGTCGTCGTCGTCGTCATCATCATCACCATCATAGTCCCAACCGTCACCGCGTCCCCGCTCTCCATTGACGTATACATATGTACGTATCACTATTCACACTGGGATTTCACTGTAGGTGTAGAGTAGAAACTCAAATTTTTTCGTCGATGTGGTGCTGCCTTTGTAGGTTCCCCTAGGTTGATGGTCCCCACAGCTGCCAGAGCTACAGCAGTCAGGCAGTTGGCGTACGGGTGGATACATCGGCGATTTTGATACTGCTGCTGGTTTCCGTTTTCACCCGAAATTCGATACGAAAAGCATTCCTTTAACCACTTGCACGGGGAATGGATTATTCTCTGTAAATAAAGATGGGACAGGTTGTTCGCGGCGCCGTGCCATAGCGGTCATTTGAAGAGGCCTTCAACTTCTTCATCGCCCTGTTGTGTTTCCTTCGCTCGTTGGTCCGATAAAGAACTGTACTCATCATCATCGCAAACAAAAATCATGTTTCGACAATAGTTTTGTTATTCTTTTCTCAGTGCCTCTATTTCGAGAGCAATTTTAGTGCATTGACTTTTTGAATCGTTCGTTCTGAAACCAGGTTTTAGATTATTTTAATTCACTTCAAAAGAATAAAATTCAAAAGGTGTTTGTGAAAATTGAAAGAAAAAAAGAGAATGTGTAAATAATTTTTGTTTCTTGTGAACTTAATACGCAAAGAGAATATGAATTCAACACAAGACATCGGACTAGGTGACACAGATGGCAAGCCATTGACATGTCTGTACTATTTGCGGGATAAAACTGTCAAAGAGAACAATCATATCAACAAAACTATTCGCGACGCTGAAGGTCGTCACAATGAAAACGGTGTCAACGGCATTATGAAAGATGATGGCAACGCGACGAATCGTATTTGGGACTCGGCGAATTTTGTGAAAAACTCATCTGGATCTCTGAAAACAAACGTCAATGAAGCATCACCAGCGTCAAACATTTTGTCTACACTAAACAGTTTGGACTGTTGGGATTATACTATTGAATTGGAGTGTCTTCAAGGACCGCAAGGTTTGTTGGGATATATTTTGTTTTTAAGCAGCTTACCAGTTTTTGCTGATAATTTGGGCTAAGCGTCTCAATTCATCTGATAGCTTTACTTACCATTGAAGCAATTTGACGAAGTTTGTTGTTGAAAGGTGCTTGAACAGTATAATTGACTTAATTGTATAGTTGAATTTGAGGTTGAAAAAAGGAAATGGTTAGGGGAAATTAAATACTTGCGATAGTTGATTTTGAGCTTAAGTGGAATGTTTTTTAATTTTGCTATTCATTGCAATTATTTTGAGCGATATTTGTTTCTGAAGCTGATTGTAGTAATGAGAATCATTATGTCTTCTAATTGTTAAATTAACGGTCTAAAAACCTCTGTTGTTTAACTATTTGGCGGTACTAAATTAAAGAAGTAAATTCAAATTTTTATCTACAAAGAAAAAACCTAGTCGGATTGTCTTTTGTATGAGTTTTTTAAAGCAGGTCTTTTTCCCAACGAAACTCCCCGTATAAGCCTGAAATTAATAACGACCGCGTAAAACTCTTATTATATTAAACTTCCCTCAACATTCAATGAAGCATTGTAATTTGTTAAACAAAAAAATTTAATTTAAATATTTAGCCTTGTAATTAAAATAATTAAATTTAAAAGATTATTTATTTTAAATTTGTGTTTGTAAATACCATGTCTTGCGACATCGACCGTGATGAGGGCTTTAAACAGGTACATTTTTTACAGGCTTAAAGTTAATTCTGTGGAGTGCAGATACCATTCAGTCTTTACCACAGAAAACAACTGACAAATTTAAACAGCAAATGTTTTTTCAATTTCTTGAAAAACATTGTGTACAATGCAAATAGCTAAATCAACAATTTGTATTAAATAATAGTTGTTTGCCTATTTTGTACATAATATTATTATAAACTTTAATATTATAAAAAGCGATAAACAAAAATAGTTTGAGTTAATTTCTAGCCTCAACTTTTTGCTATTCAAAGCTATGTACCTTACATTTAAAATCTTATGGACACTTTGACAACTTTCATAGAGTATGATTCCCTCTTGACCTTTTTTGGGGTTGCCATTAAAATTGAAAGAAATTGGTGTACCTCAATTGGGCATTCTAAAATCGTTTAAGGTTAAAAGCTGTTATGTAGGCAACTTTAGTGAGTTCTTTAACGTTCAAAAATAAATCTGTACAATACATCCACGAACTTAAAAACAACATCTCTGAGTTTATGTAAAGTAAATTTTCACTACTTCGAATAAAATTGTTGATCAAGATGTAAAAGCAACTAATGGCAAGAACATTTTTTCTTCTTCTTCTTGTTGTGGCGCTACAGTCCCGAGTGGACCTGGGCCTCAACCAACATGCCTCTCCAGCCAGCACGATCTTTCGCTAGCTGTCTCCAGTTGCGCACTCCAAGTTGGTTGAGGTCCTTCTCCACTTGTGTGCGCCACTTTAGTCTAGGTCGTCCTCTGTTGCGTTGTCCCAATGGCACGGATTCAAAGACTTTTCGGGCCGGAGCAGTGGTTTCCATACGCTCTACATGGCCTAGCCATCTTAAGCGTTGTATCCATAGACGCTTGACCAGGCGCATGTCGCTGTATAGCCCATAGAGTTCGTCATTAAATCTTCTCCTCCAGATGCCATCAACGAAAACAGGACCAAAAATCGCACGCAGAACTTTTCCCTCGAAGAGACTAAGGGCTTCCTCATCTTTTCACACAATTTAAATTTCTAACCGACATAAAAAACGGAACGGACAAAACATGTTTCTCCATCAGAAGAAGGGGCGTTTTTCATCAATTCAGTGTTTCAACAAAGAATGTTTGCACTCAAATGAGTGCCCATTCAGACCATTCCGAAACAGACATTTAATTTTTTCTTGATTGACAAGCGATCCAAATTTATCGGTAAGTTTCAAATGTTGAAGTAAACTAGAGTAAATATTTCCGAGAAGAAATAGTATCTTATCACCCAATATTGACATAGACAAACGATAGTTCAAATAGACAACTCTGTTGAAAATGCATTTGTGCCGCTCGCCGATGTAATTAATGTTCATGGATGAAATTTGAACTCAAACACTCTCCTTACTGTCACCTGCTTGATAAGTGTATTCTGTTCCTTAGCACGAAACATATTTGCTTTTATTGGTATCGACGCAATCGTGCATTGTATTCACTGTGAGTGGCCATAAACGTTACGTAACGTTTCAATTTGCTTTTTAATTACTTTCTCACAATGGAACTTAAACTTTGGTTCAAAACCGATACTCATTTGACTTGGAATTGTTGAGCGTGGCATCTGAAACCGAAGTTCATTCAACGGGTTATTTCAATGAAATTGTTGCGAATGTTGTTCATAAGTTCAAGGTCAACATATTATTCCTATTTGTTATACATAAATGAATCATTTGGCAGTGAATACGAATGTGTCCGAGGCATTTTTAGCAAACTTTATGATGTCATGATTTCTTTTGATTTTAATTAATTAAAATTCATGTTTTTTTGTTCATCATATCACATAAAATTAAGTAAAAGTGAAATGTGATCGTTGAGAAACTGGGAAAAGTTACGATATAGTTTCCCATTTCCCAGGGTTACATAAAGGTATCCTAACCAGAGAATAAAACTCGACCCACTAAGGCTTTCAACACCACTCTTGACGACCATCAATATTAATAACGTTTTTTTATTGATTATGCCTGTCGGTATGTGCTTTCTACATTCATTAAAAAATAAATTCAAACTGAATGTTGAGACTATGGACTATGGGATCGATTGATTGTTTATTTATGTATTTCATTGGGTGGTCAGAAAGATCATTCAAGGTTATCATTTCACGAACTCCGTCGTCTTGCAGAGGCAATGACTTTCGATAGATTTATGGTTCCATTTCAAATTTAGTGATTTTGCCTGTGGGGACATAATGAGATATTTGATTTCGATAGTATGCATCGTTGAATCATTTGGTGGGTAGATTAACTAACTGAAGACTGAAGGAAAATAATGAGCTAGTGCAAGCTAGTTCAAGGCTGGACTATCTCGGGCATTTCAGTTGTCACAGTGAAGTTTTCAAAAAATCAAGCTCACCACCGGCCGCCGTGGCGTAGTGGGTACAGTGCGACGCTCACACGCCGAAAGGTCTAGGTTCGATTCCCAGCTCAACACCAATTTTTCGAGCTGCTGACAACACTCAAATAGTAATAACTGTCTAAGAAAGCTTCTCAAATTTCGCCGTTCGGAGTCGCCAAAAAAAAACTGTAGGTCCCTTCTACTCGTGAGAGAACAGTAGCGCGCACGACACAAGTAGTTGATGAGCAAGCTAGGCCCTGGTCCCCCTCTGGACTGTAGCGCCAACAATTATTATTATTAAGCTCACCACCGATCAACCCCATTCTTGCTGAGTTCTGTTGCTTTAACTTTTCAATTCTATTATTGTCTCCTTTGCCAGTTGCCAGTTTCAAGCGCTTCATAACACATCTTCAGGTAATCACAATGAATTAATACTTAATTTATATGAAAGAATACATACATGAGTTTTTGCAAGTTTACCACAAATCTTTTACGATTTTCTTACCACTTTTGGCATCATAAATGCTGTCATCGCTCAGAGTCAGTTATTATGAATTGAACTTTGAATCTCTTCGCAATTTTTAAGCACTTCAAAGTACTCAAAAAATATTTAATTGCGTCTTTCTTTGTTGCTGAAATGGCCTAAAGTCATCGAATAAGCAAGGTTCGTGGGGGAACTCCGCAGGAACTTGACTTTCTCTTCTCTTACCGAGGCATAGGCTTACTCTCTTCACTTCATTATCTGAAGTCTATCAGATTTGAAAATGATTCCTCAAAAACCAAAACAAAATGATTCACGTGAATTAAATTGCACAAGTTGTGTGCTGCGTGTGATTAACACTCATTAGTCAAGGTTAATACTTTGTTTGCATTCATTTCTGTTTGTTTTTGCAAATGTTGATTAACGATTGTATACGAACGAGTTGCGAGACATGCCCTGACATTTGAGACAAATAATTACAGGCATTAGTGCACGCATGCCCTTTCATTAAAGTTTTGTGAAGTGCTCTCTGTTCAGTATGTAAGAAAGTCAAAACTTGTTTCGAACAACTTAAAAAATATTTCTGAATAACAAAAAAAAATATTTCCCTTAATGTTGAAATTTCATGCATGTATCTAAAATTTAGTGAACGTTGCTTTAAAGGCCATAGATGTTTGTAGTCCAGTTTGCAATTAAAAGTAATTAAACGGTGAAGGTGTTCGATAAGTCTATGAGTATCTCTAATCGAACAAACAAAGACTTGTCTTTTTTTAAATTATTTTTGATTATGTCTTTGGATCTAGTAAATAATATGGGGTTTATCTTAGTTTAAAGAAAAATAGCTGCCGACTTGTAGTGATAAGTGCTTTAACTCTTATGACCGGTTTCTAATTTAATTTCCTGAATTCAATTTTACTTTATTTTTGAAATTTTCTTTGCGCCCACCAATTATCAGAGCCCGTAACACAAGAGGTTGCTAAGAAGCTAAACTCTTGTTGAAAAAAGATTGTGACGTCTTTTCTTTGATTTATTTACTTTAAGAAGTTCAAGTTAACACACTTGATTTTGCGTTTATTTTTTTCTCTTATGCTCGAATAGTGTAACTGTCTGTTAGAAAAACAACCATTTAGGCAATTTTTGTGCAACAACAAGTAAACATCATTCTTTAGTTATTCAATACAATTGGATTTTTCTAAAATAAAATTGGGTTTTGCTTTAAATAAGTTACCGTTATGACGTTTTTCAACTGACATTGACTACACTGACAAAGATTCGGGGAGAGTGGAAACATTGCAATTTGGCACGCTATGTTCTAAGAACTTTTTTTAATCTGCCAAGTAATCTGCAATCACAACAATTCAATATGTAAACCCGACAGAGGGGTTCAAAAATTCTTATTCAATAGGTATGTAAGCACATGCCCTTACAAAAAAAAAATCCGAAAAAATAAAAAATTGCTGATAACTCTTTTAGATTGTTGTTTATATTTTTATTTCACTATCCCTTGTTATTCAATGTTAAAGTAACAGATGCACTCTCATCTCTTAAGCTGAAAAATATGAATAAAAAAACAGAATAAAATTGATGCACAATTTGACACGATAATAAACCTCTAATAACCTCTAAATCGTGGGTAGAGTGCGACACTTACACGCAGAATGTCTAAGTTCGACTCCCGGGCAAACACCTAGAATTTTTCACGGCACCAACTCTTTCGAGCTGCTGACAACACTCAAAGAGTAAAAACTGTCTAAGAAAAAGCGAATCAAACTTCGCCGATCGGTGCCGGCAAAAAACTGTAGCTCCCTTATACTCGTGAGAAAACAGTAGCTCGCACAACACGAGTAGTTAATGAGCAAGTTAGGCCTGGTCCACTTGTCGACTGTCGCGCCATACAATTATTGTTATTAATTGTTGTTTTAAAAACCTCTAAAGTGTATGCATTTTTATGCCTTACTTAATGATATGTTACAATCAAATTTCACGAACAAACAAGTGTAATTCAATTTATGAGAATAACTCAGAAGTTAATTTTGTTTTATCATTCCATTCGTATATCTTAAACCAAATTAACTCATTGAAAAATATGTTTTTTATGCATGAGTGTTTTAATTAAAATTTGTTCAGGGCCTTATTCCACGCCCTCCATCAATTTGTGCGTGTTAAATACGGACAGAGTTTATGTCACGCCAACATGAAAGCCATAATTTGTTGCAAAGAATTGTACGCTCACAGCCTAGCGTATGATTTACTTGCAGCACTGCCTTTTCGAAATATTAATTTTTATTTTTTTTACACAATCCCACAGAACTCTCTGAATTTTACTTACTTGTATTTACAAGTTTCAACATTTTGACATGGGTTTGTTTGATTAGAAAATTATTAAAATTATTACGTACAGAGCTTCTCCAAAACTCAGCTTCAAACAAAGTAGTTTTGTTATAAAATTAAAACTAAAAAAAATGTATGGTATTTCTTCTCACGTTAAGTAAATTTTACAAGTTTTAATATAAAACAAGTAATTTACAATTTTCATTATTCATCATTCTCCCTGTCTGTTGGGAGAAACCTGCCAAATTTATGATCTTATGTAAACCTTATTTACTGAAAATTAGATCTTTCCTCAAAGTTCAAACGTCGTTGAACTCACACTTGAAACGACGCACTTCTGTACATAACTTTAATTACATTTTCATGAGACAATTTGTCTTTGTCAGATAACAAAGCATATTATTTTGGCTTAATAATTCATCAACAGTGGTGTTATTTTTTATTAAGTTCTTTTCTTTCGAATGACATATACCCTACAAACGTTATTATACGACTATAAAACATTGAATGAAGAGTGATCCAATTTTGCACATTAAAACAATACAAAACGGGAATTGCTTTCGGTTGCTAAAAGCGCAGCCATAGTAAAATGTCATTCGTGGTCATTTCTAGTACTGTTATAATGACTTTAAGATCACAATTTCGAATTAGTTAACTATCACAAGTAAACTATTGCACGACTTGGCCTTTTTTATTATAACCTTTGCTAATTTATGACATTTCAAATGCATTGCATTCTGCCTGTTACATTTATAACTGAATTGTTCGTTTTGACGATAGATTATGAATTCAAAATGATTTGTCTGCACTCTGAGAGCGAGAAGCATTTGTTTGTAAACTGTTCACGTCAAAAGTTGAAAAGTGTTGAGTCTAGTCTGTGTCAACAAAGATCAACCCGCAGCTGTGTGTGTACGTAATTTTTTCCAATTGAATTTATTTTATTTATTTTTCCTCTTCTGCTTTTAAGCAACAAGGGCAACCGAGTGCAGAGTCAACTCTTGTTTATGGTGAAAACATTTCCGCTACTGTGTGCGGAATTTGACCGGAATGCATAAAGAATCAACACAGAGGGATTTATGATCTAAAGGGTTTTTTTTGTAAAATAAGCCAAAAAGATTTTCAAGAACATTAATGGCAATTATGTATACAGTTCAATTTCCTTTCAGAAGTCCGAAACTCAAGATATTTTACGTTTGATATTGGCTCTTTGTCCATCTCGTTAGCAAAGATCAATGACCTAAAATAGTCTAAGAGCGTTAAGTCTTATGAACATAGAAGCCTTGCCGCTGGTCAATTTCTTGAACTAACTCACTCGCCAAACTTCTTCTTTAATCAATCGATTGTAAGGTTTTTTATGCATTTTGCGTATCGTCCTGCTGAAACCACATATTGGCCAAGTTTACAACTTACTTATCAAAGATGCAAAATGTGGGTCAATGACACCACAATAGGCATGTCATCATTCCAAATACTGATTTTTTCGGAATGTTATGATGCCTCCGAAAGGACGTGCGCAATGCTCCCATTCCAATAGCGCATGTTCTGCTTCTTAAAGAAACTACTCAGCCAAAGTGAGTCTTATCACAAAAACTTGTGACTGACTAAACTCAGATTTTGGTAAAAATATAACTTAGAAACTTTGTTCAAGTGTGTAGTGCTCCATAGTGATTGACCAACTAAATATAAGTTTAAATGTCAAAATAAATTTAAAAAACATGGCGTCGGCGTCATTAACCATTCCTGTGGAAAAAAAATCAAGCGTCCTGAACTCTTTAGATACGTGAGCTTTAATACTGTTTAAAAAAAACAAATGGGACTTGGTTCAATTTTGAATAGTTTTTTATGTTGAAGGAAGGAAGGCGCTTTAATGGGCAACTATGAATGGTGATGATGTGATTTTAAATAAACTTACAACAATTTATGCACTTAATTAAACTTCTTTGTAACAAATGCAATGTATGCAAAAAAGATTCAAATAATTTAAGCTCTAGCGTGAATAGTATCCAAATTTTCATCTATTGAATGATGAAAAGTTATGCGCATGTAGAAGCGGCATACGCCTTGTCGCACATGTTTGGAGCAATCCTTACATCTTTATGCAATTAATTTTTAGTTGTTAATTTGATGTGGCTTACATGTGTGTGAATAAATTGGATCACACCCCTGCGTCTGATACATCAACTAACAGACTTTTATAATGAACTATTCGATTGGCATCTGGTTGGTTTTGAATTACAAACAGATGTTTTAATAAGTATTTGAAAACGCATTATTTTTTAAAAGTGACATTGTAAGTTAATGAAGAACTGACTTAATTAGATGTATAATCCACGCAACTGCGTATGATTTCCTATTCGCAAGAGTTGATGCCGAAGAAACAACTCACAGGATATTCCCAATTTTCATAAGCGAACTGTGTTTGTATCTTTCAATAAACAAATCTGTTTTGAAGTGAATGTTAAGACGTTATATCCACTGTGCTTTTTGTAATGGTGAACAAATAGATCCGTATTTTTTTTTTTTCAAGCGATGCTTTCTGTGAATTGTTGTTAAACGCATAGCTTTACAAACCAGTGAGTTGTGCAATTAGAGGTCGCTTAACTATTTTTGGTTGAAAATCGCTAGTCTACTCCGAATAGCTTGCAACAGCTAAAAACTTGAAGGACATTCACGGTAATATTGTCGACAGGCGACCGCAAATGTTGTGCAAAGTTATCGAAAATGGGACCTCCAGATTAGAGTTTGTCCGATGAAGGTTATATAAAATCATAAATATTATAATGCCAGAAGATTGTATTTCTAATGAAGTGAAATTCATGTAAACTTAAATTAATCATCCCTATTTTATTGCAGTGGTCGCCGTGGCGTAGTGGGTAGATTGCGACGCTCGCACGCCGAAGGGTCTAGGTTCGACTCCCAGCACAACACCAATTTTTCGAATTTTTCACGGCACTACATCTTTCGAGCTGCTGACAACACTCAAAGAGTAATAACTGTCTAAGAAAGCTTCTCAAATTTCGCCGTTCGGAGTCGGCAAAAAACTGTAGGTCCCTTCTACTCGTGAGAGAACAGTAGAGCGCACAACACGAGTAGTTGATGAGCAAGCTGGGCCCTGGTCCCCCTTTGGACTGTAGCGCCAACAATTATTATTATTTTATTCCATTTCAAAATTCTATAGCACTAAAACACATCTTAGCTTGAATAAAACCCGAACAAGATGATTGTGGCAGTACTAACAGAAATCGTTAAAATGTGGTCTTCTGGTTTTATATGGAGTCTGGTCTTGTCAGTACATATTTCTGGAAAGTCATAAGCATGCTACGTGACTAAAACAGGGATCTTTTCAAAATGAATATACAGTTCACCAGGTATATTGTAGTTTGTATATAATGTTGAAATTATAAGTAAGAAAGTATTACTCATTGTGTACAGGCTTGTTTTTCATGTCCATACCTTAACTTCAACATTATCTCGACTCTTCTTTTACTTTAAAGAAAAGCCGTTAACTCTTGCTGACATTCAGCGTTTCTGCATTAAACACATTCGAAAAGCTTTTGCTGGTAATGATGCGTGTGTCAAAAACTGAAGAAAACTTTAGCGTATTATTCAGTTCAGTTGTAGGTGGCAATAATGCCAACTCACAAAATTATTATATAAGTTACAACTCATTTTCTCAAATGCCTATCCCTCACTGGTCATAAGTATGATAATGTCCATTTCAAAAATATCCCATTGAGTTAGTTATTTCCCGCCGTTTTTTGATTGGTGTACCATATTTCAAGTTATCTGTCGACAAGTCTTAATGTTTCCCTTATCTGGTGGTTATATATTTTAGAAACAAGATATTGTATGTTTATGACACCGTACTTATATACTTACTTCCACTTGAAGCTAACTCGCATAAGAAGCGCATATTTAAGAATGAAACGCTGATCCCTCCTCATATGGTTCTACAAGTTATCCGCAAACCACTTTGCAAACATACATGCATTCCTATACCCGTTTGAATGCTAATTGCTTCGGGCTTTCGCCGAACCCGTTGATTTTTATTTTCTTCTGTGCATTTTAACGCAAAGTCCTCCTTGACCCATGTGCGTCGCGCGTCTTCCGTGGAAAGGTGGACTGCCAGCGATTCACTTGTCACGGTTCCTTCTCTCTCTCTCTCTGTCTGTCTCCTCTTTCTTTGACAATTTCTGCGCCATGCACTTACTGTGGTTCTGCCAACATACAGTGATTTCACTAAAAAAAAAAAAGCGACAAAAGAAAATTCATATGAATTGTGCCAGGCGTGAATACCTGAAGTAAAAACGAAGACAATAGATAACCGGCAATAACCACGAAATAAAATATTGTTTCGCTCTGTCTCTCATGCAGCATGCACGGTGCATGAAATTCACATGCTAAATAGGAAAATATCTCAACAGTGTATAAAGGCGTGTTTCAAGTCAAGAAAATAAGATTGCGCTTTTTCGTTGTTTTTTTGTTTCGTTTCGGTCTCCCCTATTGTAGTCTGCATACCGAAGTTGCGGGTTGTTGTTGGCGACTGTTCTCATTTGGTACATACGGAATATGCAGCCTCATGATGTGTTGTTTTACTTTTACCCGCTTTGCATATCGCTGCATACGATGGCTGATGTTGCTAAAAGTGCAATTAAATGAAAAAATGGAAACTCCCAACCACAATGGGGGAACAGTCGAAAAAACATGTTTTTCGTTCCTTTGTGAAAAGTAATGTGAAGAGCAGATCTTACTTTCGGCGTCTAATTGGTTTTGCAGCTTAACGGTTATATTTCGCAACAAAAACTTTTATCTGTAACCTTCAGAAAGTGCGGAGAGTAGAGTGGAAATAGTTGGATTTCCCAGAACAGCAACGAACTGATTAAACTATCATTGGCCCTCCGTTGGAGCAGTCGCCTAATGCGATTCTCAGACCACTCATGTCGTGAGCGAAGACAATTAATGTTGATACTTCCGCACTTGAGTTAACAACACTCGGAAATAACTTTTTAATTTTCCCCGACTTTCCGCCAATTCCCTTTGGAGTGACTGTATTATCATGGCATTTGTGTTAGAAATTTGCTTTCATCTCCCCCACTCTCTATCTCTCTCTCCGTTTCACTTTGTCTTACGCGGAAAACAATTTCGCTACGCCTAAACGGCGGGTGAAGGCCAGTCGGATAATGTCCAAAACCAAACCAACAGACCCAATTTGCACTTGAAGTGTAAAACATTTTAAATACGTCTTCACGATATTTGATCGTTTATTAGCAATTCACAATTCTGACTTGTAAGGTTGTCTAATACCCTCCAGCTTACGGGTGATTATTGACCGAACACATTTTTCTACAGACGATGAGCGCTGTATGCGGCAATCGAGGTGCACGGCAATCATCGCAATAACCTGAATACAGGCGACTAATTTCATCAGCCTAACCAGTAACCCAAATTCATTTATTCACAGTCCAGTTTACATACGCATCTTTGTGCACTGAATGCAGCCGACTATCGTACACTGCGAGGCGTTGTTGATGACGGAGATAATCAATTAACGCAGTCAGGACTAGTTTCACAGCTTCGTTGATGTGAGGATGTCTACATTACATAAATAAACAAAGCCTTGCGTAAATGTTATAATCGCCTGCGAGTTTGTTACAAAAAATATGTTTTGGTCATTATAAATCATACAAAAAAGTGGATGGATATACAGCAGTTTATGAGGACAACACCTGCATCATACACTGCAGCAGGCACATCAACACTACTTGTCCCAGTGTATACGCAGGCGATAAATGCATGAAGAAACGAAACTTGGACAAGGAACTTGCACATACATACACCTTTCCTATTATTATTACGCGCGCGGATGTACGAACGTGTGTACGTAATCACCGGAGAAATATTTAAGTCAGGTTTCTCTCCTGATGCACATTTTGAAGCAGGTAACTTGTGCTAACTTAAACAGGCATAGTTAAAACTGACGCACGCGGCCAATGAACTGGTGTCCAAAGTATGATGCATTTTGATAAAATGTTCAACAGGGAGAAATATGCACAACTGCAGCTTTGTGTTAATTTCAGTCTTAGCTGTTGCTTCAAAAATTAGTAACAATTAGTAGTGTTACCAAATTCTTGCTCAATGACGTTGCATTATGAATTATACCGTGCCGCGGATCGGTTAGCGCTTTTGTAATATATGGTCCGTCAGGTGTAAGTTCGGATGTAATGACTCCAGCTCCGACCAGGGAAAGAAACATTTTTGAAATATTTAAATTTCTTTTAAAAATTGTTTCAAACGTTGTATGTTTTGCTAGAAATAAGAATTTTAATAAAACAAACCAAACAAATTACAAACAAAAAAAACAGTAGTGCAGCATTTTTTTTTATATAAAAGGGAAATGCACGCAACGAATGAACATCGCATTAAGAAACATTTCTTTTCCAAATTATCTTGAAGAAAATCACAATTGCGAAGCAAAACAAATAAAAACAAACGTTAAACGGAAATAATTACTTATTTTATTCCCCAGACTTCACTTAGAACTAGAACTTAAACTAACGCACATTTTAGGAATTCAAACACTCATACTGGCTAATGGAATTCATCCAGAGAACCAACTACTTTCGTTTTCTCTTTGCCTGATTGCTTTTTTAATCAAATCCTCAAGTGTCACATCACCGGACTTGAAACTTCCGCGACGCTTATATTTTTTCGTATACTTCTTTGTTGTACGGCGCAACTTTCGATACATTTTACGCAAGTATCTCTTTAGTGACTTTTTCGATGATCGTGCCTCTTCATCCACAGCGAATAAATTTCTCCCTAAACCAGATATCGGACGATTATTTGCAGAGAATGTCACAACATAAAAGTCATCGTCATCATCTTCTGCACTGGCTGCGGGAATATCCTCACCAATAACACCTCTTGACTCGGCTCTGTGAATTTTTCCCGCAGAGAATCCAAGTTTAGAAAGAATAAGATCCAATTCCTCTTTCGTCACTTCTTCATCGCCAAACGCATTCCAACGTGGTTCTCGCTGGCTTTCGACATTTTCCTGTTTATCGCGCAAACGCTCAGAGGTATCCTCCGATTGCCCTTCGGTTTCTTGCTCCGGTTGGTCGGCTTCTTGGGATTTCACTTTTGATAAATTAATGGTGCTTTTCTCTTCTTGGGCAGGCGATGAAATTTCTTCCGGTCTTACGTCCGGCAGTTCGTTGACTGTTGCCGCCGAATTTTCCAAACTCACACTACACACAATTGTCACAAGGACAATGTGAAATGCAATTCCAAAGAATGTTTTCATACTGCTAATCTAAGCACTGACTGTTGATTTTTTTCACTTGTACGTTAACTAATGCAGGAGTCCCGGTTAGCAGTTTAGTTGAAGACTAAACCCTCAGAAAGTTCTTGCAAACTTTTATATCTTCTGCGTTGGACCGCTGTGACAGCAAGACTAAGAATTAATCAAAATGGACAAAATGTGTACGTGTGTGCCTCTGCGTTCCTCTTTCTTTTTCCCAAAGATATTTCACATGAATATTTATAAAACTTCTATTCTGAAGGCTAGGCTGTTGACCATATTGACGCGGCCACAAAGTAGGTCTTGGATAATCTCAAATAATAATTTAACAAACTACCGGTTTATCGTCCCACAGAACGTCGGATCTCAACGATTTTATAGCTGAGTGATATCAATATTGTGTTTTATTATGGTGACATGCCTTATAGGTGTCGGATTCGTCTTTTGGTCTTTACGACTTTTTATTAAGGTGACTGTTTAAGCAGGTGTGACATAAAAGGAATTATAATTGTAGAAAAGAAGTTCGTGAAGATTTGCATGCGAACAAATTATTTATATGGATATATAAAAAGGAGTGGCCACCGTGGCGTAGTGGGTAGAGTGCGACGACCACACGCCGAAGGGCTAGGTTTGATTCTCGGCTAGGCACTTCGAATTTTCATGGCACCATCTCTTTTGAGCTGCTAACAATAATCAAAGAGTAATAACTGCGTAAGAAAGCTACTCAAACATCGCCGTTCGGAGTCGGCACAAAACTCTAGGTCCCTTCTACTCGCAAGAGAACAGTAGCGCGCACAACACCAGTAGTTGATGAGCAAGCTAGGCCCTAGTCCCCTGTGGACTGTCATTCAAAATACGTAATCATCTCAATGCCAACTTAAAGTGCACTTACATAACTTAAGAAGTCATTGAAAACTAAAGAAATTAATGACGAGTCATTTCTCTCATAAACGTAACAATTAATTCTTGTAAAGCCGTCAAAACAATCTAAAACCAAAACATTAGACTGTTACTCCTCCCCTTATATAACTACACTCTGAAAAAGACAATTTTCACAAACACTGATAATCTATAGACGATGCGCAACAGACCACACGGCTAATTTGTTTTGAATAGTTTCTCAAGTAATGGGCTGAAGCTTGTTCCCACAACCTAACCAGCAAATGCATACAATGCCTTACTGCGTCTCTTTTACCTGTACACCTTATGCAGCAACACGCATTTTTCACTTCTTCCACCCACCGCGGCATTCCACATCACACTCGCAGCAGCAGCAGCGGCGGTGGCCTGCTTGATTGGCACTATAGAGTATGAAACCGTCAGACTACGGAGTATTCTATGAAATCTGCCCTGCTCCCCGGCAATAACTAACCTAGACAAATGACTATTGTGTTGCAACAGCGGTTTTTATCAAGATTTAACGTGCATATGTAGCAACTCATTGCACAAACAGAAATTGAAAGGTCTCAAAACAATTAGCGGCTTAAACTGCTGCCAAGAATTCAGTTCCTTTCTTTTTCAACTTGAGTGGGAAACTTTATGGATGCACGTACAACTAGTCAATATTATGATCTGCATAACCAGAAAGCTACAAGTTTGAGAAACAAAAAATTAAGAGTGCTGCGTAACAAGAAAAATCGAGACTACGAGTACAAAGACTGTGCTACCTAGCGAATAAGAAGATTTGAATCTTCGAAAAATTTCTTATTTGACATCCATCTATGTTTGATCAGTTAAATTTGCATTCTTTAAACTTAAATTGTGGAATATTTGATGGCAAATATATTTATAAAACTATATTTACTTTGACATTGTCTTCCTCGACGCGGAAGAAACGCGTTGGGAAACTCTGCACTCAAACAGTATGCATTTAATGTAATTTCTTGGTCTTTCGGGTGAAAACCAATAAGCGCTTCCGTGATAAAGAGTCTAGGTTTACAGCTCCCACCGAATCAACGCCAAATAGTCACCATCGCATCAGAACCAGGGCAGGATCAGTGCAGTGTCTTCACCTTCTCTACAGTCATCGCTAGCGGTGCTAGCGTAGGTAAAGTCGTCTACAGTCTTCCCAATTTAGAGATCAAAGAAAAGCCCCGGATTTCTTGCTGAAATTTGGGAGCATGCACTTAGTCAGCCTGCATCCTGAAAGGTCATGCCACCTCTGATTGCGCTATCGGGAGATCCAACCGTCGACGGAAGGTGGTCAGACGTGGTCAGTCCTAAGATAGATTCGGGAAATCTTTTTTTGATCTTTGTGAATGTCTCTTTTGATCCTTGGAAAGTTGTCGGCAATCTCATTCTCCATGATCCCGTGGTGTCCCGGGATCGAGAAAAGTCTTAGCGAATTTAGTCTGTCGACCAAATTAATGAAAGATTAACATTCCTGAACTATCTTCTAAGTAGTAAGAGGGTTAAGTAAGGCCCTAAACACAGCTAGACGTTTGCTACAGATGCAGATACTTCACTCCTTATGTTCTTAACATACATAGTTTGTGGCCAATAGGATCGCATAACGCGAAATTACCTTAAGAGGTGTGAAGTCTATTGTTATCATTTTCCACAAATGCTTCACCTCCAGATCCCTCCATCGTCTTTGAGCGATTCAAATAAATTCGAATACAATCCCTTCTCGTTACTGGCCAGAGCCAGTCCTAGAAACAGGGAAAGTTGACTTTGTATGAACGATGCAACTGGATTGTAGGTGTCCCCGCATAAGACTGCATTTTCATAAGACCAGAATCGTAGGAGATGCAGTGCGCGAGTTCCCCATTTACGAGTAATATAACTTGTTTGAAGGCTACATTAGTCTGTCTTTAGTTCAGTATACAAGCTTCGAGAATTGCAAAGAAACGTGTTGGTTACCTGCTTAGAATTCTCTTCTAAGCACTTACAAATGACGTTGACAAGAAACAAATTGGCCGCAGCACCTGCACAAATTCTAGAACTCTGTCTTTTAAGCATTCTGTTATATTGTACACCAAGTCTTATATTGTACACTCTGTCTTTTGAGCATTCTGTTATATTGTACACGAAGTCTTATATTGTACACTCTGTCTTTTGAGCATTCTGTTATATTATGCACCAATTCCCTGCGTCCCAAAATTTAGAATCCATACGTCCCCGACAGGTATCTGAAGTTGAAAACATAGAAAATCCTATGGATAACTGAAGAGTGCAAACACTTGTGAAAGACTACCAAAACAGCTTTAGGAAATAGTTTCAAATGGGACGTGATTTTTACTGACCACGGTCACCATCCTCTTATCTTGTTGGATTTATTTTTCCTGCTTGGTGTTAATGTTAACCTTTTCTTTCCTTGTAATAAAAGTTTTATATACATATAAGTATTCCTTAGTTAAACCATACAATTTTGCAGTTAGCAAGAAATAACCTCTAGATAAAATGGTAATTACTTGTTGTCTAAGCAGCACATACAACTTGAGTAAGTCACTTAGGACACAAGTGAATTAAAAAATCGTTTCTGTTTTTATGCAAAATTGAATTTGTTCTGTCCCTGTTCACAACACAATACTTTCTAACACGGTTGTTCCTTATTGATGGCAGCTAAGTGCAAAAAAATTGCCAATCATAGTTTAAGTTTTGTAAAGAAAATGCCAACAAGAAATACACATACAATTTTCAATTAAAATCTTATCCATGTTTATATGTAAATGATTTTTTTTTGTACTTTCAGATCTGCAGTTAGCCGCAGAACTAGGAAAGACATTGCTAGAACGCAACAAAGAGTTGGAAACAACACTAAAACATCACCAAAACATCATTGACGATCAAGCTCAAGAAATAATCGTAAGTACCAAAAAAAACAAATAACTCAAGAAATGAGACTCAATCAACGGCAAAAAATTTAGATTATGCAATTGCTAGACTTACTCCAAAAAATGGTGTAACCCACCACCCCTAATGTCTCTCTGATCTCAAATGAACCATAGCTTCCTTCATTATAGTGCATTTTCTGCGGGAAAATTTAAGAACACCGAATGCGATTTTCCATCAGAGGTTACAATGGTGTCACTGTCAACTTAGAAGATGCCTGAATTTCTTTTTCAATCTTATTATGAATGGAAAATTATTCAAACAAACCAGATGTACACGTTAGTTTATTTGAAAAAAAAAATCTACTTAACCCTATTTGAATTCCAAAGATCTTTTTGGGTCATGTCGAAGTTAGATATGTTTAGCAGAATACATTGGTTCATTAAACTAGAGTATCGCTTCGGTTGAACGAATACATCGTTAAAGAACGTATACATCCATATTAGGTAGGTTAGTTTCTTCATTTGTTTGATTTAATCGAACGGAACGCGAGGGCACGACGGCGGCGTCTTCTCTGTGTGTATGAGTATTTATAATAATTTTGTATATGTATTTGGAATTAAAAGTTGGGTCAGTGGAGTAAAAAGATTTATGAATCATTTAATACAAAATTGAGGCAAAGTTTATGTTAATACTCCTCGGTCAGATATGCACATGATACACATATCAATACACAGTTTGACAAATAACGGAACAAATAAACGGGGGAAGAAGAATTGTGAAAAATAGAAATATTTTATATTTTTATTTGCAACATCCAAATAGAACTGCGATTTGGTGTGGGTGAATAAAATTTTAATTTGTTACAACAACTAGTTTAACAAAATTAAATTTGATTGTCTTAAAAGCAGGTTTAAGGAATCGCAAATCTCGGCTCAGATATTCTTTGCCAATCACTTTGCATATAGTTAATAATGATCGGCTTAAAACTCGGTCCAAAAAAATTAGGCAGCTAGAAATAATGAAGTAGCAGCTTCATCAGCAGCTGCCTTAAAGTAAATAAAGCAACTAGAACTCCCTTAGCGCACTCTAAAATCTTATACAATCTTCAAGCAATTGTTCAAAAGTTAATAACTATAGAAACATTATGCTTCCGCTCAAACAATTTAAGTTAACTTAACCCTTTAATCGACACATGTTGGAAATAATAAAAAATATAAACATTGTAGACCTGAAGAATACTTACAGTGTTCAAAAGAAATGGATCGTTTTTTAAAAAATATCTTTTACGGTTTTCCAGAATGGGGCAATGTGCTGAAATCCAAATACATATGTATTGTAATACAAATACAAATACATACAAATTTCCAATGGTTTAAAGATTAAATATAAGACTGAATAATTAATATTTGAGTGACTCAACCGGCGATGAATTCAAAATAACAATCTTTGACTAAAATAGTATGCGGTGATACGTAATGACGAAATGACGACTAATCCACTTTTAACTTAATTTATTCCTTTTTCTACCCTTTTATGTGATAAATTGTTTATTTCATTGCAGTATATATATTTAGTTATCTTATTATCTTATATATTTCATACAAACTTTTTTATTTTTTTTATACTTTGATTCATGCTTTGGCATTGAATGAGATCGTGTCCACCGTGGCATAGTGGGCAAGGTGCGATACTCATACGCCGAAGATCGCCGGTTCGATTCTTTGACAACACCTCGCAACACCACCTCTTTCGAACTGCTGACAACACTGAAAGAATACTAACTGCCTTCAAAAAGCTTCTCAAATTTCGCAATTCGAAGTCGACTGTAGGTCCCTTCTACTTGTGAGAGAGCGCGCATTAGGCTAGGCTCTGTTCTCCTTGTGAACTGTCGCAAATATGTATAAAGGCTTTTCCAAAAGGGACTTGACTATATTTTTGTTTTAATTGAATTTCTATAATCTGCAGAAGTTGCTTATTTTTGTACTTTGAAAAAAATGCTGAGTGACAGTGGCAGATTGGTGATTAGAGGAAGAATGTGTGCACAAATTAAATTCAGAATTTTCTAGATTCTTTTGGAAAAAGCTATACTGCAATATGTAATCCAATTTAACTGCATGTAATTTATCTACTCGAGTGCGACGCTCACACGCCGAAAGGTCTAGGTTCGATTCCCGTCTGAACACCTCGAATCTTTCACGGCACCGCCTCTTTCGAGCTGCTGACAACACTCAAAGAGTAATAACTGTCTAAGAAAGCTTCTCAAACTTCGCCGTACGGAGTCGGCAAAAAACTACAGGTCCTTTCTACTCGTGAGAGAACAGTAGCGCGCACAAAACGAGTAGTTGATGAGCAAGCTAAGCCCTGGTCCCCATGTGGATTGTCGCGCCAACAATTATTATTATTATTAATATATCTATTCGGACAGACTTTTTTTGCCTTCCTGGTTTCATTGCTAAGTATATTCGTTGGATATCAACTTAATTCAATTATTTAGGCTCCTATCTGACATAAATGTGATAAAAGTTCCCAATCCCCAAAAGTCAAAATACATAAATGACTGAAATCCCTGAAAGTCACATGACAATAATGATCTAATCGGTTGTTTTTTAAATCAACTATCATTATCATTCACGGCTGACCACCTCTAATCTTTCACGGCACCACTTCTTTCGAGCTACCAAAACTTCGCCGTTTGGAATCGGCAAAAAACTGTAGGTCCCTTTTACTCGTAAGAGAACAGGAGCGCACACAACACGAACAAGCTAGGTCCTGGTTCTCTGTGGACTGTAGCGCCATCCAATTGTTATTATTATTGTTATCATTATCATTAACTCAATCATTTCGTAGATGCATTCAACACCATTGACCAAGTTTACAAAATGTTTTGGATTTCTCGATTGATATAATTGCAACTCATTTTTTTTAATTAAGCTAAACACTAATACGTAATTTTACACATATTTCAGTATCTCCAAAAACAAACCGCAGCTCTACGCGAAGTTAATGATTCCCGTCTCAAAATCTATGAACAACTCGAAGTCGGTGTGCAAGAGTTAGAACGCTCCAATCATCGACTAAGCGTGGAAAACACCAATCACAAAAAACACATAAAGATGTACGTAACTCAAATACATGTGTAAATCCTATTTTTAAACATGAAACTCCATTCGACAGCCTTGCGCATAATATAGAAACTCTAGAATGTCGCTGCGAAGAACTCACAAAAAGCCTGGAGGATACCAGGCAGACGTTAACAGTAGAGCGGCGAAAAAACGAGCGATTATTGCAGGAGAAAAACAACGCCGGTAACGATCAGGCAGAGATCCGCTTAAGACATCATGAAAAGGAATCCGTCAGTGTCAGTGATGGTGATGCCGAGGTCAGTACATATTGTCGTGAGCCTTAAGAAAGTGATAGAATGATTTTTTTTATTTTATTTCCAGAGTTTTCATGCGAATACAACAAATCCAGAAAACTGTAGCTTTGTTTTTCAGTCAAGTAGTGCCAATAACAAAAATTCAAACTCCACGGGTATCAGTGAAAGCTCACAAAATGAATCCTTTAATATAAGTATGATTGGCGCCGAAGATAACGAGGAGATAATTCGCGTAGTAAGTGATTTGGAAACTACCAAAAAGGCTTTAGTCTCAGAACAGCAGAGAGTTAGTGAACTTGAAGACCAGCTTGTCGCTATAAGTAAGTTCATTTTTTTTTTTTTCATTCAATCTGTATGCCAACTCCAATCAATATGAATACTCACAGTTCAAGAAAATCAAACTCTGCAAAGTCGTCTTGCTCAAGGTGCAAATGAGGAAATGAAATCTGTGCATGAGGAACTCTCAATACTGGAAGAAGTTCGGTAAATGAATATTAAAATATCATTAATACAAAATTTGATATTTTCTCTCTATTCCAGACAAGGAAATATGTGCAGTCGTTGCTTACGTGCGTGTGATGACAGAATCACAGCGAACGATGAGGCATCCTCAATCGCGCCAACCGAAGACGATGACGAACGTAGTCTTATGGACATGGAAGCTATTGGAGGTGGTGAAGGAAATGGTGATACTTCATCACAAGTGGCATACCATCGTTCAGCCGTAACAATAAAGGTGAGCAATTGCTTCTACTTTAAAACTCTCTTCTTTGGCATGTTTCGCGGTTAGATGAATTGGTGTCACTTTTTCTACTCTTCATTTGCCCCATTCTTCTCTTCATTATTTTTTTTTTCTTCATTTTTTATATTTTCAGTATTGTTTAATGTTTTATTTTTTATTGTTCTATTAAGATACTTAGTCGTAAGAGCAACCAAGTGCAAGCAATTATTTTTTAACACGACAAAAAAAATTCATTATAAATGTTAATATTTATACTCCTTTTGTAGCCTAAGAAATTTCATAAATTAAATGAAGTTCACAATAAATTTAAATCAGTAATATTTTATTTACCATCATCACCACATCAAGTAATCACTACATTTATTAGCAATCCTCCTGGCACTGTATACATTCGCCTTCAATGTTAATGTTTATTTAATTGATCGAAATGGGCAACTTTCAGCATGATTATTTTGTGAATATAACATGTGTGTGTATACGTGTACATTTTCTTTTATATTTAAACTCATCACATTTCTGTATACTTAAACACTTTACATATCTCATGTATAGTTAACTTACGAAGTAAAGTTGCTAAGAAAAGAAGTACTTACGGTTATTAATATCCTTGTCAAGTGGTCTTTCGATAGAACGACACTTTTGACTTGAAGGCATTACAACATCTATTACTTTCATTCTTGTTCAATGGCCAAGCCTTCTATAATATAGTGTACAGAAATTCGTAGTTGAGAAGTTTGGGTAAAAATCTCTCTTGGAGAGAGAAACTCTGCCAAAACTTGTGAAACGACGAAACGCCAAAAATTAAATGCAAAACAGCTATAAAATATATAAAATTTCAGACCATATTTTATTTTCACTTGACAGTCATCTGCTGCGCCCACAGATTTTTGTTCAACAGAAATTCGTAGGGAGGGGAAATAATTTATTCTCTCATGAGCTCTCTCTTCTACGAAAAAATCAGCAAATGGAACGCCTTTTTTCAGTTTATCAGCAAATTTCGTAGGCATTCGTACCAATTCAGAGCAATTGGAACAGACCTAATGTTCCTTTCTTATGTCATTTAAAGTTTTATTTATGTAAGTCAATACTCGTATAGTCACACTCGAAGAGCATACAAGTATTTACGAAAAAAAAGTTATTTGCATATTTTGTTCTTTTCCCATTTTTGAAATCACTTAACAAATGTAAGTCATTTCATTAACAGAAACGTTCAAATCGAATTTGTAAAGTAAAAAAAATCCCAATTAAAAACTCCCAAAACGGTAAGAGCAGACTTCGATTTGAAAACGTAACTAGCGAGAATTTTACATTGAATATTAGACCACGTCCATCAGTATTTTGTTTTTGACGTACGTACTTCAAAGAATGATTTTGAAAGTTTAGTTCATTAAATTATGATTGATACTGCCCCTTAATGAGCAATTTTTTTCGTACCTTAATAATAAAATTAAAATGTAAGCTATGTAAATGGTGGTATATTCACCGATCTTGGGGTGAGGCTGTCTTGGGTAGATATGCTCATTTGCATTCAGTTTTTCTATTCGTTTTACATACTCCGGTCTGAAATAACAACAAATCAAAATACATCAGGTCATAGTAATAATAATTTGTAATTTATAGTAAACTTGAACTAGGAGAAATAAACCTGCGGGCATTAAAAAGAACTAACACACCCGAAAGAAAAGAAGAAAATTAAAATATATTTTCTTAGCACCACATTTTCGTTTATAAGGAATAACCCATTTAAGTACCACACCTATGTGTTGTTCATTAATTTCAAACTGCATTTCCATCCAAATCATTCATCAAACTATTTTAAATACGCTGTTTTAAATTATATATGAACTCACTCAAGAATTATTCACAATCGCTTAAATGTAAACCACCCACAAAATTTAATTTGTTAAGTAAACAACAACAAGAACAACAAACAAACAAATGTTTTTCTTTCTTAAAATCATTCTTTTTCCTTTATTTTTCTTCAATTTTATTTTTATTAAACATTTTTTATAGGCTGAGTGTGCGGTTTGTTCAAATACAACAAAGTACCTGCATGAGTTGCCTATTTCATTAGAAAACATCCTGCTTGATCTATGGCAGAGAGCGATTCGAAAATTCAGTATAATGCAATGGATTGCAAAAATCCTTCAATGGCCAGCATTAGTTATTTTTCGTTTGATAAGTTCATTACCCGATGAAGATGATAGTACATAAATTATTTTCTTTTTTTTTCTCTTTTGTTTTGTTTCGTTTTTTAACATGTTTTTTTCTTGTTTTTGCTATAACTCTGTTACCTATTTTTTTTTCATGTTGTTTTCTATGTTATTCTTGAGGTTTTTTTTGTTTCTTTTTGTTTCGCACTAATTCTATGTTTTTTCTTCCGCCCTTGTCGATGTTCATTTTTACCATCGGAAAAAAAGTACTTAAAGTATATTTAAGAAAGAATAAACAAAAAAATGCTCAAACATTTCGAGAAAATATATTGGTCGGAATCGCAACAAATTTTACCTGATTTGAAAAGAACGTTTTTTATTAGCTAAATAGAAAGTATATCCATTCGTTATTTTTGTTTGGAAAAATCTTACGGGAATTCATAACATACGGGAATTCATAACAAACATCATTTCACCAATATACTTTTCTCGAAAGAAAACAAGAAACAAGTGGAAAACAATCGCTACCAATGTGCCAAGTGTTACTAAATGTCCATTAACTTATTTTATTTATTATTTTATTTATAACTATTTCATAAGTGAATGCTAGAAGGCGGTTTCTGATTTGAATAGCTTCTACATATAATAACTTCATTTTTTTGAACATTATGTTTTTGTTTTGGGCTTCGAATTATATTCATAGATCCGTAATCGTTTTCTAGCGTAAAATACCGTTATTCTACCCTTGGGTAAAAGGTGACATTATTAGTATTATTTATTCGTATGCATTCAATTTTATGTACAAAGCTTAAATCTTGCTTTTATCATCGACATAGTCTTCTTAAATGCCGAAAAAAATCGTATAACTTTAATTACATGCATTTTTTTTTCTACTAACTTAAGAATAAAAAAAAGTCTTAAACATGCTCAAGTTCTTGCCGCAGATCCATTATCTCTTTTTCCGAAGCACTTTGACTTTCGCAAAAGTCCTTTTACCCTAGGTTAGTTATTAACGTGATCTTGCAAGGTGTTTTTTTTTTACTATAATGCTTTAAAGATTTTTTTCGAAATATAAGCTCACATTGTTCGTTGCTGATGTACTTTTCTTGACCAGAAAAAAAAAAAACAAAAAACATCAACAATATGTATTCACAATATTTCATTGTGAATGTGATTGTGATAACATTTAACTTTATATAAGGGTAGTATAAGTACAAGGAAAGCAATTTATTTAAAATAAAAAAAAATGTTAACAAGTGAAAATATATTTATTTTCTGAAAAGGAAAAAAAACTTTAACTTAATTTTGCATGTTTTATTGCATTTTTCGTTTATTTTCTTTTTTCTTTCCTGATTTCAAATACGAAAAAGAGATTTGTCTCGGCAAGTAGCTTAAATAGAAAAAATCAATATTTAAAATAAAACAACAATATAACAAACAAAAAACACCCAACAAACAAACAAAAAACCTAATCATTTCAGGTTGGTTCAAGAGCCCCACCCGATACGCTGGATTTGAATGCACCGGTCAGTCCAAATCCGTACAGAGATTTGGTTGAGAAATACGAAGCTCTCCTTGAAGTTCAACGGCATTCCATTGCGCGCAAGAGCGGCATCTCACTAGCGGAAGAATTCCAATCAACTGGTGAATACAATTCACTTCATTTGAAGGACAATAATGAAAAGACTTCGACGACAAATGCGGAGCAAGAGAATACACAGAGCAATCGAAGCAGCAAAAGCAATCGTCGCACACCAACTGAATTTTCTGAAGCGGAAACTTCCTCGTCCGGTTTCTCTGACGAGACTAGCAACAAGGGCACACAGACTGATGATAGACCTGGATACTTCCTTTGTTCCATTGGCGATGGCGAAGACTGCAAATTCAGCATTTATGATGATGCAAGCCCCATTGATTCGAGATTCCGCAATCGACCAGAATATCGAGAGCTGTTCAAAGAAATTTTCGCCGTATTGAAAAAAGCTGCGGAGAACAAGGAGGAAGGTGACAAACTCCCCCTTCTCGATGACACCCATCCCCCCGCTGCCAAGGTTCCCCCGGTTACACCAGCCAATGAAGAGATCCCACCTATTGATTTTGCTGACGACACACAAAGTATTATATCGTCCGCCATTTCGGAGCAATCATTTGCTATGTCCGAGTGCATCACCAAAATGGAACGCAAAACGGCCAAGAAGCACATTATCGAAAAGAATCAAGAAAACCAACCACCCTGCGTTTCCCTCAGTGGCTCCACAACTCTGACACCAGCTCACAAACAGGCGATTGTGGAAAACGGTAGAGTTTTGACTCCACTAAAACGCGAACCTCTTGAATACCTAATGGTTGGCGTTGGCATTAAAAAGAAAAGCAAGAAGAAGAACCGAAACTACAGCACCGATCGTTCAGAATCTCCTGCCGCCCTTCCCTCACCACCAAGGGTGTATTACAGCAGCGGCAAAAAGCGCCGCGATATGAGGCCATTCACACATTCACCTTCTGCTTCCGGAACACCGCCATCTTCAAGCCAAAATTTCGGCAGCCGAAAATCGAATCTCGAATGGAATGGTAATTCTATGATTATCTACAATCGTGGTGTGACTTCATCCACTTCATCGCCAAGAGGAGCAAATATCACTCCGCGCGGACGTGAGTTAGACATGAGTGGTGTCGAGTTTCGTCCCAGCACCGTATCGCAGGACTTGCACAAACTAAAAAAGCTTGATTTATCGTATGCCGAGGTGCTACGTCGAGCAGATGCATGCAAACAGCACTACCACAGGAAAAAATAAATTCACTATTTTAAAATAGTTTAAACTAGTAACAACAGTCGATTGCCACAGTTTCAGAAAATAGTCTTAAATAAGTGTGATTGAGAATGAAACACAGAGAATTTCACTATAAATAATTATATTATTTTGAGAGTACATATTGAATGATATATTCTTTTAAACATAACTGCGTTGTTTTGAGAAAAACAATCACATTTTTAACAAAGATATTTCTGGCGTTTTGAGCACGAAAGTAGCTTGCAATTATGTAATTCTCTATTGTCTCAGAACAAAACTATATTTCTAGGTTCTTTTGTATATATTTACTCGATACACAAACGACGTACGCTAATTTTCGTTTCCCTTTTTTTTTACAAAACTTTTCCTACATATTCATATATGCGTAGTTCAATGCAAAAGAACAAAAGCAAAAATCCTAAATAAAATCACAACAGACATTCTTTTTCTTTTTATTAACCGCTATATGTCAAAACAGAAATTTTAATATGTACTTTTATGGAATTCAGTAATTTCAAAATGAAAACAATAAATATACTCAAACTAAATCAATACAATAAATTCAGAAAAACTCCGTAAGTACTAGGAAAGACAGAAATAAAGCAAATAAATACTTAAATATTTATGTATGTATGTATTGTAGAAGGAACAAACACAAAATCAATCAAATATGAGAGGGAGTTTTGGTATTTTCTCTGAAACAAATTAGTATATAATGTTGCAGTATGAGCAGAACGAAATATAAGTATAATGAGACTGGTTGTGTTTTATTGGATTCGAAGCCGCATTACTTTTTGCATATGCATGTTGTATACATATGCATGTTTTTATTGAACTTCAAGTAAGTACGATTACTTCAAAATTTTGAAAGATGAAGCAAATCATTTTTTTTAGCTCAAATAAGAAACAATTATGATTACGTTGTTATGAGACCACATTATCTTCATATTCTTCTTGTGGCTCTACAGTCCGAGGTGGATCTGGGCCTCAACAAACATACATTTCCAACCAGAACGATCTCTCGTCAGCTACACCAAGTTGCGCACTCCAAGATGGGTGAGGTCTGCCTTAGCCTTAGCCGTGCTCTACTCCGTTCTACCAACGGCTCAGATTCGAAGACTTTTCGGACCGGAGCAGTGGTATTTATACGCTCCATATGGCCTATCCATCTTAAGCGTTGTATCCGAAGACGCTTGACCACGCGTATGCCGCTGTATCTTCTCCTCCAGATACCATCAACCCAAACAAGATGAAAAATCAAACACAAAACTTTACTCTCAACAAGACTAAGGGCTTTCTCTTCCGATTTAAGTAATATCCAGGTTTCCTCGCCATAAAGTATGACTAGGAAGATCAGGCTTAGTCCTTCGAGTCTTTTATTACGCAATTGCCTTTTGAGTCCAAAGAAACAGCGATTTTGCGTTTGATTTCGGTACGAATACTGTTCTCACCACTTACCGTTATACTTAACTAGATTTAACAATGAAACCTATACGAACTACTCTCTATAATAATGCCTACGATCTTATACGCATTTTGTTTAGGGCATTGAGAATATAGTTATATCTATAGAGCTTTTCAATAACATTTGTAATATCCATTTTGGAGGATTTTTTCTACAATCCTGGACACTTGTTGGTATTCCAATATTTGCATTTTTAATTATCAAATTTTTATAATTCAGAAAATCTTCTGAAATGATCTTCAAACTAAGAAAATATCAATTTCACTTCTTTTCTGAAAAACAGGCGTATACTCAGACAATCTACTCCTAAGCCAACCCTTAACTCTTTATGCTCGTACATATTTAAATACTCGTATATTCAATTTAAAGGTTTAATTTCACAACTATCGTTTTTGTTTCTAAAGAAAGTATCGGTAAATACAAGCTTTGGTAAAACTACTGAAAGAGTCGGGCGTCACCCAAAAATTTAAAGAAAAATGCATACCATACCATATTTAAATGTGTTCAAATGGCAAAAAATGTTCATAAAGTGAAAATTGTTTGACATCATTGTTTTACGAATTCTTATAGACATAAGAAACTGATTAAATGGGTGAATTGTATTCTTTTCAGTTCCCTGGGGATTTATTGTGTTTCATCATTATTTTCAAAAGGCGTGTTCCAGTACTTTCTGTACCAAATTCAAAAGTTTGTTGTTGTTGTTAAGGATTGGGGGTAAAACTCTCTCAGAGAGAAGCAAAGTATGGGCTCGAAGAAGTCACATGTGTGGGCTCGATATGTTGTGGGCCCATCACGTCTGGTATCTTCAACTACTCTTTATAGTAAAATTATAAAAGCTTTGTTTCGCACTGTAATTCAAAAAATGTACTTGTTCTATTAAAGTTCGAAATGCTTCATGAACTAGCGTCTATTGTTACTTACACCTTTGCAGCGGCATTTGTCTTTATGTTGCAGTTTAATTATTACCAGAGACCAATAGGGAGACAGTCAACACCCTCGTCTCCCGCCCTTGAATTCATATTGACAGCGTTTTTTATAACATTTCCCCTCCTGAACAGCTGACGCAAAAAAAGGATTTTGTTTGGTTTCAAATGAGAATACGTGTGAACTGTCTATACGATGGATCACCTCACTCTTCACACTGTTAGAAGGAGAGAACATATAAATCAAAACGAAAACATGTGTGAGTAAATGAGACAATGTTCGATGATACGTAAATAACTTTCAGAATTTGAGGTTATGTCTACTAAAACACGTAAATAACAGTCAAACGGTCGATGGACAAAGGGGAAATCAGCTGTTTGTTCAGCTGTTCAGCTGACCATCTCCTTCCTTATTGGTTTCTGATTATTACACTTTCATTGCAAATTTCTGATGCTTAAAAGACGTAAAAATTTTGTTTTATGAATAAAGTACCGGAAAACCCGCTCAATTAGTGTTGACATTTTTTTAAATTAACTGATACAATTCAAAAGTTTCCCCCGAGCTATCTTCAAAGTAGAGCAAGTGAATCCTCAGTTGTCTTGCTTTGGAAAACTGGAGACTGGTGGAGAGGGAATACAAATATCAATTTCGTAAATTAGTCTGTTTTTTTTTTATAAAAAAATATGCTTCTAATACTTTGTTGGGTAGAGCATTTAAAATAGCCTTCATTCACTGGGACATACAAAAGACTGTTAATTTGTTAAATTATTTCAAGAATACTTGTTATACCCCCCGAATTCCTTACCGAAGACCTAAAATTGTATAAAGCATTTTGTAGGCAACTGTCAACAACTACTCTTTGATGTATATTGACGTATGTACATATAATCGTAATTTTGATCATAATATTGTTGGAGCCTGCATTTTGAAACTTTTTTGCATGTTGGCATTTACAAGGTTTAAGCAGGCACATCTATTTATCAAAGACCCAGTAAAAACGTAACGCCTCACGCCAGGTTAAAACAAATGAATAATCCTCAAATTGTTTTTTTCTATTACAAAGTTATCTGATACAAGAAGTGGCAACTTCATTAAAGTACAATTGTTTAAACCCATATACTTTGTTCAAATCAACTGAATTACAAGTAACGAGCATATACCTTATATACAGTGACGGACAAAAGAATAGGACCACTGAACTTTATTTTAACCTTCATAAAAAAACTAAAAGCATTTTATAACTTTTGTCATATATATTTCATTTTATTATTGTTTCAAGAGGTAAAATAAATCATAAAAAGTTAAAAAGTATACAGGTCACGCTAGGGAACAAAACAATAAGACCACCATAAAACATGTAGTAAATTCATAGCTAATGTACGAAGTCCTTTGGTTTTTCTTAGTATTTCATGGAATATTCTTTATTTTTTATCTCAGCGGGCACTCTTCGGGGTACAGACACAGTCTGCGGCAAGTGCTTGTCGGTATGGCGTACCAAACTGATTTGAATGATGAATTTTTTGCTCCATAACTTCATCTTATTCTTTGCTTTTTCAGCTCCAAGGGACTTTTTCCTTATTCCCCACAAGTTTTCCAGGGGTTTAAGGTCTGGAGACTGAAAGAATCAGGTCATGGGATCGACATTTTGCTCTTCCAAGCACCTTTTTGTGTGTGGTCGCCGTGGCGTAGTGGGTAGAGTGCGACGCTCACACGCCGAAGGGTCTAGGTTCGACTCCCAGTTCAACACCAATTTTTCTAATATTTCACGGCACCACCTCTTTCGAGCTGCTGACAACACTCAAAGAGTAATAACTGTCTAAGAAAGCTGCTCAAATCTCGCCGTTCGGAGTCGGCAAAAAACTGTAGGTCCCTTCTACTCGTGAGAGAACAGTAGCACGCACAACACGAGTAGTTGATGAGCAAGCTAGGCCCTGGTCCCCCTTTGGACTGTAGCGCCAACAATTATTAATTATTAAGCACCTTTTTACTTTGCCCGCTGTATGCTTCGCGCCGTTATCGTGCATACACTGCAACTTTAGTGACATTTCCCATTGGTGAACAAATGCTGGTCCATGGTATCCTTTATCCAATATAATGAACTAATGCCATACGAAGAGAAGGATCGCCAAACCATCCTATATCCGCCTCCATGTTTTACGGTTTTACTTGTGTACTAAGGCTGGTATGCAGCAATTTCTGGACATCTGACCCACCTTTTCCCACCTTTTTCCAACAAATTCATCTTACTTTCATCCGGCCAACGAATGTTTCGCCATTTTTCTCGTTTTCTATGCCTATCCATTCAAGATGCAAATTGGATTTTACTTTTCCTAGTGGTTTAAGTGGTACCTTCCTAGGGCTTCTTCCAAAGAGATTTTGTTCTTCTAGCCACCTTCGCACTGTTCTAGGACAAACAAATAAGTCCCGTTTAAGGCTGATGTCTGCAGCTGACAAAAACCGGTCTTTTTTTTGGAGATGGTCTTTTGGAGATGTTTTTCCTGAACGACCTGTTGGCATGTGAGATTTTTGCGACAATAGCGCATTAAAAGCAAATGCGTTTGATCTCCTCCTGCTATGACATTTCTTCCTGTGTAAGTTTCCCCTTCGGTTGCAGTGCGCGCCGTGGCCCATTTTACCTGCTTTCATAAATAATTTGATGCCTTTTAACACACAGATATATGAATTAAAAATAATTTAAGGCACAGTTATTCACACTAAACAAAAAACAATTAAGCTGGTCTTATTATTTTGTCCGAATGTTGAGGCAGTTCCTTTACATTTAAAGACAAATTTTCTTCAAATGTTACTCTTTCTTTGTTTTTTTTTTTTTTTTTTTTTTTTTTTGAAAGAAAGCACTATTACCACAAAGAGAAATGTGCGAACGGACGTCATATTAAACTTTAATTCAGTGAGAATAGAACGGACGAAACGGACGTCATATTAAATTTTATTTCAGTGAGAATAGGGTAAATGTTCGATGTTTTCCGTACTGATCTTATTGTTTTATACATAACTGTATGTTAAATGTAATTTACATCTTATTCTTAAAAATATGTAAAATGAAATAACGAAATAAATAATACAAATACAAAAACAAAATACGTACGTTGAATGATTTCAAACGCAATTAGTGATTTGCAATTTTTTTTTCAATTTACGAATCCGTACTTCGATAATTATAAAATTTAAATGGACTTGTTACATTGAGAAAATATGCCTATTTTTTATACCACATTATTTCCTTTTTTTTTTGTGGTGTTTTTTTTAATAGTCGATTTCTGGATCTTAGTAAATTAATTTTCCAAAATAATATTGGTCTAAACTAAAGATTATTTCAAAGTTATCTCCAATCCGACTATATGCCTCTTTAATAGAAATACGATGTGGACTTCAATATTATTTAAATTCAAACTTAAAAATGTTGACACTATTAAAAGTTCAGCGTTTCATACACATGCAACAATGTAAATAAAACTTGTTTTTAAAACTTTCTATGGAAAACCTAACGTCTTCAGTTTTATAATGAAAATCACGTACTTCTTTTGTAAATCTGTTTTTATTCATTTATGAATATTTATTAACACAACAAAATCAATCATCGGAGGTTAATTGCAATAACTACCTTAGGGAACAATTTCTTAGTACCTCCGAGATTTTTCCTTATTTTGTTTCATTTTCATATCTACATACATATAAAAATATATACTGATATTATTTAAATATTTACAAACTAAATTTAAACAATTAATAGCACAGAGAAACAGAACGGGATAACATAATAAATAATGGACTAAATGTCAATTAAAGGTTTCTTTGCGAGTTCCTTTTGACGTCGATATTCTTCCACATCGGCGAGAACTGATCTACGAAGATTTTCGTGTATTCTCTCAAATAAAGCTGAAGACGCCGATACTGTTTTGGCACCTTTTTTATTCACTCTTGGAGAAGTGCGGGGGGTTTCGCGGACATTACCATACATAGGTGTTGCAGTTATGTCCGTGGTGCTCCCATAAACTGATGATGCTGATACTGCAAGAGATATAGATTCGTACGGTGTAGCTACTCGTTGGCTAGAGAGTCTACAAAAGCAGTAATATAACATTGTAAAAAATAGTAAACAAATAATTATTCCGAATATGATAGTTATTATTTCTGACACAAAAAGAGACTGCATTTTGCTAACTGAATTACAACAGTTCACACGTCGACGTATGTACGATACAATTGTAAACAAAACACTCTGCGAGTATATATTGCTGAACTTTACTTTTTAATTTTGGGCGAGCCAACAAATTTTCGATAGTGTTATAAGACTCTGTAAATTGATAACTGATTATAAACGAATGAGAACGATATAAAGCCATACAAACAGAATTAAATGAGTATGTTCAAGAATTGCGAACATGTCATCAATTGATAATGCCCGTGTTTAAGTTGAGAAGTGAAGCCCGTCTCAAAACGAAGAAGCGGTGAAGGTTGGGAATGTTATCAATACGCGAGGTCTTTGGACAACAAAAAAATTGTCTCTTCTTCTTTACATTCGCAGCAGCATAGCGACTTGCAGAGTTACTTAGCGAGCGGTGCTCTCGTAAAACTTCAGTTATCAATTTGAAAGTAAAGCTTGAGTGCAGAACATAAGTAAAATTATATCATTCTTGTTTTTAATTGTGTAATAATCAGTACGATTATTTCTCATTAGTGATTAAATGATAATCTCATTAACAGAAAAATCATTGTTTTGCTAGATCAAAAGTTTATATTTTGTGTCTACGTTGTTGCTTTCTATTTATAAAACAGTTGCAACGATTTATACAAAGGCACTGTGGAGTTTTAACACAAATACCGTAAAAGTGACCATAACTTTGTACACACGTACACAAAAAAAAATAAAAGCTGACTGGCAATAAATAAGTTTACCTGATACTGAAGCATTATCTAAAGCAGGATGGATGCTCAACGTTGAAAATCCATTGGTTAAATTAGGATTTCCTACGGCAGCTTGGGGAATTGGAGGTGCAGGGCGATTGAAGGGATTTTGACGTCGAGGAGGAGGCTTTGGTGTAGCTACTTGTACAGATTCACCTAGCCACTCTACAATATGCAAAAAAAACATTACAATTACAAGCGAATTCAATCTATGTTTATGTCATTTTACTCTTCTTTGAGTCCTCGATTTCATCTAACTGACGCTGTAGTTCGGCTACCATTAGCTTTTTGTATTCATATCCAGCGCATGTTAGTACTTTCATCCAAGCTTCCATTATTTCCTGATTATCAGCACTTAATATATAAGTGCGATTACCATTAAATACTATTTGAAAGCAATATTGATCACTTTCTTCAGAGAGTTCTACAAATAAATATGTGATTAAGAACGCATAATGTTCGTTGGCGTTGCTCACCAATTGTGCATCCTTCCACTATAATTAGACCAAGAGGTTCCTTGTCGCCTTTCTTTTCAAAATAAAACAGCAGATTTCCTTTAAGAACAAAATATCGACGCTGAAATGCTTTATTCACTTCGCCACGCTTATTCAAAAATCCCTCAAAATCGTAGGGTGGTGTGGTAGCGAACAAACACAAATTTTTCTCGTTTATCTTCATTTTTCAAGATCAAACATCACAAAAATAACAATCAATTTGGAATGCTGCCCCTCCCCACTATGAAATTTACAATTTTGATGTTGATATAGGGTAAGTTAAAAAACAAAGCGCTTGAAAAACTAAGAGTTCATTTTATTATTAAATATCAGAACAATTTTGTTTGAATACAATCAAAGAAAAACTTAAGACAATTCATTAATTAATGCAATAGAACACATAAGAGATGATATTTTCTTCACAACTGTCACCACAACGACGTTGGTAATGTAGTTAAATGAATGAAAGCCCTTATTACACTAGCATGCTTTAAACACATGGTTCTATGCGGAGTTTTTGTTTTATGTAAAAATGTAAAAATGAGAACACAACAAATTTTTACTTAAGATACAAATCATCATTATTGAGATGAGTACCGACTGTCTTTACATTCAAAATTATAAATCAAACGATTCACTCCGTGAAATTCTGAATTAAATGTTTTCCAATGAAAATCACATCGCAATTTAGCGTGTCCACGTACAATACTTACGGAGACACCTTATATTTTTAATTTGTTACCAGAATAAGATCACTGAATACAAAACCTCACTTTAATTAAAAACCAAATACGAAGTCATATTTAACTTACGTAATTATTGGTTTTTGATATTTACTCGAACAGACCTAGTTGCATCAAAACATAGCAATACATAAACAGGCCTAAAAACTGTCAGAGCTTGCGGTGAACAACAAATTAAAGTTGTCTGATGCAAGTGAAAGTATAACATTTTGAAGTAAGTAAGAATTTAACCAAATAATATATAATACGGATATTTCTTTGCAGATGTCATATCTTCTTACGGAAATTGCCCTTGACATGCTGGGCTATAAATTTTATGACATAAATGGTGCATACCGTATAACAGATTTTCAGGCGGTCACAAGCAACTTATCTACCAACGACCCCAACGAGCCATCATTAGAAGAAGTTATTTTTCCAAAAAATGGTAACCAGCCAACCTCTACAGATTCGGATGAGTGTATGGAAATATCCAAGCTACCAACCCCCAACATATTTATAAATCAAGATCAATTGGTTGTATTAAATATCAAAGAATCAGTTGACAAAGAGGTTGAAAATTTGCGTGAAGAAATTTACGGGAATAAAACCAAATTCATAGAAGAGAATATAAAAGTGATCAGGAAAAGGGACAAATCATCAAAAATCACACCAAAAGACCTTCTCAAGCCATATAACGAGCGGGAGCGAAAAAATATACAAGCAGAGTCAGAAATGCTTAGCGAATTTTTAAAGTGTGTTGAGAAGCGCCTCGAAGAAGCAAATCCGGAACTATTCAAAGCACACAAGAAGTACAAGTTAGATGAGTTTCTGTAACCACATTGATTGAAAATTTAAAAAATAATACTTCCGAATTTTAAGTTTTTTTAATTAAAGGAAACAAAATTAGAAACGAATGATAATAGAACTGGTTCTCAATGCATAAGAATTTCAGTTTGAACTAGGCGATTGTTTGTATCCCCAGGCATCCTGTAAGGGACAGTTGCAGCCATATTTGTCAATACTTTTGCTTTCTCCCTCAAATGAGCCAGTTGCTAAAAGAACAAAGTTGAAGTAAAAAGATTCATCTAGGAAACTCACTCGTAACCTACCCTGTCTCTTCCACTGTCGAGGAACCCAGCGCCTTCTTTTCCGCGAATGCTTTTGTACTGGCTGTAGAGAATATCCATCGTAGCTAAAAGTATGTCGGGATATACTTTGCAAATCTCGCCGCCAATTCGTTTAAAATTATTAATGCATTCTTCTAAGTCATTCATAGACATCGGAACGAGCCTGGTATTGGATAGAACTTCGAGGGCAAGGCTGTATTTTTTCTCATGGTAATAGTCGAAAAAGTTAACCAATTCGGTCAATAAGTTAAAGGTGGATATTATTTGCGGTTCGCACTCAATTTTGTTGCCTTTAATTTATAAGAAAATAAAAAAATTCTCAAACAGTTTATTTTTTATTTACCTCTGATTCTTTCACTGAAATCACATGCAATCGCCCGCAGCCGCTCCCGCAATGATCCTTTTTTAGAACTTTGGTGCACTACTTGTGACAAAAGAATGGAGGTATAGCGCAAAGCCTGACCTTGCATCTGCGTAAAAAAAAATTTTAAAAATTTGACAGTGCAAAAGTGAAGTGAGCCTACTCCTGCGATATCAAACAATTTTATTGCGTCTTCGAACATTCCTTTTTTCACTAAGTCGTCGGCAACCATGGCAGCAGCATTTCTGGTGTCAAACTCAACGCAATCAAATTGCTGAAATAATCCACTGCAATAACAAGGATTGATTTAACGTACTAGCCCCACCTCAAAAATTCAGGACCTAACACACTTACCCTGACAGAATACTATTTGGTTGCACTTTTCCAAATATAAGATCGTAGTTCCGACATTCGATAGCAAGATCGCTGACACACACCAAAAACAAGTTCCGGCCTTCCGGGTCCTTCAGATTTCGCAAGAAAAAGAAATAATGTAGTGCCTCGGAGGGATCCGTAATTTCGAACCTCTTCACATACAGCATGACAAGACGAGCGATATTTAACCGCCTCATTGGAATTGGATCTTCGATGTCCACTGACACTAAAATTAAATGGAGATTTGATAGAAATCAAGTTAATGTTATGTGTGCTCACATAGTGGCTCCTGAACATTTCTCGGTCCCCCTAAGAGGAATAACTCGTTCAATGCAAGTGCTATGTGTACAGCGTGCGTACGATACTTCTCGGTGCGTGATAGAAATTCTATAGCAGCTTCAAACTGACCGGTTAAAGCTAAAACCTGAAAGTAAAGGTGCCGTTGCTCCCCGGCATTAAAATGCTTTTCACCGTACTTTTCCAAAATCATCGTCTGGAGTCCTGAATATGTTAGTATTTCTGAATTATCGGTAGAATCTGAACGAAGAATCGACAACTGAATCCAGAGAAAATCGTCGGTAGTTTTTGCTACTTCAAGATGTTGTTCGTTTATATCACAACCAGCAATTATGCAGTAAACCTAAAGGCCGTTATCCGATAAATATGGTCATCTGGATTACCAATCTATAAACTTACCGCTTTCTTATATGGATCTGTAGAATTCTTGATCTTATTGCAGTACTGCAATTTAAGCTGGCCTTCAAGTTTGGAATTTATTTTCTGTTCTGGCTTATTGATTTTATCTTCAAGAACTTGAATGAAGTCTTCATGGCCAGCTCTGTTAAACATAAAAGTGTTAAGTGGATAACTGCCACTTGCAAACATACTCACCCTCCCATCTGCATACACCGTAAAGCAGACTGTAAGTCACCACATCGCATGCAATAATAAACCATTGGCCAAAGTGGTTTACCCTCGATCGTAACGTCTTGCAATCCAAAACAAGCTCCTTGATTCAATGTTAAGCCAACAAACGAAGACACCAAGTTAAATATACTTGGCACTCCACCCCTTTGTGCTTCTCGCAAGTTACCGCTTATGATTGTTGACATGTAGAGTTTGTATCTGTTTTCAAGGTATTTTTTTGCCTGTTCAATAAACTGATTGATTTGACAGCGACTCTGTATGGGATCTCGGCTTCGTGAAACTGGGGTTACGTTGACCATATACTTCATTATCTCCCAAATTTCGGACACTTTTTGATCTTCAAATTGTTCAGCAACTTTTGCAAACTTTTGCACAAGATTCGGACGCAATGCACCCTTATTTACCAGTCCATTGTACTCGCACACCACACGTGCGTAAGCCATTTCCTTTGTTGAACAAAACAATAAAATAAGACATCAAATTAAACCAGCATGAAAAAATTAACCCACTGTGCTGTTGAGGCAGGACCGACTGCCTGATGTTTCATTGAGTATAGTCTGCTCTGGTATCTTTTGAATATCAATCCAATTTTGGGAAGGCCCAATAAGGGCGTTAAGAAGTTTCAATTTTTCTTGGCGCCAATCCGCTTTGATATGTTCCCACTTTTGTTTTTGTGCCCACTGGTAGGACTGCAACAATGACGTTATTTAAAAATTTTGCAATCAAGTAATATTAATACCTACATTTTTATGCACTTCCTCGATAACTGACAATATAGCATTTTCTTTTTCATTTTTTAAAAAGCTTTGAATGTCGGTATCTGAAATCGGATCAAGAGGTTCGAATGTTTTTCTTGAACTTAGAGTTTCTAACTTTTGCGAGATTTTAGGTAAATCGATACCCTTGGAACCGAGCAAAATGTGCCTAAAAATAAAACACACACGATGTATTCTGTTGGATTTGTGGTTAAACAACAAAATTTACGCTTGTATATCTTGGGCGCCGGTTTGAGTTACTCGTGAATGTAATTCTTGCGTAGCTTGGAGAACTTGGGAAATAGTCCGCTCCACCCGTGGAAGTTCTTCAGAATTTTGTGTTTCATTTGTAAGCCGTTGTGCTTGTTGTAAGAGTGCACTAAAGTCCATACTCAAAAAAATCAAATAAATATAAGCTTTGACTAAATGCTCTCCTTAAGTTTTCCGCGAAAACTAACAGATATTCACGGTAACCTCAAATATTTTTGCTGTCATCGAATTGGTAGAGTTCAGCCGAAAACATACACATCGGACATGACAAATGCTTCCAAGTCTATGTTATTAAGTATGTCGATTTGAATAGAAAAATAGAAGTTTAAGTAATGGATAACATTTGAACGTGTGACGCTAATCAAAGGGTTTTTCCATTTGTTTAATTTTTTATATTTTAAAACGTTTAAAAATCTTTTGTTAGTTCGCCGAAGAAAACCAAATCGTTGAAGTTTGGATTATTCAACAAATAGAGATGTTGTTATTAGGCTTATAGCCTAGGATCTTAGTATTATTAATACGGTCTCAAGTATGCAAACTACCAAAGAATGTATGACATACGGAAACACACTAGAATTTGATTTTTGTAATCATTATTCTTGAAAAAATCCACACAACTAAAAAGCAACACTATTCAATTATCTTCTTCAATCAGTTCAGGAATTAGTGAACTAGGCATTTGGGAAACCCTTTATTGTTTATTTATTCTTTGTCATTCATTATGCCATTATGACCGTGATTTAAAAATTTCTGATTGGTTTCTGATTATGAGCAGTCGCGTATACGTACATCAAAAAGGTCCTTAACAGTTATTTTTTACGTGCAAATTTTCCTCAAACCAAGTTTCCTACATTGCAAAAAGAAAACTGTTATTTTCAACTTTTTATTATTAAACTATGTCACTTAGAAAATAAGAAACGTCGAAGTTCAAAGTATTGCAATTGAAAATTATTCAATGGATCCTGCTACATACTCTCAAACATGCGAATGCATTCTTTCTCACCATACGAAATGCAAACAATTTTTATTTTTGTAATTATAGTTTATTTCAGTGTATGTGTCTTTTAGCCGAGTGAAACGGTTTACTCTAGCTGCATACAATATACATTTTTACTCTCAGATATAGGAATTGCACTCAAAGCGCTATAAATTGGCAATGTGAAAGATCATAAAAGTAATAGCAAAACGTACAAAATGTGTTTGATTAATCTTATTAATGTCAAGTGTATCTAAGCAAATATCCCAGCTTTACATAAAATAGTAACCTAATACAAAAATGTTTCTCGGTTAGAGGCTTTCAATCACTGCACAAGAGTACTTAATTGTATCTGTCTTTTAAATATTACAAAGTAATTCGCTATTTTAATCCAATAAATAAAGGTAAGGTGAACCTTTAACCGCAAAAAAAACGGCGGAACTTAGGGCTTAACTACATTGTTACGTGTACGTACGAAGTGCATCTAATATATAAGTACCCGTACATATACTTATTATGATTTGTTTCAATTTTATTTTTTATCTTTTAATATCAATTAATAACTCTAACCCATATATTGATACGAGGCACAAACTGGTTCACTGTGCCTTGCATGAGGTGATGCCTGCAGAGCCAGTCTTTGAAGATGACAAGCTCTACAAAGTAGTCTTCCATCCAGTGGATAGCACCTTTTATCTGGTTCATCAGTGAGTTGCATTCCACATTCTTCACAAATATAACAATCCACATGAAAATCTTTGTCCATAGAAACAACACGAACAGTCTCATCTGTTCCCTCAACAGGAGTTATGCCTTTAAGGAAATACAGTAACAATGAAATTTACATACAAAAATATAAATCGTACCTTTGCCACAGCTCGCACATTTTGGTGCAAACATTCGATGATAATCGTTGACGCAGTAAATTTTATGGTCAACATCGACAGTAAATGGAACTCCATCCAAACATTCATTACAGATACAGCATCGAAAACAGCCCGGATGATAGGACTTTCCCATGGCCTGAAGAATCTGGGAAACATTTTTAAGTTATGGTTTACTGTAAACAGAAGTACTGAGTTTACCATTTCCATAATGAGATGCCCACATATCGCACATTTTTCTGCAGTTTGTTGAAATCCTGAGTACTGAAAATTAACCAAATTAATAACATTTCTTAAGTCTAATTTAACGTTAAAATTTGCGCCTACCATATAATCTTCTTCGCAGTATACTCTTCCGTGGACATTGTAAAATGCTTTTCCACGCAGTGCACGACCACAAGAACAGCAAATGAAACAGTTGGTGTGATACAAATTGCCCATAGCTTGGCATGCTTGTCCTGCACCTTTCACTTTATCTCCGCATGTGTGGCAAATTCCTGCAATTTAAAACCAAATATAAGCTTTTAGACAGTTATATTTTTGAGATGTTCAGATGTCGCGTCGCTAGATTTGGTTTAAGATGATTGTGCTACTTAAACCAAATCTAGCGACGCGACGAGCGTATTAGAAAGCATTGGAATGAAACGAGTTCTATACTCTCGATAAGGGTATATGCGAAGGGGGTGAATGTGGTTACGAAATTATAATTTCGATATACATTATCAACACAAATGAGAATTGCAAACTTGTAAAACATTATAGTGATTTCCTCAAATAACAAAAATAAGAACAGGAAATGTATATTCACTAACCAAAATATTCGCCATGTTCTTCACTTAATTCAATTTCCTCTTCTAATTGACGTGTAAGCTCTTCTATTTTTCTCTGAGCCTCTGTTGGTCCAGCTGGCCGAGGCGGTGTTACACTGTATGGTAAAAGATTTTTCGACAGTCCTGCAAGTAGTGGGTCATAAAAACATGTTACTATCAGTTGAGCACAACAAAGAACCTGTGCTCCCTTGGGATGGGGTTGGCGATGTGGCTGCTGGAGGCAGAGAGGGTGATCGCAAATTGCCACTGTTTGACCGATCAACAGGCACCGCGTTTTGCTGCTGCAGTTGTTGTTGCTGTTGAATGATGTCCTTAGGTTGAGTGAGTTTCTCTTTTTGTAAAGATGTTGCTGCATTTGATTTTCTATTCAAATTAGCAGTCATACACACATAATCAGAACTATTAATATCTTCAATATAATTAGGGTTAAGGGAAATATTAATTCCCATTTGGTTTGATGCAATAACAGATGGCTTAGGAGATGATAGCTTTGGAATGTGATGTATTGGTGACTGTAATGAATGTAACAAACATTTTACGATTGAAAATCATTTCAAACATTCCTAATTTACCTGTGGTATTTGATTAAGTTTTGTATTTTGCGGTTGAAAATCAGTGATTACATTATTGGTTACGCTACTCGACGACATTAGATGGCTTGGCAGTGATAAATTTCGATAACGTTGGTGTGGTGACGCACTTACTACTGCAGCATTTTGTTTGAGTGATGTGTTAGAGGTACTGCGTCTGTGTTGTGGACCAGCCAGTTGCAATGCCGCATCAACCTGATTAAGAAGAGAATTAGGAGAATCTAAGGAGTGATGTGGTGATTGGGGCGGCTGCATTTCCACCAATTGATAAATAGTGGATGTGGCAGGTGAAGCTTGAGGCTGAGCCCTTTGGCCTAAAACAGGGAGTAAGAATTGAATATATATTTACACCCCAATACATAAGACATTATCATACCAGTGTGCGGTATAATGTTTTCATAAATTGGAGTTGAATCAATATCTGGAACTGGTGTATGAGCATATCTTAAACTATTTGAGCCTTGCATCGGAAGATACTGAACACGATTATTATTGCTTCCACTATAGTTACTTTGCGGAGATTGAGGTTGAGCTCTAGTGTTTGTTGAATCAAATTGTGCGCCTGAATAGAAATCCATATTCTCATACACAGGTGAATGTTGTTGTTTAAGCTCATAAATATTTTCATTATTTAAGACCAACTGTTCAATGGGTTTAGGGGTAGCATACTTCGATGAGGCGATTATATTGTTCCGTTCATATATTTTGTATGATTCATTAGACAAAGGTTTTGTTGCTCCACCCATTTGTGTATCACGAATAAATGTCTCTATAGCACCCGGATTTCGGTGATGTTCTTTGCCTTTGCTTTCGCTTCCAATATGCATTTGTTGAAGCCGATACTCCATACTTATGGCATCGTTTTCACTTGATGTTTTATTTTGTTGGGAGGATGCCATTATAAACGGCAACGTCGAATATGTTTAATTCTTTATTGGATGCACCACTTTTTATATTTCTGATCGGTGTTCTAATTCATTTTTATTTCTTATAAAGAGAACGGAAAATAAAACACACGATATTCTTTCAGGTTAATCAATTTTTTCTTTTTTGTAATGGTTTAGCTAGAATCACTCTCCCTTAGAGTAGAAATGGGAATATGAAATTGACAAATGTCAAAGAGATATGTAGAATAGCTATGTCCGATTTGTTATTTCACACCGATAAAATTTATATCAGAGACCAATTCCCTATTGTTTTCTCTTATATATGTTATCCGAAAAATGTTTTGACTTAAACTTCTACTATAAAAGGAAATCTCTACTACAAGAAAAAATGAAATCCAATAGTAGGTTCCATCAGAAACCAATATGGTTTATTGTATATATACATCTGTATACTCCACATAATATTGCTTTCTGGATGTTGGTTTCTGCAAATCATATATTCTAATATTTAACACGGGCGGCAAAAGGTCTAAAATAATTTTACAACGTATTCCTTCCTAGATGCTACTCACAAGATGGCGTTCTTATCGACAAATTTTTTCAATTTGACACAAAAGTCTGACACGTCAATCGCCTAAACATCACTAATTCTTTTTCTTGCATGTTTCTTCGAGCGATTTTACCAATTTAAAACCAGTTATCCATCTAGTTGTGTATATTTAACCGATATTTTTATTTTAATTTTAATAAAACTCACAAAAAACGTACATAATGGCTCTCGCCGAAGGTCCGTGCTATACCATAATCAACTCTGCCGACATAGAACCGTTCAATGAAATGCAACTAAAGCAAGATTTGGAAAAAGGCGACGTGAATGTAAAAATCGAAACGTTAAAAAAAGTGATACAGCTTTTATTAAATGGGGAGCGTTTATCGGGTCTTTTAATGACAATTATTCGATTTGTATTGCCCCTTCAAAATCATACAATTAAGAAATTGCTATTAATATTTTGGGAAATAGTGCCGAAGACATCCCCTGATGGGAAATTACTGCAAGAAATGATTCTTGTGTGTGATGCTTACAGGAAGGTAAGCATGAATAAGCAAATTGAAAATTCGAAAAATATATTTTGTATGTTAATAATTTTAATATTCTGCATAGGATCTTCAACACCCAAACGAATTCCTTCGTGGCTCCACGTTGCGCTTTTTATGCAAACTCAAGGAACCGGAGTTGCTTGAACCACTAATGCCAGCTATTCGAGCTTGTTTAGATCATCGCCACTCATACGTTCGTCGTAATGCAGTCTTGGCAATATTCACAATTTATAAGAACTTTGATTGGTTAGTCCCCGATGGACCAGAGTTAGTTGCCAATTTCCTAGATACACAGCAAGATATGCCATGCAAACGGAATGCTTTCCTTATGTTGCTTCATGCAGACCAAGAACGTGCGTTGAATTATCTTGCCTCTTGCATTGACCAAGTAAATAATTTTGGGGACATCCTGCAATTGGTAATTGTCGAATTAATATATAAAGTCTGTCATGCCAATCCGGCAGAGCGGTCTAGATTCATTCGTTGCATTTATAACATGTTGAATTCGTCGTCGAATGCAGTACGATATGAAGCGGCGGGCACATTGATTACTTTATCTTCAGCACCAACGGCTATTAAAGCTGCCGCCGGGTGTTACATTGAGCTAATCGTAAAGGAGAGTGACAATAATGTTAAGTTAATAGTTCTAGACCGTCTAATTGCCATGAAAGAGCATGAGAATATGGAGAAAGTAATGCAGGATTTGGTCATGGACATTTTGCGGGTTCTCGCTGCTCCCGACATTGAAGTTCGACGAAAAACTTTAAGCCTTGCCATGGATTTGGTTTCGTCAAGAAACATCGGCGAAATGGTCCTGGTTTTGAAAAAAGAAGTATCAAAAACTCACAATGTAGAACACGAAGATACTGGAAAGTACCGTCAGCTCTTGGTGCGTACTTTACACAGTTGTTCTATTAAATTCCCGGATGTTGCTGCAAACGTTATCCCAGTCCTGGTTGAGTTCCTGTCGGACACTAATGAGCTGGCTGCGGCTGATGTATTAATATTTATACGGGAAGCCATCCAGAAGTTCCCAGCACTTAGATCGCTCATCATTGAAAAATTAATCGAGGCTTTCCCACAAATAAAGTCGTCAAAGATACATCGCGCCGCAGTGTGGATTTTGGGTGAATATGTCGATACGAAGCTTCAAATCCAGGAAGTTATCGAAGTGATTAGTCAGACATTGGGTGAAATACCCATGGTTGAAGCTGAACAAAAGCGTTTAACCGGAGAGAAAACTGATGAAGAGATGCCTGCTGAGAGTCAAAAAGAAACTCCTAACAACAAAGTTACATCCGATGGCACTTATGCAACACAAAGTGCTTTCAGCTTAGCACCGTAAGTTATTAAAAAAATTAAAGCTATTGCTACATTAACATTATATTTCAAAGAATCGTAAAGAAAGAAAAACGACCACCATTGCGTCAATACTTAATGGACGGGGACTTTTTTATTGGAGCATCGCTATCGGCTACATTGACAAAGTTGGCACTTCGCTATGGTGATCTGGAAAAAGAAGCTGTAAAAATACGCTTTAAATATACACCACATAAGTTTTATAACATTTCCGTTTCAGATTCAACAAAATCGCCTATGTACTCAAGTTATGCTTATCATGAGCTCTATTTTGCACTTAGGGAAATCCGGATTTCCCACAAAAGCGATTACAAACGATGACATGGATAGAATTTTCATTTGTTTGAAGACATTAAGTGAGAGAACTCCCGAAACCGTAGAAGTTTTCCAACACTATTGCCGTGAAGCACTAGGAAAGATGTTGGACGCGCAGTACGAGGTACTGCATTCCAGTTGGTTTAGTAGAATTCTTACCACTTTGCGTTTATTATAAACAGGAAGACCAGCGCATCGTAAAGGAGAAGCAAAAGGCCACAGCCAAGGTGCAGCCGGATGACCCAGTGGTCTTTGCACAGTTATCAAATGGCCGGGACAATCAAATGGGTGAAAATGTATTCGAATCGAGTCTCAATCAAGCTCTTGCAGGCACAAAATCGGCTAATTTGAGCGACATTTCATCGCCTAATAATAAGCTAAATAAGGTTACACAGCTTACAGGCTTTTCAGATCCAGTATACGCCGAAGCCTATGTCAATGTTAATCAGTATGACATTGTATTGGATGTCTTGATTGTCAACCAAACAAGTAACAGGATTCAAATTGAATATTGAAAAAACAAAAAATAATTCTGCCTTTTCTTTACAGATGACACTCTTCAGAATTGCACACTTGAACTTGCCACTTTGGGTGACTTGAAGCTCGTAGAGCGACCGCATCCTGTTGTATTGGCCCCACACGATTTCTGTAACATAAAAGCCAACGTTAAGGTTTCGTCCACAGAGAATGGTATAATTTTTGGAAATATTGGTGAGTTTGTTGACTTTGGATTTCTGGATTTGTGCAACTGATCTAAAGTCACACGTCCTAAATGATTATATTTATACTTTCTAGTATACGACACTTCCATAAATACAAACGTTGTTGTCTTAAATACAATCCACATCGATATCATGGATTACATCATTCCCGCTTCATGCACTGATACAGAATTCCGCCAAATGTGGCAAGATTTTGAATGGGAAAACAAAGTAGGATTTATTATTCCGTTAAAGTGTGTTACATTAACATTATTTCCAATTCCCTGCAGGTTACTGCTAATACAACATTTACCGATCTGCATGAGTACTTGAAGCATCTCCTAAAGAGCACAAACATGAAATGCTTGACACCGGAAAAGGCTCTTTCTGGACAATGCGGCTTCATGGCGGCAAATATGTATGCGAAGTAAGTTAAAAATTGCATATTCGACAGATAGGTTCAATTCATCAAGTATGATTTGTAGATCAATATTTGGTGAGAGTGCACTTGCAAACTTAAGCATTGAAAAGCCTCTAGATGAAACGGACTCCAAAGTTACAGGCCACATTCGCATTCGGGCAAAGAGTCAGGTATTTAAATATAAAAAATGTATTCTTCTTTATATTAATTTGAAATATGTTTCATTTTTAGGGAATGGCTCTAAGCTTAGGTGACAAGATCAGTTCTTCACAAAAGCAATCCGTACAGGCGGCATAAACTCAGTAGGATGGTTCTTTTTATATACATATATTATGCAACTTTAATGTTACTTTAATAAATAATAAACATTATATACTAAAACGTTAAATAAGCAAGTTTTCAATTTCTCAAAAAAAAAGTCTCAGTTTTGAAAAAATATTTTAAATTCAAAGTTGATGGACGGAAATTATGTTCAGTTAATTAATGTGCAATAAATTTTATTTTCTGATTTGAAGCCGACCTTACTGCATGTGTTTGGCAGCACTCTCTCCCTCATACAAATGTCAATCTTGAATGTCAGTCATATCACGAGACGTCAATAAGTATTCCTGTAAAGAGCATAGCTACATATATTGTGGGCGATTGTAATAATTGATCATTTTGTGAAATTTGCAATTTTGCTTTGTTGTTGGAAACTACACCAAAACAGCATGTAATTATATTTTTTATAAACAGCAGACATTCATTGCTATAGGCTGTTAAAAAATATTTTTCGTTTTTTTAATACGAAAAATTGAAGTTAGTTAACAAGTTTGACTTATATTTTTGATAATAGATAAAAACGAATTATGGGAAACGCACCAGTTAAAGAAGCTGCGCAATCTGCTGCTACCACAGTAACCGGAATACCACCCGAGAAACCTAAATGTAAGGCATGTTGCGCTTGTCCTGAAACAAAGCGTGTTCGTGACCAGTGGTAAGATGCAGTCAGAAACGAATATTTTCATATACATATATCAATAATTTACTCTTCTAACTAGTATTGTGGAAAGAGGTGAAGAAAACTGCGGACCACTGATTGAAGCACACAAAAAATGCATGAGAGATATGGGTTTTAATATTTAGAAGCCAAGCAGTCCAAATTTTTCTAGTTATAAGTTTCGGAGTGATGCAAAACCTAGAGTAGTCAGCGAAAACCCTTACTTTGTGACTTAATTATCGTATTTATTAAAAAATGAAATCTGTAATATAGAACAAAACAAGCGAAAACGGATTTTCTTTCCACGTGTTACGTATGTATTTATTATGCAACTGGAGGTGTGACCTTGAGCAGTTAATAGGTAATTATAAATATAACTACATGTTCAGAGGATATTAGGTTCACTGTGATACAGCCATTCACAACAGTGGGACAGGTCAATATAGAATTCTAAAGAGTTCTTGTATTCACAATAAGATGGAATATTACAACCTTAAGACAAATGCGCCCATTCGGCTGGTTTTAAAGCATTTAACACATTTTGGAACTAAGTATAAAATGAACATGAAACAAATAAAGAAGGAAATCAATCAATCACACTATCAGTAACTAAGGGTATGGTATTCACTTTCTCAATAAAATACTTAAGATACATCAATCATATTATCGACGTTTGTTTTATAAATGACATGCCCAAAAAGTGTCGTTCATGAATCAGTTTTGGGAGACACTTATTAGCTTGGAAATATTTGAGCGATACTACTTCTTGTACCACTACAGTCCGGGGTGGACCTGGGCCTCAACTAACGTGCATCTCCAGCCAGCACAATCTCGCCAGCTGCCTCCAATTGCGCACTTCAAGTTGGTTGAGGTACTTCTCCACTTGTGTGCCGCACCTTAGCTTAGGCCTTCCTCTGTTGCGTTGTCAGAATGGCTCAGATTCGAAGACTTTTCGGGCAGGAGCATACGCTCTATATAGCCTAGCCACCTTAAGCGTTGTATCCGAAGGCGCTTAACCAGGCGCATGTCTCTGTACAGCCCATAGAGTTCGTCATTAAATCTTCTCCTCCAGATGTCAGCCACGCATACAGGACAAAAAATCGCACGCAAATCTTTTGTCCCGAAAAGACTAAGGGCTTCCTCATCAGCTTTTTGTATTGTCCAGGTTTCTGCGCCATAAAGTAGGACTGGGATAATCAAGCTTTATTACTCAATTGCCTCTTAAACCCAAAGAAACAGCGATTGGTAAGCCTTACTAGGAAATTAAAAAAACATATATAACTTTTCATTTCAGAAAACATCTCAGAGATCAAACTATTTAAAAGTATCATTTAAAATAAAAGAGAAGAAGAGATTAAATTTTATAAGTGCTACTAAATTGCGAACAGACTTTAATTAGAGCATAAGATTGGGCTTGTTTTTCCAATGCAAAACTTTTTCAAACAATCAGCTGAATTATGGAATTTATGTCAACTTAGTAAAATAACATTTTTAAAGGGAAGGCCGGAGGTATCTTGCAAGTATTAACTACTATTAACGAGACATTAGATTAAAACTGTTAAGTCTAGAAACCACAAAATAAATCAAAAGAAAAAGATTAAAGTACTTTATTTATCATTAGACGCATCATATGCGGTTACAGGTATGTATATGCATTGAAATAAAAAAAATAAAAATATATAAATAGCATTTCTATTATTCTTATTGTACGGTTCTTTGATGGACAAGTTTTACTCAGTGTTGAAAGAAAAGATCAAGCAATGAAAATTAATAAGCAATAAGAACGGAACGTTATTTCTAATGAATATAATAAAGCTTAACTGGGATAAATCAGTCTGAAATTATTGAACTTCAAAATCTCTATCTACAATACAATTTCCTCATTGAATTGTTTGTTCTTTCTCCTTCGACTAGACTTAATTTTACTTAGTACATTGTAGGCCTGCTGAATTTCAATAAAGCGCGCATTTGCAACTTGTTTATCTTTTTCATCTTTGACTTTGTCTGGATGAAATTCTTTTGAGAGTTTTCTGTATGCAGCCGTTATTTCTGCTTGAGATGCTGTTGCGCTCACTCCAAGGACTTTGTATGAGTTTCTCTCTCCGTCCACATCCAAACTTTCAAAAACTTCTTTCCATGTTTCATACCACCCATGATGCTGTCCATATTGATAAGTGTCGTGTAACGCTTGCGTTAGGTCTGTCCACCAGGCTGATGCAAGGAAGTTTTGAATAGCTTCATGTACTGGAATTTCCCCACCATCCTCATCGCTAATTGTGCCGTTGAAATAAAGAAAGCTGCCCCATAGTGCGAAGTAACACAAAATAGCTGCTGTGAGTTTCCATGTTCTTTCAATTGTTCCCCTTCGTTTTGGGGGCGTTCGTCGCCATTGCTTTGAGTATGTATCAAATATAAAAGCTGATACAATCGAAGTGGCCAGTAAAGTGTATGTTTCATCATATATGAAATATCTCACTGGATATATAACAATTGCTGCACACAAGCATTGCCATAAAACTCCTTTTTCTCTGCCGATATTGCCAACTGTCCAAACGCCAACGGCAATAAAAAATGGTATAGTCCAATGAAGAAATGACCAATCAACGCCAAAGAAAATGCTTTCAGGTATAGCGATTTGCGCCAGTTGTCCAAATAAATATCCAATCATAACTTCTCCCACAAATCGCCTTGATGAATATGGTGGTTTCTTGTTCGCCTGTAGTTGTGCGACAAATTTTTTCACAAACTCCGGATCTTCATTCGCATCTTTAACATATTCTGGTATGAGGAATATTTCTGAAATCCAACCGATACCAAAGTATCCTCCAAGTGTACACCACCAAACAAAAGCATGACGATCTCTATGCAGATAAAGATGATGCAGCCCAATAAATCCACCGAAGAGCCACAGAATATATGCGAGAAGTAACGACTTTTGAGGAGGCATCATATTTTCTCTTTAAATATTTTGACCTTAAAATGCACAAAAATGTATACAACAAACAAAACTGAAAATGAATTTACCTGCTGTTCGCGTCCTGATGTCTTTTGTAAAAAGTCAGAATGAATTAAAGAAGCTACCAGTTGGGAGTTGCTCTTCAAAATAAAGTGAAATCTGTGTATAAATATTAAGGTCAAACTGTGTCGAGTCAGCAGTCGTCGAGAAATTCTATTGTAAGGAAATAGGTCACAAAAGAAGAAGAACTTACCACTGTCACCGTCTTTCGACTGTAACGGCTGGTAAGATCATCAACGTCATGAAGAATTGTTTTCCATATCACGACGTTAAATTATGCCGCTACCTTATGTTAAAAAAAAAACTTTTCGTTATAACACGCTATAACTAGATCCTTTTTATTGTTTTCTTTTAGAATATAATCAATTTCACTATTTATAAGAAAATATATGCACAACTTAAATGCAACCGAAACCCTTAAAATAAGGGACTACCTTATCTACTTTAAAGTATGTAACTAACGCAGTGGGCAATTTATTGCTTTAATAAATTCTAGTGCCATAATAACACTTGTGCGATTCAACCGTGCGTCTTTAACGATAATAGAAGTATATGTATACTGCGTTAAAAAGAGAGAACGAGAGTACCTGTAGAACTAACCGACAAACGAATCGAAATTTGGTTGTTGGATTAAACACATAGGTTTAGTTTCAAAGCTCTCCGTATTACCTCACTTTATATCGATCGTAACATTTTTTCTTTTGTATATTCTCAGAAAAATTTTTATGTAAAGGACCCATTTTATACTACATTATAATTCCATATAGCTAATCTAATAATCTTGGGAATACAAACATCGAAATTTCTCATTAAAAATTTTAGGATGTTAATATGGACAGAGCATGATCATGTTTCTTGCAACACATATTTCAGTCTGCTTTCAGTAATTTGGATAACAGTTTAACTAATGAAGTTATAATTAGTGGTATTATTATTATCTATCATAATCCTCATATCGTAATAAATGTTGAAAACATATGCTATGCTCAAGCCAGAAAGCAATAGAGAGAAAGAGATACATATATATCTTTCTACCCTTCCAAGCTTATATTTCATTTGTTCCGTTTTGTTTTTTAATTTTTATGAAAATAAGGAAAAGTCGAAAAGAACGACAGAACAGGCAGCAATCTCCTTTCGCAACTATAACAGTTTCCAAAGTTTATCAAAAAAATGTTGAATTTTCCTTGAATAAACTTATTTTCTGAGGAAAGTCATTACCAAAAACCAATAAGGTCTCTGGTCATTACTTTTTACCGATTACTCTTTTGCTAGAAACTGCCATTTTTTTTAATGAACTCGAACCAAATTAACTCATATTTAGGAACTTGTATACAGAACTGCTTGTATAGGCAGAACCCAATAAGACCTATTGGTCTCTGGTATAGTTACAAGTGACAGTATGAACGTCACAAGATAAACGTCATCTCTGAAAAGTGACAGAAACAGTTTAACGTTCTGAAATCCCAGACAAACAATAAAAAAAATTAAGATAAATGGAGCCACCGATAATTTGTAGAACATGTTTGACAACAATATCTTTAGAGTACATAGATTTAGAAACGCCTTTGTATGACGATTTGACGTTCTTAGATTGTTTCAATTACTGCACAAAGCTTCAAGCTAATTTCAATGATAAATTACCAACAAATATATGTGTGTCCTGCGGCAGGGCCTTGCAAACAAGCTATGACTTCATAAAAACAGCTCTTATTGCCGATAGAGCACTACGTGATAGCCTGTCTTTACATGGAGATTTTAAACATGTCGAAATGAACAATGCGTCAGTAGATGATGGGACGTCTACAGTCAAAAAGGTATTGATTTCAATATATTCAACAGTTTAAGCTACATTTGTAAAATGTCCTGTAGGAATACGAGACTCCATACAGAGAATATAATACAGAGTATATAGAGGACATGGTAATTAGTAAAGTCGATGAAAACAAATTGGACATTCAAGAATTTCCAAAATTCGAGATGGTAGTTTCTAACGATAAATTGGATGTAGATGTTGATTCAGATTTTTGTTTGTCTGCGGAAGAAGATCCAAACAATTGGTCAATCCCCAGTTTGGGAGATAAAAACTATAAAGGAGATTTAGAAATTTTGGAAGAAAACGAAGCGAGTTAGTAATGAAAATTTGAAAGCACTTCAGTGACAAATAATTTTTACAAATGCTGAGTTTTTTCTTAGATGAGGAATGTTACTCCAAGGAAAAGGTAAAATCTACACGATCTCGGGGTAGATATATCTGTGGTTGGTGTGGAGACGTGTTCAAATGCAGGTCAGAACTTTGCACACACAAACTAAAAGCTCATAATGGTAAGATTAACCCCTTACTATTATGTCTTACTTTAAGTTTGAAATTATGTTTCAAGGCCGGATCCCAACAGCTTGTTTAAAGTGTGGTGAAACATTTTCTGACGAAACCACTCTTAGAGCCCATGTTAAAAAAAGACACACTCCAGCAAGGGAGACGCTCGTCTGCCCATATTGTAAAAAAGAATTTAAGGCTCTTGCATTACATATAAAATCCAACCATCCTGACATATTTAGAATAGCTCTTCCCGAGGATGGAGATGTAATACTGTCAAGGAACCAATGTAGTTATTGTTTTCGTCATTTTCCAAGTCATAATATTCTTAACGATCACTTAAACACTCACACAGGCAGGTTAACTTAACGTTATAATTTTAATAAATTACATTAAATTTTATCTATTTTTTAGGCGCAAGACCATATTCTTGCAGCAAGTGCGAAAAGACATTTCACAAAAAAACAATTCGGGACAGGCATGAACTAATGGTACACCAATCTAAAAACATGCCAAAAGAAAAGTGCGATATGTGTGATTTTAGTACGTCCAACATATTTTCATTAAGATCCCACAAGTTTCGTCATCGACGACCAGTTGAGAAGAAATATCTTTGTGCATTCTGCCGTAAGAATTTACATCTTACATGCTTTTGTAATACGATATTGATTGAGTAATATATTTCTTCCTTTAGCTATGACGTTCATCAATCCTAAAAAACTTCACATCCATGAGGACTTTATACATGGAAATGCGGAAAAGGCGTTCACATGTAATATCTGTAATAAAAAGTTCAGCGTCAAAAGAAAGTTGAAGGATCATCAACTATTTGTACACGTTAATGGTCGACCATACAAGTGCTCTCAATGTGAAAAAACTTTTAAGAACGACTTTCAGCTGAAAGCCCACGAGAAACTACACAATGGCAAAGCCATTAGTTGTTCTCAATGTGATAAAAAGTTTGCAAGACAAGTTGATTTGAAAATTCACATGAGAACACATACGGGAGAGCTTCCGTATGAATGTCATCTATGTGACAAGCGATATGCCATTAAAGTGAGGCTCACATATCATCTACAACGGCATATGGGAGTCAAACACAAGTGCCAAGTATGTCAGAGTGAGTTTAATAGTAGGTCCAAACTACGACTTCACATGTTTAAACACATTGGAATGCCTTATATTTGTGATCAGTGCGAAATGGGTTATCCAAATCGTGTGGGGTAAATAGCTTTCTTGAGTTTAAAATTAATGATAATAATAATAATACTCTTACTTGCAGTTTACGTCGTCATTCAGAAAGCGTGCACAAAGTTATACTTACCGAAGAAGATTTGCGAGAAAATCGACGGAAAAATGAAAAGAAAAATAATCTACCACCCATCAATTCAACAGGCTCAGTGGTTCCCATTCTAGAAAATCGATTGGACGATTAAAATTACAACAGCTTTCCGCGGATGTACACAAATAAAAATACGTCTTCTTGTTTTTCTGCCAACAGTATATATTGTTGTATTTATGATAAATGTAAATTGTTGAAAATGCTTTATAATAAATAGCTTACATTCCAAAAGTTTATTCATAAGAACAAATGAAATCAAAAAATTGTTGAAGTAAAAAACTGAAAGGTAGGAAGGAAACATGTCTTTGCGAAAATAAAACAAATTTTAACTAAACGAATGATAAGTTAATGTAGAAAGTAAAAAATAAAATTTCGGTTACTAGACTTGGCTTCTTTATACCTCTTCTATGATTGGACACTACTCGATGTCTTTGTTTTGGCAGCGTATATATAACCTTAAACAAAATATAACTTACATATAATATTTATATATACTACCGTACAATGGATAATGAATTTTTATAATAAAAATTGCAAAATATTACAAAGTTTTTATTTTCCAATATACGCTGTTGTTATGAGAAACTTTTTTCAAACACTAAACAAGTATAAACAGCCCGTTGTACTGGCATAACACGAGTAATTTACCGTTTACTAGGGAGTTAAAAAATTATGATAAATACTGTTGAAGGACATTTCCTGTTTCTTTTAAGTGTCTACCAAATGCGTATACATATAGATACGGATATAAATGCATCATCCTAAATAAAAATAATACTATTTTTTATTACATAGAAAAGAAACAACACATTTAACATTATTTTTTTTTTGTTAAAATAAGACCAATAAATTCTTTAAACAGTTTTTGCAACAAGATATCGAATTTTAAAAAAATCGTTCGTTGAATCTGCACGAAAATATAAGAAAGGAAACTAACTCCATTTCCAGCATTATTGGTTATTTCTAGTCAATATTATTATAGGGGTTTAGTTAGTCCTTAGATCGGAAAAAACAATCTGCGAAATTATGCACAATCATGCAAGTCATGTGCTTCGTGCATGTTTAATTATTCAGTTTGATGAAGTAATAAGTATTTCAAGGTGATGTAGTTTACTTGCAACAAAAAAGAACGCGACATGCGTTATTGGATCAAAGTATTTGCTGATGCTTTCACATGAACATTTCTTTTTACTTTTGGTATTAACACGAAATGTAATCGGTTAGGGATAATATTACAAACATGTGGCATTATTAAAAGTTTAGTTCAATTTCTAATTGTTTTATGGCTCCATGCCTTAAATATAAACAAAGTATATTAGAGCCCAATGTTGGGACTTAAAAAGAAAGCTCCAACTTATAAAATTCTAATTTTATGTCATGAAAGGAAAGATTATATGATTAATATGATGAGATTAAAATTATTTGCCAATATTCGAAGAACAAGAAAAAATTCAATTATTTTTTTTCTTTGGCTTTTTAGGATTTCTGGAACGACTTTTCGCTTTGCACAGTGGACATATCGGAGCGTTGCGATGAATTTGCTGATGACATGATAGACAAGATTTCATGGGCGGTGGCTGCTGTCTAAGGTTAACATTAAAATCAGAACGAAACGTTGGATGACCCATGCCAATAGAAGGAGTCTGCTGCAAACGGTTTGCAGGCGGAAATTCGCTTTTATTAAGCCTTCCAACTGATCCAGCAACCGACGATGAAGGTGGCGGTGCTGGTGGCATAAATGCATGGGGTGGACCTGTAGGGGGCAACGACGTGACTGTAGCTTCTGGCATCAATGGATGCCTTGGATGAGGGCGCGCCAATGACGATGTTGACGACGTAGTCGCGGCGGCAGAATTCTGTGCTTTTAGAAAATTTGCTTGAAATCTATCTTTGGAAATAGGACTGCCTTCTTCTTCGTGCAGATCCCTTAAAGGACTTAAACCTAGGTAATCTCGGCGCATATGATCAATCTGATACTTAAGTGCTAAGTACTCTTCATAAACACGATTTGCCATATCAATAGACCTTGTTTGATTTTCCTTGGTTTGCTTGATTACATTTTCCATATCATTTATATCTGCATGAATTTGTCTCAACTCTTCAACATGGCTCATTTTCTCTTCGAGTAGATGCTCCATTTCCTTTCTGTATTCTTCAAGACATTTCTCCTCATCGTCGCTAATTTTAACCTCCTTAATTATTTTCACTTTAAGTTTTTCCAATTGAACAGTTTTGTCCCGTATATCCTTTACCGCCTCTAATTTGGCATAGTAGTGTCTCTCATTGGAAGAAGAAATTTCTGCAGTAGCCATTTTTATATTTGTTGACACAGTAGATACTTCAATTTTTTATTTTGTCCTTTTTTGGAATCAATAATTTTTATTTTTGAAATATTAAACGTAGTGAATAAAGTTTTATATCATGGCCGCACTTAGTCACCAACAGAGGTATATTGTATATATTTACTTCGAATTTAGAATTTGAGCACAATTACAAAATTAATCCAAGCACTACTGCTTACATTTGTTTATGGTGTGGATCATTTGTAGGTTTTCGCCCACCTGGGCGTGTAGTACACATTGGGTATGGTACACTTTTGAAGAAAACATGGAAAGATAAGACCAAACTAAAAAAATTCTAAAATGTTTAGAATTTAAATTTTTATTAAATTTATCATGAATAAACGAACTGCTTATAAAGGAATAAAGAAATAAGGATTATCAAAAATAGTACATTTGGAAACCATCAGTTTTTTTTTACAACCAATCAAAAAATTTCGAATAAAAGTCAGACGAATTTCAAGTTGATTAACGTATTTAATGAATCATGCCATTTGCAATTTCGCCTAATGAAGTTATCAATAATATTTTGTGTGTTATTTCTGTTAAAGACGAATATGATCATATTTTCAGCATTTATTAATTGAACAATTCTTAGCTGATTACCATATTTATGGTGTATTCATAAATATTTTTAGTCCAAGAGTTGCACTGAATGTGAGATACAGTGCTTCTCAGGCAGACAGACAGTGCTTAACAGACAGACAGAAATCCAGTTGTATAATTTCGATAATTACATTCACTCAGCCAGGCGTTTTAAAGATAGAAAAGTATATTGTTTTTTATTATTTTTAAATTTTCGTGACAATAATCAACAACATCCATGTTATACAAAAAACAAAAACCGAATTAGGGGGAATTAGCTGTCTCATCAGGCATCTTTTTTTGTTTGGTGTTTGCACAATAAACACATAAAAACGTATCCGATTATATGTTAAATGGCTGAAGTTTGTCCCCAGATTGAATCCATTCAATTTAGATTTCTACGTTTGTTCATACAAACATACACCAGAAAAATGCGACATCGCATGTGTTTTCGCCTTAAATCTTATTACATTTGTTCGTAATGTACTCAATATATTTATTCCTCATTCATCCCTGATTCTTATCCAGAAGCAGAAATCAAAGCCTCATCACTTTTGTTAATAAACCAATAAGGGAATTATTTCTCTCTGAACTAATTTTCGCAACGTACTTGTGATAATTGATGATTTTCTTTATTTTATGTGAATATGAATTGGGATTCTTCCGTTTGTCGTGTGTGTCTAAAATCGGAAAAAACTAGTGTGGATCTGTGTCTTAAAGTTGAATATTTAAATGACTACACATACTTAGATATATTTAATTCGTCCACTCGTTTAGATGCGAGTTTGAATGATAACCTTCCAAAAAGCATTTGTACCCGATGTTCAAATGATTTATTAAGTTCATTTCAATTTATAAATCAAGCCCATTCTTCTGACGAATTATTGCGAAAAAGCATTGAAAGCGAACAAGGATTAAAATATGGTTTCAAAACGCATGTTGAAAACCATGATAATGAAGAAGAAATTGTAATTATACTTATAAATCTTTAAAAGCGCTTATTGATATTCACATTTCGCAGGAAAATGCTACTCTCGAAGATATATGCTATAATGAAGAATTTGTATCGCAAAGGGAAATTATATATCTTAATGGTTCAGGGGATGAACATTTATTTGAAATAGAGGAATGCAAGTCCGAAATATGCGAGAATGATACATCTAGCGGTGGATGTGAAGAAGTAAACAGTCGGAATAATTTTATAGCTGAAATACAATATTTTCGAATTTCAGGCATCCAAACAGTCAATTGGAACAGAGGTAGAGGCTACTGAGCAACCATTAAATGTAAGTAAGATATTGTATTTAATTATATAGAAAACTGTTACGTCAGCCCCCAAAGATTTTCAGCAGAAAACTGCAAAGATAAAGTCGAAATCCGAGGGCCAGAAGAAAGTTGAATGTAATATATGCGGCAAGCTCCTAAAGCGATGGTCAATTAAGCATCATTTTAAAAGATGTCACAAAAAGGAAAAGTTGCATCTTTGCAGTGCATGTCGTAAGTTTAATTTCGAATACAAATTATGGTTTTATTGTAACTTCTGTTAATTTTAGCAAAAACTTTTACAACTCAAAGCGATCTCAAAATTCACATGAAAACGCATGACAAATTTCGTGAACGTAACTTTATTTGCACAATATGTCGCAAAGGATTCTTTGAGAAGCAACCTTTGGGTGTACATATGCTAAGACATTTGGGTATACGAGAATATCAATGTGGAATATGTCATAAGAAATTTGCTACAAAAAAGAGTTTAGAAGTACACGAATTTACTCATAATCGTCAAAATGGAAGATTTATTTGCAAATACTGTGACAAGCGTTTTCCATCAAAGGCTGATTTGACGGTACACGAACGTTTTCATACTGGCGACTATCCATACAAGTGCGATCTTTGTGACAAGAGTTATGCCGTAAAATCACATTTTAATTACCATATGGCTAAGCACAAAGGCGTAACATATAAATGCGAACAATGTGAAAAGGAATTCATGAACAGGAGTAGCTTGACCGCACACAAATTTAAGCATGGCGAAAAAATGCCTCATGTATGTGCGGTCTGTAATAAAGGATTCTCATCTCCCTTTAAGTAAGCATTATTTGAGCTTTTATTGAACTGTTTACTTATTACCCCTTTTTCAGATTAAATCGTCACCAAAACTGTCACGAAACAAATAAAGATTCTTCTAATAAATAACCCCAATATTGTGTACAACGAGAAAAAGCTTATATAAAATAAAAATAAAAATATTCACACACAGACATCCATAAATACTTTATTACCATGAACAAGTTTTACATTTCAACATCGTTAGCACGTAAAATCTCCAATTCTTCGGGCAGCGCGTATACCCTCAATTGCTTTTCAATAAGCAGGTCTTGGAGATGTGTCAACTCCTGAGGAACAAATATAGCTCCATCCATATAAATCGCTTTATTCCATGGGCAATCATCCAAGGCAGCTAGCAAACACTTCTTTGTCGTTTCGAAAGGCGTTCGACTGTCAGATAAGCAGCGCATGTAAAACCTCCAGTATAAAGCGTTTCTCTTGAATAATGTCCTGCTTTCTAAGTACTTCAAAATGTTCAAAATACGATTTTTATACATGCTTTCATTATTCTCTCCGCCATAAGATGTTGGGTCTACCACCGCTTGATCTACTTGTATAAATCGAATTCTAGCTGTTGCAATCAAAAATATAACTGACAATATTGTGTCGGATCGTAAGAGCATTCCCCGTATTTTATACCACGGTTGAGTGTGGATTGACGAACACAATTGCAGGAGCAACAAGTTTTCAGGAAACTCGTTAAGAGCCTGTGATATTTTATTGAAAAATAACGCATTTGAGACAATACAAGCTGCACTGTCGCACTGCATTAACAACAAAAGCAACTCGTAGATCTTTTCGCGTAGGAACTTATGCCGTTCATTCTCATCGATAAACTGCTTCAAGAGAGTTTCCAAAAAAGCTATTGCTTCTAGTTTCTTGCCAAGAATATACTGATACCAGATCCGCATCCCTATCAGATTTAAGAGATAATCTGAGAGGAAATATTGCTCTAATTCCATTACAGTGACATTTTTTTCAATTGCAATCAATGCATTTAAACGATCTATGAGCTTTGATAAAGCAGATAATTTTCTCAGTTCGGTAAATGTTCTATTCTCTTCTAAGCTCTCTAGGGACACGCCAAGTATATAGCTCACTAGGACTTTTAATGCCTTCTCGTGTTGATTTTCTTTGAGTAGAATTAGAACGTAACTAAGGTAAGCATTCGACAAATCCGAATTCATCGTTTCATCGTCATCTACATACAAAATTTGCTCGAAGATGGATATGCTGTTGCTCATTTCTCCCATTTCATATTCCAAGAGAGCATATTCTGTGTAAAAATTAAGGACATTTCGGTTTTGATCCATCTTTAAAAGATTCTTGATTTTTGATCGCAACTTCTTTTTGTAAACTGTGTCTAACTTGTTTGTCAGATTATGAAGGGTTAGTAAAATTCTTTCGAAACGAAGCCAGATAAGAATGAAAATTATACGTTTTCGTTCATCAATTTGCTCAAAGCACTCCGCACAAATAATTAATATATCCTGTATCGATTTAGAATATATTTCATATCCAATAGTTGTGTTAAGGAAGGTTGGGCAAACACACATTTCCTTGCATAACTGAAAAATTGCCTGGTAGAAATGTATATATCTTCCGTCATGGAAATTAAATTTATATAAGAACACTGGCAGAACATCCTCGATGGCGTCAGTGTCACCGATGTTTTCCACTTTTGTTTGGAATCTATTTCTTAAGGCATCACTGCTTATGATGGGAATTTTCAGTAGTCTAAGTATTATTAATATCAAATAAAACGCATTTTCCCTGTGCACTAGTGGATAGATGTAGAAGCAGATATCTTCATTGTACACAACCCTTTGTGGGTCGCTGCATTTTGCATTTTCAGGATATGGAAGAAAATTGAAGCTTTGCCGTAACTTTTCTATGCGCAGCCAAATTTCATTCATGGGCAAACCAGATTGTAATACCAACTCCTCATATTCGACAAGTGCTTGCTGATCTTTTTCTAGCGGTTTTAAAGAACAAAATTTGTCTGGGGAAACATTCAATTCAAGTGCTAGTTTGATAAGCGCAAAGAACTGTTCATTTAAGCCAGCTTGTCTGAGAAATAAAGCGCAGTTGTTAAAAAGTTTCAGCATGATTTTGTCATCCTGCAGTTTCTTATGCATCTTCTGCATACATTCTTCATATATTTTTAACACGTCCGGGACAATACATCTCGCCATTGTGCACTGCGTCGTAAGTATTTGCGCCGTCCATAGCACATAATTATAAGGATCCTTGGAAATAAGTTTATCAATAATCTTACTCACTTCGAAAGATGGATAACTGGCGTTTATGATATCAACATACAGTCTATACAGACTCTCATTTCCGAGGTGATGGAATAAGGCACGCTGCAAAATTTCTATTTTTTTCTCAGAAAGAAACAATTTCGACCATTTATAGGGATTTTTATCTTGTAGCGTTACTAAATCTATCCAATAAGATACTTCACAAGGATTTTGTGATATCTTACGATTTAGGTCTGTTGTAGCCTGGGTGAATGAATTTTCATCCAGTGGGAATGTGGATTCTTCGTTTAATTTTGCTTCCTGTCCAAGATCTGACTTATAATACCGTTTCACTTTTTTATCAGATTTTTGTCCAAATATTGTACCCAATGTTTTATAGAAATGGTGATGGTACCTTGGACAAGCCGGCTTATGTAAAGTATTAACATTTCGATATTGGATGCAAAAATTTTTATCTACGTAATAATCTTCGTCTCCATTGAAATCAATTTGTGCAACTTTGTCGCTTTCTGTGTTTCCTTTTTTCCGCTTTTCCTTTTTGAATTTCTTTTTCTCCTTTTTTTTGTATTTTGTTGGAGCTTGATATTCTTTATCCTGAATTTGTGCAGATGATGTGTTGTCTAAAATTTGAACAACATCCCCTTCTGATACATTGAAACTTGAGTTTTCTAGCCATTCAGATTTTGCTTTAGAACTTGCAGTTGGAACATTTAATTCCTTATTGTTACTAGAGTATGCAGGAAAAAGCGACATCTCAGAAATTTGATTTGGTTGGAAATAACTTTGTATTTGTTTTTATTTACTCCAAGAAAAAATTAATCAGAACTTGTTAACAACAAAAACTGTCTACACCAGGGATGATAAAGAAAGTAGATGGACAGTTTCACTGCTGATTTATCAGTTAATTTTAATTAGTATCATATATATATGAATATATAATTCACGAATTTGACGTTTATGAATGCACTATGGTGAATATAGCCTAACTATGACAGTTCTCCACGAAGCATCAATCCATATCTGACTAAATTCACAATTCCAATTGCTCTGAATTGTTACGAATGTCTACAAATTTTCCCGAACAACTACGAAAAAGCGTTCCATTACCTGTTTTGTTCGTAGAAGAGAGAGCTCACGAGAGAGCAAAATATTTCTCCTCCCTACGAATTGCCGAAGAAAAATTTGTGGGCAGCAGCACGGCTGCAGATGGCTGTCAAATCTAAAATAAATCAGACATACTTAAATGTCATATTAAGAGACATGTTGAAATGACAACTATGCATGTTCGGAAACTCCAAATCGACCGTTACAGTTCACATTTATCTTTTGTTTCTCAGTTTCAATTATTTGGGCTAATTATCAAACCCTGCAATTTGCATAAAAAAAATGTTTAAAGTGATATTTCGATAGTAACATACAATAAAATTGATATCAATGGTGATTTGAAAAAATATTTTTATTAAAAGTTGCTTAAAGTTGCCTATATACTATCTAAATTTATCCTTCTCTTTACCATACAAATAATATTTTGTGATTCCGCTTATATACTACGTACCTTTGCTTATATAAGCAGGAGCACAAAATGCTATTTTTGAAAGAAATAAGAAAATGCTGTACGAGTCCATTGAATAAAATAGTTTTTCAAATCAAACAGTCTTGACTGGCAATGACTTTTGGCGTTCTTTCATTTTTGACATTTCCATTTTCTGTTGTGCTGCAGATTCAGTTTACGAATTAAGTTCTTAAGTCGTATTTAAAGATTTTGCTTAAAAAAATCCAAATGCTAAAACATGGAAGAATATGTAACCGAAATACCCGCATGCAGAGTCTGTCTTCAGCCAGCAATGGAATGCATTGAAATGGACGCATTCATGACAAATGAATATGGTGACGAAGAATCGCAAACTTACTTCGAGTGCTTTAACTCTTGCACACATTTAGACATAAAAGCAGATGATAGACTTCCTAGACATATTTGTTCGTGCTGTGCGTTGGAATTACGAGCCGCTTATGATTTCATAACAAAAGCTAGGAATTCTCATGAAATTTTACAGATGCAAATGGAAGATATAAAACCAGAGTACATAGTACATCAATATGATCCCGAAGTGCATGAAGATATGACCGAGGAAACAATATTTCTGCCTATAGAGAATACGGAAGAAATTGTAGGTTAATCTTAAATGCAAATATTTGTTATTTTGGAGATAAGCATGTTTATCTATTTATTGTATTTTTTTTTCTAGTTTGAAGAGGAGCCGGAAGATTTTTGCGAAACAGTTTTTAAGGTAGAAAGCACTGGAGAAGAAACACTAAAAAAAGAAGAAGAACAATCAATTCAACACGAAGATCAAGAGGATGACTCTGCATCAATTGAAAATAATACTGTTAAAAGTAAGTCTGAAAGAAATAATACAGTAACCAAATCAAAGCTGGATGATAGCTCAAGAAATATCACAAACCAGTGTAATTTATGTCAGAAAGAATTTGAAAGACTAGAAGATCTTAAAAATCATGGCGAATATGAACACAGTAAGTAGTTTATTAAGATATCTTTAAAAATGTAACCCAATTCCCTTTAGGCTTGATACCTTTCAGCTGTTCTGTTTGTTGCCATCGCTTTAGCACAAAATCTTTGCTAACAAATCATACGAAACATAATCACAGTGGAGCGTATGCAACATGCGATATATGCGAAACATCAGTGAAAAGAACATTCTTGCGAGCTCATAAAAGGCAAGTACATAGAAAAGCCCCATTTCTATGCTCAGCATGCCGTAAGTAGCTTCTATATTTTCACTCAAATAACAGATATTGACAATACATTATTTTAGCACGTACCTTTAAAACAACAGCGGGGTTGCAAATACATTCCGAGACCCATAAAGAAAACCGTCAAAGAAACTTCGAATGTGAGCACTGTCATAAAAAATTTCTTACCGAACGAACGTACAAAGTGCACGTCCGAACCCACTGGCATCGAGAGCCCTTCAAGTGTAGCCTCTGTGAAAAGCAATTTTTGCAAAAAATCAACCTTAGACTACACATGCAAATGCATAGAGGCGAAACTATGGATTGCATGTATTGTGATAAAAAATTTGTTCGGAAGACCGATTTAAGCGTACATTTACGATTTCACACTGGAAATTTTCCATATGAATGTCAGCATTGTGATAAAAGATTTGCAATCGTTAGTCACTTGAACTATCACAAGAAGCGTCATCAGGGTTTAATATATAAATGCGAGGTGTGCGAAAAAGAATTTATAAATATGTCCGGATTGAGGAACCACTCTTTTCAACATACGTCTATGCCTTTCAATTGTGCTGTTTGCGACAAAGGCTTTCCCACTAGATTCAAGTGAGTATTTGTGCTTGGCTGTGATATTAGTTAAGTTGCCACTTATCATTAGCTACGCAATGTTAAATATTTCTTAAAAATGCATCTTTGCAGAAATATTGTAATTGTATTCTAGTTTATAAATTTGACTTATCTGCAATTTGTATCCGCAATTTTATACATTTTCAAATTGTTTATTTTGCAGAATTAAACGACACTTAAAAACTGTACATCATGTGGAGGATAATGATGAGCTTGAACGGTATATAACTACTGAAAAAATAAAGATTGAACCTAATATTGATGAAACAAATGAGGAAGTATTTCTGGAAGATGCGGAGGAAGGGACGGAATCAATAAACGTTTAGACAAGGTGAAATAAGTCAGTTTTACATTTACAAAAAGGACGTTTGTAAAATGTGATTACAAAACGTTTCGTTCCAGACAAAAGGAAAAAACAAAAAAAAAAAAAAATAAATAAATAAAAGGAAAAAAAATGTACAAAGCGATAACCCTTTCGAGTTTCGATTTATGTTTATTTTTACTTATTATTATAGTTATGTATAATTTATACTTAATTTCAGAAAAATTGTACTATATACGCAGTTACAGAAGTTCTGCAGAGTACATCGCCAATTTCCCTAATTACATACGACAATGGGCAAATTAAAAAAAAAGTTACAAAAGCAAAAATACTTTAGATTTTCGATGGCAATAAGCAACCCTTCTAGCGCAGTAATTAAGGAAACCGCTCTACAAAATTCACACGTAATTTCTCGACTATCTTACGAATGACAAAACAAATAAAAACTATACAGATTAAAACATTAAAAATATAAATCACACATTGTTTTCACAATCTATAAGAAAATCTAACATGTCTGAAGCTCCGGCGGAATCGGAATATTATTGTTGGCGGCGAATCGTAAAAGGGCGTAGTACTTATTTCTCCAATTAATTATATCTCGGTTGTTGGCTTCATTTTCCTGATGCATTCGCTCTAATTCCTGCCACTCACTGGATTTTTCCGATTCAAGTGTATCCTTTTGCTCAATTCTTTTAATTCGACAACTTGCGGCATATCCTCGATTTTTTAACGTTCTGCGTCGTTGCTTCATTCGTACAATTTCCTCACGAGTTAAACCACGCATTTTTAGCATTCGGTTTAGATCTCGCACAGAGATAGAAACCAACTGGTCATCAGAGATATCCGGAATCGGGCAAGGCGACATGGGGGGCTGTAAAGTAACAACACACATTAGTAAAATCACGTGCGATTACTTGCACTAATTAATGATGAAACACTCTGATAAATGCTTTTACATTAACTTTTTTTACCAATGGCGCCCGAATTTCTGTTACCGACTGTTCATGATACGCCATAGCCATTTTTAATTTTAAAATATATTTCTGCTTTTATTAATTTTGTTTAACTAGTGTATCTATAAGAATTATTCTTGGTGTATGTTACTGAATAAGATTATTTATTAGCACTTTTGATAAGCCAGAGTGCTTGAGTTGAAGTATAACAACAAAATTCGATGACAATCGATTTTTAAATTCTGTTTGGTTAGAATAGTGTAGATAAGAAATTGTAAAGGAAAAAAATGGCTGCAGAGAGGTTTGTTCGCTTTGACAATAACAAGAAATAAATTTTTTCAGATATATTGATTTTACTTGAGCAAATATATTTTCGATATTACATTGACATTTTTATATCTTTATTTATATAATTATATAATGAAATTAACAATTTCAAAGGGTACTCACAAATGAGACGTGGAAGGCAGAACAACCAGTTCTCTAACCATGGTTAAATAACTTGTGTTCTAAATGCCGTGTACTCAGTAAATACAATTTTAAATATTTAAAATGTAATCTTTAAGTTTTAACAAAACTCGAAACATATAAGAAATTGAAAAAAGTTTTTCATATTTAACGTTCAGACTTAATCTGATGAATCAAGTCGAAGATATTTCTTTCAAGAAATAATAGTAACGGCCGCTACACTCTCCCTAGCCCGCACAATTTTAAAAGCTCTTCATTTTTAATGCTTCAAATACATTTCTGATTTAATTTTTTTCGATTTTCAACCTACAATGGATAAGAAGATGTAATTAATTCTTATTTTTCGAATGGCATGTATAAGCTTTTACGATCTGTCACCAGTTCTGCTTTCACAAATTTAGTCGTCCTTTGTTATGTAGTTCCAGCTCAGATTCGAAGACTCTTCCAGTCGGGACTGTGGTGTCCATAAGACCGTAGCTTCCATACAGCCCATAAAGTTCCCATTTCACCCGCTTCTGCTTTATTACCAGCGAGCGCTTAACGTTAAGAGCTCGCAGTGTCCACTAATTTGGGGTCATACTCCAATGTTATGTTGTGCAGGCTGAATTTCCAGCTAAACCTTAAAATCTTTTAGAAAGTTCTTTCTATCGTAGCTGAGGTAACGATCTTGTTGTTGTTGGTGTTTTTTGCTACAAGATCATAAGTCATCCTTGCAGTTGTTATCATTCCTCTCTGTCGCATATTTGGCTAATGTTTCTGAATTCCGCATTAACGCGGAGAGCTATGAAGTCTCGCTTACATGATCGTTGCCCATTAGTAGCAAGCAGGATGTTGCAAGAAGAACAAAATTGTTAACGTTTAAAATATGTATATTTTTCTGAATTGTTTTAAACCATATCATAAAACGACTTTGATGACTGCTTGCGGATAGTGCTAACATTGTATATATCCCTCTTCTTCCTCTTTGGTATGAACCTCAACCTCTTTCATTACAGTATCTGCTTGTACTAGTGTGAACTTCTTTGATCTAGATCGCTTGGGCAAAGGAAACTTGCTCATTTTCTGTAATTCGTCATTTGAAAATTCAACCATATGCGCCGTCTTCAGGTGAACTTTGAATCTGGAAGTGAAAAAACTTAACCATAATTACTGTCAAGAAGTTAATGTCCTTACTTTGGTTTAGAGGGGTAGGCCTTTGTGCAGTAGGGACAGGGAAACGGCATCTCGGAATGACAAAATGAATGCTCTTGCAGAGCCTTTGTTGATGTAAAAAGCTTGCCACATTCTTCACACTGTAACTTGAGTCCCTGATGGCGCCACATATGTGTTCTCAAATGGCCTTTAATAGCGAACTTTTTGCCACAAAGCTCACATTCGAATGGGTAATTTTTTGTATGAAAACGCATATGTACATTTAATTCATATTGTCTAGCAAACTGCTTGGAACAGAGAAGACATTTTATTGTATCACCCTTGTGCATTCGCATATGGTTATCTAATGCGGCCTTTGAGTGATAAGTCTTGTCGCAGTTGCTGCATTCAAACAGTTCTCTTTCGTCTTGATGAGTCAGCATGTGGGATTTAAGGTAATGGTTTGTAGAAAAAACTTTGCCACATACTTCACAAGCGTCAGATTTTACATTGGACTCTTTGCGTTCATGATACTTTAAGTGAGCGTTTAGGACACCAAGAGTGCAAAATGTTTTCGCTGAAAAAAAAAATAGTAAAATTATGGGGAGTTATTTGCTTCTACTAATTTTAACATGTACAAACTTACAGCAAATATTGCATAAAAAATCTTTTGATTCTGCATGCCTTCGCTTCATGTGCTCCTTCATTTTGACTTCTTGACCCTGATAGTCGCAGTGTGAGCACTTTATAATCCGCAAATGCTTTTCCTGTATATGAGTTTTCATGTCCATCCCGTCTACAGACTCATGGCATATTCTACAAATCGATTTTAATTGATCCTTGTGAGACGTCTTCACATGAGTTTGAAGAGCACGTTTTGAAAAAAAATTTCCGGAACAATAATCACACGAAAACTGCCGGATTCCTGGAAAAAAAATGCTTATGATAAAATTCCCATAATTTTTTGATATACAGACCGTTATGGACATTCATATGTGCTTGGTATGATACTATCCTTACATGTCGATCGCAAATGGGGCATCGTTTGTAGTTTGGCTTTGTAACACGCATTTTCTCTTGGTCCGTAAGAATATTTCCTATAACTGAGAATTTGCTTTCTCTATCGAATTCTGTTTCCCTTTTTATTGAATCCCCCTCCCCACCACCGTCGGGAGTACCTGAATCAAAGTCATCAAGCGTAGTAATTTCATTATCTTGAGATATTTCTTCAGTATTCGTGTTGTTTAATAAATCCATCTGGTAGTCAGCTGTCATTTCCAATAATTCAAAGTCTGCCTCTTCACCAACATCAATTAGTTGTTCCTCATTATTTGTAATCAAATTTTGGTTAGATTCAAGTTCTACGCTATTTGCCTCATCATGCATTTGCATGTGACAACTTAAATCGTCCAATGGTACAATAAGATCACAAACATGACATTCTACCTTTCCCACAGTAAATTTTTTCTCATGTTTATGGGTCGCAGTGTGTGATCTGTTCACATGTAAATTGAGAACAAACTGTGAGAAAAATTGTTCCCCACACACTGTACAAATAAAGCTTTTCTCTAAAATTGAAAAAGTATAAGCAAATCAGTTTATGTCAATAAGCAAAGAGTATAGGAAACAAAAAAAAATCTTTACCATCCTCGTTTTGATTCTCGTACGGTTCCCCTGACATAGTTTCACTAAGGTTAAACGTTTCTTGTTTACTATTGTCCTCACTGGCTGCATGATCATACAGCAAACTTGAAGGTATCTAAGGAATATCAAGCAGAAAGATTATAACAATTTCATGTGCAAATAACTGTAGAACACCTCTTGATCATCCAATTTTTCAAACTTTGGATTTGCAGAAAACTCTCGTAGTGTTTTGTCGGCTAATTCAGCTTTTTTAAGAAATTCATAGGCTATCTTTAATTCTAGACCACAGGAAGCACACAAACTTTGAGGACAGTTTTCCGACAATTCTATTTCGAGGCGTGTACACGCCAGAAAGCAATCTAGGTACGTCAGGTCATTTCCCACATTTTTTGACGAATCCGCCTCAAATGGAGTATCAAAATCTATGTATTCTAAGGAGGGTTTCAGGCAAACTCTACAAATTGGCAGTGAGCCAAACATGTCTTAATACTTTTGATATGAACAAATTTTTGTAAAAGATAAATAAATAAAACTTGAATGAAATAACAATCCCTGGAACTTCACGCAAGCCGTTTGACACTTTACAGTCAAAACAATTTTAACAGTTGACGCTTGTTAATCAGAAGAAGCCGCTGTAGTGGTGATGGCAGGCTTACATCAAGCAGTTGAAATATCTTTTTATTTATATTGCAATAAATAGAGTATATACCATAATTTATTTTTAACTTTGCACAAGAGCAGATATATACTACTTCACTGCATGATATAAAAGTTTTTAAAGTCTAGTTTGCGTAACTTCTAACATATTTCTCCCAAACGGACTTTCAAAGTTACGCTAATTTTAAGCTAGTAGCAGTGCTAAAAAATCTATCATTTATTTTTCGTGTATTTTAAATGGCAATTTAACACGACATAATTTTCATTTTATGACAAATATGTCTTTGATACGTGATATCTTGTGTTGAGTTTTTCAGTATGTGATGATGCCAGTTGAAGGAGTGTATGGTCCAGATGAAGTGGAACATAGTAGTGATTTATTAGGTCCATTCCAATTGCTCTGAATTGCTAAGAATGTCTACGAATTTGCCCGAAAAAGACTACGAAAAAGCGTTCCATTAGCTGATTTTTTCGTAGAAGAGAGAGCTCACAAGAGAGCAAAATATTTCCCCTCCCTACGAATTTCTGCCGAAGAAAAAAATGTGGGCAGCAGCTCGGCAGCAGATGGCTGTCAAATCGAAAATAAAAAACCTGTGACATTTCATATGTCTGATAGCTGTTTACGAATTTCTACGAAAAGTCGTTTCACAATTTTCGGTAAAGTTATTCACTGCAAGAGAGATTTTTACCTAAACTACGAATTTCTACGAAAAGTCGTAGAAACTACTCAACTACGAATTTCTGTACACAAATCAATTGGAACAGACCTATTTTCGCACAAAGAAATTTAAACCACTCTTCAATGGCAAATGTACGTGAGTATGACAAGAATTTAAATTCCAATGCTACAATGCTACAAAATTGACCGTTTAAGATTTGTAAATTTGCATCGAATAAAAATAAATTTAAAAGCAACTTGTTATTCACAAAATGTACACTTTTTCATATGAACATTTGAGGGAACTCCATTGGTCAGGAACCACAATGCCCACAAAACCAATCGATGGTTATCCATAAAACCACAATACACATATGCGGCAGAATTCTGATCAAGTGGACGGAGGATAAGCAAATTATACCAGACAATCAATTTGGATACTGTACATACCCAGTTGGTTGTCGACATTCAATGCAGAGATAAGCAATTCCCTTATCTCTGATTCAATGGAACAACAACAAGATTCAGTGCACGGGAGCCTGTGTGATTGACTAGGAAAAAGCATTCGACCAATGCCAAAACAGGAATTTGAAAACCAATTTTCAGAAAAATACTTTTTGGGATTCGAGTAAAATGTTGTGCGTAATGAAAAGTGTAATGTTGGATCAGTATCTCTGTGCTTATATCCATGCAGCCATATTATATTGTCAGATATGGTTCAAGTTAAATACTTGCCAGATGGGAAAGTTAAGAATGTTCGGGCGACCATGTCTGCTGTCTTATCTCAAGCAATACCGAACCCCAGAATCTGATTTCAAAAAATTGTATGGTTTTAGGTTTAATGTGATGAGACAACGTGCGTGTCGTGGAGAATGAACTAATATTAGGAAGATGTAATATAAAGGACAATGTATAGGCGTCTTCTCTACGACGGTGATGTCGGGAAAGTCAGTAAAGACAGTCTTCGGCTCGGTCGAGCAATCTGTTCGATATCGAGTAGAGAGGTGTTGGCCTCATCAGACGCCATGGATGTACTAAAACAAAATACTGTTAATCCCCTGCTGCCAGCGTACATATGACATACTGTCGATTAAGCTGTAATTGGTTAGAAATGAAAATAAAAATAAAAAAAGTCAAAAAGCTAGTTAGGTCAGTTTATTTTACATTAGAAATTAGAATTATAACAAGTTTAAGCATTTTATATCTAGGTTACGTAAACAATAGCAAAAATAAATAAATTCATTTTAAGCTTAAACCTGAAAAACAAGACAGACCACATTTTGCACTGCACATCCGCTTTCAAATTGCTGACAAAATTGAGAAATTAAGTCTGCGACAAAGCTTATTTTCGTCATTCGAAGTTCTCAAGAAACGGTATGCCTTTTTGACTAGTGGAAAGCTGGTCACCTTCAAATTAATAAATTAAATGCACTATACTAAATGGAACGTCATTCAATAAAAGCATATATATATAGGTATATTTTGAAAGGCATTTTCGGTAAACTATTTCAAAAATTTATAAAAAAAATACACATTTTACAGGGGTACTTAATCGCTATAAATGTGTTAAAGTCTACTTTGAAGGAAAAATATGCAAGTACGGTTACACTTCATAACGGTATGTAAATCGTTCGGCGAAGTCCGGGTTATCACATGTCAATGTCTCATAATTGTGTGTATAATTTATGTAACTCATTTGGGTTCGAATTCTTTTGAGGAACATTTGTTCATCGAATTCGGGCCCGGGTGGAATGGACGATTTTATAAAAGATTGTACAAATTCAGTTAGAATAGAATTATTTGTAGGTTCTTTTATCTGTGGGCTGGAATCAAAAAGTTTATTGTCAGCATCAGATATGCTTTTTTGTGGTAGCTTTTGATTTTTTGGTTTTTCATGGCCTTTCACAGCTATTGAGGCGAAGTCATCATATTGGCGAGAATCATGATCTAGATTTGCTTTATCCACTTTCTCACCATACTCCATTAACGACTGCAGCTTTTGCAATGTGTCCATCATACGTTTCTTAAATTTGGCATACTCATACAATATTTCAAATAATTCCACGTCGATGTCCGTTACAACAGGTATTTCTGGTTTTGGCAAGCTGTTTAGAGTCTCTTGTGTTTTCCATATTTCTGTAAATTGCAGTTCTGATTCATTGGCATTCTCCGCAAAAAGAATTGTAAAATATAGCATTTTACTAAAATTAGTCAAATTTGCTGTATACAGATGTTGTGCTCCTAAAAAGATACTTAACAGTTTTGAACTATTCTTTATCTCCGTAGAAGTATTAGACCCGTTAAGAAGTGTTATGATCTCATTTAAAACTGCAGATTTTTCATTTTGGTTTCTGTCGAATTTTTTAAGTTCTAAGGCTTCGTAGACGGCAATATTTGCCAAAAAACGATTATACTCGATATACAGTCCCCAAAGGGTCTTACATTTTGTAAGATCGATTGAAATCGCCGACGAGTTAGTTGGAAAGACATTGCTTATCCTGTTGGGGTGAATTGTCAAATTTTTCATAAATGCTAACAGCACCGTGGGCATTTCGTTTGTGAATGTTACGTTGTTCACTACAGCAAGAACATCCTCTATTCGAAATGTTTTCTCTTCTAGCTCCCGATCTGTGGCTTCCGATTGGATTCTTTGAAAATTTTCCAACATTTCTTTGGCCAAATCTATTCCATTTTCGTGCGAATCTAGAACTTCTATGTCAATTGAAAGATTATTGTCCATTTTTTTAGTGTCAATAACAACTGTGTGCTCGGGACAAGAATATTTTCCTGATTGTTCTACTTTTTTTTCGTATTTTCGACGTTCGTTATGTCTAAGAAGTTCTCCTTGAAAATCTGCAATGTCAAAATTTGTAAAGATGTCTCCTTTCATAAGATCATAGCAGCAGGATAGTGCGGATGGATCAATAGGATGCGCCTCTGTGTTGAATATGTATCCCCCCGCTTCAATAATGCATACACCATTGGGTGTTTCAAGGAGACTTCCTTTACCTCCATTATTGTGCAGAAAATTGTCATCATCAAATAATAAGTATAAATACTTTGTGGTTTCCGAGAGGAAAAATGATTCCATCCGATTATCTTTTCGATGATCTCGCACATTTCGTATCTAAAACAAATTACAATTGAAGACTTTTTTATTCTTCTGCTAAAATAAATTTGTGATGAATAGTTACTGTTGAATATCCACAAGACGTTTTTGCGCTGTATTCAATACTCCTAAGCATATCTTCTCCAATTTCCAAGAAAAAGTGATCTTTCGTTGCCCTGTACAAATACATGGCTGATTCAGCAAGCTCTGGTCTAAGTGGATAACTTTCGCGATTTGCTCCCGCTTCGGTCCCAGGGATATTATACAACTCAGGCAGAAATCCATATTGTCTCCAAACAGTATGATAATTATGCAATGTTTGCATGGCTGGCTTAATGTCATTTATAAGACTTAAAACACCAGGCCAATAGGCTTCAAGCGATTGAAACACTGGAAGCGTTACTTGCCCCTTATTCATGCCAACCCAGACATACCAATCGTCACGTTTCATATACTTGTCAATTTTGCTTCTAGCTTCATGAAACATTTCTAATAAATCCGGACGATTAAGCATAATTGAACCTTTTACAAGATATTCGAAAAAAGAGTCCACACCAGCACCAATTCCAGCATCCTGAGCTGTCCATCGACCCGTTTGCACATTAATATGATTTCCAAGAAGACCAATTTGTGATCTATGTTCCCACAATGAGAAGATTGCGTTGAGTGCAACCTCCTCGTAAATAGGATCTCCGGTAAGTCGACTCAATGCGCCAAATTCAACTATGAATGTGCCTACACCAGCGGTACATGTCACTGGTGTCTCTCCAGGTGGGACTCCATGTCTAAAGAAACAAAAAAAAGTTAATCCAGGCATATCATAATATTAATTATATGCACTTTAAATTCACAGTTCCATAAGGCATCCCAGTTTTGGTGTCAAATGCAGGAAGCAATCTTTTTGCAACATCTTCAGCTAACCTTAATAACGGCCCATTACAGGGCCAACCTGGTTCTAAAACCATACCTGCTTTGTGAGCCAGTAAATGAGCGCTCAACAGTCCGCCAACAATACGGATATTGGTTTCAAAAACCGACACATTAATATCATTATTAAAGTTAACCTTTTTAAGAATAAGGTCTGCTACTCTTCGGAACTCGCTAAAATTCCCCATTACCGCCAATGTGTCCAAAGCATCTATAAGTGTTAACGAATAACTCCCCCAAGTATTCACTCCGTCGCATGTTAGAGGCCGCAATTCATCGTAGTCACTTGCATGGCGAAGATAGCCGTCATACGCATGTTGAAACATTTCACGTACTTCATCCCTGTGATTAAAAAAAGTCAACATAATACCGTAATATTTTGTCAGAAAAACCTTAGTTTAGCTTTTCGAGCAGGTGAATATTTTCTTATACAAAAACCCGCAGATAATAAGATCACGCAAATGTAAACAAAACAGATTTTCTTCAGCATTTCTTTAATCGATAAACACAGATCATCCGCCTAAAGTCACAGCCCACCTAACACAGCCACCTAAAGTAGACATTCGTTTTTGACTGGAAAAAACCCCTGACCATATAGAAAACACACATACTATTGTGTTGTTGCGTGCTTCGATCAGCTGATTACTCCCAAAAACCAAATTCGCCAATAATAGTTTCAAATAAATAGCGAATAGCACAAACCGACAGACGAAAAATATGGAATTGGAAATCGTCTGGAAGCAGAAACCAATAAGAAAGAAGATGATCAACTGGACAGCTGATTTCCCCGTCGAACATAGACCGGTCGACTGTTATTTACGTGGTTTGGTAGGTATAAGCACAATTTCTTATTTATGTGACATCGAACATTATTTCATTTTACTCAACAACTTTACGTTTCCTCTTTAAAAAAGGCAATATCGTGTCTAATTCGTCAATCTTTGCCCTCAATAGTGTCAAACACTCGTAAATTGGCCACTGTTCGTGAATTCGTCAGCCATTTTATATATTCGAGACAATGCATTCGTAAAACCTACTTAGTGTAGTTCATAATTTAAATGTGATTTAACTCTAATAAATGGACACATTGATAACATTCATACATATAATAACATATGAACTACATATGTAGAAAATGAAGAGTGTAACGCATGGTTTGTGGTGGAAAAAACTACTCCTCTTTTTGAATTGCATGATTTAAGTGCTCTCTCCTTCTAACAGTGTAAGCGATAAGGTCATCCACCGTATAGGCAGCTCACACGTATTCTCTTTTACTAATCTTTTTGATTTGCATGATTTAAGTGCTCTCTCCTTCTAACAGTGTAACCGATAAGGTCATCCCCCGTATAGGCAGCTCACACGTATTCCCATTTTCGAACAAAAAGACTTTATCTGTGAATCTGCTGTTTAAAGAGGTGAAACGTTATAAAAAAACGCCACCAAAATGAATTCAAGGGCGTGAGACGAGGGAGTTAACTCGTTAATGGTCTCTGGTGAACTGGTATAACATATATGGAATGTCAAAGGATTTTTATTTTTACTTTGAAAGTCTTCTGCTGCCCACAGATTCTTCGTTGGCAGACATTTGTTGGGAGGGGAAAAGTTTTACTCATTCGTGAGTTCATTCAACTACGAAAAATTTAGCAAATGGAACGCCTTTTGACAGTTTTTCGGCAGCATTTTAGAGCAATTGGAACGTGCCCACAATTTACACAAATGGTTTAGCTGTGTGCCTGTACGTTTTTGAAATTTTGTCTTTCCCCGAGGGATGTTCTGTAAAACATTGTTTTTAGAGATTTAAAATATTTTCATTTTGACTGATAATTTTACATTGAGACAATAGTTTACCAAATCGAATACTAACAAATGTAATTACATTCGCGTTATCATCTTATCACGGTAAAATAAACACTATGTTCTGATACGTATTGCTGAACAAAGGTAACTTCCTGTAATATACCATAAAACCAATTTTACGTATTAACAAGGCTAAAGTTGATTTTCCTTTAAAAAAAAATAATATGGTCATTAATATGAAAAGCAGACAAAAATATGCAAAATTAATGTTTCGTTTAATAAAAATTTTTCACAATTTATTGTATTTATTTATATGAATAAATGACAACCGTCATCGCTTTCTACCTTTTCATTACATAGAAGATCGTATTTTATTAAAATGTCGCCTGAACTCATTATAATAAATTTGCAGTCGGATCGATTAATTGATACATTGTGATGGACCCAACACAAATCACAAATTTTACACGAAAAAGTCTCAATTCATGTGCCTGGGGATATTTAATTGGCTAGAGAAGATCGTTTATGTTTTTATATATATGTTTTCAACTTATTTGAAAATAAAAAAAAATAATAATTCCTAGTGTTACTATGAATTGAAAATGATAATCACACATATATCAAAGAAAGTGATTTCGTTCTTAGATCTTCACTAACCTCTTTTATGTGTTAAAATTGATTCTCTTTAAAAAAAAAAAAAAAACAGATGTTACACATTGATGTTTTGTACAAAATACAAAATATATATTGAAATTTTGTACAAAAATTTGTGTTTTCATCAATGGTATAAATGTAAAATATTATGAACACATCAAGCATAGTTAATGAACTCCTTTATTACCCAATTTTTCGTGGTGAAATCACAGGAGTGTGCGTAATATATTTGTATATTTAGTAAGGACTAAATTATTACAAAGTGCCTGCTTGTTCTATTTAAACAATAGTAATTGTAGTGAATTGTGATAAAAAGTTTTTCGAATTTGCTAAAAGAGTGATTAATATATTAATTTTTTTTTTGAACTTATAAGTTATTAAAATATTAATCATGAAACTTTGTGTTTTTAAATGCCAAGGATACAATATTTAAAAATTGTTAGAGCCGGAAATTGTGAAAATGAAGCAGAAAGGTTGCAGTCCATCAGCAATCAACCCCTAGTAATGGAAACATCTTGGGTGCAAGACAAAATATGCGACAGGCCAAAGTGCATTTCCGCGTTGTATCTTAAAACAGATATAAATGCAAATGAATTCTTGAAAGAGAATAGTTTCATTTATGTCTGTGGGTGGCTCTTCAGAAAGTGTCACGAAAGCCATACGTGTAGTGTGCCTCTTCCCACATTAGGGACAGCAGATGCTTCGCCTGGCTTACGTTTTACAACTTAGAGAATTCGAATTTATTTTGTCACTAAATTTTGGAACAGGGATTTGAGCGACCCTAATTTTTAAAAATAAGATGCTCCGTGTTAGACATTTGTAAAAATATTTAAACCAAAAGTTTGTTTTCCATATATTCATGTCGTTAACATTTTTTATTTTCTGTTAATTTTTTAAGTTATATGTGATTCTTGTTAGATGGCTAAATATACAAAAACGTATCATTTTTATTTCAGTTCGGGTGCAATAGGCCTCTTGGGGAAACCAAACACCCGGTAAGCAAAAAATCGGTTCACGCACCATAAGCATATTTCAAGCCGTATAATCAATTTGTATTAACGTCTTCATTCCATATATTTGAATACCTAATAAAAGAAAAAACATTAATAACCAACAATTGTACTTTATATTATTATAAAATTTATGACATTAAATCTTTAATCATTTAAAGAGTCTAAGCAGTTCTTTGTTTGTCAACTTATTTACTTATTGGTGGTATTTCATGTTTATTAAGAAACATACTCTATTGTCATTTCGCGTTTTAAGAATAAATATCCATTACGTCTAACTAGTATTAAGCATTTTTTATCTATTACGTAAGTCTGCAATGAATTTGAAATAAAAATGTATTAAAAATATAAATGAAAAACCTAATTTATACTCTCGCACCCTTAATACTTACGCACCCTCATGATTTTACTCCCTGTCAAGATATTTCACCTCAATAACTGATCAGCAAACAGCTGATCAACTCGAGGGAGTTGAATATCTCCTTGCTTATCTCTGATGTGTAGTGTCTCATTATTGGGAAATGCTTAGCATCATATGTTTCAATGCCTGGAATGCTTATATGAAAAGGGTGACGTGTGGAGACAGTTGAATATCTCTATCTGTCGAGTTTTTAAGTAATTCTTCACTTCTAAAATAAGTGTTCGCAGTTTTATTACAACTTCGTTCTTAGAGGAGTAAATACATTTTACGAGAAGTTAGTTGCAGAGTAAATCTTAATTTCACGAAACATATATTTATTTATATATATATATATATATACATTAAGTGTTATTTGAAGAAAACGATATGGGTGAGTAATTAAATTATTAACATTGTATTAAAAAAATATATTATAAATAAATTATTTCATCATAAAGAGCTTTATTGTTTAATAAATATATAGTCGTATACGAAGGCTATGCATATGCACAAAGTATTTTGTTATTAAAAGGAAAGCATTGCGATAAATCAAATTAGAAAGATCAGGTGTAAACAATTCTCTCCAGAGAAAAACGTTACCCGGGGGTTTCCCTATTTGTCGGGGTAATTGTGGATGTTTAAAACAAATAGATATACGAGTATATTAAGTTGTATGACGTGGTTTTCATCAATGTAATTTATATATACTTTAAATGTTTATTATGAAACATTTATTAAGTAATTAAAAACAGTCCAACATATAATTGTGAGAAATAAGTTCAGTTGGGAGTCGATGTGCACTTAATATTTTAAATACATTAATATGTAAAATAAAGTAAAAATGAAGTTTGTTATAATTAAGAAACATGCTCCCCAAGCGTTTTATATGTTAAGCTATTGTCAAAAAACTGAAATGACACAATCATAAAAATACGGCTCAAGCTTTGTTTTTGTTTTCATCACATCTATGAAATCGACAATTTGATCTAAATGTTCTTCATTTATAATTTGTATTCTCAGAAAGAAATATCTTTTATTCCAATACTATTTTTCAGGCTTTTTTTATCATTAGGTCTGTTCCAATTCATTTTTTTACAAAAATTCGTAGTTGAGTAGTTTGGGTACAAATCTCTCTTGGAGATAGTAACTCTGCTTTAACTTGTGAAATACCTTTTCGTAAAAATTCACAAAATTAAATGTAAACAGCTATCATTTATATGAAATGTCAGATTTTGCCATTTTCACTTTGATAGTCATCTATTGCCTGCAGATTTTCTTCGGCAGAAATTCATAATGAGGGGAAATATTTTACTCTCATGAGATCTCTTTTACAACAAATTAAGCAAATGAAACGTCTGTTGTCAGTTTTTCGGCGAATTTCGTAGACATTTGTAGCAATTCAGAGCAATTGGAACAGACCTATTTACTGTTATAAAAGAAATAAAGTTTGCAGTTTTGATCATTTGAATCTTTGCCCAAAACAATAGTCACTGGCTGTAATATTATTTGTCATTATTGGAAGGTGCCACAAAATGCGAATATTATTTTCAATGAATGTGAAACAACTTATTCTCTTAATATGCAAATTTTATTCCGTTTAAAATTTTGATTAGCTTCATTATTATATATTACTTATAAAGGTATTTATTTCAGAATCCGAGTGGCAAACAAACAAAAAGCGGGGAACTAAAAAACAGTCAAAGGGTGGATCTAGCCAAAAGCAAAAGGGTGAATCCAATCAACAGCAACCAGGTGGATCTGGCCAACAGCAAAAGGGTGGATCCACTCAGCAGCAAGCAGGTGGATCTGGCCAACAACAAAAGGGTGGATCCACTCAGCAGCAACCAGGTGGATCTGGACAACAGCAAAAAAGTGGATCCACTCAGCAGCAACCAGGTGGTTTTGGCCAACAACAACAAGGTAGATCTGGCCAACAACAAGGTGGATGGGGCCAACAACAACAAGGTGGATTTAGTCATCAGCAACCAAACGCATGGCATGGATCTGGACAACAGCAAAGTGGTAAATCCACTCAGCAGCAACTAGGTGGATTTAGCGAACAACAACAAGGTAGATCTGGCCAACAACAACAAGGTAGATCTGGCCAACAACAACAAGGTAGATCTGGCCAACAACAAGGTGGATCTAGTCATCAGCAACCAAACGCATGGCATGGATCTGGCCAACAACAAAAGGGTGGATCCACCCAACAGCAACCAGGTGGATTTGGCCAACAGCAAAGAGGTGGATCCACTCAGCAGCAACCAGGTGGATTTGGCCAGCAACACCAAGGTAGATCTGGCCAACAACAACAAGGGAGGGAAGGATGGTCAGAACAACGACGAGAACAAGGCAACCGTTTCCAACAACAAGACGAACGGGCGGGACAATATCAGAACCGACAATCACAACAAAGTGGTTATGGTCAAACACGGCAAGGAGGGTCAGGACATATTCAACAGCAAAGCGGACCTAGGTATCAGCAGCGAACGGAGAGGTCAGGTGCACAAGAGCAGCCTACGGACATTAAGCCGATATCAACAAGTCCCGCAAGAGGAACTCTTGGCACAAAATTTGTTTTGGAAACCAACTATCTTGTTCTTAATCTAGATAAAATGCCTGATGCTGCCTACCACTATGACGTTAAAATAGAACTTTATAACAGCGATCCAAAAAAAATTAAGGCACCACCGAAAAGGTTTATGCATGATGCTTTCGAAGCTTATGCCAAACAGGTGTTGCCCAATTACAAGTTGGCGTACGATGGAATAGCAAATGCTTACAGTGCGGACAAATTACCGGAAAAGGTTCTCAATGAGAACGAAGGGGTCTTGGTAAGATTATTTCTTTTTTTTTCGTTTTTCTTGTACAGTTACCAAAACCGATATAACCATTGCTTTCCAGATATCAGCTCAAGTTGATAAAGATAATGAACAAAAAAGCAATGAAGAGAAAAGATCTGTTAAATTTTTAGTTACCTTAAAAGCTACGCAGGATATAAAAATCGACTTAAAATCCCTTAAGACGTAAATCAATATTAAGCAAATCATTAGACAATGCACTTAAGAGTGATTATTTATTGCAGGTATCAGAAGGAACGTATATTTGATAAACCAATGAGGGCATTGCAGTGTATTGAAGTTGTACTTAAAACTGCATGTCAGGAAAAGGGCGTACGTGGGGGCCGCTCATACTTTCTAAAACCTGATAGTCAACTGGATTTAGGTGGCGGATATGAACTTTGGTATGGCTTATATCAAGCAGCAATGCTCTGTGATATACCACTCTTAAATGTTGATGTGTCCCATAAGTCATTTCCAAGCGATGTAAATCTTGTAGAGTTTTACCAAAGAAATGATTTGAGGGGGCTCAGTGAATATTTAAAAGGGTTAATTGTTGTGTATACCCCACCTCCTTGTTTTAAAGCAGAGCCAAAGCGATATAAATTCAATGAGGTTTGCGTTTCAAGTGACCAAAAAATGTTAAATTTGGATGGAAAAGGAATGACTGTGGCAGAATATTTTCTGAGTAAGGGGTATAAACTTAAGTATCCAAAGCTACCCTGTCTGCATGTTGGCAGTACAGTCCAAAATATATATATTCCACTTGAGCTGGTCACTGTTCCTCCTGGACAGGCCATCATTCGAAAAGATAATGACTTCCAAATTCGAAAAATGATATCTTTTGCAGCCACATCAACAATAGTTCGCAAACAAAAAATTATGGATTTAATTAGAGGTTTTAATTATTACGTGCACCCAATTGTTGAAAGATTTGGAATTTCTATAGGCAAAGATTTCATTAAAATTGAAGCCCGTCTTCTAAATCCACCTAAAATAGAATACAGCGAAAAAAAAATGACAACCATTTTTCAACTTGGTGAGTGGAATGCAGGAGATTCTCGTTTTTATGACAACGGAAATAAAAATGACTCAATCTGCCAATGGGCTATAGTGAATTTTTCCGATAGAATTTCAGAAATGAAATTAAGTGGCTTTTTAGAATTGGTGAGTACATTTTGCTGACCACCATTTAATCTCACACTAGCATTTCATTATTAATTTAGATAAAAAGCGTCGCAAACCAAAGGAAAATGAACTTGGCGGATAAATGTAAAAAAATGATAATGTGCACAAACCATAATGATATGAAGGAAAATAATGTCCAGCAGACTCTCTCCAATTTAAAGAAAGAAAATATAGGTCTTGTTTTTGTAATACTACCGCCCTTTAAAACTGAGCACTACTCAACAGTAAAAAAAATAGCTGAAACTAAGTGCGGAGTCGTAACACAATGCATTAAATCTGACACAATATATAAACCAAATAGTGACAGACGTATAAACCAAATGACGGTGAATAACATCTTATTAAAAGTGAATGCAAAATTAAATGGAACCAACCATAAAATTGCCGACCAGAATACAATCAATCTACAAAAGAATCATAAAATAATGTTTGTAGGAGCTGATGTATCTCACCCATCCCCGTTACAGAAAGATATACCAAGTATTGTGGGAGTAGTGGCTTCTCATGATCAGTACGGTGCGAAATACAATATGCAATACAGGCTACAAGAGCCAAAAGTGGAGACCATTGTGGGCATGAAGGAAATATTTGCGCAACATTTACAGACATTCAAAGAGCATATGAAAGTATTCCCTGATGTAGTTGTATATTATCGAGATGGTGTTTCCGATGCCCAATTTAAAGACATAGAAAAGGTTGAACTAAAAGAAATGCGTGAAGCTTGTAAAGCGGTAATTATAAGTTCAACTGTTTATAACTATTAAAATTTCTTAACGAATATTTGCGTTACAGGTAAAATGCGAAGCAAAATTCACATGTATTGTTGTTGTTAAAAGGCATCATACGCGTTTCTTTCCTTTTAAAAATGACGCTGAAGGAAAATTTCAAAACGTAAAGGCTGGTACTGTGGTAGATAAGACAATAATTCATCCCAATGAAAAGCAGTTCTTTATGGTGAGCCACAAATCTATTCAAGGAACAGCAAAACCAACGCGTTACAATGTTATTGTTGACGACTCAAACATACCAATCGATGATTTGCAAACTTTGACATACAATTTGTGTCATTTGTTCCCACGATGCAATCGTTCAGTTTCTTATCCCGCGCCAGCATATTTGTCCCACTTAGTTGGACTACGTGGACGTGCATACATACAAGGGTATAGTTATTTTTTATACATAGGTCCTTTTTGCCCACATATTTTTATGCAAAATGTTTTTTTTTTAGAAAACGACTCAGACTGGAGAAACTCAATGATGAATACAAACAACTTCAAATTTGTCCAGATATGAAACAGAACCCAATGCATTTTGTTTAATCATGTGAACCCATTATATCGTTTCTTTTATTATTATTATTGAAGTTCATTAAATAAAGCATACGTTACACGTTATCAATGTGTCCTTTTATAATTTTTATTGGGTTAACCGGACGATCGTTTTTATCAGTTTCCACCATCCCCATATGTTTTACTATCTTCATGCCGGAATATATGCGACCAAATATAGCGTGTTTCCCATCAAGCCATTGTGTTGGTGCCAAAGTTATAAAAAATTGTGATCCATTTGTATCTGGTCCGGAGTTCGCCATTGATAGTATTCCAGCACCGGTGTGTTTTAACTGAGGATGAATCTCGTCAGCGAATTGTGATCCGTATATAGACTGCCCTCCTCTTCCAGTTCCTGTTGGGTCGCCTCCTTGGATCATAAAGTCACGAATTACTCGGTGAAAAATGGTATTATCATAATAGCCTCTACGGGTTAGTTCAGCTATGTTCCGACAAGTAATTGGGGCATGTTTCCAATATAGTTCTATTGTGATTCGACCCATTCTGTATAAAATGTTTTAATACAGTTTAAATAAATTTACATCATAATTACGTACGTAGTTTCGAATGATATAAATGGAGGCTGCCATGACAAATCAGGAATACCCACAGAACTCATTGACGCTGCATTTGACATTTTTTGACTTTGTTTCCTGAGTGTGTTATACCGGGTTGAGTCTTTAATAGCGTTGGTCAGAGACCAATAGGGAGACAGTCAACTCCCTCGTCTCCCGCTCTTGAATTCATTTTGACAGCGTTTTTTATAACATTTCCCCTCCTGAACAGCTGATTCACATACATGTTTTTTTTTGTTTTTAAATCAGAATACGTGTGAACTGCCTATAGGATGGATATCCTCACTCTTCAAACTGTTAGAAGGATGGGGCATATAAGTCAAAAGATTGGAAGAGAGAAGGTATAGTGTTTTCCAACGCAAAGTAATGGTTGAAGATAGCTGCGTTCAGAAATGATGTTTGTAAGGTAGAAGTTGCATCTCAAAAGCAATATACTTAAAAATGTTATTCTTCCTTATTGGTTTCTGGTGTTGGTTTCGTGTTTTTCAAAAATGATTCAGAAAAAGACGCTCAGCGTCACAGGTTGTCCCCCTCATAATCTATTACACAAGCAAAAAGAAATAAAATAGTGAAAGCCATATTCATCTTTGAAAAATTGTATGTCTAATTGACCACGAGTTTTATGATTGGTTAGTAACCACAAAGAAATTATGCAAACATTTATAAAATCCCTAAATTTACGAAGATACTGAACTTACAATATTATGTAGTGAGCGTAATTTTTGAGATTTCTTTTATTTTTCGAACAAGGGCGGATTCGTGCTATTGCGATTCGCGAGTGAAATGAGTGTGGCTCATTTCACGATTCGTAAATACCATTAAAGTCGTGAATTGTCTGTGCAATTTCATTCATCCTGTCAGAAAGTCGTTTCTGCCAGGGACCATTTATCCTCATTTATCTTTGGTTTCTGCTTTTTCCACAGGCTAGTAATGTAATAGATTGTAGTCTATTTATAAAATCTATTACTCACACCTTATTGTCAAATAAAAAAAACTGTAACCAGTGCTTGCTTTGTCAATTGTAAAGAGTTTATATAAGAAATGGAAGATCCCCCAGATATTTATCAAGTTCTGAAAAGGATGGGTTCAAAGTTACCAGTTTGTAGAGTTTGCTTGAACTTATCCATGGAATATATTGAATTGGAAAGTACTCTATGCTTAGCCAATAATGCCGAAGTAACTTATGCAGACGCATTTCGGTTGATTATGCCAACCCAAATTGAACTATGTGATTGGCTTCCCAAAACAGTATGTTCGTCGTGTGGAAGTGATCTTTTGAGTGCATTTTTATTTCGAAAACGTGTTGAAAATGCTAACATAATACTTAATAAAATATGCCGCGGTGAAATTTCGTCTCGAATTCAATCTTTAGACTATGTTCAAGTTAAAAAAGAATCTGACGAATATCAACATTTGAATCTTCTTGAGGAGTCTATGACTATCGGGCAGGACAATGTAAATTATTTTAATAAAATTAAGTTCCATATGGAAATTGTTCTGTTTTATTTTTCTTTGCTCCAGGTGGATATATTTTCGAAGGATCCTGTTGAAGACTTACCTAAAGAATGCACAAATTTCGAAAAATTGTGGGTGGGTTAAGAGTAGTTTTTAAACTCATAAATTTATTGTTTTCATAGTCTTCTTCCCCTAGAAGCTCTTTATTCGTGGAATCCGATTCAGAGTCAACAACGAAAGAATCGAATGGTTTAAACGAATCAATTAAAAGAAACACATTGTATTGTGAAGAAGAATGCACCACTCAAGGAATTTTACATATTCACCGTACAAAGAACCAGCTATCAAACTATGACGATAGTAGATGCGAGAAGTTATTCGTGGCAATTGATGAACATCTGCCCTGTAATGATATATTTGGGCTAGAGTCAGTAGATTTTAAGAAGTCGGAATTAAACGTTGTTGGTAAAGATGACGGTAAAGTATATACTAAGTATATAATGTTGTTGGGTCATAAATTTGTTAATATTAATAGCAGGATATAGTTGCAAAAGCTGTAGCAAAAAATTTCACACGAAACACTTGCTGAGATGGCATACATCAAGATTTCACAAAAATCCAATTACGAAAACTGAACTGAAAATTGAGAAGAAGGAAAAGTGTCCCGTTTGCTTTAAAATGGTACGCAAATCATTTATGGAGGTTCACAAGGAAGTGCACTTTGGCCCAAGTAATTCTATGTGCACAGAATGTGGTGAGTCTTGATGACAAACCTCTTTCATTGTTATCATTATGTATGTCTTAATTCAAACAATAAATAGTAAGAAGAAATCTTTTTTTCCAGGCAAGCAATTTAGTAGTCGACTAGCGCTCAGAACGCACACACTTATTCATAAGCAGAGTGGAGAATTTTTATGTCACATATGTAATAAAATGTGTCTTACGAAATATGCGCTCAAGTCTCACATTCAGTTTAAACACATTGCGGACAAGAGTTCATTTGGAAAAAAAAAGTTTAAGTACCAATGTGAAGACTGCGGTTTGATCTTTCAATATCCATCAAAATTAAAAGTTCATCAGAGAAAGCATAATGCAGAAACACCATTCATTTGCCCACACTGCAGTCGAAGTTACCTGCGTAAAGATCAATTTAATATACATATGCGCTATCATAACAACGATTTGCCTTACAAATGCAATCAGTGCCACAAAAGCTACGCAACGAAAAATAATTTATCGGAACACCGAAAATCGGTGCATGATAATGTCACCTATAGTTGCGACAAGTGCGAGCAAACCTTCAAATCCGTAACGGGATTACGGAAACATAAATTCGTACACACTGGATACCCGTATGTCTGCCCCATATGCGGTCTAGGTCAATCTTTTCGATCAGGGTAAAACATTAATACTCACAAAAAGAGACACGTTAAAAAATTATCTTTGTTTCTAATTCTTTAGGATTAAGGCTCATCTTCTAAGGGTGCATAAAGATACTTTTACAGAGGAGGAATTCAATGAAACATTTCCTATAGTTGTACCCAAGAGTGGTTTCCGACGACCGAAATATTAAATATAGAAAATTTCTACCATTTCCTATTAATTTTTAAAGAAAAAGGAAATATTTTTTTTATTTACAGAAGATTTTTCAATTAAATTGGTCAATCACGAAAGTCCAATAGGTCATTTTTTTAAAGTGTTTCTTTTTATTCATATTTGGTTGGAATATCTACATAGAGTAGTACACACTTTAATAAAGTTCGCAAGCCATTACATTTATTACCAAAATTCCATTTTGTCAATTTAACTTAATTGCTGACAAATCAACTATAAAACTTTAATTAAAAAAACAGTGACCAATAAGGGAATAAAAATATCGCCGCCTCTGATAACGAATTTTTCCATCTTTCATCATTTCATTGTCGTCATTGTGCCAAATTTCGTAAAATATGATTTAACGACTTCTTTAGTATAATGGCTGGAGTTTCAGCCAATATATGCAAATGTGACTGTAGTGGCAATGCAAAGAAAATTGAATTTCATACATATTTCCAACTAAACCTTGTTCAACATATCTTAAAACGTTCTTTTAAGTGAAGTGCCTTTTGTGAAATACCCTATTTTGTATTAATAAATCATCATCTTGAAGTCATTATAAGGCATTAAATGCACTCATTCACAGATAACTGAACACCTCCTACGTGTACGACTGTCATCAAAAACCAATAACTAGCCATTATACGTCAAATGTCAGAGGATTTTCGCGTTTGAATTGGAAACTTGGTTAGTTTTCTTTAGAATAGTGTAAAATAAAATAATTTAAATTGCGTTTAACTTAAACAGCACACATTTTAGTACTTTGTCGTTTGATATATACTGGCGTTTTTGTTGGGTAAGTTAAGAAACAATTTGTTTTTGATGTGTAGGTTTGTTGATGTTAGCCTCAGCAGTGCCTTGTGTGTTTTACACAAAAAAAACTAAACCTTTGCTTATCTCGTAATCAAACAAAATGTAAAAATATGCATTTTTACTCATACATTTTGGTTTGGTAGAGTTTTTAAAAAAAATGTCTGATTGGGCAACAAAATAATGTGTGGCCATTACAAACATTTCCGCATTTTGTTCGTGTACACCATGAAATAACAATTTTTCGGAGTTCTTATTTCCGCAGAGTTTACAATATATAATTCATGATTCCTTATGTAAATAATTTAATCTTAAATTGTTCTTTATTCAAAAGATGAGCTGGTTCTATACCAATTTGAACTGCAAGAAAATTTGATAGGTATGATTTTTTTGTGATTGGAATTAAAATTTGAGACAAAAATAAAAACAAGAACAATTTTTTTTGATAACAGTTTGTAGTTTGGGTAAAAATCTCTCTTGCAGAGAGTAACTCTACCGAAAATTGTGAAACGACTTTTGGTAGAAATTCGTAAACGGCTATCAGACATACGAAATGTCAGAGGATTTTCTATTTTCGATTTGACAGCCATCTACTGCCGTGCTGCTTCCCATTTTTTTCTGCGGCAGGAATTCGTAGGGAAGGGAAATATTTTGCCCTCTCATAAGCTTTCTCTTCTATGAAAAAATCAGATAATGGAAAGCTTTTTCGTTGTTTTTCGGGCAAATTTGTACACATTCGTAACAATTCAGAGCAATTGGAACAGACCTAACATTTACCATTGTTAGTCCTGTAATTTGGTAGCATTGCCTGTTGACAAGTGAAATGACAATCTAAAGTGACACTTCACGAAGTCAAGTTAAATCGATATATTTTTCTGGTAGGGTAATTTTCTAAGAAAATTCAGAACGATTGAAAACTCTCATTGCTGAAAGTAAAGGAAGGACCTCAATTTCTTCTTGATTTGTATTATTAATTGAAAAGGTTGAAATCAACAACTGGAAGTGATCTAAAAACAGATTTCAACAAAGAAAAATTGAATTAAATAAAATTCGACGCCATTTCAATAATGGTGAGTACAAATTTGGTAGTGCCTGTAGTCCTGTGGGGACCAACAGCGCCCACTCATTGTGTGTCAAGCGTCTACCTCTCGGATGACCAAAGAATTCTCGTAACTGGATGTTACGATGGACAAATTTGCTTATGGCAAGTGGAACCAACCACAATGAAAATGACCCCGAGATGTCTTTTAGTCGGACACTCAGCGCCTGTGCTGTGCTTGGCTAATGCTTCAATTTTAATCGACAACAATTTTCTTGTGAGCTCTTCAGAGAATGGTGAGATGTGCACTTGGGACTTAGTTGATGGCAAATGTACTGAAAGTGTAAAATTGCCACAAGTTCATACAAATATCCAATCTTATCTAATGGCAAACACTGATGGCGTGCGGCTGTTCTGCAATGGTTATTATCCTGAGATAATGGTAATGGATCCATTTAGTTTGGAAGTCATTTTTGTGCTCAGCTCAAAAGTAAAACCAGATTGGATTTCAGCTTTACATGTCCTGCGCCCATCAAAACGGAAGGATGATGTGGTACTGGCCATTACTACAACAGGCACAGTGAAAGTATGGACATTAATTGGCAATGAGAATAAGTACTCAGAGCCGATCTACGAAAATGAGTCAAAAGAAATAAGATGTCTGAATGCTATAACATTGAACTGCTGTGCCCAAAACCAACGAACTGTTCTGATTGTTTGTACTAAATATTGGCAGATCTACGATGCTGGAGACTTTACCGTCCTTTGCAGTGTTATTTCCCCCCCAAGGGAACGATGGCAGGGTGGTGATTTTATTTCTTCAGACCGAGTGATATTGTGGTCGGATGAAGGCAAGGGTTATTTGTACAAGCTTCCTGCTAACTGTATACCAGATAACAAAGAATTTCATTCAAAATCTGTGGTTAGAGATGCCCCATACTTATACTGTGTCTTCTCTCAACCTGGTGAAAAAATTTTGTCTTGTCCCCCTGCTATGAAGCTTATTCAAAGGACATATCTCCTTCGTGGTGATTCTGAAGGATTTATAACAGTGTGGTCCATTCCGGACTTACCATTGGATAATATTAGTATTATGCAAGCTAAACAAAGCCCTCCTCGAAGCTTGAAGTCTAACGTGTGTACGAGTTTAGTAGAAGCGTGGTCTATAATGGATCCTCCTCCAGTCGGTATCCTTGATCAATTAAGTCGTATAACTGATGTTCCCGTGAAACTTACTTCGAGTATCTATCTACCACAGCAGAGCCGCCTAGTTATTGGGCGAGAAGATGGATCAATTGTTATTGTTCCAGCAACACAAACTGTTATGCTTCAGCTCTTAGTTGGAATTCAACAAAACTTCAGCGATTGGCCATCACACCAAATACTCTCCGGTCATCGCGGACGAGTTAATTGCTTATTATGCCCTTCTCTGGCCCACTCAAGATACGACAAATCACACCTTTTAAGCGGCGGAGTTGACTTTGCTGTTTGTTTGTGGGATCTGTACAGCGGAAATCTTTTGCATAGATTTTGTGTACATGCTGGGGAAATTACACAACTACTGGTACCGCCTGACAACTGCAGCTCTAGAATACAGAAATGCATATGCTCTGTAGCTTCGGATCACTCTGTAACATTGTTAAGTCTGCAGGAACGCAAGTGTATTACTTTGGCTAGCCGTCATTTGTTTCCTGTGGTAACCATAAAGTGGCGACCATTAGACGACTTCCTTATTGTTGGATGCTCGGATGGAACGGTCTACGTGTGGCAAATGGAAACGGGTCACTTGGATCGAGTGCTTCATGGAATGTTGGCTGAAGAAGTACTAATGGCTTGTGATGAACAAGCGAACAGTGAAGAAACTCAACCAGGCTCCACTTCAGAACTGGGACTGGCCAATCCAGCAGTACATTTTTTCCGTGGGCTGAAATCACGTAATTTGAACGCAATTCGACATGCGACCCAGCGTGGTATTCATCAACTGCAACAGTTGCACGCCAACAATCAAATGGAGAACTCATTTTTGATGAAACATCGCAGTAGTCCATTAATAATTCAGGGACTTCGCACCAACCCAAAAGATGCAGAAAGTCATATTTTATTTTTCGACATAGAAGGTCTTATATTTGAACTTCATAGCGAGGAGTACGCGTCATTGAGCCAGGAAGCTTTGGCCGAACTAGGTTTAACATTCGGTAATCAAAATGCGCAGTCGTCTCATTTGGACGCATCCAAAAAAATTTCGGATTTCTTCGGGAAAGTTAAAAATAAAGCCGGTGATATGGAGAAGATCCTGAAGGACAAGGACAAGCACGGATTCCTGCAAAAGATGAAGGAAGGTGCAGAGAATATAGAGAAAAAAGTGCAAGCAAAAGTGGAGAGTCTACACAAAGCTGTGGAAACAGGGGCAGACAAATCCGACGAAAATAACCGAAAAGTTGTGTCGAAAATGGAAGCAACTCACGTAATGGAAGTAGCCCAGTTACTACTATCACTCTTGCATTCTTGGGGCTTGGATCCGCACCTGGATAAGGTGTGTGAATCGCAGTTGGGTCTTTTGCGTCCCATGGTCCCAATCTCCTTCGGCGTCCTTTCCAAAGGAGGTTATATGTCACTACTGTTGCCAACTTGGCAGAACAACTTTCAAATTAACGACGAAATGCTGATGATTCCAGCGGATGAATTGAAGAAATTTAAAGATATGTCCCCTGAATTGGCAAGACAGCAGAAGCTTACACACATCTTCACTTCCTGTCTTCATTGGCAGCTAAGCACCACATTAACATCCAATCATATCTTAGCATTGGTAGCTATGTCAAATACGTTGATGTCAATGCGATCGGCGTCATTTCTGCCCGAAAGTGAAAGACGAAAGAAACTACAACGCCTGGCAAACCGAACAGATTCAATTCTGTCGATTGATGAAGAACGCGAGGAGATTATCAACACTCATATTACGCAAATAAAGCAGGGATGGAGTCTGCTTTCCACGCACCATTGTTTTCTCTTGCCGGACAAGATTGACGCTCTCGAACCGAAGAACTTCAAGCGGCCGCAAGTCGAGGCGATGGCAAAACGCTGGCAGCATCATTGCATTGAAATAAGGGAAGCTGCCCAACAGATTCTTCTTGGGGAACTCACAAGAATGGGTAAAAAGGGACGAAAGCAACTTGTCGAGAACTGGGCGCAATATCTTCCTTTATATACACACACGGAACCAATTGTTCAACAACAGCCACTTGTAACAAACACCGGCACTGGGGGACAACCTGGTGGAGTAACTTCTGGAGGAAATAATGGGGCAATAGTCCAGACGGCGGAACCTCAAGACGAAGATTACGAAGAAGAAGAAGAGGAAATCATTCGAAAGCCCTCTAGCTTAGCAGAACTAAAGCGTAAGCAAACGACAGCTGTTATTTTGTTAGGCGTTATTGGAGCCGAATTTGGACAAGACATTTCACAAGAGAGCCCCAAATCTGGAAGTGGAAAAGGAACAGGTGGAGAGCGTCGTAAGAGCTCAGTGGTTGAAGGATTTGGAATAGCAAATAACTTGGCACGTCTTACGTCAATGGCATTGGCACATTTACTTTATGCTCCGCCATCGGCAAAACTTCCACAGTATACACCATTACGTCGAGCAGCCATCGATTTGTTGGGCCGTGGATTCACAGTATGGGAACCGTATTTAGATGTAAGCAAAGTGTTGCTTGGATTGTTGGAGATATCCTGTGATGCTGGCAAGTTGGTACCCAATCTGAACTACAAATTGCCACTGACACCGCAGGCGGATGCTTGCCGAACTGCACGACATGCACTTCGCTTGATAGCAACAGCACGTCCAGCCGCATTTATTACAACAATGGCGCGTGAGGTCGCCAGGTACAACACAATGCAACAGAACGCGCAAACACTTAATACCCCACTAACGCAGTCAGTGCTTTATAAGGCCAAGGGTGAAATCTTACAGTGCGTCGACATGCTTATTGATAAAATGCAAGGTGAAATTGCTTGTTTGCTGGTGGAAGTGATGGACATCACTCTGCACTGCGTTGACATGAACGAACTGAAGAACCGCGGCCTAAATGAAGTTTTCCCTTCTATTTGCAAGTTTAACCAGATATCGCATTGCCCTCAGAGTCGCCGAATCGCAGTGGGAGCAAGTAACGGTCATTTGGCAATTTATGAGTTGCGTCAGAACAAATGCCAGATGATACCGGCACACACTCATCCAATTACTGCGTTAGCTTTCAGTCCTGATGGCAAATATTTAGTAAGTTACTCATGCAGCGAGAATCGCTTGTCCTTCTGGCAAACTAGCACTGGTATGTTTGGCTTGGGACAATCCCAAACACGCTGCACAAAAGGTTATTCAACCGCACCAATTCCTGATGTAGTGCGCTTAAATCCGATGCGCCTGGCTAAATTATACTGGATAAACAACCGAACAGTTAGTCTGATGTTGGCTGATGGTTCTGAGACCAGATTCAACGTGTAAATCAATCCAACTTTTATTTTTGTTTGTTTTTTTATTTTTTTTTGTTGTGTTAACATTCCTCCTGTTGCATGTCTATATGTATAAGTATTCAGAACTACTCCAACAAGAATGTATGCTATAGCCAAACCTCATAAACCTTAATTGTTATTTGTCTTTGTTGTTTTATATGCTTATCTCTTGGACTTTTAAAGAAAGCAAATTACAATATATATATATGTATTTAACTTATATCCATATTTTAAATAAAACTATATTATCCTCTAACTGGACCTGGTTTTACGTTATTTGGAGAAGTGTCAGGTAAAGAACTGCGGTCATTTTACTTTTAACAGATATGACATTGTTTGGTAAATCATTACTATGAATTTATATGTCCAACAGTGTAGGGATTGCTTAAGTGGGACATCGTGAATAATGTTTGTTAGACTGAGTAATTGGAATTATGTAAATAGATTTGGACAGAGGAAGATTTGGTACAGAACGAGCAGGTCGTTAGATATCCCATATGGATAACGCACTTATCGTTACTTCATTTTATTTTTCAGATTCTTTAACGATGTCTGATGAGGAAACTCCAACGAAGCGCGTGAAGCAATCAATATCTGACGATGAACATATTGAACCGCCAGCTTTTAGTCCAGCCACATTAGGTCTGCACCGTGTAGGAACAACTTTGCCCCCAAAGCCGCAACCTTCACAACCGATACAATTGCTTAATGCACGTGGCATGCCCGCACGTGTGCGTAAGCGAAATCGATTCTTTTTCGATGACGAGCTGGTTAACGACAACAAAGCACTTAGAGCGAGTCTTTCCCCAAGAAAACCCGGATCCTCAAAATCAAGCTCACCAGCAAAGACTCCATCGAGAGTACTGAAAAAGAGAAAGGCAACCGCGTCTCGATATGTAAGGTACGAAGATAAAGGCACACCAGAGAAGAGAACCCCCAGCAAATACTACACATCACCAAGCGCAACATCTTCACATGGGGGCCTCATACCCGCTGATAAGCGAATGGGTCAGCAAATCGGATTGCGACTTCGAAATCTTCTGAAACTACCAAAAGCACATAAGTGGGTAATATTTGAGTGGTTTTATTCGTTTGTTGATAAACCCTTATTTGAGGGTGAGAATGAGTTTCAGATGTGCCTAGCAGAGAGTTTTCCTCAGTTGAAGACACGACGACTGACACGAGCCGAATGGCAGAAGGTACGCTCTCTGATGGGCAAGCCCAGGCGTTGTTCTCAAGCATTTTTTGAAGAAGAACGCAGAGAGCTAGAGAGGAAGCGTCAGAAAATACGGTTTCTCCAGACTCGAAAGCAAGCCGGTGACATTAATCATTTCGTCCGGGATTTACCCGACAAAATACCGCTGCCTCTTCCACTGGGTACTAAGGTTACCGCCCGTCTTCGGATACCCCAAGATGGTATCTTTAGTGGCATTGTTGATGCGTTTGATTCTCTCTCTTCTACGTACAGAGTAACATTTGAACGCAATGGCCTGGGCACACACACAATACCCGATTTCGAAATAGTATCAGATAATTTCGACGAAATGCTTCCACTAAATAGTCTAATGCAAGACTTTCGTCCGCGTTTCGTGATGAATGGTAACCTCATTCACACGCCATCTCGCGGTCGGAACTCTATGAACCGAAGTGATCCACTACTGGGTCAGCAAGTGTTTGACAGTCCATTCAAGAATCCAGTTATTGAACGTGACACTATCGGTGGTTTTCCAGTAAAACTACTAGAAACCATCGTTCGACTAAAGAGAGCAATAGTTATAAAAAAATCGAAGCTAAACCGTTTGAGGGACATGAATGCAGAAGCAGAAATAAAAAATGCTGCAGCTGCTGTATCATCGTCTTCGTCAACAGGGGAACATAATCTTTCAGAAGAGTTTCAGCGGCGCTACGCAAGCATTGTTATATCAATGGAGAGAATGAATCGTGACATGCAAGAATATCTTAATGAAATACAAAGCTTTGCTGGTGACTTAACACGCGATCCACAAGTGCAGGCCATGTTAGCACCATCATACTTGCGTGAGAAATGCCGGGAAGCCGCAGATGATTCCGTAGAGCGAAATAACCAAGGGACAGTTCAAGACAAGCAAGTTTTGCGTTTAATAAAAAATTTAGCAACTGTTCTCTTGGTTGCATCACATTTGAGCAGTGAGTCAAATCCACAAGTTACAAAAGTGTTAGACGGCTGTATTGAGGAGGTGAAAGCCGGACTGATGGACAGGGACAACATAGAAGTGTTTCAGAAGAACGTTCAAATTCATTTGCACCATATTCGTTTGGGCATTGGGCAGTTAGCCATGTCGCCCGGTAGAAACATGCATAATACTGTCATAACAGCTGCGACAGCCGGTGCTGCAACGAGTGATGAATCTGGAAGGAGTTCTCCGGTTTTATAATATATTCAATGTATCAATATATTTTTTTCTGTAATATTAAAATAGATTTAAGAGTTTTTAAAAAACAATATTTTAATCCACTTTTTCTGGTTGTTACATTTAATCCGAGCCGCTATCCTCATCGTCTTCGCTTGATTGATCCAACCAATCGATCAGTTTTTGCAATTGTGCATGTAACTGAGCAGAATTCTCTCCCATCTCGCTATGCCACGATCTAATGGACTCTTCTGTGATATACTCCTTATTATAAAGGTAGTGAATAACTTGCGGAAGTTTAGCCTTAAGTGCAGGTTGTTCATGGCAACATTCCTTAAAGAAAAAAGATAGATATATTTAACTTGCAATCAATATGACACGATGATAGATACCTCAATAGCTTTAAGACAATCCAGCATTGCCTCCTCGCTTTTGATATAGTTTGAAATCACTGGTCCTAAGTGGCTCAGCACTTGCATTATGGCAGTTGAAATGTTACCGTTCGAATCTTTAACTGGCTGCAAACTGAATAAAGCCTTAACAACATTGTAGTTCACCTCCTTTAACGACATATTGTATGCGTATCGTGACGAATTGATTTCAAGAATGAGGAAATCTGGATTGGATTTTTCCTTAAATCCACGAGCTAAAGAGTCCACAACTTCGGATAAGAATACTGAGAAGTATGCAAAAGAGAAGTAGGCCTATGATTAGTTTGTCCTTTGTTGTTAGGAACATAAGGTTACTGTTAATGTCGTCCGGAATAGGTGACGCCTCCCTTGATTCGCCTTCATCGTCGGTGCTTGAAATGTAGTCGCTCTCGTCGTCGCATGTTACAGAAAGTTTCATCATTTTCGGTATGCCTGTTTTCACAGGTTCCAACAAATCCTCATCTTCAGAATCAGATACGTAACGCTCTTCAGTATCATCCAAAATAAATGCCATTTCTGATATTTTCTCTGTAGTGTCTGAAATTAAGATTTGTTTATTCATGTTCTTGGCACTATGAAGATGAACCATACCATCTTCTGAAGGTGATTTAATCACAAGAACCTTTTCAAGTTTTGAATTTTTTGGTAAAACAGAGCCACTACCCACAACCACACCGTTCGATAAAGTTGAGTTCGCCCCGATTTTGGCACTAGGTCCAACAACGCAAAAATTTAAAACGCACCCATCCTCAACTACAGCATCGTCCATAACATATGCGAATTTTAAATTACATTCTTTACCAATTTTGCAATTTGCACCAACTACACTTGATGTCAGTACAGAGCCTGCGTCGATGAAACTATTTTCCTGTATAACTACGTTCTCTCTTAAAGTAACTTTTGCTAGACTCGCATTCGGACTTTTGTAAATATTGTTCTTCAAAAATATGTAGTTTTGCCATAAGCAACATATTCCCATGTCTGGCACTAAAGGAAATGCCCAACGATTTATAACGTCATTGCTGACAATTTGATATGCTAGCCAGTTGTTCACTTTTCGCGCATATTGCTCTTTTGGTAGTAGGGAAACATATATTCGACTATCGAGTAGTTCTTCATTGATAAGAATTCCCTTAATGAAATCATCGCGGGTTTCAAAATCAAAATTATCACTGAATAGGGAAAGCATTGATGGGGAACCGATTGCTATTTGCGGATCAATCAAATTGTGATGAAGAGATATTTGCGAGTTATTTAGAAAAATATCTAAGGGAATTCCAAAGTGCGACTCTTTTGTATTCATTTTCGTACGTTGATGATAGTGTAAACGATTATTTTGTTGGTCTACGGCTATCATAACTTCATTACCAGTGCGTAGGCGAGTCGATGCTTCTTTATAGATAAGGGTAGCTGCGGCTCCTTTATCATACTTCAAAGTCTTCCTATAATCAAACATTGAATGGAATAAAGTACAAACATTTCGTGACACCTACTTGTGCTGTTCCAGTATTGGTCGCAAGTTTGCATTTGTAACCGTGTCAGCACCCATTATAGCAAAACAGCCACGAATCAAACCTTTAGCATCCAAATCACGCATTGCATCTCCAAAAGATCGGCAGGACTCTCCCCCTATAACTCGAACCACCGTATTCACAGACCATGAACAACGTGATGCAATTCCTTTCCTAAAGAAGAAACCTTTTGTTCCAATTGTGTTGACTACGTTAATACACATATTACTTGATGTGTTCTCTGACAGCGTTAAGAAAATTACTGGAAAAAACAAATACTTCTTCCACACCAGTCCGGCTTAGAGATTCCAAGGCATAGTCGAGCAGAGGAACATTTACGAGTGGAATAAGGGCCTGAATTAATAAAATAAATTAAATGCTGAATTCTAATGAAGTAATTCATATTTACTGTAGATGTGTAATCGGAAAATGGGCGAAAATTGTCAACATTGTTATCAGCAATTAGAATTGCTTGAATTATTTCCTTTTCTTGAAATTGATTCATTTTCACTTCTAATAAAACGCGAAAATGCCAACAAATAGTTTGAAAAGAATGTGACAATTCAACGTTTAGGGCCGTTTACACCTGCTTAACATACACATGTTACCTAAGCGTTCAGACCGTATTAGAATTTGACAACCTTAGCGATGAGCAAACAATTTTAAGAAGGGCAGACTAAAATAAAGGTTTAAACGATTTAAAAAAGAAAATGTTATATTTTACTTCAACTTAATTTAGATTAGCTTATGAAACTTCTTCTGATTACTCTCGAAATTATTTAAGAATTTACGCAGTCACATATCGAAAATAAAAAAAGTACATTTAGGGATAGAAAAAGTTAAAAAAAAAAATAAGAAGAAGAAACCTTCAGAATCCTCCGATATCCAAGTAGGCTGTTGTAATAACACGTAAGTTCCATCTCATATTGTAGTGCCAACTGCCTTTCCATGATTAAATTCCGAATTAAATAATCAAATCCCTTATTTTTCAAACTCGGATTATTGAACACAAGCATGGCATGAAGAAATATTATTTCATTTTAAATATTATTGAAGTTTCAATGCTATTATACCTCGGTTCATAATTTAGAGAAAAAACAATGTTATGCCATGTTTAAACTGACAATACTTTTTCGAATAAATCTAGTACAATGCATACTTAACTGAATGCACTTTAGAAACTTCAAAATCAAATAAATTAAATGCACTAATTATTATTTAGATGTCAGTAGAACAAGACTAGCAGCGCTATTAGCAGATATTAATTTTAGTCAATATATATAATAAAAATATCACTCTTTTATAATAACAATAACAACAATAAATTACACAAAAAGTCATACAAACAAAACTGTCAGGTTGCTCTGTCGTTAAAGAGTACATTTTTCTTTACGACAAAAGAGCTTACTCTGTGGTTCTTTGTTTTCAGTTTTTTGACGATTTTTTCTTTTCCTAAAGCAATTCTCAAAATAGTTTTCAATTAAAATGACAGGCACTAGAAAAGGCTACTCTTGAATTAAAAGATTTTATAGTAAAAAACTAGAAAAGGTGAGTGGGCGTTAGACATATTTTTACATAATGCAAAAATATATCCCTTAGTATTGAGTACAAAGTATAAAAATATCCTCGTTACATTTCTTTATTTCTTGGCATTGTACAAGTTCCGTAAGTTGTATTTATTAGTCCAAGGTTCTACGTAAAAACTTGCTCAAAATGGGCTAATGCATACATTGAACTATCTATAGGACTGTCTTGTATGTTTTCTCATACACCTTATAACTTATTGTTTTTCTGTACAGTATGTTTCATCTATTTGCGATGCTTTTAAATTCGCATGTGTGATGTTCTATAGCAGGCGAAATTACACATATGTAAGCATATTTTTGTACTTTGTGGTTTCTATTCTGTAATTCCGATTTTTTTTACATTTACAATTACTCTGAAAAAATATTTTTTACTCGGTCCTCTAGACAAATTGGGGAAAGTGGACATCTCGTATATACACACACGAATGCTCTGACATTTGATTTTGTTGATTTTCCAACTTAGTAAATGATTTGTTTTGTTTTAAGTGTTGTTTATTTTTTTTTACATTTTTCTGTATTGCACCAGCAATTGTATTTTAAAGTTAAGGCGAAATAGACGCATGTGTTGATAAACGTATTTCTGGCAATTGTCATATTCCCCTTATCTTATCTTTAGACAATGCAAGAAGTAAAATTTAAATTATTATCACACATACCTATGAGTCCTCATTTGTGGCGTTGATTAAACTTCATGTTTGTTGTTCTCTGAAACATCTTTGATTTGTCTACAGTAGTAGACGAACTTACATTATTTAGCAGGGTTTGACCGCGCATAAAGAATCCAAAACGAAAATGATATCAAAGGGACGTGTAAGCGTTTTCCGTGATATATACAATCAAGAATTGTATGAACCGAAGAGAGCCAGAAGAAACCTCATAAGCAGCTCAAAAGGTAACTTAATTCATTTATTGAATAAAAAATTGTTCATATGTTCATTTCTTTTCTAAAGACAGCCTGGATTATGTGCAACGACTAGGTCTTCAGTGCCGATTACAAATTCATTCGGGTTGCGTTAATACGGTCTGTTGGAATGACTCTGGCGAGTATTTACTCTCCGGTTCAGATGATCAATTTATAGCTGTAACAAATCCGCATAATCAGGAAGTTTTGTTAAAGTATAAATCCGCTCATCGTGCGAACATATTCAGTGCGCGATTTATGCCTCAATCAAATGATAGTGCAATTGTATCGTGTTCCGGTGATGGGGTGGTTTTGCACACCGAACTTATGGCACCCTACATCCGTCGTATTAACGATGGCCTGAATCAGGATCCTGATCGTTATGAGAGCAAAGCAAAGCTTACGTGCTTTAACTGTCATAAAAACGGAACAACATATGAGGTGATGACAGTGCCCAGAGAACCGCGTTCTTTTATGAGCTGTGGTGAAGATGGAACCGTACGATTGTTTGATCTCAGACAAAATTCAAGGTACGGTCGCATGTTATATTATTTTCGTCTATTAATTTAACGTTTACAGTTGCTACAAAACTTGCTGTAAAGAAAACATCCTTATCTTCAGTCCGTCCGCTATAACAGCAATGTCATTAGCGCCTATATCCAATCATTGTATAGCTGTAGGAAGTTCGGACAGTGTTATACGAATTTACGATCGGCGATATCTGTCCATCATAGACTTCTCCAGTAGCGCTGCAGCGAGTGATCGGCATACAATTCCTGTTAAAGCGTTTCCAATTCCATCGAACTCAAAACGAACCTATCGAGTTACTTCAGTCAAATACAGCGCAGATGAGGCTGATTTGCTTGTTAGTTACTCGTCTGACTATTTATATTTATTCGATCTGCAGAATCGCGGAATTGACGTTAATGAATTGTATTCAAAACAGTCCGACGGCAAATCGATTCTTGACACAACACCTCCACAGGTGCGAAAGTTGCGATTGCGTGGTGATTGGTCCGATACCGGCCCAGATGCCAGACCTGAACGGGATCCAAATGGTCGAGTTGAGATAGGTCAAGTTCGACCGCAATTGCATGGGAATATTATGCATCGAATGACAGAGGTTATATCTCGTATGCTTAATGATCCCCGCACTCGAATTGGTTTAGCGGGTCAGGTGAATGATATGAGTGGGCGTCAAGAAACTGCATCATCGTTATATGCCTCAGATGTGCCTTATCTAAGAACAGGCGGTGAAGAAGTCGCTGGTGCCAGCGTATCTGAAATGTCACATCGCGATCCTGACGAACCAGGTAAATAAATTTTAATAAATTTCAACTTTAAGCAAAAAGATTTATACTTTCTTTAGGACCATCGGGTTCATCATCGGCCCCAACAACTCCAACCACATACAGACCATCATCATGGCTCGATCAACGACATGAAGCAATGGATACGAATAATCATAATGGAGATTTTTCTACGACAAATAAAGACCCTAGCCCAGATAACCAATTCCAAGATGAGAGCATTAACGAAGAATTGGCTGACCTAGAAATGGATGCGAAGCAGCAGATTTTTGATTACATGAAAATGAAATTTGTTGGTCACCGCAACGCGAGGACAATGATCAAAGAAGCAAACTTCTGGGGGAATGATTTTGTTATGTCAGGCTCAGACTGTGGGCATGTATTTACTTGGAATCGACACACGGGAAAATTGGTCATGCTGCTGCAAGCGGACCAACATGTGGTCAACTGTTTGCAGCCGCATCCAGAATTGCCTTATCTTGCTACGTCTGGCATCGATTATGATGTTAAAGTGTGGGCACCTATCCTACAAAGTTCTAATTTTGATGAAGCTGAAGCCAATGATGTAACTACTTATTTCTGTAGCATTTTTTAGAACTCTTAACTTTTTCGTTTTTTGTTTTACAGTTGATGGAACGAAACGCTATTATGTTGAAACAAACTAAAGATACGATAACAGTACCGGCTGCTTTTATGATACGAATGTTAGCTTATATTCATTCTCTTCGAAATCGTGATAGGAGCAATGTAGAAAACGCTGCCACAACAGCAGCTGCTAATGCATTCAGAAACCTCAGGCGCAATAGTGGACATGGAGGAAGCTCTGGGCAAGGATCAGGAAATGAACAAAACAATTGAGACCTAAAAACAATTAAAACGTGATAGTATATGCATTGCACACTTAAAAAAGAAGAGGGATTAAATATTTATTTACCTTAAACCTATTGGAGAATGTATTTCCCCCTCAGTGTGTAGGTGTTTTATAATTTAACATTCTTATTTCTTAGCATATAAACCTCTAGACTTATCCTCAATTCGCTTCTGATCACAAGCCCTGCGGGGTCTGGCAGCTGAACGATTCGCCATTGGGCACATTGCAGGTGCACCTGTGTTACTTTTTCCTAAACTGATTATTTTTATTTTAAAATGTAGTTATTTATCAATTGTGATTATTTTATTCAAAATGAATAATTATGTTAGTAAATTCTTAAAAAAACATGCCTTTTAATGTTTAAGAACAAAATTTATTTTAATTTTCGATATAACCTCAAAATGAATTTTTGGTTTTCCATCAAAACGAACGGAAGGTTTAATTCAAATGATTTTATAATAAAAACGACAAAAACAATATTTACTGATGCTGTGGAGGATATGGGTTGAGATCTTTTAATTCATCCAAACCGTATCTGTGTACAAATACTGGATTAACATCATCATCTGAAATAGGTGTTTTTACGCCGATGCGTAAATGTGATTTAAGATGGGGAGGTAATTTGCGCTTCGTATCAATTCCATTTTCCTTCTTATATTGATTGATTGCTTTTACAAACGGATACAAAGGTCGTTCCTTTTTAACAGCATCAGATATTAATTTGTTGGCATAGTCAAAGAAAAAGTCATCGTCTTTTTCAAAACTAACGGCGTAGCACTTCTTCTCGAGTTCTTTGGTCTCAGCATCGCATCGTTTTCGTTCTTCTACTTGCTCGGCTAAAGCTTTAACCATCTCCTGAGTTTTTTTGCTTTTTTCCTTCCTCTGTTGCTGTTCAAATGATGCATTGACTTCTTCGTTCTTTAGTCGATTAGCTATAGCTAATCGCTTCTCTTCTAAGCTTTGTTGCTTTTTATACTTTTGAGCGTTTAGCTCTCTGAAGTATTCTTGGATTCTGGCAAATTTTTGTTGACGGTTTTTTTGAATTTTTTCTCGTTCTTGAGCTGTAAATTGGAGTTGAAGTGTGCTCACGTCCTTGTGGTAACGTTCCTCATCAAGTACACTTTTGCACGGTGCTATAGCCACGAGTTTTTGTCCATTGATTGTATTTCTTTTCATAGTATCTTCAATAGTCTGTGCATCGCGATCCCTACGAATTTGATCGATGTTCCGTTTACCCTCGTTGTAAACTGCTAAAAGTTTGCCTTCGACCGTATCATATATCTGATCTCCTAAAAATAAAGTTACACACCGTATATAAATACAAAAATTGTTTCAAAAACCTACGAGCTTTTCTCTGCTCGACCATTATCATTGCTTCTAATGCATTTTTCCGTAGGGCTTCTCGTTTGCGTTTTAACATATCCTGTTCCTTCTGAATTTGCGCCTTTACCTCTTCATCAAGAATGCCCTGGGAGATTTTGTGTTCCACTAGTTCGGCTTTGGAATTTTCTTCCTTACTGCGTACCTTCTCGCTAATTGTTTTCAAGATTTCCGCCTTATACTGTTTTTGACGTTGGGCATTGTTTGAAATTCTCTTTTGTTCTTCCTCGATCCATGGCATCGCTTGTCGTTCTAGTTGAAACTGCTCCTCGGCAGTACGTTTCTTTAGGCTCACTTCGAATTCTTTGGTAATGTTTCTTTGAACTGCGCGTGCTTTCATAGTTTCACTCTGAATTACTGCACTTTGAAGTTCTCTTGGACCTGGTTTAAGTTTCTCAATAAGTTCCTGAGCTTTTGCAATTTTATCCTGACGTATTTGTTCGTCTTTTTCACGAATTTTGAGAAATTCTATCTTTTCTGTTGAAACGAAAGACAATATATCAATTTAAATTATATCTTTGACTATGATCAAACCTTTTTGCAGTTTTTCCTTGAGATTTTGATGTTTTTCTGCTTGTTTTTGATCTTGTGTTCTTTTCAGATTCGTATTCCATCTAGAAACTATCTCATCTGAGCCATTTTTAAGATAGTTCTTGTAGAGCTGTTCCTTTTCAGTTTCTTCTTTAGTTATTTGCTCTGCTTGAATGGTACTAATTATATTCTTATATTTAATGGAACTTATTACTACGGGTTTCTTGTTAGAAGCACTCAGTGTTTTGCGAAAATTTTCTGTGCAACTTGTACTCATTTTGTTATTTTATTATATGGAATATGTAAAATAAGGGAACTGAGGTACTCTAAAATTTTTTACGTGTGTCGTTCTTGTCTTCATAAATAGAATAATATAATAAAACAACGTTTCATTTACGTTTCTAAGGAAAATTATTGTCGGCATGGCATTCTGCGGTGCGATAGGAAATTTGCTTTATTTTGCTGATATTTCAAAATACGAGTAAAGCCTGTTTTTGTTTTTTGTGATTCATCATAATGTTTGTTTCTTTTTTTCTATAGTAATTGTTGTTCGTTGTTGAGGCGAAACAGAAACAACAGACAGAGAAAGAATTAAAGAGGGGTGTGAGTTACTGAAGAGACGGGGATGGGTGAGATAGAGGGAACCGTTGAATGACAGCTTTGTATGTACCGAGAGTGTATTTTGAAAATATTGATGACAAAGTGTAACTTGGTGCCAATGGCTTAAAAATATCGTTTAAGACAAAAGAACAAACAATTCCTCTTTTTTAAATAAGTGCACTTCTTCTTGACAATTTTCTCCTTCTTCAATCCATATTATACATATGCGTATTAAAGACATGCTCACACCAAATATCCACTCCACACTGAAAATGAAACCAATATTAAAAATTATTAAAAAATTTCTCCTTTTTGAATACGAAACGCTAATTTCCATTACTATACTCACATTGATCTAGTCAAAGCGGATGAGAAACAAAACGTCAATTGCTTATTGTACCGAATGCTGCTCATAGCGGTATGGGTGTGATAAGCAAAATAAAATAATTCAAAGAGACTATCGAAAAAAATGCAAATTTCTTGTTATATTTTTTACAAGTAAGAAAAATAAGTTTTTATGAATACAGCTTACGCCTTGTGCTTGTTTTACAATGCGACAAGGGAACGATACGGGAAACGTTGTCATCTATGTATACTTGTGACTATCTTCTTCTTCTTCTTCTTGTGGCGCTACAGTCCGGGGTGGACCTGGGCCTCAACCAACATGCCTCTCCAGCCAACACGATCTTTCGCCAGCTGTCTCCAGTTGCGCACTCCAAGTTGGTTGAGGTCCTTCTCCACTTGTGTGCGCCACTTTAGTCTAGGTCGTCCTCTGTTGCGTTGTCCCAGCGGCTCGGATTCAAAACTTTTCGGGCCGGAGCAGTGGCGTCCATACGCTCTGCATGGGCTAGCCATCTTAAGCGTTGTATCCGTAGACGCTTGACCAGGCGCATGTCGCTGTACAGCCCATAAATCTTCTCCTCCAGATGCCATCAACGCAAACAGGGCCAAAAATCGTACGCAAAACTTTTCTCTCGAAAAAACTAAGGGCTTCCTCATCCGCCTTTGTTAACGTCAAAGATTCCGCGCCATATAGTAGGACGGGGAAGATCAAGCTGTTATATAAAGCGAGCTTAGTCCTTCGAGAGAGGGATTTATTACTCAATTGCCTCTTGAACCCAAAGAAACAGCGATTGGCAAGAGTGATTCTGCGTTTGATTTCGGTACTGATGTTGTTGTCCCTGTTTACCGCGAAGCCGAGGTAGACGAAGTCCTTGACTACCTCGAAGTTTCTACTGCCTAGTGTGACGCTCTGTCCGAGACGTCGATGTTGTGTGTCCTTCCTTGATGACAGCATGTACTTCGTTTTGCCCTCATTTACCGCCAGACCCATTTTAGCCGCTTCCGATTCAATGCCAGCAAACGCCTCATTGACGGCTCGCTGTGTTCGTCCAATCACGTCAATGTCATTAGCGTAAGTTAGCAATTGAACTGACTTCTGGAAGATCGTGCCTCTGGTGTTGACTTGTGAGTTACGCACGATCTTCTCGAGGATGATGTTAAAGAAGTCACATGACAGTGCGTCGCCTTGTCTAAAACCTTTTTTGACATTGAAGGTCTCGGTGAGTTCGGTACCGACCTTGACGAAGCAGCGAGAGTTCTCCATCGTCATCCTACACAATCTGATGAGTTTGGTAGGAATGTTATATGCAGCCTTGAAATCGACGAATAGGTGGTGAGTGTCAATTTGCATTTCTTGGGTCTTTTCCAGGATCTGCCGTAGTGTGAAGATCTGGTCTATTGTGGACTTCCCTGGCCTAAAACCATACTGATAGGGACCTATCAGGTCATGGACAAACGGTTTCAGACGCTCACACAATACGGCAGAGATGATCTTGTATGCAATGTTCAGGACACTAATCCCTCAGTAGTTGGCGCAGTCAAAGGGGTCTCCTTTCTTGTGAACCGGGCAAACGACGCTGAGATTCCACTCATCGGGCATGCTTTCCTCCGACCATATCTTACAGATGAGCTGGTGCATGCGCCCAACCAGGTCATCTCCAGCTGCTTTAAATAGTTTTGCGGACAGTCCGTCCGCTTCAGCAGCTTTGTTCGACTTCAGCTTGGATATTGCTATCTTCACCTCGTCTAAGTCGGGGGGACGGAATGCTTGTCTATCATCGTCCAGATTGAGTGGAACATTCTGCCTAACAGCGGGATTTGGGCCGTCATCGCCGTTAAGGAGTCTCCAGAAATGATCCTTCCAGATTCTCAGCACAGACTGCGACTCTACTACGAGTTGTCCGTTTTGGTCCCGGCAGGTCTTGGTCCGAACCTTGTATTCTCCGGATAGCTGTTTTACCTTTCGGTAAAACGTTCGGACTTCATTTCCTCGAACGCGCGCTTCTCGTGCTCCTTCTTCTTCCTTCTGAGAAGCCGGTGCTCTTCCCTTCTTCTCTGTTCGTAGAGTTCACGAACAGCCCGCGTACTCGTGACTATACCGTTGTACAAATGTATAACGAGCCTCGTTGGCGATTCGATCTTAATAGGGAATTAGTTGCAGTATGTAAGTACCCCCTTTTTGAATTACCATACAACCTTTATAAGTTACGCTAATTGTGTCATTGGTTGATTTTTAAAATGTTACCGGTTATCATTAACGGTTTTTAAGTTTTTGAAAACACGGTGTTTCTGTGCAATGAACTTCTATGTCCTAAGTTTACCATAAATATCATTGACAGTTCTTGTTCCTCTTTTCCGCCACATTGTAAAACATAAGGTGTGTTTCCTTACTCGAACAAACAACAAAAAACAGTACAAAACAATATAAACTAACACAAAGTCCGTTCCCGTATTGTGAAAAAATGTGTCTTACGTCAAATGAGTGCTCTCTCTCGAGAGAAAAATATTTTGTAAAGAAATACTGAAAAACACCTATTCTTTAATGCGCGAGAGACGGGTAGGAGTACAATTTGTTCTTTTTTTTTTCAAGCGGAATGCTCTCACGTTTATGGCCGCATCGTTTTGGTCAGCAGCCTACTCGTGATTGCCTAACTCAAATCCTGTTTTAGAATGATAAATATGCATATGACTGAGCGGAGAGCGAGCATCGATTTTGGTTGTATCGCGTTTCTGTGCGTTTTTCTCTTCATTTTCTTTTCTACAGACGAGCGCATCAGTGGTATTTGTACTTATTATAAAGACGCAGGGCGTGAGGTAGAGAAAGACTTTTCAGTTGGATGCAGTGAAAGTGGTCAGATTGCTGTACGTGTATGTTGGATAATATAACTCGTCATCGCATAAGTAGGTGCAGGTGATCTGCATCGATCGTTATCTAGGTCCAGTGTGTTAGTGGAATCTGTACTAATGCGAAGTCTGTGCGGGATACTTGATCACAGCCGGAAGAGCTCCAGTAACTTTTGCGTAAGTGAGGTGGAGAGGATGAGAGCGAGGTAAAGAGAGTGCCAATGTTTTGGCACCGTTGTATGGTGACCTATAGAGGTTTTCATGCATTGCAGCAAGTGGATTGGTTTTGCTTGGTTTGCAATCTTGCAAAGAGGACATCCGAACAATTTCAACCAATACTAGCATTCAATTTAATTTGAAGAATGAGCTGTGTCGTGTTGCTGTTCTACATGGCTTAGCTTATTATCTTTTGAATAGATTAACTCTGAAAAAGAATCTTGACATACTTTACAGTATCTTCCTGATGTTATCGTAAGTCAACCTTTAAGGGACAATACCCCATGAGCTTTAAAATGTGGATCTAGTCAGAAAGAAAGTCGTCTTTAAATTGCGCTGAATCAGTGACATAGTGAACAGAAAGCACTAGATTTTCATTATTTTAGCATAATTCAAGGGAACTCATCGGTATACAGGTTTAGAAAGGAAGGGAGAAGATTCTGGCGTTGGCCCTGATCTGTCATAAGTTGCTCCATTGTGCCCACACCTTGGTTCTCATTACTTAAAAATTTACGTTCCTCAGTTCTTAGGTACGTCTTTCAAAATGCTACATTTTATAACAATTATCTTCTCTACCCAACGACAATTCTTCACTTATTTCTGAACAATATCGAATGGCAATTTAAGGAATAGAACTTACTTACAAAAAATTGGTTGTTCATATTTTTTAAGGAGAAATGTGTGAAAGAGTAAAAATATCATTGTCAAAGCTTAAACAATTCACTTATGATAGGAATAATAATTATTGGATGGCGTGACAGTCCAGGGCCTAGCTTGCTTATCAACTACTTGTGTTGTGCGCGCTACTGTTCTCTCACGAGTACAGAGACCAACAGTTTTTTGCCGATTCCGAACGGCGAAATTTGAGAAGCTTTTTCTTGGACAATTATTATTCTTTGAATGTTGTTAGCAGCTCAAAAGAGCCATAGCTAGAGGTACCATGAAAAATTCAAGGTATTCAGCCGGGAATCGGACCTGGATTTTCGGCGTTTGAGCGTAGCACTCTACCCACTACGCCACGGCGGCCACAAATTACTTATGATGAGTTAACATTTTATTCGAAAGCAACCATGGAGGGTTTATTTTACGCCACTTGCTGTCAAACCGTTGAATCTACACGCATAAGAACCAAAGAATGGGCAACAACAAATATAACAACAGCAATACTAGCAAACGCTTATTACTCCTTGATATCTATAACATCAGATCCACTCCGGCGTTGTCATGAAACTGCCGGTGGTTGTGTGCCAAAGACCTATCAACTGCAAGCCACAAGAAACAGCATCGGATTCCAGGTATGTCGGTTGGCGGTACTGATATGACGCAACAAATTGTGTGCAGTCGTGATTGATTACAATGAAATGATGACGTTTCATAGGTAAAACTAGTTGTCCCGATTTGAGCACTTATAAATAAATAAAATGAAATTGCACTAAGCATCTAGTTTTGAATATGTTTTGTCTAGTTTATTTCATTACTTAAATGTATTTGTAAGACCTTGAAATGCGTTTGTAATTCCTAGCACGACAGAACTATATATTTCGTTTTTTTTTTCTCTTAGAAGTAATTAGGGGTAGTAAGTAGTATGTAAAGCTAAAAGTAAAAGCTCCATATTAATTCTGTCATCAACACCATTAATAGGTTGCACTTAATATTATGCATAATAATGTGTAGTAAACTATGAAAATCATGAAAGAATACCAAAACCAAATGTGTCTTCTATTAAAAAAAACAGTATTTTGTAAAACGAGTTTTTACATTCTCTGGTGGGAAGCTCGTCTTGAAGAAATCAAAAGAAACCAGCTGGAGAAATTTCAACGAGATTCAAAAATGTATGCTGTCAAAGAAAAAATTAATCTGTTAAATAGAAGAATAGTGTTTACAACTGTTGTTTTTTTTCATTTTCCAAAAAGTATAATTTCCTCCCCAAAAAGAACGAATTGAGAAGAGGATACATTTAATTGTATTGGGAAACATTTGATTATATGGGTTCAGCAAAATCTGGTAAATGGACTTCAATTCTAATGCTTAGGTTCGGTAACATGGCAAACATACATTTTAGAGAAATAAGGCTTAGAAGCATCAGGACAATTAAGTGTTTTTCTAGAATATTTAATTAAAATTTTAGAGTATTTGTTTAAAATAACTAAGTATCATAATTTCCTTACTTCAATTGTTCTTTGTTTCTTATCTTTCCTCTCACATATGAATACTAAAATCGAATGCAAACATTACGGTGTGAATAATTTAATAGACCGTTTTACATGGAACTTTGCGGGGAATTCTAAGATACATTCAATTCACGACCTTCAGCAACCTCATTATGCGTCTCACACAAGATTCCTTTGTCACATTCCTTTGCATCTTCCATTTCTGTACCATTTCGCAATCGAGTGGAATCATCTCTCATCAACAGGATGGCAATAAACGAAAAACGAAGAAAACATTTCAGAAATGCTCTGCTTAACTCCCACACTAACCGAGAGACCGAGAAAACGCCGACAAGTTTTTCATCGACGCACAAAGCATTCAACAGTTAACCGGTGTCATTACACCTCCCTTACGTGGTTTGAATTCCACCACGAGTCGTCGCACGGCAAACACTCTCCTGTTAACTCTCTGTGCGCGCTCTGTTAATTCGGTATTTGAGTGAAAACCAATAACGCTCTTGTATTTCTGGTCGCGGTTTACCATTTGTCTCAAGCGAAGTGGTTTGGTAACAAGTCTTCATGTGGTTTTGCAGTATTTTTTTTTATTTTGTTTGTTTTCACTCAAATTCCGAACGGCAACAGTCGTTCGGAGCACCTGTGGTAGTTGAACGAAGGTGGCACAAAATTCAGTGCATCGGTGGCTCTTGAATGAAATTGTTCGTTTGACCGGGTGAACAAAAAAGGATACACATTTCAGCTGCAAAACAAATTGTTTTTAAGTCCCGCAGATACGTGGTGTAGATTAAGGCAAAAAGAAAATATAAAAATTAACCAACCACTTTTGCTACCACGAGTCCAACGCAGACAATTTTAGATATACGAACGGAATTTTATGGTACGAATGTGAGAGTGATTTTGTTTAAGCAAGTCCCAACGAAAGGAAAAGTGTTTTTCGATGGAAATTTTGTTTAGAAGTTCGCGAGTGTTTTGAAATCAAGCTTAAATCTGTGTTTTTCTTGTAGAGCGAAGTCAACGATTGGATATATAAAGCGTGACGGAACAATTGCGAGAGGTTTTGATAAGTTTGGAATCTATTTGTTCCCTGGAAAGCCAACTCAATAGAGATTGTTTCCAAAATGCTTCCGGTAAGTTGTGTGTGCTTGTGTGGCGCTTACTTGCGAGATAAATGATTTTTTTTTTCAAAGTGACTGTCATTACCGTTAGGGTTACACAATTTAAATTGTTCGCCACTCTATCCTATGAACAATAGAGCACTCGAAGACCGAGGCTGATGATATTTTATTTTTTTATTTCGATTCGAGTGATGCTACTGGAGTATTAAAAGTTACTGAGACATTCAAGTGCGAAACTACTTTCATTTTTCATTAATGTGTTGCATGGGTAATTTATATCGCACATGGGTTACGTTGAGCTCTTAGGCTCTGGGCTTTATGTATCTTATTGGCACGGGCGTTCATCAGGGAATGAGTTCATTTGGAAACCAGTTTCTTTGGTGCATGTTGAGCGAGAGAGAAAAAAAATATGATTTGTCACATGAACGGATTAGAGAGAAATTGAGAAATTATTGGGCCACCTTATTGAATCGTTCACAATAAGTATCGGTTAATTGAAGGTTTTTTATTCTTTTCAATAAATTGCTATGCGTGGTTGATTGAGCTTTTTTCGGCATTAAACACGGATGCGCTTTGACATTGAACCGCAATGGTTTGATTTGGACGACAGTAGTTGCAGCAATTGGACTGGTGTTTTTATCAGGAGGAATTTGTCTTTTTAAGTGTATTAGACGATTCCCCGAATCTGGAACTGAGTTTTCTTTTATTAGACTTTGAAAATGATATTATTCTAATTTGATTCAGCCTACAAATGATTAAATATTTAAAAACAGGGAATGAAATATAGCTTGAAAACTTCCAGGATGCCTTATTTTTTTAAAGGAATATTCCAGTTGTCTAGTTAAACCAGTGTTTTCGGTATAAAATTAAAAAGAACAAGTAGTTTTAAGCTAGGTTTGTGAGCTGCTGCTTACGTTTAAAGGTAGAAAAGTAAATACAAATAAACTGCATTTATGTCGCTTAGAGAAACTAATGTTTAAATTGCAACGCAACACATTTATTTTGCAAGTCCTCGAAGTCCTTTGTTGAAATCTGATTCTTTGCAATGCTAAAATAGAATCCTCAAGTTTTATTACATTAATGGCTGCTCGTTCAGTTACAGTAGTTTTTTTTTTTTTGTAACTTGGTTAATGAAACAAACTCTTTGGTAACCTACCTAGAACCCGACGTGGGAAAAAAATTCCGTTGCGCAATTGTGATCGTGTTACGGCACATATTTTAACAATGTATTTGAAATTTAAGTATTCCTAAGTAACGGTACTTGAGATAGTACATTTTGCAAAAAACAACCGGAGAAAGCTGGCTTTTACACCTTCTAAATATTGGACTTCAGCTCTTCATGTTTTCCTAAATAAAAATTTAATTAAAAAAATCGTTCCTAAATCGTCTTAGGATTTAATTTTAAATTCCAAATAGTCTTATTACAGGATGAACTTGTAATAATTTCATCGAGCTAATGACATATGGAAAGTCTGTGGCAAAACGTAGAAAGCCTTTTATCATGTAAAGAGGTTAGGCAAGCTGCTTTCTGCAAAGAAAAAAAAATGTCTTGAATACATTTATTAAGACCTTTCTTCTTTTTTCCTTTACATTTGGAAATACATACAGTAGGTAGAGTTTGTGGCTATGTCTCTATTCATATTTGTTATACCAGTCTTACAGTGCACTGACCACTATCACAGATACTCCTCAATTTAGTCTCAACAGTTTAAAGTCACTCAATTTTTTTTTCCAATTTTTCACTCTTCTAAATCCAACGAACACATATATCATATAATACATCCGTCGTTGCACCGTGCATTCCAATAGATTATACAATTTCCGTTGTTATACGACCAAGAGTATCCTCTGGTTAACCTTAATGTGAACTTCACAGAAATTACCTCGCGTTGTATTTTTATCTTTTTGCACTTATTGTCGAATGACACACATTCAGGTTTTCCTTACAATTCAATTGAATTGCTCAAGGCGGCTGATCCATATAATTGCAATACATTGTTATATTTCTTTTTAAAGTTTTTTTTTTAATACTCATGGTATAATGAATTTGGTAGTTGCTTTTGAATTGGTTTGTATTCCAACAAATTGGGCTACCAAATGCCAGGTATTCTTCTCTTACCATATATTTTACATTTTGTCACGGACAGTGTATAAAGAAAAAGGTAAAGAATGGTTTTTCCTGCCGAAAAAGAAAACAAGATTTCATGGCAAATATTATTTTTTTTTTTATTTTTAATTCAACACAGACTAAGGGGTGTCTACGTTTTTATTATTATACTGTGCCAAGTTGTACAAGTTGTACATGTTTTCCAATGACCCTGCGGGTTAATATTCATCTTCTTGTGGTTATCTTTCGGATGGCGCTGCAAGATGTAGTTATCAATAAACTGCAATTCAGGTTGGCGCTTATAGGTCAAGATCGACTTCTTACGTATGTTTATGTCAACTGAATGGGTTTTCTTGATGATAAAATATTTAATGATCCTTTTGCTTATGAGACATCAAGTAATATGAAAAGTAATATCCTAGTAATATGAAAAGCTTCGTAGCTTTTATAAAATTGAAGCAATGGAGGTTTTTGTAGAAGAGTGTTTTATTCATGACAGGGTTGCATTCATCTATTATACTTGAGCTCTGACAACAGCTCCAATGTTGATCAGTAAAAAGGGCCAAAACCATAAGTCATTTGAACTACGCCAATTGTAACGCAGACACATGTTCACATGCTCATTGATGGCCAAGACCAATAGCCGTTGGCTACGAAAACATAAGTAATCAGACCTGAAATCAGATCAGCTCAAACATATTTTTCTTGGGAAATGTTGCGTAAGAGCAGATCAATTTCTATATCGAAGTTCCGTCAGTTTCACTTCCATCGCATATATTTCACTTAACAAGTTTTCCCTGATTCCATCCTATCCTGTTCACTGTGTCGAATGAGTGACATTTTCACACAAGCTTGCACCCCGACCAAAATTGCTGTTTAATTTTCAATCCGGATCTACAGACCCATGCAAATTGACCACTATGTCGCTCTCCAAGTTCCACTTGGCTCATGAATACGTATTACAAACATGCCCCGGGTGAAATTAAACGTAGATAGTAAAAGTGATCGGACGTGATGGGATTTCTATGAATTGAAACTCACTCTCAAGCCGAACTGTGATGTCTCATAAACTAATCTTAAATATTTTTTTTTCTAGAAACAAAATATAAATGAAAAACCGCACAGATCTTCAGTAATTTCTGACTGTGGTCTTGAATTCACTTTCATTAAATATCTTGTTGCATTGGCTTTCGTTTTGACAACCAGCTTATGCTTCACTGCAAATATCATTTCATCAAATGTGTCAGTTTTAAAAATAGTTGCATACACCTCAAATGTGATTTCGTTTTAATAACTGATTGGAAGATGTATATGCGCTGCTCTTCATATTTAAACGTAAATTCAAATGAAAGTCTTGCATTGAGTTTAATTACTCGTTTTCTGGTAGTTCGAACAAGTCCTATCTGTATGGATATGATGTAGAGATATAATCTCCTTTCTCAGTCAGTTTCTAGAACAACAACTTGCTTTGCTTGTTTGTACAGTTAACGTGTCGGTCAAGTATCCTCATTGCGTATAACACAACCGGTTAATTGGATTTGTAGTATCTTCTGATAATTGCGTCTTAAAATTATTCGGTTTCACTTTTGTGATTGGATATTATTTTGTGGAATAGAAGCGAGAAACGAGTAAAGGTCCTCTTATATATTCCACTTCTGCATCAGGAATGTGCTCCAATGGAAGCGTTTAACATTTTGTGTGTCGATCGATTGCTTATTAGAAAAAAATGCTTAACAGTTGTATTTATATTCATTTATAGAATTTATTTGTTCGTCTCGCAATTCAATTGAGACATTCTTTTCTTAGTCACTTCAGATTTGCATTTTACAAGAAACCAGATTGAGATACATTGAAATGACTCACATGAGTAATGTGATGTATTCATGAATTTATTGAGCTGTTGTGTAAGACGAATGCGCATATGAATAAATTCTTGTATTTGTATTCGGAGGGTGTTATAGTTTACTTTTATTTTATTATTTTGTATTCAGTTAGAATGTTGAGACTGAAATTGATGCCCTGTTTGTTTTTAGTATGTTTTGGGGGGAAATATACTCAAAGATGTCATCATTATCTGACGAAAATGAATCGGTTTGATTAGTAATCGGCAAATTGATTTTCATTATTTTATATACTTTTTTGTGGCCGCCATGGTGTAGTGGGTAGAGTCCGAAAGTCCAGGTTCGATTCCCGGCAGAACATCTCGAATTTTTCACGGCATCACCTCTTTCGAGTTACTGACAACACTCAAAGAGTAATAACCGTTTAAGAAAAAGGCTTCTCAAAACTTGGCCGTTCGGAGTCAGCAAAAAATTGCAGGTCCCTTCTACTCGTGAGAGAACATTAGCTCGCAGAACACAGGTAGTTGATGAGGAAGCTAGGCTCTGATCCTCCTGTGAACTATAGTGCCACCCAATTATTATTATTATTATTATATACTTTTTTCTAAAATAGCTTTGTTCGTGTGTCATTAAAACTTTATAATTATTTACGATTACCGTTAGAACAATTCCCTTCGCAACTTTCCAGACTATTTTAGGCTTGTTATATTGAATATTCTTCGTCTGCTGTCATCAACACCTAACTAAAATGTCTAAGCTAAATACAGTCAACTCTCAATGAAGGGAACACCGGATAACGTAAACATTTTTGTTCGGGGGTCGTCTCTTAAACGCGAAAAAATCATGAGTCTACAACGTACAAAAATGTTTTTTTTTGTTAGGAAGCAGTTCGGTTTTTAGCATCCTATATTTTGGCTTATACAAAAAGTTTGAAATTATTTATTTTTTTGTAGTACAATACTTCGCCTGGACCGTGTCGCACATAAGTTCATAGCAGTTAATTCATCGTTATTGTTTGCAATAAGTGTTTTTGGTTGTCTTGCTCGTTGGATTTTTGTGGTTTACTTTGTTTTTTTTTTATCTTCATAAGTTTTGTTACGGTTTTTGTCTTTCATTAGATAATTTTTTTGATTTCTTAAAAATTCAAAGTCAAACTCAAGTGAAATTCAGCAGTGGGATAGTTTACCTACGCAAAAAAAAAGATTACTGTTTAATCATTCACGTTGTCGAGAGTGTACTGTATTTCAAAAATGGGTCGCTTAACTTTTTAACTATTCAAAAATTCTTTTACATGCAGTTTTGCAATTCAGAAATAGTTAACGATTTTTAGGTTTGCCTTTGACAAATGATATAACATTTTTAGCGCACACCTTCAAAATATATGTTAACATCAACTTCACTCTGTCAAACACATTCTTCACAATTGTGCTCTACACTGCAATATATCCTATACGCCGAAAACCCATAACTTTTCAATTATGAAAGCAAAATTGGTCCAAACAAAACTGAAATACTTTCACTGAAATGATGGCTGGCGGGCGAAGTGCTTATTGATGGATTATTGTAGTGGCACCACATACATTTCCACGTACACACTTCAACTGACCCGAATGAATTATTAGCAAACATTTGATTTTCATTCGAAATGAGATGAGCTGATTTAGATGCCTCTTGAGCACATCATTTGCTTAGCGGTAAATATTTGTGATTTTTTTACGTCCTATGGGGTGAAGTTGCTAATTTATGGTAATACGCGTATTTTTATCTTTCAATCTAAATTGAATTCAATAAATCTACTTGACTCTTTTTATATGAGAGTCACGTGATACTAAAAAGGACTTAACAAATATTTCTTTTCCCATTTTTGCTAGATATAACCATTTAGTTTCTAAATTTCAGAGACGTTTTTAAGAAGAGAACAACAATAACCTTGGAATTTTTTTTAAATTTACCTTATTTTTGGTTTTTAAGGATGTATATTCTTTTTATAAATTGTTGAGTCCTTCACAAACTCCAGAGGTTCTCCAGCGCATTTCTTCTTTCCTCTGCTTTGTTATTCGGAACAAAGAATATGTAAAATGGAATATAAATGTTCGGCTCGATTATAAACCCAATTATTTCTCCTTCAATCTCAATCTGTTTTCTTGGAGAGTAAGTTTGCTGTCCAGGGACTGGCTTACTTCATTCAACTATTCGTGTTGAGTGCGCTAGTGTTCTCTTACTTTTATTTGAGACCTACAGTTTTATCCCTCAAAACGGCGAAGTTTGAGAAGTTTTTTCATAGACAGTTTGTACTTGTCAGTAGTTCTAAAGAGGCAATAATAATTGTTGGCGCTACAGTCCAAAGGGGGACCAGGGTTTAGCTTGTTCATCAACAACTCGTGTTGTGCACACTACTGTTCTCTCACGAGTAGAAGGGACCTACAGACCTACGACTCCGAACGGCGAAATTTGAGAAGCTTTCTTAGACAGTTATTACTCTTTGAGTATTGTCAGCAGCTCGAAAGAGGTGGTGCTGTGAAATATTAGAAAAATTGGTGTTGACTGGGAGTCGAACCTAGACCCTTCGGCGTGTGAGCGTCGCACTCTGCGAACTACGCCACGGCGACCACCTCTCCAGTTCTAAAGAGGTGGTTTGGTAAAAAATGCGAGGTGTTCAGTCCGGAAATCGAACCTGAGACCCGCTACTCAACAGCAGCCCAAAGTTCACCATATATATAATTAGTCAAGAAAACAAAAATTGTTTCATTTCTGCCAATGAAGTGTACATATTTTATGTCTACATTGACGGATCAAACATTAGGACAGTTTAATAAAAAGAAAGGCAAGAATGAATAAAGTCTAAGAATATATACGAGGTTGTTACTTCATTACATCATTACTTAAAGGGATTTGAAGAAAATTGTGTCTACTTCTGACAAGCGCTTGCTTTTCATGCTTTTCGTCCTGTAAATCCTTTTGGAGACGCGACCCTTAAGATACAGAATTTGTATTTTAACGTTTAACGGGTAAAGATGTATATTCGCATACTATCATCAACCACGTTGATTCTTATGAATGTTGGTTAAGAATGTAAATTTTCGTTTTCGTCAGAGTGTAACTTAAATCGCAAAACATAAGTTATTGACGTGAAAGAACAAAATGGCTAGTGAGGCATAATCTCTTCAATTCCGCGACAATTCCAACTGCTTTCAGTGTCATTTCATTTTTTTCCACGTTTGTCCAGAGGACTATCCCTGTTTCCATTGTCCAAGATTTTAAATCATACACCAATAAAATGTTTAACTACAACACTACACAGCAACAAAAAATGTCTCTTCAAGTAGTTGTTTCCTAAATTCATACATTATTTCTTTAAATTCTCAAGTTAAATGACCGTTATTAAACAAACAATTTCAATCAATTTCCGGATAAATAATCTCACTAACCGAAGATAATTACGAAATCTCGCGAAACTTTATTTCCTTTTCGCTGATTGCAGTTTCCTCTTTTATAGTTATCGGCAAAAGGAGTCAGCACTATTCGTCAATACCATCGCATTGGCGCGCGGTTACTGACCATTCTCAATCAAGCGATAAATTCGCCGAGAACGTTGATCCATCGTCCCGTCCGGAAGACCGTCAATACTGCAATCAAATTAACCGCCTAAATGAGTTTAACAATGGGTACAAATTGATTTCGTTGAGCTCGCGACGATGGGCTTCCACACTTTACCCGTACCGTGTGGCGATTAAATGCATTCCGTGGCACTAAATTCACTCAACACGGATGTCCTACGCCGCGCTTGAATAAACGCGAAAAAAGTCCCAACAACATCAAATAATTCAATATAAATAGTTTGTAATTAGGTATATATTTTTAATTAACGCTGTTTGTTGTTGGTGCGTCAGGTGCAAGGGGCGCCACAGCTTTGATACCCGATGATGACTGCTTTCTATTTGCTCCTCCGTCTCTGTGTCTGGCAACATCTGCAAATTAAACCGGCATAGAAAACGAAACACAAGTCAAGTAAGCTGCAAAATGCACAACTTCACTATCGGCTTACGAGTACTCCTTTCGATTTCTGCAGCAGTTCAACGGATGTATTGAAACCGAGTTTTCAATTTCATTTCATGTCGAGGCTGCATCCACCGCAACTGGAACGTTGATTTTAATTCAGCTAATGATGATGTTGCGAACGATTACGATAAAGAGATAAACACGTATTTTGTTGCATTCACCAGTGGCTGCTGCTGGTGAGCTTCATTTTAAAATGAAAGTCACCTGCTTCTACCCCTCCTCGGGCATGGATTCAAAAAGGATAAGTGGCACATGCTTGTTGTTTGAATTTCTATTAGGTCATGCTGTATGTGTTTCTTTGTGAAATTTCAAAACCGGTTTCAATGAGTAGGTGTGGACACGGCGACAGTCAAGCGAGGGGGAAAGGAGACTTTGGTTGGGCGGGTTATTCAAATGGCAAGGCCTTATGTTGAATGGTTGAACTATGAGCAATCACCTCCAATAATCGAGTTTAGTTTAACGGGGGAGACAGAAGATCAATTAAAGAAATGTTCAACGGGCAACAAGGTATTTCATCTATAAATTACAGGAAATGTAATTTAGTTAGTGGAGACCCATTGAAATAGGTGGAGAAATTTAAGCATCTCGTGATAGGAGAAGTTAAATTGGCCAGGGTGGACCAATTTTAAAGCAGCTTTGGAGATCAGTAATAGGAAAGGCCGAACTTGGTGTCAAAGCCAAGCTATCAGTTTTTAAATCATTGTTTGCTCCAATTCTGGCCTATGGTCTTGAAATTTGTGTAATAACCGAAAGAATGAGATCTCGAATACAAGCAGCTGAGATTATATTTGTGTGTCGGGATAGATTGGGAAACAAAATGGTGCAGAGAAACTCAATCTTTAGCAGGTACTTCTTCGGGCGGGCATGGCTTTATTTCGTTGGTTTGGGCACGTGGTACGGATGTGTCCTTTATCACGAATTTCCATTCCTGTTTTGGATGCAATGGTACGCAACGGGTTGGCAGACCTAGAGCCAGGTGGTTGGAACAAGTCCATAAACTCGCCTGATTGCACTTGGGAGCACTTTGAGCAGTTCCTGATGAGTAGGAGAACTGAGCGGCCTGGATGTCTCTCGAGTATGCATTAGCCAATTGTGCATTAGTGGAGCATGAGGGTTAAGAAAGATGCTCTTTACTTTATCTAACTTTATCTGCTGGGATGATTAAATGTCACTTGCTTAAGATTCGGTTTGTTCCTAGACAGATATTTGACTTCCATCTTTTAATCCTTAGTATACAATTTGTTCTTCCTAACTGTCTAGCTGCACTTATACCACTTGAAGAAGTCACCCTCACTCACAGTTTATAACATCACTCTTTAATTTAAATTTTTCTTCGAATGTTCTTTAAAATGGTTTGTAAATTTGTGACAAACCATTTTAAAGAACCATACTTCACAGATTTATCACGCATCTTCCACCCGGAACAAATGCCACAACACAATCTGAATATTGATTGAGTGAAATCGAAAGTATTTTTTTTTTTAAATTCATTCCAATACCAAAACGATACGTTTTCTTTTATTTCCGCAGCTCTTTCAGATGTGCATATTTAGTAACAATTAGCATCACAACTCGTGTGGATCTCATTCCAAGCCATTGGTGCCAACTGTCAATGTCTCTTTTGCATGGCTTGTGCCTCATCCATTTGAATCGTTTATTCAGAGTACGCCATTTTGTCAAGTATGTGGAAAAGGCTAAAATGAAAAACACCAGAACCAGTTGACCTTGCGAAAAAATTCTTAAGATTACCACTACAAGTGTTTTAATCGCATTTTCCTGGCTCTGCCTGTGGTAAATGGAACGTTAAGCTCGAACTTACCACAGCAATGTGGTGTTTTTTTCAAATTGTGAATCGATTAGAAACATTTGTATTAGCATATCGCAGTGAATGGCGGTGATACTAACCGGTCTTTTATATAGTCTTGAGCTAGGCTAGACAGCGAGGAACGGGCTTGAAATGTCAACACGTTAGGTGAATATATGCTAATTTATTCAGCTCTACGCCTTTGATGTGAAGATGAGCATGGAAGATGGGTTTCACTTTCTATTCGTATTGATCGGCAAACATTGTTCTTTGCTTACGTAACTGTCTATGACTTAATTCAGTTTTTGTTAAATTTGGTTAGAATTTGTTGCGATTTAATTAATTTTTCTTTTGGACTAATAAGTTTTTAAGGTGCAACTGTATAACTGTAATAAATAAAATAACTGAATGTTAAGTGAACCTTCTTCTTCTTTTTCTTTTTCTACTTCTTCTTCTTTTTCTTCTTGTCCTTCTTCTTATGGCGCTTCAGTCCGGGGTGGACCTGGGCCTCAACCAACATGCCTCTCCAGGCAACACGGTCTTTCGCTAGCTGCCTGCAGTTGCGCACTCCAAGTTGGTTGAGGTCCTTCTCCACTTGTGTGCGCCATTTTAGCCTATGAAGTCCTCTGTTGCGTTGTCCCAATAGCTCTGATTCGAAGACTCTTTGGGTCGGAACAGTGGTGTCCATACGCTCTACATGGCGTGGCCATGTTAAGCGTTGCATCCGAAGACGCGTGACCAGGCGCATGTCGCTGTACAGCCCATAGAGCTCGTCATTAAATATTCTCCTCCGAATGCCATCAAAGCAAATAAGACCAAAAATCGCACGCGAAACACTGGCAAATCAACATGTGCAATTTTTCTACGGTTGCAGCCATTTTACAGGTCCAGGCCCATGTCCAGTCCACCCCGGACTGTAGCACCACAAGAACAATTTTCCCAAAAATCAACAATAAGAAATGAAAAATATCCAAATACGGTATAGAGCACATCACAAACAGATTGCAGAAGCTGAGATGATTGTTCAATTCAAAATCTTAAGAGCTGTTCCCTAGATATTCGTAAATTTCTGTCTGCAGATTGTCTTACAAACCAAAAGAAAAATTTAAAAGCAGAAAAAAAATCTCTTTAGCCACAGATGGCGAAGCACAACTTACATATATATGTAATTTGAGTAGCTCTCGTAACATGTTGCAATTATGATTCATAACCGATCGAAAGGTACTTCCTGGCTTTTGGGTCTCTGACGAGTTATGACCATTCTGCGTGCTTGGAATACCGCTAAGGCTGAAATCAACTTCATTTCCCTGGAGACACCTCGAAAGCACTGCAACTTTGAACACACAATCCATTCCTCAACACTAAGCCTTTTGAGGCACCAAGTGTGGTGAGTGCCACGCTGGGTACATGTCGAAGGTCTTCCCATTTAAAGTACGTAAGTACAATCATATAGAAAATACGAATGCCGGTACCCCATTGCAATTAGTCACACTTTTGCAGTTGCCATTAACCCATTGAGGTAAGGGTATCGACAGATTGCGCCAGCACAAGTTCCCCATTGTGGGAGATATCCTCGATGAAGATGAGCGAGGAAATTGGTCACGAGTAACCTTCTGCGAGGAATGAACTTTTGTTTGATGACAGCAAATACTGCACAACAATGGTAATGAAGATTTCGCCGCTTGGCTGACGCGTTAGTTGGTGAAGTTCAGGGGAAATACAGCATTTAGTTATTTTCCTGGTCACGATTTTGGAAAGAGAGTTCACGAAGGCAGTCGAGGCAGATGCATTGAATTTGAACTTGAATACGAAATAAGCGGTGTTTGAAGCGAGGGTGACGTGGTCAAGTTCGAAATTTTGGGCTCGCTTCACACTGTATGCGCATTGATTGACTGATTGCGGGTTTATTTATTTTGCTCTGTCTAAGCAAAGATTTTTTAACACAGAGTCAACAAATGTCGAACGTACATTCATAATTGGCATTACGACAAGTGTTAGATGGCCAAAAGTGAAGGAGAAAGTACTAGATCAGAAATTACATAAGACCGCCGCTGATGAGTTAAGATTGCCGATCCGAGGCGAAATAAATTTCACCGACATCAGTTCCACCATCCTTATGGTTTACTGCGTACTACTCAAAACCCCGTTAATCCGACCCACACTTTGACATCTCTTAAGCAGCAGACGTTTTGGGATATCTTTCACTTCAGTTTCATTACGGATGTAAGGAAAGCAAAAAAAAAAAAAAGATAACTAAAAATCAACACAGAGAAAGGAAAGAAAAGTATCCACATCAGACGTACGACGTGTGGATGCTTAATGCGGTTCGCGTGCCATCAACAACTTCAACTTCAGCCAATCGATTCCATATAATGAAAGTATGATGACTTGCGGAACACCACGAGCTGCATAGTGCTTGGGTTTTTGGGCAGCAAAGATCACGGTTAACTTTCTTAATTCACACGACCTACGGGCAGTGAGATACGCATCGGCAGATGAAAGTCATTAAGTCACGTACCACACATGTGAGACGCACTCAATATGCGAACACCTTTGGAATTCATAAAAAACCCCGAAAATTCATCGCGCGCATCCACTGGTGATTGGTGACCGGCTGGTCACAAATGGAAAAAAGAAAAATAAAACATACGTGAAGTCAAACTTGACAAAGGGGTGAATACACAGTGGTGAACGTAGCAAGAGTCCATTCACCTGGCGGCCGGTTGAAGTCCGGGAGAAACAGATGGTTGTGAAGACAATGTCGAATAGGGTTGTTGACGGTATACACGTGAAGGTATTCCAAATAGAGTGATGACATTTTCGGAGCAGGGCATCATTGTGTTATGAATTGTAGGAGCAATTAAGCCGCTGAGCATCAGAGAAGCTAGAGAGAAAATTTCACGTGATTTCAATATCCGGAATGTTAAACGTTTTTGAACACAAAATGATTTGCAGTTGAAAATGGATGTGGGAGGATTTCTTTTGGTGTGGCGGAAAGTTATTTCCGACTAGGTGAGAAGGACATTGAAGGAAAGGCGAGTTGCGATTTGGTTTGTTGCCGGTTCTATTTTATTTCTGTTTGGCGATTGATTTGATTTTGCCGAGATGTTGCGTGGAGTGTTAAGCTAATCTAATTTTAAGTTACTTGAGTCAGGCAAAAGTCCATCAAGGGACAATCTTCTTACACATAATGTGCGTGATATTGATCTGAGTAGAAAGGAGCAACAGGTTTTGCCGGTTCCCAACGCAGAAATTCGAGACGCTCTTTCATAGCATTAGCAAATCGGAAAATGTGGTGAAATTAAAGATGCTTGTTATTCAGTCCTTTCAAACCTGAAATCTTCGGGACAATAGGTGTAGCCTTAAAACTTTATACATTTGAGTCCTTGTCTGTCAAATAATGCTTTCAAAGCCGTATTGTATCAGTATGGGATCATGATGTCAAATTGCGTTTTGGTTTGCAAACCGTTTTCCAATGATTCCCATTCCCGATGGCTTGGGTCGTATACTAAATTTTAGCCTTTAGTTGAACCTAAACTTTCTTTTACTTGTACTTTTCTTCCATTCGATGTTAGCCTCTTAAAATACATGCACAGCTAACCTTTAGAATTTAATACCTTTATAAATTTGTTCATCCTCTTCTTTGTTTTCTTTTTCTCTTACTTCTTGTGGTGCTTCTGTCAGGGTAGGACCTTGTCGTAAAACGATGTTGATCTCTAGGTTGTTGCCTCCATATTGGTTGAGGACCATTTATGACACCTGGTCTGTTAGCATCCTCTATTGCCTCGCCGCAGTACGAAGTTGAATGCTTTTCCAGCTGAAGCATTTCATGACGCGCTAATCATGACTTAACCATCTCCGATGTTGAATCCGTAGGCGCCTTGCTAGGTTCATGTCGATCTACGACACATAAAGTTCGTAATTAAATCTTTTCCAGAGCTATCAACGCAAGCAAGGCCAAAAAACGAATGCAAAGTTTTGATCAGGCAAAATACTTCCTCACTTACTTTTGAAATTGTTCATTTTTCTGCGGCATAGAGAAAAGGGGATGATCAGAATGTCAAGTAATGCTTCTTTCAGAGAGACTTCTTAATTGGCTTAAGGAAACAACGATTAGCAATAGTTATTCTGTAATTTCATGGAAGCCGAGGTAGGCATTTCTTTACTATCTCAAAGTACTCTTTTGGTCTAAATGTCGATGAAGTGCACCCGTAAATCCGTTGAATGGCGCGGCAGTACATAGTGATATACCATAATTTGCAATCGCTTTAAGATTAGATAGACATTCTTTGAAAACAAACATAAATTGCATCGGTATCACAGTCTCTTATTTTAAGAAATGCAAAACTCTATGCTTAAAAACTATTTTCATTGTAAGTTGTGCTAATCAAACAATTTTCCTTTTTTTGCAGGTAAGTGAACCCACGTCAAGCTTGTGAGTAGGAGTAAAAGCATTTGGCTAGAAATGTGTCGACTAGTAACTGAAAAAAGCCGAAATAAATAACAAGAGTAGAAAGTTCTTCTTTAAAACTGTCACGTGATAATGATCGCAACGCCTTTCCTTTCCAATCCTTTCCTCCACTTACTGAACAATCATCGCATTAAAATGTGAGGCTTCACAAATCGGACTTCTTCATCTTTGATGTAAACTTTTGTACATATGGCTCAAAGCGGGAAGCGAAAGTTAAGAAACAATTAATAGGTTATCCTATCACTGTACATCATTGTACATCACATATACAGCGACCGTCTCCGTCAGGGTGTTGCTGCAATTGCCAATGAATGTCCGATGGGAGAAAACTGGAAAGTCAACAATAGAACGCATTGCACTGTCGGTCGCCGTTGCCGCGCCATCACGTCATTTGATCATTGCCAATATGCTTGCGCCAGAGATGGCTGTTAACGAAATTCATCGAATACACCGACGACACATTGTGAATTTTGAATCAAACCGACGCCTTGAATGCAACACACCGTTGTATTTACGTGAATCCTTACTTTCCACTGCTGAAACAAAACTGCAGGCAGAGAGAATTGAAACTATTAGATTTGTAATTCATTCATGAAAACGACGAATGAGTGTTTGGGTGCGCACACTAATTGCGGCCGCGAGTGGTGAGGTGCTTGGGATGGTGGCTAAGATGCTTTTGCAGGAGAAGAGCGTGAAAGTTATGTTATTTAAATTGTATCATCCGGGGCAGAATGGGCAGCAGACCACTGACCTCTGAGTAGAATGTGAAAGTTTCGAAAAATTATTTCACTTTCATTTCTTTGCTAAGGACCAGTGATTTATTGCGGATTCACAATGGAGACATTCACCTAATCAAACAAAACGCGTGTTGGCTGAAATCAATTTGAAGATTGTCAACAATCTGCGATGACGTGGGTTATAGGACAGTGTGATTTATTTGAATGTCCCTCAAGTATCATGTAAATAGCATTTCCCACCAATTGATCACCTTATCAGGCGAAAAATATGTGTGAACCAGAGAGACTACTTGACAAAACCCCTGTGAATCCCACGTAGCCGGCTACCACCGGGTAATAACAATTCTACTTCTGATGCCCCTTGCGCTGCACCGACTTTGCATACACTTTGCACTCATGCCAGACACGAAATGTAGGTCAATACACACGAAATTCAATTCAAATCTCCGCTCTGTCGAGTGGAATTTTGCGTGTTGAGCTGGCAGTGCAGGCTTATTGTTGTGTGCGCGAATTGCAAAACATTCCTCCTCTCGCACATCTGTTTCACAGCACGCCTGAGTTCATTTATCACAGGAACTTAGTAGGTATTCACATACAACGGTGACAGATAGGTGCTGAGTTGGGGATACCATTCCAGTGGCCAGTGGTGGTTCCCACGATTTTGCCCACTGTAAATGAGTGCTCTGCACTCTTGGTGTGCAGATCTGCAGTGTGGGTCAAATGGTCGGAACAACTGTCCCATTGTGTGCGAAACAGAGATTTTGTTTAGACACAAGAAGCATACCTTTGTCCTTTAATATTCCGCTCTGTGGAATTGATTGGACAGAGAGTCTTTGGTGCGGAGGGTGCGCTCCAAATTATGGTCCATGCAATGACTTTTGTACTTTGATTTTGATGTAGACCGTCTGATCAGGAAGGTGTGGCGAGTAACCACTGTTTAGCATTTGAAGCGTTTGAATTCGTGAAAGTGGCTTGCCTTTAAAGCAATTCTTATGCACATCGTAACGTGACTTCAGGATGTGGGTAAAGATTTTTTGATCATTTTTCTCAAAGTGCTGAAGAAAAAGAAGTAATGCCCGAGATCGTGGTTCCTTTCCCAGATTGTGATTCGTTTCAGATCGTGTGAACTGCTCACGGTTGTAGATCAAGGAGTTACAACTTAAGTCATATTTGCAGCTTTGGTGAGTGAGGTTAGAAACATTCGTTGCCGCCAGAGAGGAGCATAAGCACTTTATGGTGTACTTTTGCATGTTGTTCAAGATTGTCGTGTGAATTCGTTTGGTCGTTCTCTGTCACTTGCATGGTTCCCACATGAGATTAAATCTTGATGAGTGGAACAAAAACGTCGATTAGAGCGGTGATTCCTATTCGTGATCTCATTATGCGGCTATTTTCAATGTATTATATTTCAGTGTGTGTAGTGTTTATTCTAAGAGTTTGGATATAATTGAACTGTAATTAACGGTGCTTATGCGAATGTTCGCTGTATAGTAACCTATTCCGTCTCCTCATTCACTTGAGTCAATATTGACCAATACTGATCATGTACATACTGGTCATACATACATCATGACTTCAAATAGCAATTTATAGCCAGGGGGTGTTTTTTCTACTTAAATCATCTTGAGAGCTTTTATATTACGCAAAGAATCGAAAAAAAATGAGTAAATGTTTTCAAAATTAGATCATAAATGAAAAAAACTGACCACAATCATTGTCTGTTAAGTGCCCCTTGAGCACTTATTCTCGGAATGTACGAAAGACAGGATGTGTGTGTTAATTGCTCCAAATCGTCATCGTTTAATTCTGCTTTCGTTTTTGACTTGGCTTACGTTATAATTAAGTTTCCATTGCATTTTGTTTTAAAAAAGTTGAACAGTCACTATAAATCTGAAAGATTTTTGCGGAGAAAGTGCAAAAAGTTAAATATGAAGATTTGAGCTAAAATTTATAGAATCTGCATTAGGCGACATACTACAAGGTGACCAGAGGCTAGCATGCTCATCAACTACTCGTGTTGTGCGCGTTACTTTTCTTTCACGATTTTTAGTGACTCTAAACGCGATTAGAGAAGCATTTCTAGGACAGTTAATACACTTTGACTGTTGTCAGCATTTTTAAGAGGTATTAGGATTTTCGGCGTATGCGTGTCGAACTTTACCTACTACATCACGTCCGCCAATAAAATGCAATTGTTCTGTAAATTCAAGACAGCATCCCAAGGACTTTTAATTGAACGTTTAGAGAAGAAGTATTTCAAAAACGATTATGAAATAACAGAAAATGTTAGAGAGAAAATGGCTTTGACACAATACCGAAAACAAGTTATTTCTCTTACACTTTGACGGAAAAATCACTAAGCACACATAGGTGACTCCTTAAATTGTAGAAACTACAACTTTTTTATTAAATTTGTCTTGTGATCTCATTACTTTACAAATTGCTTGCATTTTTGAAGAATGATTGTCTCCGGGGCAAATTCTCCGGCATGTTGAGGACAAATATATCCTGTTTGTACATTAAATATACGAAAAGCACGCGCAAGCACTATTTTTGCAAAATTTTGAAACATTTCCACATAGAATTTCTTAAACTTAAGATTTAAGTGAAAGTGAAGCCAAGTCATACCTCTGACTTGAGGTATGATGACGCATTGCTGCAACACGCAAGTGTAATAATGGTCAATGAGTGCATGAATGAAAATTGGATTCTGTTGACAATGCTGCCAAATTCATGTGACGAAAAGTGGCTATCATATTTTTTTGTTTAGTGTGTTTGTCAATGTACACAAAGCTCGGATAAAATGTATCACCATACCTTAGTCATTATACGAGTTTAACATATTTTTTTACTGATGACAGAAGCATGAAGATCCGTAAAATTTATTTTGTAGATCATCTTGTTATGCATAAGAGGGACATACTAAAAATGTTTTTTTACTACTATTAGTCAAGAGTACACACGAGTTGGTTATGAAACAACAACGATGAATTAAATGTTCCATCATCCTAATGTGAATTTTAAAATACTTTCACCACGCCCTTGATTTTCACACCTTAAACTTTCACTGATCATCAAAAATGTAATTTAATATGACCCAATAGCCGTAAAGTTTTGCGACGCATAAAACCAGAAGCACACCAACTGTGCTAAATACCACCAAACCATTGATAGTCAACCATTGCATGCGTTCCACAGTCAAATGTAATTCATCATTTTCCCTCCTCAACTGATTCAAGGAACAACCTAATTGATACCAATTCACTGTAGGAAATATCATATCTTGAAGTAAATAGGCCAACTTGCCACAGGTATCCGTTACGATTCCACCGAGATACGCTTACCGAGTGCCTTGCACAGAGGAGTATCGTTCGTTGAACGATGTCAACATAACCACACTAGCCGACTTGATGCATCCGCGACGGACTCTTATGTAATTTGGACACGCTGCATGCGGATGGCAAAAACTACGCGGATAAAACCAGCATATGCATTTGCAGACCCTGTTTCGGTTTGAACGCGTTTATATGGCTGTGATGTGGCGTAAGTCTATGCAATCTCAACCAAGCACTTATACACATCTCAGTGAGATACAGAGAGACAACCAAATATTTCTTTGCGTTGCAACCCAAAGATTGAATAAACAAGCAGCAGCAGCAACAGCATTCTTCGGCCAACTCAATGTTGCTCACCAGTAATTGGAACACAATCCACTAATGTCGATCAGCAGCATTTCAGTTGGCATTCATTGCGATCTCTTCTGCCAAGTCATGTGATGCAATTCAATGACCACCTTGGGAGTGTAACAAATTTTGCCACAAGCGCATGCGATCTTGCTAAGCTTAGTGGACCGGCCATGGATGCTGCTCTCGAAATGTCCAATTGAAGTATTTAGAACCGAAACACGAAGCTCTCATATCGACCACAAGCGAAAGGTATCTAATTGTCTGTGAATATCTTCAGCAAGGTTACCGATCCAGTTCTAAGCGCAGACACACGCACATACATTCATAGATGGCGGTGTGTAGAACTAGACAACTCAAGTGATTTTAATGAATTGGATACGAATCTAGTTGGCCAAAGAGGCGATTGATTTATAGATCGACTTGCTGAATGAAAATCGGCTTCAAACGGCATTGAAGTCTGTACGTGAACTTTGAAGGAAAGCCGCCATTTGATTAACTTCTGATGTGTGTGTTTGGCTTTAATACATACATAGAGTATCTTCCTTAAACCCAGGAAGAAGATCTACAAATACATTTATTGGTAGTGTGATTCGAGATAAGATAACACAGTGCAGTAGCGCGTGGCAAGTTCATAGGAAGCGCTCTTACCTTTTTATCGTTTTGTTTACTTCTTTGAATGAGTGCTTGGGCACGTGCAATGGCCTAGACTAAAGTAGGCTATAGAGAAATGCCGGAATCTAAACATTAAGTTCTGCTAACACCACACATGGATTGATTCTAACAACAGGATGTTAGTTCAGTTCGCTTAAGAAGTATAATGATTACAAGGTGTTGCTTTTAATCAGTCTAATCTGATTGAGCTCGATTTGAGTCCAGGTTTTAATATGGGTAAATTTATCATTCGAGTACACCCTACGGGAGCAAATCTAAAAGGAGAATGAGTCCGGCGGTCGGGTTGTGTCAGTCAAGTATAGGATATACGGGTGTTGCAAACGGTGATTAAGGATTTGTATTTGGTATAAATAAATTAAAAGTTATTTAATTACTTCTCTAAGAAGTTGCGTTGTCGCAAGAAAGATGAAGTGGTGGATTCCTTTCGTGAATGACTTCTGTTTGCAAAACTTCAAGTGAGGTTATGTAAGGCTGATTGTCAATGGGAAATCACACTAAGGCCGTCTTTGGTCCATTGTGACGTTTCACGGATTTGCCCCTTAGTATCTCCAAGACAGTTGTAAGCTATCTTCATAGCTTTTGAGCTGTAATGTCGAGTTCACCTAGGTCACCAAAAAAGTTATTTATTATTAATATTATTTCGCCTTTAATGGTCCGTAGGTGCGTTTGTCTATACGGACGAGGCAAAAGGAGTGAGGTTCTCTGACCGCCTTTCCGTATGTACACTTAATGCATGCATCTTCAAAACGAGTCTTAGTTAAGCTTAAGGTACAGAGGGTAACCCACCTTCGCGCAAGGCTGAGGTGGATATTAAAGTATTTACTTGAACGGGACCAAAATGGACAACTGGTGGTAGAGTCGCAGTCTGTGCTGAGAATCTGAAAGGATCATTTCTGCAGACTCCTTAACGGCGATGACGGCCCAAGTCCCTCTGTTAGGCAGAATGTTCTATGATAGACAAGAATTCAGTCCCCCCGACTTAGACGAGGTGATGATAGCAATATCCAAGCTGAAGTCGAACAAAGCTGCTGGAGCGGACGGACAACTTGCAGAACTATTTAAAGCAGCTGGAGATGACCTGGTTGAGCACGTGCACCAGCTCATCTGTAAGATATGGTCGGAGGAAAGCATGCCCGATGAGTGGAATCTCAGCGTCGTTTGCACGGTTCACAAGAAAAGAGACCCCTTTGAATGCGCCAATTATCGAGCGATTAGTCTCCTTAACATCGCAAGATTCTCTCTGTCGTATTTTGTGAGCGTCTGAAGCCGTTTGTCCATAACCTTATATTTTCCCATCAGTCTGGTTTCAGGCCTGGGAAGTCTACGATAGACCAGGTCTTCACTTTACGGCAGATCCTGGAAAAGAAAGAAGTGCAAATCGACACTCACCGCCTATTCGTCGATTTTAAGGTCGCATATGACAGTGTGCACATAGAGACGACCTATGCAGTGCCAGGTCTAGTGTTGGCATTCTTACCAAACTCGTCAGATTCCTAATCCTACAGACTACGATTGAGAAGTCTCGCTGCTCCGGCAAGGTCGGTAACGAACTCACCGAGACCTTCAATGTCAAAAAAGGTTTTAGACAAGGCGACGAACTGTCGTGTGACTTCTGTAACATCATTCTTGAGAAGATCGTGCGTAACTCACAAGTCAACACCAGAGGCACGATCTAGAAGTCAGTTCAATTGCTAGCTTACGCTGATGACATTGACGTGATTGGCCGTCAATGAGGCATTTACTTACATTGAAGCGGAATGGGGCTAAAATGGGTCTGGCAGTAAATGAGGGCAAAACTAAGTACATGCTGTCATCAAGGAAGGACACACAACATCGACGTCTCAGACGGAGCGTCACATTAGGCAGCAGAAACTTCGAGGTAGTCAAGGACTTCGTCTACTTCGGCTCCGCAGTAAACAGGGACAACAACATCAGTACCGAAATCAAACGCAGAATCACTCTTGCCAATCACTGTTTCTTTGGGCTCAAGAGGCAATTGAGTAATAAAGCCCTCTCTCGTAGGATTAAGCTCGCTTTATATAACAGCTTGATCATCCCTGTCCTACTTTAGGCGCGGAAACCTGAACGTTTCCAAAGGCGGATGAGGAAGCGCTTGATCTTTTCGAGAGAAAAGTTTTGCGTGCGATTTTTGGTCCTATTTGCGTTGTTGGCATCTGGAGGAAATGATTTAACGACGAACTCTATGGGCTGTACAGCGACATGCGCCTGGTCAATCGCCTACGGATACAACGCTTAAGATGGCTAGGCCATGTAGAGCGTATGGACACCACTGCTCCGGCCCGAAATGTCTTTGAATCCGAGCCATTGGGACAACGCAACAGAGGACGACCTAGACTAAAGTGGCCCACACAAGTTGAGAAGGACCTCAACCAACTTGGAGTGCGCAACTGGAGACAGCTGGCGAAAGATCGTGCTGGCTGGAGAGGCATGTTGGTTGAGGCCCAGGTCCACCCTGGACTGTAGCGCCACAACAAGAAAAAGAAGACAAGACTTTACCATTTGATTGGTAATGTGTACATTGGAATAAAGTTTTAGGCCCTTCCAAAAGAACATTTAACAGACACTGGTTCCAGCCTTTCGGAAACTGTAGCTTCAAGAGATTTTATTATCGACACTAAATGAACGAGATTTTGTTGCAATATTTGTGAAGACACTAGCCAAGCAAGTTGCCTTTCAAATATTTCGACTGCCGTAAAAATGTATTTGCAGATTCACTTTTTCTTAATTGATCTCAATATTCAAACCCTAATATTTTGAGAGTGTGTATTTTCAGAACTCCCTCGTTATCTCATATGTGTACATACTCTACACTAACTTCTTTTCTGACACTTTCCATAGCGTAAGCAAATTTGTGATCTGAGCGGGTTTTTTGATAAACCAAACGATGCATTCAGTTTTGTCTGTGTCTTTTATTGGCTTGTATAGCATGCCATTGTTAGCAACTTCTTTTAAAGACTTCTCAATACATAGTTCAAAAGTGAATATTAAGCATAAATTTGGATGCGCTTTTGTAATTTATTTTATTTCCGCGTGTTCCAGTGCAGCTACAATTTTACCTGTTAAATGCTTTAAAAAGCTGTCGCACGTTGACCATGAAAGGCAACGCCAAAGCCGAAAAACAAACCAAAATGCCCAAAACAGCCATCCACGTGTAAGAAATTCCCATTTAAACCATTTCAAACCTTTTTAAATGCGCATGACTGCCAAGTAAATGTAAATTCATGTTAACTCCCAAGGTTTATCCAAATCAAGTCAGCCACTCTAAAGTATCCCGAGATCCACTACATATTGCACTCAATCAAAGATTAATTTTAAAAATCACCTTCGATTGGCAATTAACTACCGTCTTCTTCCATAGACCACAGCCCCTGAATTATGCATAGAATTAAGAAACCTTATTAACGCGCAAAGCCTGGCAAGCTTCAAACAGAAGACACCTAACCTCAACTTACCATAAATACACCCTCAAAGTCTACTTTCCATAAGATGTACCCACGTCTTACACTCGAAAGAGCTTTTATTTAACGCCTCGATTGTGGTCATGCAATCACCGGGAGATCTGTACACATCTTTACAGATGTGTGCCACTTCGGTGGATAATTGTGTTCGGGTAATTTAAAGCTACGATCACATGATTACACGGCTTGGGCTTTGTTAGCATCTGCGGGAAATAATCTTCGTGTAATCGCGTGTAATTGCACTTCAGTGCCTGCCAGTTGACCCTTGAGTACTATATGCTGTCTTCAGTGGTGATCGTTTGTTTGTTTTGTTTGAAACGATTGGCAGTCATCATCGAATTTTGTTTGAATTGAGGTTTGTCTTCATTTGAGAGGATTTGTGAATAAAATCAATGCATCTGTAATGGTTTTGATAACCTTCGATGTGCGATGGTGAACCGGACCAAACCAATGAACTACTTGAGTGCTGCCACGCATTCGAGAATAAAGAAAGTTTTTGATTGAAATGCTAAAACCATCTTTTTAAGAGTATAAAGGTACAAGAATGACATAAATTCCATCTTGAAAGGAAATTCGTTTTTGTTTTAGTATGTAAAGATGGAACAGGCTTATATTCTCCTGCCGACGCAAAAAAGTTGATCATTTTAAAATTTAAGGGTCTAGCTTAGTTTTAAAGCCAGCTCTCACAGTTAAAAGTAAAAACTTACATTCTGTTAGAGACGTGAGGGAATCAGCTTTGATTTAGTAGGCCTTAAGTTTTGCTGAGCGCAACCCTGTCTACAACGCAGCTTAAACGTCGAACAAGCTTCTCCCAGATTATCCACCAAAATAGAAATTGCAAGACTTTGAAGTTATTTTTGACTGTAAGGTGGAAGGTGGTTAGGCACTGTCGCCTAGATATGTATAAAGGCAGTGGTTTTTCAGACCTATGCTATACATAAAATATTTGCATTGGGAATCTCTCTCTCTCTCAAAATTTAAAGCTTTCAAAATATTCATTACAGCACTTCTGTGCGAAATAAGCTGCTACATCAAACACATACAGCTATGGCCACATAAATAGCACACGGCGAAACAAAATGTTCACCTTACATTTTAACTGTACTGTACTGTGCTCATTTTATTTTAAGCGATGTAAAGCAAACTTTTGTGCATGCGTCTGATTCCCTCTATGCTCCAGTAGATTACGGAGACAAAATTGTACCGTTATCAATGAGCTCATATGTGAAATCTTTTGCTTCTTTCTTTGTAGTGTTCTTTGTGTCTGGACATAAAAATAGCACAAAACCTAGTAATTGGAATATCTCTCAAAATAATTTGTCGAGTTTTAAATTGTTTGTTTTATTATACTTTAAAATAGTGTTCAATTTAATTTTTTATCAAAGTGGGCAGAGGTAAGCACTGCACTTCCAAAGAAAGGAGCTCAATTTATGCTCTTCATCAGGATGGCAAAAAACAGCTGAAATAGCAGAACAATTGAAATGCTCCAGAGAAAATGGTTTACAACGCTATTAAACTAGGAAAAGAAGATCAGATGCATTTAATCTGTAAAAAAAATCGCAGTCTAAAACCAAGAAAAACCATTCCACTCGATTTAGATTTGGAATATGGCTGGCCTATTTGGACGCATCTCCAGGAAGAAATGACTTCTTTCAAAAAAAAAAAAAAAATATAGAAAAGCGTTTATTATTTGCAAGAACTCGCCAGAATAAGGACCTGCAATTTTGGAAAAGCTTACTGTGGAATGATGAGACAAAGTTGAATAGAATTGGCCCAAACAGAAAAGTATTTGTACATTGTCCAATACGTAAAGCTTTGGATTCCAAGTACACCCAAAAAACTATTTAGCATAGTGGGTGTAATGTCATGGTTTGGGGTGAATTTTCCTGGCATGGAGTTGGACGTATTGTAAGGATCAATGCCAAGATGGACATATTTCAGTATTCAGATATACTGAACACTGCAATGCAGCCCTACGCTTTCGAGGGTTTGCCAGTAAATTGGATCTTCATGCAGGACAATGACCCAAAGCACTCAGCTAAAGTGGTAAAAGATTGGTTTTTGCGGCAAAGTATTGATGTTCTTGACCGGCCAGCTCAAAGCCCCGTTATCAACCCCATCGAAAATTTGTTGCATGGTGTAAAGCTTAAAATTGGGCAACAAAACTACAAGAACATTGATGACTTATGGGAAGGAATAAAAGAAGCTTGGTATTCCATTCCGAAGAGTCGATGTAAAAAGATTGTAGAGACTATGGAAAGGCGATGTCTGGTGGTAATTCAAAATTCAGGAAGTACTGATAAGATTATATCAAAGTCAAGAGAGAACGATGTATTCATTTTTAATTAATTAATTACAGGAAAATGTAATTGTGCTATTTACGTGTCCAGAGAAATTTTCATATTGCCTAAGTTCTTTCTCTCAAACATTCGCTGACTCTGAACATATCCTATTACTGAAGTAAATTTTATTTCTGTTTTACTTATGATATCAAATAAATAAAACTTTTTTACTGTAGTACAAGTATAATTTGAAGTATACTGATCTTTCTATTACGAATCAATTTGTGCTATTTATATGGCCATGGCTGTATATGTGATATAAGAATTCAATTGGAGATCCTCTTGTACTGGATGTTATGTAGATAGTTCCAAAGCGAAGGAGAGATATTTTGTATTTGAGTAGTAACTTTACAGCGGCGGCTTCCTTACCATCGCAATGTATTTCAGGCAGAAATTCGGACTATTTATGAAGTTGTTCAATTTCTATTAACGAAGCCGATGACAGACAAGGAACTATTAAGCCTCTGAAAACATCAGCGACAATATGCATACTTACTTACAACTTTCCCTGTTTCGAACTCATGAATTATCCTGCAAACAACTAGGTGAAGGTACGATTATGTGTTAGGAGTACAACTCAGAAATTTTGATTACGCGTGGAAAATGTTCTAAATTTTGACAAAGGAATTGAAAAGATGGAGGGACGATTGGTTGAATAAGGTGTTATATATAACACAACCCTTTCATCAGAACAGACTTTTTTACTCAGTTACATCCAAAGAAACACTTAGTTAAAGTCGTTGTGTTGTGTTTAGTTTCGGTATTCCTCCTACTACAGCTGTCGAAGTTGCGAGTCCTCGTACCACGTACTACACATTGAACTAAACAAGACAAATATTTGTATTCGCGACAAACTTTAATCACCTATTCGTCGATTTCAAAGTTGCATATGACAGTGTGCATATAGACGAGCTATGCAGTGCCATGTCTAGTTTTGGCATTCTTACCAAACTCGTCAGATTGTGGAGGATGACGATGGAGAACTCTCGCTGCTCCGTCAAGGTCGGTACCAAACTCACCGAAATCTTCAATGTCAAAAAAGGTTTTAGTCATGTGACTTCTTTAACATCATCCTCGAGAAGATCGTGCGTAACTCACAAGTCAACAGCAGAGGCACGATCTTCTAGATGTCAGTTCAATTGATAGCTTACGCTGATGACATTGACGTGATTGGACGAACACAGCGAGCCGTCAATGAGACGTTTGCTGGCATTGAAGCGGAAGCGGCTAAAATGGGTCTGGCAGTAAATGAGGGCAAAACAAAGTACATGCTGTCATCAAGAAAGGACACACAACATCGACGTCTTGGACGGAGCGTCGCACTTGGCAGCAGAAACTTCGAGGTTGTGAAGGACTTCGTCTACCTCGGCTCCGCGGTAATCAGGGATAACAACATCAGTACCGAAATCAAACGCAGAAACACTCTTGCCAATCGTTGTTTCTTTGGGCTCAAGAGGCAATTGAGTAATAAAGCCCTCTCTCGAAGGACTAAGCTCGCTTTATATAACAGCTTGATCATCCCCGTCCTACTTTAGGCGCGGAAACCTGAACGTTTCCAAAGGCGGATGAGGAAGCGCTTGATCTTTTCGAGAGAAAAGTTTTGCGTGCGATTTTTGGTCCTATTTGCGTTGTTGGCATCTGGAGGAAATGATTTAACGACGAACTCTATGGGCTGTACAGCGACATGCGCCTGGTCAAGCGTCTACGAATACAACGCTTAAGATGGCTAGGCCATGTAGAGCATATGGACACCACTGCTCCGGGCCGAAAAGTCTTTGAATCCGAGCCATTGGGACAACACAACAGAGGACGACCTAGACTAAAGTGGCGCACACAAGTGGAGAAGGACCTCAACCAACTTGGAGTGCGCAACTGGAGGCAGCTGGCGAAAGATCGTGTTGACCGGAGAGGCATGTTGGTTGAGGCCCAGGTCCACCCCGGACTGTAGCGCCACAAGAAGAAGAAAACAAACTTTAATGTGTGCAGCAGTTGAAATAAACTTGGAAGTATTTGTTAACGCTTAAAATCTATTGTATACACTATACAATTCATAATTTGCCGGCGTGGGTAGAGTTCGACACGCATACACCGAAAGTCTCAAGTTCAAATCCCGGCCTGAACATCTTGCATTTCTTGCTGCACCACATCTTTCGAGCTGCCGACAAACCCATGTGGACGTAAAGTTAATGACTTCAAATCAAAACGAAAACAAAATTCTTTTCGAAAAAATTCCATCACAATAAATACCGCTTACATAACCGTCTGTCTGTCGTAACTTACATTTGCACCCACCGATATATCGTTAAAGAGGAAATTCAAGTGACCTTCTGTGCTCATAGCTGCAATTATACCAAATCAGCCAATATCAATCCACTCGAGCACACGACTTGTGCAACCGGCCGGACTGGCTGTGCGCCGCCATTGGAATGTCCATTAGTAATTGCGATATTGTGTATCTTCGCAGCTAGTGTTATGCGATACCTTAACTATTTTGGAAATGGAACGCACACGTCTTGCACACGTCCACCAGACTGTGAAATTGAAAATCAAGCAAAACTCGCCACAGGGTGAAGGTAATCCCAATGCCATATTCCCCAAAAACGAATTCCATCGTCATGTAATATTAACGTTTCCAGAAATCTCGTTCATACAACAGTAACGACGAAATCAAAACTAGTTCTTGAATTGCTGGGAACTCATCCTACACATTCAGTATTCGAGAACGGAATTCCTAATGAGTCTTGGTTCCTATTTTGGGAATTGTTATTTGTTGTGCGATGCACGGGGAGTGAGTGTGAAAACAATGGAGAGAAGTTGAAGCCGGTTCTTAACCAAGGTTGTCACGTCTGCAGTGGAACCATTAAAGGAACACGACTGTGTATTACCTCACTGAAGTTATCGGCACAATATTGTTTTGAAACTGAATAAGACCTACATTGACTTATAAGTTCCGCTAAAACCGTTAGGTGGCCGTATAACCGAGTTTCATAATTTCTGGTGATGAAATGGGAAAAGGCGGATTGTCTGTTAAATGCGGAAGTCTCAATCAAACAAGATGTTGAATTGAAGGATTTGATTGAGTGACTGAACAGGCTTAGACAGGGATGTGAAGAAATGCAACCGGTCGGTCTAAGAGTATTTTGCTGAAACTATAGACAGGTGGCTAGTTGGTTTCCTTGTTGAATGTAACACTGGTCTCTTCTGTTTGGTTGTCACTGGTTCGTTCATAGTACCGCATAACGGTTGCCTCACACCCCTCAGGTTCTAGGTTCGAATAATGGACTGTTGTAGTCTTTTTACGTTCGTTTAAAGTGTTTAATAGAAGCAGTCTTCGTGGAAGAAGCACATCACATTTAAGTGCAGAAGAAATTTGGCCCTGTTTCCTATAGACTATGTAGCGCCATTTGAAGTCATGGCTTACTTAGCAAATTATTTGCTAAGAATGCTTTGACAACAAAGTATTGCACAGATGTTGCAACGTAGTGGACCGTTTTCTGGAAAACTCTTTGAAGGGAAGGCTTACGTAAAACGCATCACCTTCGCCATAATTGTGACTGCCCTTGTACCATTGAATTTCTCGGAAAAGAAGGCCTCGTGTCATAAAGTCACTCTTTGGTGCTTACATGTGCCATTATCATAAGCATTTTATCTACGCAAAAGACCAGAAATGAATAAAACCTCACAGAAACTATTAAAATGTTAAAATGTGTTCGGAAATAGAAAACGACGATTCAACGACCACGAATTTTCGAGGCTGCGACTTACATTTGCATTTAAATTTATGTGAATGGTGACATGCGTCGACGAAGATATATTTTTTTTTCACCATAAACTGAATGAAAATATGTGGGAATATCTCACTCATAGCTGGAGGTAACATCTTGAGGTTCGAACAAAATTCTATGACTCATACGGTTGGTTGGAATAATGATGGTGGTGGGATGATGCTTGAGTGTAGAAGCAAAAAGAACTTAAACTTCTTCTTCTTCAATAGCAAGTGTCGATGAGATTGATTTTGAAAGAAATTCACCCTCATACGATGGTGATGTCATCCCTGCTTCAAAATGAATATGGAGCTTTTGATCAATAAATCAATATGCTAGCACATTCTTTTCTTTCCTATTCTTTCCCTGAATGTTGACGTTCATCTCTGAAGCAAACTATTTTAAAACTTTCCCAGCTGATTCATTTTCCCACAGCAGCAGGCCGAAATCAAAAAGAAGAATTTCCACAAGCAAAAGAATTCCTCTCATGCTATGTAACATCTCTTCCGTATAAAAGTGAAAACCTCAAACCAGTTGATACTCGCCTGCATACTTCTTTATCTTGAACACAAAATCCACAAGGTTGTCTTAAAAAAGTGTATGTTTATGACGCGCTGGCTTCAGCCACGAGCGGGTCATCGAAAGTGAAACCTGCCTCACCCAATAAAGAAGTATGCATAAAGAAATTATGTAAGCCCTTGGACATTAATTTGTTCCGAACATCAAATATATGCGCTGTGAACGCCCTCTTTTGCTTGAAGCAAACGTTGACAACGTCGGCGATCGTCTTAAGCAGCTTACATACTGACTTCGTTACATAAGCAACAAGTTGGCGGCGTGTTGTTTATCCGGACCCTGACATGTCTCGATTGATGAAAAACAAAACATGAATCCGGTAGCGATAGAGGATTTCGCAATGCGCCCAGCGAAAGTCGGATGTAATATAGTTAGCGGTGTTTCTTCAAATTGATTTCCTGTTATTGATTTAACGTCTCGCTTCAAGAAGTGAGAATGACAAGCTGTTGGAGGTGTTGATTGATGATGTGGAGATGTGGAGACACGTAGAAGTTGTAGCAATGCCAACGCATAACAGTGTTACTAATCGAATAAGATTTCAAGGTGATTTGGTGGCCAAAAATGTCACCGAACCGGCAAAACCTGACCCGATTCGGTTGTCTACGAGCACACAGCTCGTGTGGGCTAAAGGGAAATTGAATTGTATTTGATGTGGATTAGCATTTAAACTTTAACAAAAATTATAAATGAATATACATATGTTCTTTCGTTTTTATTTGCAGCTTCCGAGAGGAGCGGTATGGCAGATGTTCTTCCTGCTGTGTGTGGTGCTTCTGATAAATGGTAAGTTAAATATGCTTGCATAAACTGGTTTTGAATGATGAGATTTTCAACGGTATCTCGATCTGTTTGTAACGTGGCATATACGATTTTCATCTAACTAGCTAGCTTTAATTTGTTTCCAACAACGCCTTTGGCGGTGACTAAGATTTGACATTTCTTCGCTGTTCTACGGCTTTTTTCCCCTTGTGCAATTCATTCATGTACATTTCGAAAAACGAAATCTTGACTTGGCAGCACTGCTATTTGAGCATTTAATGTGGTTTGTGTTCCGAAGTCCACTTGGTTATCCTTTCCATTGTTGGTTTCTTTTTTGTGTCGAAGCCATATATGTTGATGATTGCTAATTAGTAGAATTCTATTATTTACTATGTTCGTTTCGATAAATAAAATCTAGTATTTGCAGCACTGTTTCTCTGTTTCTTTGGCTTAAAAAGTGTCCTAAGGCCCACTTAGTTATCCTTTCCATGATTATTTTATTTTTTTTCTACCACGAACTTGTGTTTGTCGATAACTATTTATTAACAGAATTCTATAATTTTTTTCGTTGTTATTTAACGTGGCCTTAAGAGTTCCATTGTTTTTATGGATTGGTGACTTTTTCGTGTTTTTGGTCGAAACGCATAAATTTTTAGCTAACTTCGCTGCCACACGCTTTATGCCCAAGAATTCCAAAAACATTGCATGGCATATGCAAACTGATATGCCGACATTTAAAGCATCTTAAGTGATTCGACGATTCTCTTTAACGAGTTTTCCCCACTTTCTCAACATTTTCATCAGTTCTTGATGTGCTGTGGGGTCCAGGGAGAGCGTCGTAATCTTGTACCAGTTGTAAAGATTTTTTTGATCTAGAATACACTCACCGCATGTCACTGTCAACATTTCAAGTGTTTTTGAGCACTTAACTCGATTTTTCAAACAAAATTGAATGCAAATTTTTTGCTACATTTTTTTCGACATTAGGAAATCGCTGAACACGCAAAACAAGTCTAACTTTTATGCCTCTCACAAACAAAATAAATGCGCTAAAAAGCTGAAACTGTTAAAATATGTATGTATGTTTGAGACGATTGTACCGCCATCTCAAAATAAAAATGTCGATAGCCGTTTGTTGTTGATAGTTTGTCTTTCGAAGAGACCTTGCATATTGGACAGACCTCAAGAATTCGATTGGGTTTGTGGATTGCGATTTTTCCGCAATTACAAGCTCAAACTTTTATATTTCAAGTCCGCGGCGAACAGAACTTTTCCTACTTTGAACTACAGGTCCAACGCGGGGAAAAGGTTCCCAAAAAATACCGCGGTGTAAGAAATCGCGTTGTAGGGGATATGAGCTCCTTCGAAAATCGGTGTTTGGTCCCAAACTCAATAAAAAATTGGATAATAATAAAACTCGATTGATAATACTTCTTTTATTTAATTGAAAACAAAACAATATAAAATGTCAATTCTATAACTTATTCACGTTGAAATAAATGAAATAATTAAATCAAGTCAAAAATAGAACCATTACTTTCTACTCCTGTTCATCACTTAACACATCATAGGTGCTGGGACATACAGGTGCTACTATCAAAAAAACGATTTTAAATTAATAAGTTTTGTTAGTGGCGCCCCCTTTGTGCCCCAGGACTTATTGAGTGATCTGCTATGGTTTATATCGAAGGTATTCTTAGTACTAGTTCAAAATCTGAGCTTGATCCACTATTACATTCGGACATCCTTTCGACGATTGTTGGTTGGCAAAAATCTTGTAATAAAGTTTTATAAATTTCTAAATTTCTTGGTTGAGAGTAAAGCTACTTTGAAGATTTCGTTTAAATATTTCTGCTCTATCTCTTAAAGCATCGTTTTCCAAAATTTATTCTTCAAAAATCAAATTCAAATTAAAAACTAACTAATTTTTTTAGTTTTATATTTTAATTAAATTTGAAAATAACTAATTTTTAGTGAAAAGTTTTAATATTTTACATCACAAAGATCGTCAGAGCTAACGCCAACCGATTTTTCATTTCTTATTGCCATTGAATCTGGTCGCCGTGGCGTAGTGCGTAGAGTTCGACAATCACACTGCGATGATCCCAGATTTGATTTCCGGGCTGAACAGCTCGCATTTTTCACGGCAGCAACCTCTTCGATCTGCGACAGCACTCAAAGAGTTATGTATAACTGTCTAAGCAAAAGCTTCTTAAACATCGCCGTTTGGAGTCGGCAAAAAGCTGTAGGTCTCTTCTACTCTTAAAAGCGCGCACAACACAAATAGTTGATAAGCAAGCTAGGCCCTGGACCCCCTCTGGATTTTCGTGCCGTCAAATATATATGTATCCTAAGTCTACTTCGTTTATTACAATTCAGCGCTTACAATTAATTCTTAAATGTCATCCATTGCTATTTCATTAAATCCAACGTTATCTACTGCATGTGCCAATGTCACTATGTTCCTGTATTCATCTATAGCGCCACCCAATTATTAGTAAATGCATATTTGAAAAAAAAGGCGTTACATAAAAAGTTTTTATACAAAGTCGTGTTGTAGGTGTAGTTTTGTAAAAAAAATTCCGCATTTTTGGAACCGCGTTGTAGCCGAAAACGTTAACGCTTTTTAACTATTCTACTGTCTGTGTCTGTGTCTGTGGCCGCCGTGGCGTAGTGGATAGAGTGCGACGCTCACACGCCGAAGAGTCTAGGTTGAATTCCCGGCTGAACACCTCGAATTTTTGACGGCATCACCTCTTTCGAGCTGCTCACAACACTCAAAGAGTAACAACTGTCTAAGAAAGCTTCTCAAACTTCGCCGTTCGGAGTCAGTAAAAAACTGTAGGTCCCTTCTACTCGTGAGAGAGCATTAGTGCGCACAACACGAGTAGTTGATGAGCAAGCTAGGCCTTGGTCCCCCTGTGGACTGTCGCGCCAACAATTAGTATTATTATTACTGTTTGTATCTGTCTGTATATGAATCCGGATCTACGCACTTCAGTTTTCAGATTAATTTTTTTGTTGTGTCACTTTGTGCCGGAGAGTTTCTGATCTAGACTCTTCTGCAAACTGTGTGTTATAGAGTCCATTTGCCTAATTGAGCGGTAGATGGGATTCAATGAAACTCTGCGGGAGCAAGTCCATGGTATCGTCCTCGGGCTTGTTGGTTCCATCAGAACAAGACCCGGCGACCTTGCCTACATTTGGAAATTTTTACTCAGCTGATGTACTGTCTAGCTGTCTTCTCTTTCTAATAAGCCAATGACCTGCTGCCTATACAATGCAGGTATCTTTCAGGAGCATTATAATCTTTGCCTTTACAAGAACACGCAAAACACGTCCAACTTGTATGTCTCTCACAAACAAAATATATGCACTGTATAGCTGGAACTGTTAACATATATTTGAGACGAGTTTACCAACACAACAAAATAAAAAGTCGACCGACTGAACATCACCCAAAGTATAGACATCATATTGGAAAATTTTTTCTTTAGCTCGTTATAATTTTCTTAAAGAGTAACCCTTCTAAACGCTTCAACACACAGTCATCCAAAGATCACGTAAATGATCTGACAACAGCTTGGATATAGTAAACACGCGACATGTTTGTTTTGCCTTTTAGAAGCCCGCTCAGAAGGAAGAGTCGTTTGCTACTACACGAACTGGAGTGTCTATCGACCCGGAGCCGCTAAATACAACCCACAGAATATTAACCCATACCTCTGCACGCATTTGGTCTACGCCTTCGGTGGATTTACGAAAGACAACACGATGAAGCCGTTCGACAAGTATCAGGACATTGAACAAGGTAAATCCATCGAAAAAAGTCCAAGTCAGCTCGATTAACAGTTGCACATTTGTAAACCAGGTGGCTATGCCAAGTTCACCGGCCTGAAGACGTACAACAAACAGCTGAAAACGATGATTGCGATTGGCGGCTGGAATGAGGCTTCATCGCGTTTCTCCCCATTGGTCGCAAGTTCTGAGAGGAGGCAACAGTTTGTTAAGAATATCTTGAAGTTCTTGAGACAGAATCACTTTGATGGTATTGACTTGGATTGGGAGTACCCAGCGCATCGTGACGGAGGCAAGCCAAGGGACAAAGATAATTATGCGCAGTTTGTTCAAGAGCTGAGGGCAGAATTCGACAGGGAATCAGCGAAGACTGGACGACCACGGTAAGATGAGCTTTTCTCCTATTAATTTACATGAGCTGACGCAAATGTGTCCTCTCTTCTGTAGACTGCTGTTGACTATGGCTGTTCCAGCTGGTATCCAGTACATCGAGAAGGGCTACGACATTCCCAAGCTGAATCAGTATCTGGATTGGTTCAATATGTTGACCTACGACTTCCACAGTTCTCACGAACCATCTGCAAATCATCATGCTCCCTTGTTTTCCCTGGAAGAGGATGACGAGTACAACTTTGACGCTGAATTAAATATCGTAAGTGACCCCTGGAAGGGAACTGGGAATGGTTGCAATTCATATCTCTTTTTAGGACTATTCAGTGAAATACTACTTGAATGCTGGGGCCGATCGTGATAAGCTGGTTCTTGGCATACCCACCTACGGTCGCTCCTACACTCTCATCAACGAGGACAGCACAGACCTGGGTGCTCCCGCTGATGGACCTGGAGAACAAGGTGATGCTACACGTGAGAAAGGATATTTGGCCTACTACGAGGTAAGACAATTGAAAATGCGGATTCTAGAGTGTAACTCACAGTGATTGTTCAATCTTAGATCTGCCAAAATATCAAAGAAGACCCCGACTGGACTGTGGTTCAACCAAATCCAAAGGCGGTGGGCCCTTACGCCTTCAAGGGCAACCAATGGGTGGGCTATGACGACGAAGCGATTGTTCGCAAAAAGGCCGAATATGTGGTCGAAAATGGGCTGGGCGGCATTATGTTCTGGGCTATCGATAACGATGACTTCCGAGGCACCTGTACCGGAAAACCGTATCCGCTCATTGAAGCCGCAAAGGAAGCCTACCTCGATCGGTTGGGGTAATTTTTCAAAATGATATTTGGGGACAGCTTTGAAAACATTTTGTTTCTCCAACTTATAGTCTGGGAGACAATGAGGTGGCCAAGCCGGCTTCAAAGAAAAAACCGCTGCGATCACGAACACGTGCTGGTTCGTCGAATCGTAATAAGGTCGAGGAAGTAGTCGAAAAGGCTGTCGTCACCAGCCCGAAGCGCACAACCAAGCGTCCACAATCACTAAGGCGAACGACCAAAACCACCACCACCACAACTGGTTCTTCATTGTATATCGGTGGACGGACTACAACCCCGGAACCTCCTACAACACCCGACCCTGGCTCAGGTTAGAATAGCAAGCACCACAAGGTGATTCAAGGTTAATGGTTTCTTTCTGCTTAGACTTTAAGTGCGAAGACGAAGGCTTCTTCCAGCATCCCAGGGATTGCAAGAAGTACTTCTGGTGTCTGGACAGTGGCCCATCTAATTTGGGAATAGTCGCTCATCAGTTCACTTGCCCCTCAGGATTGTACTTCAATCCTGCAGCGGACTCATGTGATTTCGCTAGAAACGTCCCCTGCAATAAGAATCCAAAGGAAGCTCCATCAACCACAGCAAGGTACCTTGGTCATCGGCAACCTTCAACACACCGTTTTCAAAATCTCTTGATCTTATTCTAGGCCAACTACGACAACAGTCAGAACTACGGCTCGAACGACGACAGCATCTTCCAGAATTACAGCTGCAACTTCAAGGAACAGCTTCGTTCGATTTACTTCCACGACAACACAAGCTCCAGAAGATGATGACGAGGAGTATGAAGACGAAGAAGAGGAAGCCGCAGTTCCGGAGTCTGAAGAGGATCCCAAAGTGATTAAGGAGCTCATAGATCTAATCAAGAAAGTTGGAGGCATCGAAGAGCTGGAGAAGCACCTCCTTCAACAGGAAGACGGCACGGTTATGTTTAAGAAAGACGAGCTCTCATCCAGCGGCATCACAACCACGCCACCGTCCATCAGCAAATCTCTTTACGACAAAGTCCTTAGTCGGCCGAACAATTTGAGCGCCTTTAGAAACAAATTTACTTCATCGACACTTTTTAGAAGCACTAGCAAGCCCAAGCCCGTTGAGGAGAGCGAAGAGGAGGAAGAGCCAGTTAAGTTCAACTCTGGATCGAAATATTCTTCCGTTGTGCGCAATAGCAGACCGGGTCCACAAAATGCTGGCATCGACAAACTGCCTGAGTTCGAGGGATTCCTTAAGGAGAAGAAGAAGTACGTGACGATCCAAAGGACGCGCCCGCTTTCGGTGTCCAGTGATGAGGTCGATACGGAAGAGAATCAAGATAAGAACAGTCTGAAGGAGTCTGACATCGAAGAGGATGAGGACAACGAGGATGTCAGTGTAAGAACCGTCAACAGAAGGCCAAGTGCGTCATCTACACCAGCCTACACGAGTATCAGACGCACAAAGTCAACAACTTTAAGGCCTGAGACAGTTGATGATGACATTGACGAGGACTTGGTGGTCGACAAGAAGACCTATACGCCGCTTAATCGAAACCGCGTACGAAGCACCCCAGCAGACATTGAGACCACAACTGTTGCAGGAACTAGGTATAAATATATTTTTTTAAATCCCCCTCCTTCCCATGCTAATGTCTGCCTTATGTAGGTACAAATTTTTGGAACGCACCCGTCCAACGCGGCGTCCAACGGCAACGGTGACTGCAAAGGATGATGTCGATGAAGAACCTAGTGAGAGTGATGGTGAACTAAGCGTTACGGTACAATATACGGATCAAAATGAAATTTCAACACAAACACCAACACAACAACAACCGCAGACAACGACCATTCGTGCGTATGCAAGCTTAGGCCGTCGTACAACAACAACAACTAACTCCCCAACATCAACAACTACAACAACAACAGATCAAGATCCTCCTCCAACAACAACAACAACAGAAAGTTTTGTAATTGATACCACAACACCTGAACCAATTATCATTGCCACAACCACCACCACATCCACAACTACTAATCCCACACCCATTGAAACTCAGCCCATTCAACTATCAACCATAAATCCTATTCCTTCACTTGTCACTTCTGCCCCCCCTAATCCGACCGCATCAGCGCCGCAAGACGACGATGAATCTGTCACAATTCTTCCCAAAATTCCCAAAAATACCCTCGCGACTGAGTCTGGTCTAGATACACAGGAAATTGACTCGACACAAAATCAAATCCTAACCGAGACAACAACCATTGACGATACCAACCGGAATGAGGTAACAAACTTGTCCGCCAAGACGTCGACCGCTAGAAATAAGTCACAATCTAGTCTCAATATAAACAGTAGTAGTAGTAGTAGTAATAGCATAAGGGGCACCCTTAACACTAAGTACCCCGGTGGCGGTCGAAGACAGAAAACAACCACAACCACAACAACCGCAAGCAGTGTTGACATAAACCAAAAAGAACAAGAATCCAGTACCGTTACTAACGAATTCCTGGGTACCGTATCTAGTCCAAGACCCTTTGGTTTCCCCCGTCGTCGTACTCGTCCAACCACTACTACCACCACCTCCACAACCATTGTGGCTGGGGGTACTGATGATCGCGCATCATCCACCGCCAGCACCACGGATGCCCCGACTGAGCTTGTTAAAAAGGTGAGTTCAGCTCAAGAGTCTTACCTACGTAGCAGTAGCAGACGTTTGTCCCAGAATGTAGACCGGGCTCAAAACGTAAATGGTGGCAATAGTCTTGTTGTAGATCATGTAGCTAAAGTAGTTGATAGTTTGGTGAAGGGTGATGGAGTTAGCGAAGATAGCGTTACGCAACAGCGGCACACCTATTCCTGGAGGGATGCCCGCAATCCAACGTACCGCTATCAGAAGACGTCCCCTAAAGAGGATCTCGAGAAGATAGTGAACTACTATGACTGGCAAACCGGCTCGGGTGGGCGTCGTGACGATGAGCGCTTTGAGCAAAACAGGGGTTGGTCAACTATCTGGGGGCAATCCTACACTCCATCATTGTCATATAACGAGGGTTCAAGGTATGGTGGGGGTTACAGCGGTGGCGGGTTAAACGGTTACACAGGTTTTTCAGGAAAGTTTGACAGCGGTAAATATGTGCCCGACGGCAGAGGTAAGTGGAGGGCCAAAAGTTTGACCACTGACGATGGAAGTGGCTCATTCCGTCGGGGCTACGGTTTGGGCGGGCACGACATTCGATCAACGTACCCATTCTTTAATACAAACGGCGGAGGAGAGCACGGCCAGCGAGGAACGCGGGTGTACGGTGATCAAATCGAGGGTGATTATGAGTCTTCGGGTGAAGCTCTTCAAGTGAATGCCGACCGCGGAGATGAAAAGTACACGGCAGGCAATGGCGGCGATAGGACTGTTTACGTTGACGAAACGTCAGTGAGCGCTGACAGAGGAGATGGAAAGTTCAGAACGGGCTACGAAGCCGTTGATAAGACTTTAGGGGATGCGTCCCAAGCAAACGCCGATCGAGGAGACGGTAAGTACAGAGCAGTATTAGAGCCCAATAACGGGGGATATAATATATACCGCGGCTGGAACGGACACAGCCGTTGGCAAGTTGGCCAAGAAGGAGAGGGAGTAAGGAATACTGGCGCTGCTGAGGAGGGAGCTGACCGCTGGCGTTGGACACAAGGCGAATCAGATTCCTCGAACAGATTTATCGATGGACATCAAGGACAGTTTGGTGTGACAGACGTGCAGAGGGAACAGAAAGTAGGACAAGGTGACTCCAACCCTGCTGTAGATCAAGCAAATCCTGGTTCAAGAACCAAAATAGTATCGAAAATTGAATTTGGAATAGGAAGTGGAAATTCTAGAGATCAAATAAATGAAGGAAAAGAAAAGGCACACCAAGAGCAGACACAATCTACCTTGGCCGGATGGCAAGAAAAACGCACACATGCTGATGACCTGAATCTAAAAGAAGAAGGAATTATTGCCCCAGATACTCAACCTGAAACCGGCGAATCCGAGTCCGTTGAGGCAGGAGAAATTCAGGGTAAGATCGGACTTGGAGACGGAATCAATTCCCAAACGGTTATTAAGACTACTGCTCCAGTTGTCTCAGAGAGTTCCTTAACTATTCAGTCTGGCATAGCTACTCAAGAGCAAGTTGAAGGAAACGGTTTAGCAGATCATGGAAGAAATATTGTACATCCTTCACAGACATTGGAAGTACAAAAGTCGTCTGAAGACGCGATGAATGAAAGTTTGTTAAGCTCTAGCTTACAGAAATCCCTTGAAGACAGAGGCAACATTAGACACAACGTAACATCTTCAGAAGTCAAGACGATTTCCGATTCGGAGCAGTCATCGGAGTCCGGAAGACATACGTCTGGTAGGGTAAACGAGAGCCGACTTAATGGTGAAGATGTGAAAGACTATGTGAGACGGAGAAATCGTAATAGGCTAGGAAGTAGCGCTGAAGAAGAGGCGGCAGAAATCTTAAGTCAGCGAAAAAATTCGCCGACTGGTGAGATCAAAAGTGGCCAGCAGGACAACTCCAATCTTAGGAACAGAGCAGAAAAGAATCTGCTTGTTGAATCTGAGAATAGTGGAGCCCAAAATAAAGTGATTGAAAGTGCTTCGGTGACAGATACAGCGTCAGCAATAGGTCCAGAAGACGGAAAAGTAAGTTCCAATGACGATGAATCGAATACACGAACAAAGGTTGACATTTCGTCTCTAAAATTGGTCAATGAAGATGCTGAGAAAACGAATGTAACTACAAATACAGACACCTTGTCTGCCAAGGATTCCACAACGGCAGAAAATTCTTCGTCGAATGCGGCTAATGACAACGAATCTCAAGTTCAACCTACACAAAAACCTGCGAGTAGACTCAAAATCCGAACTCGTTTTGGAACTAGCGCGGGATCAAGTTCTGAGATCAAATCTGACACGAATTCTGGAACAACCATTCGTGGTAGAAAGATTGTTACATCGTTTGGAACTGCCAATGCTTTGAACAAAACTTCAGTCAGAGTCCCAACAAGAATCCGCCCGTTAACCAAGCCAACTGAAGGTGAAAATATTCCCGTTAACCAAGGCAGAGGATTTGTGAAGGCAACTGAAAAAGAAACAAATCAAACAGAAAACGAGGCCGATGGAGACAGAACTTTAGACAGTCCATCTTCAAACACTTCGGAAACTTCGTCCACATACACCTCGCGGCCAAGAATCTCTGGTCAAAGGCGCACATACACACCACCAACAGTAGCCAGCCCCACCAGGAAAAGGATTTTAACAACTCGAACAGAATTAAGGTCGCTAGTCAACAACGATCAACAACCACTGAACCATACAAGTGGAAGTAGTGCTACTTCGAACGATGGAGACAACACTGAAGGTGGTAACTATTCGTATGAAGCATCAGCCACATCAACAACCCGTCGTCCGAGGGTCATCAATCGTGGAAGTTTCCGGCCGAAATTCAATGACCTGTCATCACTTCTAGCTCTGGATGTGCACGCGAAAAATCATGGAACATCATCGACAACAGTTGGTCCGCGACAAGATGGCAGACGTCGTCGTCCAGTCGAACGCACCACCACTGAAGCACCAATTGAGAAAGAAACATCACCCCGACCAACAAGACCATTACGAACTACAACCACAACTGAGGCACCAGTGCCAACAATCAGACCCACATCCTTGCAACGCATTGGAAGTGGCTTCACTCGAAGGCCGACTAGTCAGGTTAATCAGAACCAACAGGACAGCTTTGTCCGCAGAAGAAAGATCATAAGAAACCGCATTCAGTCAGACACAACCACATCCGCCGGTGTGGCATCAAACCCCGATCTCTCCTCGGAAGATCAAAGCCTGCGAAACGATCAGTTGACTGTCAAGGAGAATTTGCTAAAACTTCTGAACGATAGCTCCACGAAAAACGGAACAAACGAATCCATGCCTGAGGAGAGTGAAATAAAAATAAACTTTAACGATGGACAACTCATACAAGACTCTGCGCCGGCAACCACGCAAGTCAATCGCAATCGCTATACATTCCAGACTCGAAATAGATCAACTCGAGCACCAGTCACGGCTACCACAGAGGCCGCAGAGAAGCCAACAATTCCCAGGGGAAAATCTCGCCTAAAGTTGCCAGACCTCTCGTCGCTGTTGTCGCCGGACTTTGAGTCCAAGAGAAAAGTTAACGCGTCGGTGTACGCAAGCACTCAAAACAGGGGATACAGGCTTCTTCAAAAGTTCGGCAGCGAAGTTTCTGGCAAAGCTACTGGTAAACAAATTTCTGATTCACAGCCCGTTGGAGAAGTTAGCGAGGAGAAACAGTTACCGGGAACTGAGAGTGAAGTTACTCTTGGGAAAGCACTCAAAGGACTGAAAAGTTTCAACTTAAGGAAAGAAGGAAGTTTGCAAACAGTCACGACTCCAACGGACAGTCAAGTGGGTAAAAGCGGTACAGCTTCAGCGAATGCCAACTTTGGTGAGGAGCTATCCACAACAACAATAAACAGATTAACTGATAATGAGGACAAAAACGCAGGTTCAAAGCAAACAATCCCAAACAAGTCCAAGAGTCAGTTGACTGATTCCAGCATTGATCTGATGAAGGACAATGTGGGAGAAGATATAACCTCAACCACCACCATGGACGTCAACCAAGCGAATGAAACAGAAACTGAAATCATTAAGAACACAGAAGAAAACCAACTAAACACCGCTGCTGCTTTCGGTAATTCGTATATAGATACCATCCAGAGTGTATCTGCAACGGAATCAGGAATCAGTCTGGATGACTCCAAAATCAACACAGATAAAGTAGATGAGTCTGTAGTAACTGTAATCGAAAACAGCCTCGAAATGCAGTCTCCAACCACAGAAGAAATGGAAGCAGTAACCGAAGAACTGATAGCAACTCTAGAAACTGCCATCCCCTTGCCCACGCCATCGCAAAGAGAACAGGAGGCCATAGAACGTGGAAAGAGTATCAAATTCTCTTCGCGTCAATCGCAAAACCTTCTCACTGGAGAAATCGTTCAATCAAAGCAAACAGACGGCAACTACAAGAACCCTACAGTGCCAATTTTCAGTCGCAGGAACTACTACAAGTACCTTCAGGACTCACCAATAATCTATATTGGTAAAATTGGTGGAAATCAAGGACGTTCAGAAGAGCGTACTGAAGTGCCGAAGAAGGTTCCAACCGATCACGAAATAAACAGAACCATTTTTGAAGTCTTTGACGTTTACAACGACTCGAGGAAAACAGACGCCACAAAGGAGGAGGAAATCGGTGAAGCAACGCTGAGACCACAGGACACGCCGCCAGTAACAGAGGAGGAAAGAAACTCAATCGCTTACGAAATCAACAGTCAGTTGCATAATTTTTTAGTCCCCGCCCCCAGGCCAGCCGATGATCTGGGGGCTGACGAGGGCTTCACCACAACCGAAGCCATCCCTCAAACCACGATAGACGATGAGATGCTGAGACTAGCAGAGGATGTAAACTCAATGAGCGTCGGCTCGAAAGTCGGACTGCTTGAAGGATCTGGCGAGAGTTCAATGGAAGAACCAGACCTGGAGAGGGGCTCATCAGTGAACCTCGCTCCTTCTTTGAGCGCGAAACGAGGAAAGACACTTTATCGCAATTCCTATGAAGCTGTAAATGCCGCAGAAATAAATGCAATGGCCGAGCAGACCGCGCAGTCGGTCTTTACAACGAAGCAACCCTTTGGTTTTCGATCCTACACGACCGAGGAGGAAACAACAATTGCGGAAGTTGAACAGGATGTCACAACGATGCGACTTGAAGGGTTAAATACTTCTGTTGAAGAAACAAATAAAGACGATGAAGTAGTTTCCAAGCAAGTAGAAGACTTAACAGAGGCAAGAGATGATAGTTCGGCCTTAAGTTATCTCCTTTCAAATATTGCAAATGAAGGTGCAGCGGAGACTATAACGTCGATACCGCTAGAGCAAGTTATTGAAGATATGTCAGAGCCTGTCCTGCGCAAGCTTTCTTTGCAAACAACGCAGTCTCCAAGAGTGGAGGATGAAGATGCAGTGGAAACATCAACTTTAATGCCCTTCGAGATGGACGTAGAAGAGGAAGTAATCACAAGTTCGCCTGCAAAACCTGCAGATTCAGATTCCACTTCGTTTTTGGAAACCAGTGAAGAGAAGAATTTTACAGAATCCGGAATTAAGCTTAGAGAAAGAGATTCCAGCGAAGAGTCTGAAGTTGAATCCCACAGGTCACCAAAGACATTCAAAGAACGAAAAATTGAGGGTTTCGAAGCAGATCTGCCGAATGTTTTGGGAATCACAGATCAAGTAGTTAGATCTTCAGAAAGTGGTCTGCTTTCTAATGGACGCAAATCTGAAATATCCACAACCATTTCTTCAATAGAGTCAGAGGAGTCCACTACACTTTCTGTTGATGAAGCAACAGAAATTGAGGAGTCTTCCACCGCTCAGCCGGCGAAAACGCCCCGTAAACTAAACAACTACCCCGCAAATTCGCGAATTTCAATTAATTCAGAAAGTGTAGAATCAATTGAATCTGAGTTATCTAAGACCAAATCAAACGCCAAATTCTCAAACACAAGACTAACAAACAATAGAAACAGATCAAAGCAGACGGACTCAACTAAGTTAGAATTGCTTAGTGGTGCTGATAGTAAGACAGATACTGAAGTCATCGACGAGGAGGAAAACTTGTTAACGCAGACTGTTCTTCCATCAATTGCTGACACAGAAGATGATTTGAATATAAATTCGCCCATCGATCGACAAAGATATGGCGGATACACTCAATTTGGGACAATAGTTCCACGTTTCAGACAAAGAATCGAAAGCGCAAATATTCCAGACGAAGAAACTGTAACGGAAGCCAATAGAAGAGTTCCAACGAACTCCCGACAAACTTATGAAACTTTCAGTAGAACTCGAGCTTCCGGACTATCTAAAGACAAAATCGAGCAAAGCACAGCTGACACAGCACGTCGAGCATTCAATAGATTCCGAACAACAACTCCATCGAATACAGTGTCTGAATACTCGGAGATTCCAGAAGAAGAAAGTGTAACTGAAATTGACAACCTTATTGAAGATTTTCCTAGTACCACTCGTCGCAGCACTTACGGACTTAGCAGGTTCAGATTTACAACCTCTTCTCCGCAAATATACACAGATGGTGTAGATTCAGAAAACAAAAACATTCCAAGCACCACACGTCGCAGTTTAAACAGATTCAGACCTATATCTATATCTAGATCCGAAGTTCCGGAAGAAGAAAGTACAACCGAAATCGAAAGTATCCCTAGCTTCACACGCCGCACGTTCAATGGATTTAGTAGATTGAGAACCACAACTGCTTCATCCAGACTGGAATCCGAAATCTCCGAAATTCCAGAGGAAGAAAGTACAACTGATGAAAGTGTCCCCAGCTCAACTCGCCGCACGTTCACTGGCTTTAATAAATTGAGAACTACAACTGCCTCTTCCAGGGTGGACTCCGAAACTACAGAGGATGAAAGTACAACCATAATCAATTATCCGGAAGAGAGTGTCACTAGTTCAACACGTCGCAGGTTCAATGGCTTTAATAGATTGAGAACCACAACTGCCTCTTCCAGGCTCGACTCCGAAAACTCCGAAACTCCAGAGGATGAAAGTACAACCGGAATCAATTATCTGGAAGAGAGTGTCACTAGCTCAACACGTCGCAGGTTTAATGGCTTCAATAGATTGAGAACTACAACTGCCTCTTCCAGGCTCTACTCCGAGAACTCCGAAATTCCAGAGGAAGAAAGTACAACTGAAATTAATAATCTGGATGAAAGTGTTCCCAGCTCAACTCGCCGCGCGTTCAATGGCCTAAATAGATTGCGAACCACAACTGCTTCTTCCAGGCTGGACTCCGAAAACTCCGAAATTCCAGAGGAAGAAAATACAACTGAAATTAATAATCTGGATGAAAGTGTCCCCATCTCAACTCGCCGCACGTTCAATGGCTTTAATAGGTTGAGAACCACAACTGCTCCTTCCAGGCTCGACTCCGAAAACTCCAAAATTCCAGAAGAGGAAAGTACAACTGAAATCAATAATCTGGATGAAATTATCTCTAGCTCAACTCGCCGCGCGTTCAATGGCCTTAATAGATTGCGAACCACAACTGCTCCTTCCAGGCTGGACTACAAAAACTCCGAAATTCCAGAGGAAGAAAATACAACTGAAATTAATAATCTGGATGAAAATGTCCCCATCTCAACTCGCCGCACGTTCAATGGCTTTAATAGATTGAGAACCACAACTTCTCCATCTAGGCTGGACTCCGAAAAATCCGAAATTCCAGAGGAAGAAAATACAACTGAAATTAATAATCTGGATGAAAGTGTCCCCATCTCAACTCGCCGCACGTTCAATGGCTTTAATAGGTTGAGAACCGCAACTGCTCCTTCCAGGCTCGACTCCGAAAACTCCGAAATTCCAGAAGAGGAAAGTACAACTGAAATCAATAATCTGGATGAAATTATCTCTAGCTCAACTCGCCGCGCGTTCAATGGCCTTAATAGATTGCGAACCACAACTGTTCCTTCCAGGCTGGACTCCAAAAACTCCGAAATTCCAGAGGAAGAAAATACAACTGAAATTAATAATCTGGATGAAAATGTCCCCATCTCAACTCGCCGCACGTTCAATGGCTTTAATAGATTGAGAACCACAACTTCTCCATCTAGGCTGGACTCCGAAAAATCCGAAATTCCAGAGGAAGAAAATACAACTGAAATTAATAATCTGGATGAAAGTGTCCCCATCTCAACTCGCCGCACGTTCAATGGCTTTAATAGATTGAAAACTACAACTGCCTCTTCCAGGCTCGACTCCGAAAACTCCGAAATTCCAGAGGAAGAAAGTACAACTGAAATTAATAATCTGGATGAAAGTGTCCTCATATCAACTCGCCGCACGTTCAATGGCTTTAATAGATTGAGAACCACAACTGCCTCTTCCAGGCTGGACTCCGAAAACTCCGAAACTCCAAATGAAGAAAGTACAACTGAAATCAATAATCTGGATAAAAGTATCTCTAGCTCAACTCGCCGCACGTTCAATGGCTTTAATAGATTGAGAACCACAACTGCTCCTTTCAGGCTGGACTCCGAAAACTCCGAAATTCCAGAAGAGGAAAGTACAACTGAAATCAATAATCTGGATAAAAGTATCTCTAGCTCAACTCGCCGCACGTTCAATGGTTTTAATAGATTGAGAACCACAACTGCTCCTTTCAGGCTGGACTCCGAAAACTCCGAAATTCCAGAAGAAGAAAGTATAACCGAAATCAATTACCTAGATGAAAGTGTCCCCAGCTCAACCCGACGCACCTTCAATGGCTTCAATAGACTGAGAACTACAACGGCTTCTTCTTCTGCAGAAGAGCGTACAAACTCGCGTCGAACATTTACCAGACTTAATAGAATTAATACTGCCTCTTCTAGTCTTTCGTCTGACAATTCCGAAGTTCCAGAAGAAGAAAGTACGCCCGAAATTGATAATCCAGAGTTTAGTACTTTAAGTACAACACGTCGCCCTTTCGGTCTTAACAGACTTAGAACCACAGCTACCAGTGCTGGAAGTGGACGTCGATTCGGACTTGACAGATTAAAGATCACAACCGTATCTCCAAATCTAATAACAGAAGACTTTGAAGTTCCCGATGAAGAAGACACAACAGAAACTGATGAATATACTCCAAACACAACCCGCCGGACATTCAATGCTCTCAACAGATTTAGAACAACGACCTCTTCTTCTCGGGGCTTAGAGGAAGAAATCGATAACTCGGTTCCAAGCTCCACTCGTCGGACGTTAAGTGGCTATAACAGATTCCGAACGACTACATTGTCAAAAGTAGAGTTTGATAACAATGATGACAATGAAAGCTCAAACCTGATTCCCAGCACTACACGTCGCACATTTAATGGTCTCAATAGATTCTTTACCACAACATCGGCTCCTAGTCCAGAAGATACAGAGGTGTCTGATGACGAAAATGAAAGTTCTCGTCTTGCTTTCAACAGACCCAGCTTAACAAAGGTTAATCAAGGTACCTCATCTCCTTCAAACTATGTCGTCGTGGATGAGCCAGAAAATCTTGGCTTGGATATCACTACAATCGATCCAACTTTACTTAACGCTGAGAAAGCCGAGACTGCAACAGAGACTGTTACCGAAATCGGATCAGACGAGAACGAAGTAAATGTGGAAGCTTTCAACTTCACCAACGCTCAACAGTCTCAGATGGATCTGAATTCATTACCGCTTTCTCCGTTTCTGTCTCAAGGACGTTTTGATGAAGATGAACCGATTGATGACGAAGAAATCAATGATTCTAAATCCGACGGAAGTGAAGAAGTAACTTCACTAAATATTGTCGCCCCTCCCAACCGTAGCCAAATTACCTCTACTCGTTTGGAGGTCACTGACTCTGAAGTTTCTGATGAAATCAATAGGTCTGCGGAGGTTATAAGCACCCGCCTACAACGAGTTTTTCCCGGTGACAGTTTATTTAATAGCACCCATTCTTTGACTAATGCAACTAACCCAACTATGACTAACATCACTGTAGATACCATTGTTGAGCGCACCCATACTAATCCAACGTCACTAACAGATGCTAATAACCTTGATATTGAACAAACGGAGTTAGGTCCAAAAGATGACGCCGAACCAGAGGGCTCGATTCTTGAAAATAATTTAAATCTTAGCACGACCACTCCTAATCTTAATCGACGTTTTCAGAGGGTACAGTTCAACCGAACAGCTGGACGTAGAAGACCTAACATAATTACACCAACAACCACAACAACAACAACAACGACAACATTAACTCAGGTAAATCCATCCACAGACGATATCAAAGTCATTGATTCGACATCCACCACAAGCTTGGGACTAACATCCGAATCAGAAAATGAATCTGATTCCGAGAGCGCCACAACGAAGGATATCGAAACCCCGACATCCACGGAACCAGAAGCGGACCCACCAAAGCCTAAACGTCGCTTCAGAATACTGAAATTTAAGCGTCCACTTATTGTAAATAATAGTCTTAGTGTTGAGAATGATAACTCTACTAATACCGCCACTGTCACAAGCACCACTCCAACTAGCGGTAACGTAGCAGGGTCTGTAGATAACAATAGTGTAGGTCTTAACGTAGGCATCAATAATAACAACACAATAGGAACTAAACGGTTTAGGAAGGTTATCAGGAGACTTCGGCCTGTTGCGAATAGGACGGTCTCCAAGCAGGACACCACAACAGTCCTCAATGACACAACAACGAAGCCCCTGAATGTAGCCGAGTTTATAAGCCAGTTCAGTGAGGATGGCACGACGACCGCTCCTTCAGTGACTACTGAGAAAGAAACGACAACGACAAACGACTTGTCAGCAGATGACGAAAATCTCACCACAACCGTGCCCTTATTAGAGACAGACACCACTCTGCCGGAACTGGCGGACGTTGAATTGACATCTGAGACAACCATCACTGAACAAACACCGACGACAACAACAAGCCGCTCACCTCCCACTCCTCGTCGGCTGTTGGTCAACCGAAGGCCCTACAGACCAACCAAGCCTTCGATCAATGCGATCACTTCCACAGATGCCTCAAGTTCAGTCGCCACTCCGCGAACTTACGTGAGGAAGTTCAATCGAAACTTCAAGGCAATCCGGCCACCATCTGATTCAGCAAACGGTATTGGCTTCATCGAACAGGCATCCGCGCGACCACAGCCGGACTTTGCCGGTCGCAATCGATTCAATTTCCCAACAAGGACCACGACACAAAGCACTCGTTTCGAAGAAGACGTTGATGATGAAGAGGAAGACTACGATGATGCAACAAATGTCAATGCCGAAGAAGACAAACCTTTCGATGGTCCCGTTCGATCAAATGTCTTCAATCAACTTCAGAGCAAGGCAAAGGAAGAAAACGAAGAGCCAGAAGAGAACACCGATGCGAACGAAGAAGACGTTGAAAGCAACGAGGAAAGCAATGAGGACGAAGAGAACGAAGATGACGAAGAGGAGGAAAATGAAGAAGATTCACAAAACAAAGTTTCATCTATCTCTCCGCAGATCATATACCGTCCAACTCGTCCTTCAAACCGACCATCATTCAATAGGCCCGCCAACTCACCCTTCATACCAAACCGACCATCAGCAGCGGGACCAGCCAATCGTTTCCCAGGCAGAGTGCAGAATAAGACACGCGTTGTGAATCGTCCAACACTAATTACCCTTCCACCAAACCTCTTAGATTCCGACCAGCCAACAATACCGGCCTCAATAACACCACCCTCCGTCTTCATATCCACAAATACACGTAGTTACGAGCGTAAGTACTCGGCAACATCCACCGAAGCCATTCCACAGGAGCAGGTCAACCCCCTGCTCGAGGACCTTAATATCGACGCCCTGAATGCACGTAATAAGAAAATCTTTGAATCTAACAGCAAGAAACACACGACAATTAAACCAAAATTAATCCAAAACCAACCACAGCCAGATACAGCCACAGACACACCAACCAACAGTTTTGACACTAGTACCGTTATTGATGAAGATAATGAAGATAATAATTTAATCAATTCACAGGACGTCACAGAGCAGACCACCACCACAGAAGAGGGCGTAACCGAAGCAGACGTCACTGAGGAGGGCGTCACCGAAGAGACAACGCCAGCCGCAGAGGGCCAACTAATTTTGTACAGACCCAAGCAGAAAGTGGTCGCCATAAATCGCGTTGTAGAGATCAATTCAAAGGAGGAGAAACTCCGCCGAAAGTCAAAGGACGAAATGCTTCAAACTGTGGAGTCCACCCACCTTCGGCCGGAGGGCTTCCCCACACTAGAACCGCTTGGTGAAATTAGTCGAGTGAAGTATGTTCATCTGGTCGACGGAAGTAAAATCCTGGTGGATGGACGCAGCAGCGTGACCGACTACACGCCAACTGAGTCGTCGGCATTTGTCAGACACACCCGTCCCGAAGTATCGCCAGACAGTCTTGAGAACACAAGAATCGACTACGAACCGGGTCCTACGTCTGCGCCATTCCGAAACTCCATCCCCGACATGGACTATGACGAGAGGAAATCCAAGGCAATCACAGTGCCTCAAGTAATTGTTGATGTCATTGAGTCATCGACCATATCCCTGGAAGGCTTATTTGACACTGCCCGCCAGGCTAAAAAGATCAATGAAGCAGCGAACGAAGTAAATGGCATTTTCTACGCGTACTCGCTGGGCGAGGTTCCGACGACGCCGAAAAATGAAAAACCCCAATTCTTACCGACAACTCAAGCGACAACTCCATCAACAACGACCTCCACTACAACAACCACGACAACAACTACAACGACTACTCCCACGCCAGACACAACCACAACGACTACAACGTCACTTCCAACGACAACAACAACCTTAGCTCCGTCCAGCACACAGAGCGCTGATGACACAACAACAGAATCAACAACGGCACCAGTGCCAGCTCCACTGGTCAGTCGTCCATTGATTCCACTTCTGCGGCCAGAGTCCAATGAGTTTCCACTGGTAATATCCATAGCAAATCTAGATAAAGTAATCCTCAGCAAAGTCGTTAAGCCGGACTCAAATCCAGCACAGTCAGTTAGGCAGGAGTCAGTAATAGAAGCGCCCGCAAAGGACGCCACAGAGGTGCTACAAACTAGCGAGAGTGGTGGTATTAGTAGCAGTCATAGTTCTAGTAATTCAATAGAAACAAAAATACAAACCGAAACAAGTTTCAGTTCAGAGACACGCGTAGTCAAGCGGAAAAAGCATTCGAAGAGAAAGCACAAGGCAAGACATAACAAACGTCCAACAACAACGCTAAGCAATGTTAGTCTTGACACTGAAGAGATTGCGACCACTCTAGCTCCATAGAGGGTTTGCACCGTTTCTCTGTAGCTATCGACTCTTTACTTGAGTCGTTTAGGGTTAGTTTCGTGTTAGGTAGAAGATAAGGGTAGCTTGCTACATATATGCTAGTTATAGAGTAAATTCATGTGTGGTCATGTCCTGCTCTGAAATAAAAATGATTTTGTTGCCATCGAGTGTACAGATGAAGGTGTTTGTAAAAGTGTCTTTAAATCTAGTACAATTTCTTTAGATTTTTTAACTGTCATTTATTCAAAAGAACATTGGCATTAGCTTGGAGCTCCCACAATCGTTTGGATAGGGCGTTATGCCTGTATTTGATTTTGTAGTAGATCAAGCTGGAAAACTGTCTGGATGTTGGTTGCCAATTGACATTCCATTTCAATTCCATATTGAACACATTTTTCAATTAGCCTTGTGCGTTTTTTCTTGCAAATCCGACAGTTTTATGGACAGTGATAAAAATAGAAAACGACAAAGAACATATCTGTAAATTTGATGCCAAACCGTGTGGAAAAGATAGCTAGATAGACAGAAAGCTATGGTCTGTTTAAATATCATAGCATAAGAGTTTACGGTTATGGAGCGCACACGTAAAGAAATATTTTCCAACATTCTTTTGATGAATTCAAAAAATCTAAAACTTAGCTTCAACTTTGTCGCTGTTTTATTTGTTGTTTTAAAAAAATATATAAACTTAGCTCCAACTATGTCGTAGTTTCAGAACTTTCCTTTTGATTCAAAAACAAACTCTTTTACGGTATCTTCAACACTGGCAACATCTCTCATCACACAAAACAATGAACAAGAACAAAAAGATAAAAGTTCAAACAAATCTGAAGAAAATCTGAAGAGAGAGCCCACATCAACACATTAAAAGCGCTCAACAAACAAGATAGGAGTTTACATTCTAGTCGTATATAGTTCAGAACTTCTTTTCAAAGAATATACACAGAGAACAAATATGAACAGGAAGTAATACATAATATTAAACTTACCCCAACTACTTACGATTTTTTTTAACCTCCAATCAACAGCTTTTTAAAGAAAACACCAACCCGAGCTTCAGAATGCATTTATTTGCTTTTTTTTTGTCTATGTGCGACCAATCTTGCTTTTTTTTGACGCTTTATGTGTGCAATTTATTTATTTTTACTTGTAAAGAATACCCACTATTACATTGTACTCCAATGGAACACAATCGGCATCTCATGTTTTAAAGTCATCCATCTTTCATTCATTGAAATATAAATATAAACTTTGCAATGTCTTCACTCATCGTCCGTCGCACATCGCAGGCTTACAAAAAAAAACCTTTAACATTTTTTTCAACAAAATTAAAATGTATATATGCAACGCTCTCACTCTTAATCTATCAATCTATCTGCTGCCATAGCTTAAGATACTACAAAAGAAAAAAGAACAAAATATCAATTCATTTAAACACGAAAATCATAATCTTAATATTTATTATATTGGTTCAGTTGATATTTGAGTTTTGTTTTTTTTTATTCTTAAATTAATATTTTTTATTTAATATTTATACAGAATGTTTTTGTAAACTGATCAATTCGAAATATGTGAAAAAAAATACACTAAATCAAAGACAAATATAAAATTTATCTTAGATTTAAGATTTTAAGAAAACAAAAAAGGATTACGACAAAGTGTAGATTTTAAGAGAACAAGTAATATTTATCAAATGTAATTTGTATAATATATTTTTACACAACATTTATATAAACAAAATATTTTTATTAGTTTCTTACCCATTTGCTTCTCCCAACAATTTGTTACACGTACATGCCAACACACGAGAAAAACACAAGTAGTTTGTATAGTTTTGGGTTTGGGATTTAATTTTAAATCTACGGTATTTGATTGTTGGTGATTCTGGAAGCGATCCGAACACTGACTTAAATATTCTCTTAAGCCAGGGTACAATGTAAAAAAATGTTTTATATTTCTTTTTTTTTTTTTGTCAAAGTTAACACTCTTATGGGAAACATTCAAAGGTTTTACATAATTAATTTCATTTTCGGATTTCTCTTTTTCGCTTGTGGAACCGAAGGCGCCTTATGACTTGGCTAACTTAACACCCAGCATCGTAGATGTTTTTATTTTTTTTTTTTTGGGAATTTTCGTGTGTAATTTAATTGCCACTTATTATATATGACCTTGGATGGTATTTCATAAGTGCTTTCTACAATTTGTGCTTTTTCTCCATTTCGGAGTGTGAACACGTGAGAAATGAGTACTCGTTAGGTAAAGTTTTATAAAGGTATGTTGGTGATTCTTCGCATTCTTGCTTTTATTTTTCACAAGCAAATGTTTGATGCTACGTACTAGGTCTAGAACATAAGCCCAACAATGTACTTCTTGCAAATGCTCAATATTTGCTTTCGTTCTTTCCTTCTGTTTTCGGGATATGATTCAATCAACTGTGTTTTGAATTGGATTGCTATTGAGATATAGTTTTTTTCTCAGTTTTAAATCAATTATAAAGAGAATAATGTGCAAATGCAAATGCGAACCCGTGATTTACTTCCTAAGTTTCAGCATTGTGTTTTTCCTAAGAATTTCAGCTTTAGATCACCTAGCTGCACAAATTTTTCATATTCTTACGGTTTTTTACACGATAACATGGCTAAAACGGATTCATCCAATTAATGCAATCGTTTCTTTGGCGTATTTGAAAGTAGACGTCTGTCGTGCGTCAAACTTTTAAACTCAAATTTGTTCTAGAAAAAGGTGTGAAAAGTTTTTGTACATTATCTTTTATCGAGTTTATCCATTTTCTTCATCTAAGTGAGTGTATTTGACTCAGGCTCGTAGGACGTTAAATTAAATTTATTTGCCAATTTTTGCCTTAATGATACGTCCCTTTGTTTAAAAAAACGTTTGTTATGAAATTAGCTTTAATACATTGAAAAGCGGACGACGGATTCTGTATTTTATATTATTCACGGCCTTACTTTGCCCGACGTGTTGTTTAACTCCAGTACTCCCTCCCGGCAGATCTAAATTCAAATTCTACTTTTCCCTCTCTTTGGAATAAGATTAAACTGTAGGTTCCCTTCACACGTGAGCGGAAAACGATATGCAGAGCAGGACTGGGGGAGCTCTAAAAAAAATATTGTCCAGTCCCGTGTAAATCCAAAAATTTCCAACACCTGTGCAGGACATATTTCAGAAAATTCTGTCTGTATTATCATTCCACCATTTTTGGCCCAAAAATGTATTTCAACTAAACCCAATTCACTGCTCACTAAAGCGCAAATCTTATTACACAATGCTTTAAGTAGAAATAATTACCACAGGCAAAGTGGAGATAGCAGGCAGACATCGTTATTCTTAAAATATAGCTGACCTTTCTCTGTCCACATGTCCAAAAGGGTTAATGCCTTTTGTAAAAAACAGCTTCAGAGAATGACTGCTGCTGATGGACAAGTGAATCTCATTCCAACTGCACACGGACTGTATGCAAAGAATGTCAAGAGTCACGTAACACGTTTCTCAGCTGTGTATGCACAGAAATTACAAATTACTCTCATCTACCGTGTATCTGGGTATAGTTCCTATCTCTTCATGGTGAATGCTTTGTGGTTTTTTGTTTTTTTGTTCGATGATGATGCTAAAGTGCGTGTGTGTGTGTATGTGGTGGGTATATCCCTCCACCTGCTGTGTACAATGCTTTCGATCAGATTTTGATTGTTCGTGGATGAAATTTAAATTCACGGCTATGCTAAAGTGTTGAACAGGAATTTTTGAGCTTCACACTGGACTGCATAATGGCTGGTCATAAAGAAGAGTGTATGGTCACTTCAAGATCAATGAGGGAAGAGCTAAAAATACTCGAGTGTTTATGAGTTGAATTTGCGTTTAAATTGTTTTCGTGGGGATATTAATGCTTTTAAAGTTGACTGTGAGGCGTATTCAATTTATTTGGATTAAGTGAACGTTGTTAAGCACGCGATTGCTTGAAGGAGAATTAAACAAACTTAAGCACTTTAGACTCTGTCTTGTAGTTTTCCGACTGGGATTCATGCGATGGAAAAGAGAAAATTCATTGATAGTAATTTAGATTAAATACAGCGTTTAATTTTGTGTTGCTTATAGCTTAAAAGAAGCAATGCCAATAATGTTTTTTTTTTCTTTTTTCTGATCCTTGTGTGGTGCAGCTCACAGAGATTATTTAATACGTCTCCACGGCGGACAAAGGCATAACTACAATACCGACTGATCGCTTTGCTTAAGTGTTATTGCAGCGTGAAGTTGTGGTAAATGGAGACGTTATCTCTTTTTAAACATTGTCATAAACTCCCAGGAGTAATGAATTGAAATATTAAAATAATCTGCTACAGGTTGGTTAGGTAAAAACACACCTTTCGGGTTTGGCAAGATTTTCCAAACCATATATCAATGAAGAATTCGAAAAACTTCTTTGCCATACAAATTCCAATTAATTCTATCCAGAGTTGGGACAACATTCCTCAGTTAAATGGTTATCAAAAACTAATCAAAGACTGATCGTTTTAAATATTCACAGGCACACGTTCCTTTACCTCTCATTCACTGAACACGTAGCGAAGACCGTTTACTGGCATCTTGCCAATCAGAGAGTGTTGCGGGTCCAACCTCACACTATCATGCACTTATGCATAGCAGAATTTCCCCGTGCTTACCGTCAAACTTATGCATCTTTCATCGTCTCATCCATTATTCATTTGCCATCTGGCATTAACACCAAAGTCCCCGTCCATAAAATAATCCACTATACCACCCAGCGCCAAAAGGCCACTCTCTGCCATCGCATCTGTTTGCTTCGATAAAGAAAAAGTATAGTAGTCCCTTGCCAATATACCTATTTATCTGGAAAAAAATTGTCATCAAATTCACAGAGCATATTAATTTACGTTTTTCCACATTCGATTCCACACACGTTCCGCGCTCTGCTAGGGTCGCAAATCTCAGCATTCACTTAAGCGATATTTTTGCCTGGGAGCAAATCAAAGTCAGTCGCCGTGCCAATTTGCCATTCAAGCCATTCGTCCAGCAATCTACGGCACAGGTTTACGTTTTATTTCCACCAAAAAAAAAAAAAAACAGAAAAAACTTAATCAGACACTTTCACTTTCCACATATCACTTATTAACTTTATCGGTTTGGCGTTGTTTCCCTTTCGGATGATCACCATCGTTTCAGCGTTCTTACATAAGGCAGTATCATGGCGGTTATGATGATCTAATGGAGACGCGTCAATAGGTAGCCGGATTACACAACCGCATGCATATGTGAGATCTCACCGAATGTAGAAAATCTGAAAATCTTAACTCTGTCCATCGCAGACTTCCTCGGTGCTGAATTTGATTAGAGCTTATTTAGCGCGATAGATGACATTTGCTTATGTTTGTTTGATTAGGTATAAATTCCACGAATATTCACATCTCAAAAGCATCCATATCTCATTTGCATGTCTGTATGCACATATCTTCGAATGAGGAGGGGACGCTAACAAAGTAAACAACCGCAATTCCCCGCTGTTTGCGAATGCCCGTGACTTCTTCTTGGAGTTCGTACATTTAATTTGCATGACCGTGGGATTGAGATGTAAGCAAACACCTTAAGCCATCCGGTGGGTCTGAGTAATCTGTGGTGGTAATGAATATTCGTGGTATTTACTGTTGTGGATTTCTTAGGGGAAATGCACACAGAAGCCGCGACAATCAAACGAATTAAACATGTACAGTTTCGTAATAGATTAAAAGCCGGAGGATGTATTGGTTTGATATTTGGTTCACGTTTGTAGACGCATGTCTGACAATTTAATGAACTTTTCTGAGCTCACGTAACTATCATTGTGTTGACTACCTGATTGACAGATAAGTTCTTCTTTGTTATGTTCTTTGTTAGTTGAAGAGTAACAGTTGTTGGCTTTTGAAAAAAAAAAGTACAAAATTGAAAATGGTGTGTCGATGATGTCACCACGGGATCAGAATGTAATTGTCTACTTTTTTGTAGTACATTGAGAGAGGATAAGTGTACAGAGTTTAAAGATCTCTGTTCGGTCGGTGCATTGAGCTGCGGGTTATTTACGTTCTGGTTGAGGCATTCACCTTTTTCGTTATGAAGGCCCTGTTTCTACTTTTTCAGGGAATAATGTTCCATAATTTTTGTGAATTAACAAATTTCAAAATCTGATTTATGTCACATGCAAATCCTGCAGATTGAAAGTCGTTAGAAATTTTGAAAATTGGAGGTTTGTTCCAAACTTGCTTTTTCGACATTATGAATTCGTTCATCACAAAACTCTCTATTTTTCGAAGAACATAAATTTGCAATGAACAAATTCTCCATTTTTAAAACGTTAAAAATACACAAGTAATATAAAGAGTTTCATACCATATTCAAGTACACAATGAAAGATGAGATTAGGAACTTAGCGGGAATTTCGTTTTTGAGTGGTGTCTACATTAGAAATGTCAGCGTTTCTTATTTTAAATCTGCTTGAATAAAAGATCCGCGTCCCTATTTTGTCAAATTCCTAAAAGGGGATACTTAATATAAGCCACAAAAAAGTATAATGTCATGTCATTTGTTTTTTATGAGGCTTAATGTCGCATAATGATGAACAAGTATCATTCAACGTTAATTTGAATTTTTTCTCATTCCATTTTGTTACTCAACATATACATACATACTTTTTGTTCTATCCATAACAGAAACAAGTTTGAATCTAAATTAATTATACAAATAAGACGTCGTATTCAACAAATTTCTGTCAGAACAGCAGTTACTATTTAGTTAATTTACTTCGATTATGCTATCACAACAACGAAATAAAATTCAAGTAAATTTCTAAGTTGTTGTCTAAAGTTTCCACTTGTCAGTTCTGTAAATAGTCAGCATAGTTGCTAATAAATTTAAGCTCTTAATAGATGAAATGTGATAAGAGAGTTATAAGGCACCGATCTTTATGTAAAATCTCTCCTGATAACCCGCCTTTTGAGTTTGGTTTTCATGGAATTTAGTTTGCATAGTCCTTAAAAGCCAAACTTACCGCCTGCTTAGAATTGGGTTGTTGATTTAAGTGGCTTTATTTAACATCTACTTTAATTTTGAAAAAAAAAAGTTTTCATACTTTATAAGGAGCTATCAAAGGACAGTGGCCGCCGTATCGTAGTGGGTAGAATGCGACGTTCACACGCCGAAGGTCTAGTTTCGATTCCCGGCTCAACACCTCGAATTTTTCATTGCACCGCCTCATTCGATCTGCTGACAACACTCAGAGAGTAATTTCTGCCTAAGAAATCTTCTTAAACTTCGCCGTTCGGAGTCGGCAAAAAACTGTAGGTATCTTCTACTCGTGAGAGAACAGTAGCGCGCACAACACGACTAGTTGATGAGGAAGTTAGGCTCTGGTCCCCTGTGGACTGTCGCACCGTACAATTACTGTTATTATTATTATTATTATTATCAAAGGATAGATAATAATTTAAGTTGTCTGCTGTCCGTCCGTATCAATGAAAGGACTTTTCTTGAAACCTTGAATTTAAAACCACAAAATTACTTTTTAGGGACGGTGCTTAGTTCGATATTATTTCTCTCTCTCTATCACTCTTCCTGTATACTTTTAAATTTATAATTGCTTAAAACTCGGGACATGGGTCCCATAATCAAGTGTTGAAGTTTTCCTTGGTTCGATAATTCGAGCGCCTCATAAAATAAATTAACTTGTTTACCAAAGCTTTGTTGGAAACCTTTAAACTTTGCCTTGCGAATTCCGAAACTTGTAAAGCTAAAATAATTATAAAACAGTGAAAAGAAAAAACAAATGAGACGATTGTTTGTTATTACAGTCGCAGAACGCTTTAAAATTGAAAATATATTATGCGAAGCCAAAATAATGTTTTATTTCAATGCCGTACGAGATCCTTAACCTTCAGCTGCAGAATTTAAAAATCAATACCACTGTCTAAATACCTCAGTCCAAATTTGGTCACAAGCATTTTTAGACTGAAAACAAACCAAATACGGTAAAATGTCGATTGACAAGGAACTCACTGGTCTCTTTTCTTAAATCTCTTGGCCTTTTAGTCACTACCATACTTATTGTTGTGTAACAATTTCGGTTTGTTTTTCTATTCGGTATTATCAGCTTAAGTGATTGGAAAGTAAAGTGAATTGTGCGTCTCCAGACTGCTTTGTTTGTTCGTCTGTCGTTTTTGGGTATCTAATCGACAAGTGCAATTAACTTGTTTCCCACGAGATGATTGTCTTCCATGCAACCCTTTTATAATGAAATACTTCGTTTTAACTAAATGTTGCATGGATAAAATTATTAATGGCTTGTCAGGTGGTTTGTAATCCCACATGAAACAATAGAAACAATGCAATCAGGGTCACCTAACGCGTCATTGAAGCATGACATCAGTCGCTGAAAATGGGCTCGTTGAAGAGATACCCTCCTCAACTCACACCGAAATTGCGCTGAAGAAAGTGTGATTTAAGGACTTTGGTCTTAATTCAATAAAGCCACACCTAAATGAATAAATAACATTTGATCACAGATAATTTGTGTTCCCAATTCACGTCTCTCATTGAATGTATCTTTCACAGCAAATCGGATCATAATTCGAAACGCACGAGCTTCACATATAGCCCTTCAATTACCACCGAAACTATGTCAATAAACATTTCTCAAATCCATAACAAACGGCGAGCAACGCAACACAACACACAGTTGACATTGAGCACTTATCCATTGCGCAACCACTCGCTCTCTCCCCGATCGGATGCCAGTTGTTTAGTCCCACACACGAAAATACTAGCGCCTTCGATTAGAAATTAAAGAAAAATCAACAAATCCAAAAACAGAATTATGCAAAGAACTAGTTTGTCCACTTCCCTCTTCCCCCTCACACTCAATTCAATTAACAGCCTGGTGGTGGAAAAATAGACTCTTGCAGTAGGCACAATCCAAAGTAGTCCTCGTAGACGCTTCTAGATTTTTTTCTCACAAATTGAAACCACAAAACCAAAAGAAAATCAATTATATTTCAATAAAATCAAATAAAACAGTTAACAACAATGAAACTAATAAGAACAAAATGCACTTTGTTTGTTGCAGGTGCGCACAGTCGGAATTCAAGGGCGACGTCCGGGTCTACGCAGACGGCTCTACACCACGGCACAACCAGCTGCAAGCACTTCCAATGATGAACTGAGCACGGCTGATGTTTCCACTATCAGTGCGGATGATGATGCCGCTGTTACCTCAGCGACGACGACGCCCGCGACGACCAGTCTGTTCAAGTACAACCGCCGGACTAGGCCGTCGCTTACCAGCACGATTGCGGCAAAGCTGAAGCCAACCGCAAAAGTCTTGTCATCCTCGTCGCTGCCTTCAAGTCCGGGTGAGATTAGTGCGATCACCAGCACCACTGGATCGGCGGTGGCATCTTCGAATGATGTCACGTTCGTTACCGTTAACAAACTGCCAAATCAGAAATTTCCATCAGGTGTGATACGGCGCAAATTCATCAGACCGTTGAACGCTAGCCGATCCACAACAACATTGCCGCCACCGCCGCCGTCGCCGCCAGGCACAACCGTCGAAGAGGGGAGTGCCGCGCCATCGGAAGAAGTCGGTGAGTTAGTGCCGCTGGTTTGACCATGTTTGGTTTTGGATGTTTACTGTCCTAGTCAGTCGTAATCGGATGTGAACTGCATTCCATTGCAGTTAAAGTGACTCACATTTGCATTTACTCATTTGTTGCCTCGTGACTCATGCCCATACATGTAAACGTGTAGATTGACAGAGAACTGGCTCGCGGCGACACTTTCCCTTTCTAAGTCTGTCTAATGAGATCGATTCCTAGACAATTCAGATGTTCCCAAACATTTTGCGCCCAAGTGGCTTCCGGGTATCCCATCTTGCAAACAAGATACAGTGCGAACGCGAATTGACAACACCCAGCATGTATGTACGAGTACAATGAGGTGATTATAACGCGTCTCTGGTTTTCTCCTTCGGGTTGTGCGTGTTTTCATGAATGACAACTTAAATTAAAATCAACGGGTTGGAGAAGATGAAGTAGGGAGAGGTGGGGTTATGACATTGGGCGGTGCAGATGATTGATGGCTGTAAAAACTGAATTCCGTTGAGTGTTGGTCGCTAAGTGGCGAGGAATAAATGCTTTCACTTATATTTCGATCAATTTCGAGTGTTTTTTGCATTTTTTTTTACGAAAGAAAACATTGAATTGAAATAGACTACAATGTTGCCAATTTAATTGTACTTTGACCACTTTAAGATTTTGATTTTAGTAAATTTAAAAATGTCTCAGTATAATGGCTAAGTTTATGTATCGTATGAGTTACGCAATTCATATTCTCAATCATAAAGCATAGAACAAATATGAATTGATGCACATATGGACAACTCTTCTGAGCCAGAGTTAAGTTTGCATTCAAGCGATTTATTGTTAGAGCGTCATTCCATTCATTTGTATAAGCTGTATGGTTCGCACAGTTTGTAGGTTCTTAAATGTACTCTGTCCTCAACTGCTTTTCTAAGAAAACCGCTATACTGGCTTTTACGTGTTCTGTTTGAAAATTTTCTTAAAACTCTGTATTGTTCGATTTCGATGATGACTTTATGATACGAAAAAGTCATAAATAGATCTTATTTCATTTTAAAGTTTTCATTTTCAGTGAACGTCATGTCCAGATGTCTAGCATATGCGACCACCTCATTCTTGTTTAGTCTATCGGCTATCTGTATTTTATTCTTCTGTATGTTAGCACATTGATTTTAATGGTTTAAAGCAGTTAAACTAGTCGATGAACCGTTACATTTCTCTTTCGTTTGTTTGCTAAATGGATTTCATATTCGTTAAACAACTTTTCATTCGAAAGTATCAAGACATAATTATTTTGTTTGTTTTCAAATTTTCTAAAACTACGACTTGGAAAAGAATAAAGCTTGTCTTTAATTAGAACATTATACCAGCTGCATTTTTTTCTGTTTAAACCCCTAAGCTGTACAAAAGCTATACTTCTTGATCAGCATAGCAGAAAATCAGTTGTGTTTTTTATGTTTATAATCTCAAGCGTTCAAGGGTTCTACATTTTACATAGATTTAGAAATTTGTGATGATTTACATTTTTGTGGTGCCACACATTTTGTATATATTTTTTTAAAACATGAAAGCCGTTATGCTATTCCTTTTTATGTTTACGAACCGTTTGATTGAAAAATTTAAAAAAAGATAATTTTCATGAGGTTTAACTGGTGTTTGCGAAGCCCTACTTAGATGCTTGCATAAACGAGTATATATCTGATATATAACTGGATATAACTGGATAGCATATAACTGGATGCCGCGACAGTCCACAAGGGGACCAGGGCCTAGGTTTCCCATCAAATGCTAGTGTTTTGCTAGCTATTTTTTCGAGGATAGGGGACCTACAGTTTTTTATTGACTTCGAACGGCGAAGTTTGAGAAGCTTTTTCATAGACAGGTATTACTCTTTAAATGTTGCCAACAGTTCGAATAAGGTGGTGCTGTAAAAATGCGTGTTATTCTTCAGTGTATCAGTATCGCACTCTATGCACTATATCACGGTGACCCTGCTTGCAAGTGGAAAATGTTGTAAGCACGAATAACAATGACCATTCCATAATTTTAACGAGCCTAGTGATTCAAATTGAATGTGGCAGAGTTTAAGAAGACTTTTTATGCAAAGAAAAGCTCTCTTCCTTGTATTACAATATATGTTAAATTTTTAATAGAATTTCCCATTTACTATGTCCAACTGCCACAGCATTCGTCTGCACATTTCTTATTTCATTTTAATCTTTAATTTTCATCACAAAGCGCACAGATCACAGGTTTTTCAAACGCCTTTTACTAACTTACAGATTACTTCGATTAACAATACTAATTATGGTAAAATACAATGTATTATGTATATTTTTGTGGCCGCCGTGGCGTAGTGGGTAGAGTGCGACGCTCACACGCCGAAGGGTCTAGGTTCGATTCCCAGCTGAACACCTCGAATTTTTCACGGCACCATTTCTTTCGAGCTGCTGACAACACTCAAAGAGTAATAACTGTCTAAGAAAGCTTCTCAAACTTCGCCGTCCGGAGTCGACAAAAAACTGTAGGTCCCTTTTACACGTGAGAAGACAGTAGCGCGCAGAACACGAGTAAGTTGATGAGCAAGCTAGTCCTGGACTGTCGCGCCAACAATTATTATTTATTATTAAGTATATTTTTAAGCCTTAGTTGTGACAGGGTAAAATCAATTTCGTTGCGAATGTAATTACGCCTCTTGCGATGCGTTCACTTGAAACCCTAGTTGGTTCTATGTCTATCATTAAAGAGTTTGCGGATATTGATGAGAAAAAATTCTTTTCTGGTTAAATTATATGAAAGTTTATTATATCGAGTATAAACCTGGGTGAATTCACCTTTCGCCTGAAACTTAAGGTTTGCAAGCCAATTGTTTTACTTCATTATTCATGATTTTCTTTACAGAAATACAACCTTCGATAAGCATCTCGTGAAATTCTTTTGATCTCGTTCTAGTCTATATTCTTGATTACCTTAAGACGAATCCCATGATGAATATTCTAATTAGGGTCTAACTTGTAGGCGAAAAAAAATAAAAATGTGCTACCTGCACTATTCCCAGTTTCAATTCATGCGCACCCTGTGCACGTACTACACTTCTAAATTAAATAAGACGCCGTTAAATCGGTCCTAAGGTTCTTGAAGTCTGTTCGCGAAATTCTCCCGTTTACCCAATTCTATTTAAGATCGTGTAACACACATTGCGGGATAATAAAACAGATAACGCCAAAACGTGAAGTCTTTGTTTTTTTCAGTCTCCTACAAGCTAATGAAGTATTGATTAACCTCACTTTCAATTTCGGGATGTATCGAAAGTCCTTATTATTTTTATTTCTTGTATTTTTGTATAAATCAAAAACTCTGTCTTATACCCACAATTAAGAAATATTTTCTTGAAAAAAATAAATGCGCTAAGAATTTACGTAACTGCCCCTTGTGCGTTAGAGAAGAAGCACCTTCGAATTCAACGTTTAAGATGGCTAGGCCATGTAGAGAGATACCACTATTCCGGCCTGAAAAGTGCGGAGAAGGAACTCAACTTACTTAAAGTGAATAATTGCATGCACCTAGCGAGAGATCGTGAGAGTTGAGGAGGCATTTTGGTTGGAACCCAGGTCCATCCCGGATTGTAGCGCCAATCAAAGCAAAAAAAAACATAATGTGTAAGAATCCTTTTAGGATTATTATATTCCAAGGTTCTCGTTCGACAACAAGTTTATAAATTCTCTTAGTTATATTCTTAAGTTACCAAATTTTCAAACAATATAGTCTCTAAATATACACCCGTGAAATGTATGCAAATGTTTCATTAAAAAAAAAAGACTAAAGAAACACAAAGGCATACAGACGAGGCTTTACTTTCAATGACACGAGTTCTCCTCATTTTCTATGCATCCACACCCGGATTAACATATTCAGATACTGATCTTAAACGTTTTTGCATACACGGAAAGGTGTCTTTTGATTGAAAACATTTTCAAGTCTGATTATAGAAAGCACGAACGTGGACATTTTCTACATTCAAACTCAACAGCCTCACTTTCTTATCATAACAAACAACATTAGTAAATGTGTTTGACATCATCAAGAGGCTAGTGTAGGAGGAGGCACTTAAACATTTGAATACAAACTAAGCACACATTGCGGCGCAATAGAGCAGTGGTTTGTCAGCTTCTCTTACAAACAAAATCCTCCAGCAAAAGTTCGCGATTCGTTTCGCAAAAGTTGCGAGACGCAGCCAATTCAACTGTGTACTGAAATTTCCCCGAGTCTTTCGTCTTCTTTTGCTTTTAATTGCACTCAAGGTGATCGTGTCTAGCATCCGCTGCCATGCGCATCTGGTGAACGCGCACAATTAAGCGTTTTCAACGTTTCCACTAAAAGACTGAAATTGCTTGCATACCTTGCTTGTGGCAGGTTGCGAAAACTTGAATCATCCATTTGAACCATTGATCGTAAATTAAATGGCAAACTATGGTCGGGTAAGGGGAGAGTGAAGATGTACGCGAGGAATTGTAGTCAGTCACGAGTGCGTGTTTGATGTGAAAAAACCCCACCACGATGGAAATTCACACTCAGCATGTGGTAGGTGCACTTAATTTGATGAGACAGGAAACACGGTTGTGGTTTCGATATTTGGTAAGAACTACGAAAAGATTACATACAGACAACATCTGGGAACCTTTTTAGCCTGGTGAACATTCCAATGGCTGAATGAGATTATTTGTTTGTTTCAATCTCATTTTGAGAACGTCGTACAGCGTCAGTTTGGAGCATGTCAGAAACAAACTTCTTTCAAATCAACTGAATCCTTTCTTTCTTGCAGTTCCAACAACTCTTATCCGAACTCAAAATCCACTCTTCAAACGCCGTTTTCAATTCACATCCACCGTAGCTCCAATTTCAACTATTCGTCCAACGGAGTTCAATACTTCTCCGCTCTACTTGGACACCCTGATTCCAGAAGATATTGATCAAGTGGCAAAATCAAGCATTCAGGACTCCAAAATATTCCACAATCAAATCGGGGACACTTATGGGGACACCGAACACACCCCGGATATATCAATTTCCACGAAACTCTTCCGAAGCACGACGCCCAACTACACGTCCAAGGACGGCGAATCAATCACCAGGAGGATAGACATCATCGCCACAACAAGTAGGACTCTAACGAAGGGACTTCATAATTTCAACTAATGCTATTACGTTACTTTCGCAATGCAGGAAGACCTCTATTACGTCGGCCCCAAAAGACCACACCTTCCCCGGAGAAAGCGCCCATCTTCATCAGCCGACGACGGCCGCACAAAACACCGGCGCCATTCAATAAAATCATTCAGTCTCCAACTCCAGACAGGACGTACAAGCCCGTATTCGACTACGACTACTACGACGACGGCGAGGAGAGAGTAGTGGACAAGCCGACTGCGTCACAGGTAAGCCGCCCATTTCATCCCATCAGCATGCACAAATCGATTCTGGTTCCGTTTCAGGTAAAAGTGGTGCTGCATGGAAAGGGAATCATCGAGTGTCTTGATCAGGGAAACTTTCCTCATCCACTCTCCTGCCGGAAATTCATTTCCTGTGCTAAATTCGAAAACGGTGGCGTCGTTGGCTGGGAATACACGTGTCCGAAAGGCTTGAGCTATGATCCAGTCGGCGGCATATGCAACTGGGCTGCTGGTCTTGGCTGCAAGGAATAAACGCACAGTTTGAATGATAATTGAAAAATTGTGTTGGGTCCTGTGGAATGGACTCAAAATTGTTGTGTAATTATTGGACTGATGTGTATTTGCTTTTAACGTGTGAACTTGATGCGCATTCCTCGTTTTAACCTTTTTGTAAAAAATTATTACGATTATTGTGTAATTTAAAAATTTTCTACTTCTTCTCTATACTCCTCCGATTGCCTGCCTTCCTCCGTTCGTAATTATTTTGTTAGTTTTTTAAGGTCTATTATGTAAGCAACGAAGCATGTCCCTGTCATGTGGCATTTCTTTTGTAACTAAATAAAATTAAAATTAAATTAATAAAAGAGAGTTTTAAATTGTCTCATCTTTATTAAAATATAGAGCATATAGCTCTTTGTTAAACGGGCAAGCGATGAAATTGAGAAATCCTTGAAGAAAGGGGAATTACTCTATTTTCACATATGCACGGTAGCTGAGCTAAAGAAACTACTTCCCGAATAGACCATCTACAGCTTGTTAAATTCAATCTCGTCTAAGACTCATATATGCATTTGCTTACGGATTTCCGTGGTTTCTCTTGATTAATACATAAACAACTTAAAAAAATAGAAGGACAAGCAGTGAATCGCAATCACATTTGACATATGCCAGTATGAAATGAGCGTTTTTTTTTAAATAAAACACTAATTATTAATGGGAAAGTAAAAACATTTTATTCAAAGTATTGGTCATTATTTTCTACACATTTTGACCACCTTTCTGGCAATTTGTGAATGCCACGCCAATAAAATTGTTCGTCTTTTAAAGCAAACCAATCAGACACCCAATTTTCGACCTCCTCGTAGGAATCAAAGTGCTGCTCAGACTGCGTGTCCCATCGATGAAAACAAATGGTAGTCGGAAGGAGCCAAGTCTGGTGAATACGGCGGGTGGGGTAGCTCCCTCCCAGCCAAGTGTTTTGATTGTATCCTGAACCGGCTTTGCTTTGTGTGCAGGTGCATTGTCATTGAGCAAAATTACCTTGCAGTGTCTTCTATCCCATTCTGGTCGTTTCCCGGTCAATGCATGGTTCTAATAGATCATTTGTTGTCGGTAGCGATCAATATTAACGGTTTCACCAGGTTTTAGGAGCTCGTGGTACAGCACACCTTTCTGGTCCCACCAAACACACAGCATTGTCTTCTTGCGAATCGATCTGGTTTTGCAGTGGATGTTGATGGTTGTCCCAGATTAACACATGATTTTTTCCGTTTAGGATTCTTAAAATAAATCCATTTTTCATCGCCAGTAATAATTCGATGCAAAAAGGATTTTCTTTCGTGTCTTTGAAGCAAAATTTCACAATTGTTTTTACGGTTTTCCATCTGTCTTTCATTCAATTCATGTGGCACCCATCTTCCACACTTCTGGATCTTTCCCATAGCTTTTAAACGGTCAGAAATTGTTTGTTATGCAACATTTAACATTGGTGCCATTTGCTTTTGACCCAAAGTATCATCTCCATCCAATATCGTTTGCGATTCGAGGTCTTCAAACTTTTTTGATGGTCTTCCACGTCTTCATTTCTCACATCAAAATCAATATTTCTGAACCATTGAAACCATCTTTTGCATGTTGCTTCTAATAGAGCATGATCACCATATGCCTCGACAAGCATTCAATGCGACTCTGCAGCACTTTTCTCCAAAAAAAAAAAAACAAAAAATTAATGCTTTCCGCGAATCATCACTTTCTGGTACAAAATTCGACACGATGAAAAAATATGATGTTGTCTGTTCAATGACTTGATGTATGCTAAATAGTCTTCACAGATGTCGTAGCAAACAAACAAAAAAAAAGACTAATTCACAACAAATGTTCCCTATCGAGACCTTTGTATCTTGACGTTCACTTCATACTGGTATACCTGGTATGTGTCACAGCTGTAACAGAAAATTCCTAAAAAACGTATGACTTTCTTGTGATGTCTTGAAAAGCTCCCCTTTTTGGGCGTATGAACAGAATTTGTCCATATTTTTCCGCGAACTGACATTTTGTGACCCGAACACTTTACCTCACAACAACACGCGATAACCTTAAAACGGACTCTCACCAGCAAAAGTAACAAGAGCCGAAGAATAACACATCGCAACGGCGCAAACATCCTACGCACAAAGCACACGTGCATCATGTCATTTCTACAAAGGAGCAGCGGTACACATATTTCTATCATCTATCATCTAACAGTTCGCTGTGTTATGCACCTGCAAGAAATCACGAGTTATTCCCTGCAACAGTACTTGGTGCAACTCTTTAAGAAACAGCTAGGCGAAACTGAAACCCATCTTAACTTAATTATCAGGAACTTGAAGAGTTCAATTACCGGACAACGATAACTCAACGCACACAACATGCTGAACGAAGAGACCGCATCTAGGCCAGTAGTGATACAACCTACCACCGAGGCTGATCTGACAAATACAACCCCATACTACAAAGGAGTACCGTCGACACAAGGATCTGAGCACGACAGGTCATCGTTTAATTGTAAATAATCCATAAGAATAAATTCAGTCCATCCGTCGGGCCACTGTTGTTGTGCCGCCACTTATAGCTGATCTTTAAACAGAAATATAGTGAAAACATACAGTCCGGTGTGTTCAATTTATTGTTTATCACAGCAAACAATAGTTTTTATTTCGGTTCATGATGACATCTCGGCATGCCTCGGATAAGGACCGATTACTGTACGATACGACAACAGCGATTACTGTACTGTACGACACCAGCGATTTTCGGTTTTGCACGTGGAATGTGAGGTTCCTTAACAGACCACGTGCAGTTGAATAACTTGCGGAGGCCCTTGATTACTACAAAACAGTCATCACTGTCATCCAAGAAGTGCGATGGGACGGCCGCGACAAAAAAACGATGAAAAATTGCGACATCTACTTCAGCGATTGCTACAGAGAGAGAGAGAAGGTTGCGCTTATTCGGATGCGGATTTGTTGTTCGAGGCAGACTTAGGCAAAAAGTCTTCAGCTACGACCCCGTCAGCGAACGCCTCATGACAATCCGCATCAAAGCTAAATTCGGGAAAATCAGCGTAATATGTGCTCACGACCCTACCGAGGAGAAGAATGACAACACGAAGGATGACTTCTATGATCTCCTAGAAAGAACATACGATCAATGCCCCAGCTACGACACCAAGATTGTTCTAGGAGATTTCAACGCTCAGCTGGAAAAGGAGAACACCTTTGCTTTAGTCATCGGTAAACACAGCCTGCACGACAATACATCCGGAAACGGACTCAGGCTGTTAGACTTCGCCTCGGGGTAGTACCTCTCTGTGGCTAGCACGCGGTTCCCATACGTGAGCATCCACAAAGAGACCTGGCGATCCCCTTAACAATCCACCGTCAATAAGATTGATCACGTTGCGATCGACGTCGGGCACTCCTCCAGAATTCTCGATGTCCGAACCTTCCGAGGTCCAAACATCAACTCAGATCATCACCTTGTTGTAGCCAAGGTAAGAGCCCGGATATCGAAAAATCAACTTAGTCGAGACAGGCCATAACGGTTTGACGTCGGAAAGCTACAATCGCAAACGGTCGCTGGGAACTTTGCCGACCGAGTCTCCCTGAAACTCGCTCAGAGTTCGACGCTGTCTACACTGACCATAGAAGAAGACTGGAAATGTTGTCAAGAAGCCATCAAAGAAGCCGCCACTGATGTACTAGGTTTTACGTCATCACTCAGAAGGAACCCATGGTTTGACGACGAGTGCAGGCAAGCGCATGCAGCCAAACAAGTCGCATATAAGGCGACGCTGCATCGAGCAACGATGGCTGTTCGTGAGCTCTACGAACAGAGAAGAAGGCAAGAGCACCGGCTCAGAAGGAAAAAGAAGGAGCATCAGAAACGCGCTGTCGAGAAAATGGAAAGGTGTTATGGCAGGAATGAAGTCCGAGAGTTTTACCGAAAGGTAAAGCAACTGTCCGGAGGATACAAGGTTCGGACCGAAGCCTGCCGGGGTCAAAATGGACAACTCGTGGTAGAGTCGCAGTCTGTGCTGAGAAACTGGAAGGATCATTTCTGCAGACTCCTAAACGGCGATTACGGCCCAAATCCCGCTGTTAGGCAGAATCATCCACTCAATTTGGATGATGATAGACAAGAATTCCGTCCCCCCGAATTCGACGAAGTGAAGATAGCAATATCCAGGCTGAAGTCGAAAAAAGCTGCTGGAGAGGACGGACTGCCCGCAGAATGCAGATTTAAAGCAGCTGGAGATGAGTTGGTTGGGCGCATGCACCAGCTCCTCTGTAAGATATGGTAGGACGAAAGCTTGCCCGATGAGTGGAATCCCAGCGTCGTTTGCCCGGTCCACAAAAAGGGGATCCCTTTGAATGCGCCAATCACCGAGGAATAAGTCCTCTTAACATCGCCTCTCTGCCGTATTGTGTGAGCGTCTGAAGCCGTTTGTCCACAACCTGATAGGTCCCTAACAGTGTGGTTTCAGGCCTGGGAAGTCCACGATATACCAAATTTTCACTTTACGGCAGATCCCGGAAAAGAAAGAAGTGCAAATCGACATTCACAACATATTCGTCGATTTTAAGGCCGCATATGACAGTGTGCATAGAGACGAGCTATACAGTGCCAGGTCTAGTGTTGGCATTCCTACCAAACTCGTTAAATTGTCTAGGATGACGATGGAGAACTCTCGCTGCTCCGTCAAGTTAGGTAACGAACTCACTGAGACCTTCAATGTAAAAAAAGGTTTTAGACAAGACAACGCACTGTCATGTGACTTCTTTAACATTCTTGAGAAGATCGTGGGTAACTCAAAACTCAACACCAGAGGCACTATCTTCCAGAAGTTCAGTTCAATTGCTAGCTTACGCTGATGACATTGACGTGATTGAACGAACACAGCGAGCCGTCAATTAGGAAGGATTTTTCAAATCGCGTACAGATTGCGCCTTCAGGACTTTGTAACACATGTATTCATATAGTATGTCAAGAATGACTTTTCACATTAAAAACAAATGAAAAAGTTGAAAAATTGAAAAGTTAATAGCTAATAAACAAAGTTTTTTCAAAAATTTTTTTATACATATAGTGTATACATCATACATATGAAAAGAAACTTGAAAAACTAAAGAAAACATAACACAACATCGAATAAATCAATTTCTGCAGATCGTAATTGGTTGGTATTTTTTGCAATTCATCCAATATTTGAGTGCTATTATATTTGTTGGTTGTCTTTTAGTGACATTTATTTTTCTAATGTACTGACAAATTTTCAATCGGGTTGAGGTTAGAACTTTGAGGAGGTGTATCAATGACTTTGCTGCAATTATAAAGCAACCACTTTTGCACCATTTGACACCTAAAGTGAATTTCAAACAAATCTTTGCAAAAAGTTAAACTTGCTTCCTCGCGAATAGAACCTTACCTTTTGTTTATAATTCCTGCAACATTTTATTGTTCTTGGTAGAAGTAGTGCATTCAGTTCTTAACAAAAACGGAGTCGTTTTTCGGTTCATTCCTTTTTGGCGATATATTCTCTATGCAATCCACATGGCGTGAGCTTAAAATCTCAGTCAAGCACATAAGCGGGAGGAAAGCTAAACTGAAGATAACTGTAAATATAAGTCAATACCCATAATATCCTCAAAAAAAGGAAAAATTGATGATCGAATAGAAACCTCATAAAATGTATAATGCTATGAATGATTTAATGATTTATTGTTCAAATGAGAAATACACGTTTCAACAAGTTCGAAAAATAAAAAATTCACTGGTCCCCATGCCTTTCGATTTATATGTACAAAGAGCTGCGGCTTCTGTTGTTCTTCAAGATTCCGTGGTTCTTGCCGTATGGAGCGTTTGAGTTCACTCTCAAAACGAAGTCACCCTTGGTATCGACGGGGGTTGCGTAACCCATTGGAACGCGAATACCGTGGCACTGGCGGTTGTCATAAGCTTCCAGAGAATTGCATTCAGCAGCAATGAAGTTTCTTTCGCCACCTGGTCGCACAGTTTCGGCGAAGTACTCAATTGACTTCAATGAAGCGTCGATAATGTTCTCAGCACCGTTAACAGCGGCACCCTTTCCGTTGGGATAAAAATCGGCATCACCGTTGGTATTGGATGCTACGCCGCTAGATGTGGTATGAATTACGTCCACAAAGTCAGCAACGCCACGGGCCAATTCCGACTGAACATGTTGGGCACGGGTGTAGGGCTTGTTGGGGTCCAGACCAGTCACACGACGGATTTGTTTGTCTGTCTTCTGTGAGAAGTACTTGGCAGCAGATCCAACAACATGTGCACCCTGGCTGTGGCCGATTAAATGGATGCTGTAATAGGGAACGAACTCGGCTAGATCAACAATCGCCTGGCCGATGTGCTTTCCACAGTCTTCAATGTCAAGTGTAGCCCATTGCTTGAAAGTGGTTAACTCGTCGCCCAAATCGCACACCTAGGAGGAAAAATCATTAAGGCGATATCCCAAGGCACATTTGGTCAAATAGCTTACAATCAGGTTTCCGACAGTAGCCGACTCCCATGGGTTGGAGCGCTCTTCCTGCTGCTGGCCGATATGGTAACGCTCACGGTATGCTTCGATGAGTTCATCCACTGAATCACTTGATTGCTCTAGGTTCGAAGGGAAGCCGGTCACGAAAACGGTAACTTCGCCAGAGGCTAACTGCTGGTATCTCTTCAATTGGCTTATGCTATTCAGTTGAACTGAAACATTGCCGTTGCCGGTGATCAGGTTGAATTTCACATTATTCCAGTTGGGGGAATACAGATATCCGGTCCATTGCTGGACGTAGCTGTTGAACACTACAGAAACAACCAGTTAAGCACTATAAACTCCGAAAAAACCACCTAACTTACTAATTGCCTTGATCAGAAGCGATGCCTGTTTCATTGGAAGTGACACGAGGTTACTGAACGAGATATCCTCGACCTTGGGCACATGCTCTGCGACTTTGTTCAACCAGTTGAGGGGATTTAATGTGTTGGCAACTCCTTTGGCTGTACCAGATAGAAAATGTGCTCTTTCAGGTTGCGGACCACGGCGGGAAACTGCAGCTGTACCTGCAGCATACCCAGTACCTGTACCAATACCAGTGCCAGTGCCGGGGCTAGTGCCGGAGGCAGCAGCTATAGCCGCCAAAGTAACCAGAACCAAAGCGGTCTTGAATGTATTCATTTTAGATAAATGATTCAATTCAGAGTACTCAATGGAAGTGAACTGATTTCTGGAGCAGGGAGCCTATCAATTTATACTCAACGAATCGAATTGTATTTCTGCTTAGCGGTGCGTTTGCACGCAGTGTCGCCGGCTATGTGCAGTGATCCCTCACCCAGTGCGGAGTTGCAGAATTGCTAAATTCGCAAAACACCAAAAAATCGTACCCAGCAACTGTCTCAAGTTCAAGTGAAAACGTTGAGGGTGCAATAATTCGCTGGGACACAGAACGAACAAGTCAAGTTAAAAAGAACAAGTTAAAAATCGGAAACAATAGCAAATCCAAGGGAAGTAAGTATTGAGTTGCATAATATTGATTGGTTTCAGTTATGATATGTAATAGTAAGGCAAAGATGAATGTGCAACCCGTTTCTTGTTACTTTGGACTTTATAAGTACTGTCTTTTTGTATACAATTGGTTTGCTTTAAAATGTCTAATTTATGCCAGCTTAACTTGATATGCATTCATATATATCTTAATTACTAAAAACTGTTTTTAAATGGGTAAACATTTTTGCAGAAAAAGGACTCATATATTTTCATATTGCATATCAATGCCGTTCATCTATCCAAAATGTTATCGGATACCTAAAGAGTGTTGTTCTCACACATAAAAAAACAGAGAAGCAACTTAAAAGAAAGCAATTCTCGTCGAAGGTAAATGTAAATGATTCCTTGTTTATTTTTAATTTAATTAACGAACAAATTCATTAAAGAAAAAAAATACCTTCAAAGTTTCATGTACGGACAGATTTTGTAGTACCTATAGAGTGTTCACTCTTTTCATGATGTGTACAATTATCCAGCGCAGTAACATATTTTTGAATGGCATACAGACATTAAATAGATGTTTAAGTGATTTAATTCAAACAGCACTTTCATTTCGGTACCTCTGTGAAAACGACTGTGAGCATATTAAATGTTTGACAGTTCGTAGATTCAATCTCTGAAGAAGGTTCTTGAATTGCTAACAAAGCTCAGACAAAAAGAATATTTAAGAAATACTCAAAAACCATTCTTTTGTCCTAAATGGACTATAAAACATGCAATTTTCAAACATTCCTTCCAAGGCACACTGAGGAAAACACAACGCTAATTAAAAGCGAAAATAAAAGCGTGTTTGACACCATATTCCTAAACAGAGAAAATTTTATGAACTAGCAGGATGTCGACTGTTGCAGATGAAGTGTTTTTTTGTTTCATTTATCCTGTCAATCTGCTCGTTCTTATTGAAGATAGGATCCATTTCTAGAGCATGGTGGCATGCAAGATTGATTAAAATGGTCCATTAATTTCTGGATAGGAAAGAAAATGTTAAAAAATAACTTAGCGGAGACAGCTAGGTGTCAAGTACAAGAGTCATATAAAGCAGAAAGGCGGCTTATGTGAAGTTGAAAGAGTAGAACTAAGTGTAAGGGTCAAGGATTACCGTAAAATCACTTGTAAATTAGTGTGGAAATATCAACATCCAGCTACAATCTAGATCAATATTTTTTTTTAAAGAAAAGCAAAACTCCTCTTTCAATTCTAAATCATTTCAAAATCAGTATAATAATCACATTAATTAAAATTAAAAAACTGTGTTTTATTTTCTGCTTAAATAACACGTTTACTTATATTTGTGTATCCAATACCAACACACGTCATTAAAACTTTCTGTGCTCCAGGTTGTCTTTCATCATCATCGTCTTCTTCAGGATTCTCCAGTTTAAAGGTTATACCAAAGAAATCACGAAGATGTTGCAAAAAGTTCACGGTGTAGTTTGAGAGGGGACCTTGAAGACATAATTAATCAATTAAATACAACCTTACACGAATCAAACTTCTGACATATACCCGTTAAAAATTTGGAGACATGCTTTTGTGCCAAGGCCATAAAAAGTGCTGCTAACCACTGATATGAAGAATCTACACAACCGCCTCGGTAAATTTCGTCAAGCAATTTGTGAGCTGCTCCTGTGCCCACATCTTCCGGAATTGACGGATCTTTACTCTAAAATGAATGAATTTTTAACAAAGTATGAACAAAATTAACTTTGACATGTTACCTCTTCTCTCACATTCGACACACACTCCGAAGAAAATACGATTCCTTCAGTTGTCTCTGCTACTAAATTAACACCATATCCAGGGCTATTTCCAGAGAGTTTACCCTTGTTTTGGTCTGAGTAAAGGTACACGTCTGTTAGGAAGTTCAACATCACTCCCTTTGCAGCCTCCAGTGTGCGATTAGCAAGGGCAGGCGAAACTTTACAAGCATAAACTGTGCCTCGAATACGCTTAACCATTCCTTGCTTCAAACACTGTATCGCTCGAAAACTCTTCCTCACGGGGCATTTAAATATGACTTCCCCTCCTCCATCTGGCATTACACCTCTTTTGGTAATTTTGAAGTCCAATCCTTCGTCCACTATTAGGAATCGTTTCAGTACACAAAACGCCGCAGTTTTAACGTAATCAACCGACGGCGATTCTACACTGTTCGTCACTCCTCGCAATGTAGCGCACAGGGAATTCTTGCAGAATGGACCCAAGGCAACAAGTACATCTAAGTAATAGCCAATTCCTCGCTGCACACAGCAATCGTGATGAACTGTTCCACCCTGCAACAGACCAGGACTGAAAACTACTGCTGTTCCTGATGAATTTAATTCAATTTTCGTTCCATTTGTTATTTTGTCCAGCAGTCGAATCAGACTGATTTCGAACTCTCGCAATCCGGGCACATCATCATTGCTCCGAATATCAATTATTTTTACTGGTTTCCCACTTAAAGTTGAAAGAATGAGACGCTGCTTCAGAAAATTACTTCCTTTGTAGATTAAAAGATTATTCTCCTGTGCGAAAACTGGCATATTTTCGTTAGCGAATAAAGATGTTTTTGTTTTTAATGAAAATAAAATTGGGTCACAATTCGCACGTGTTGTGTGTATGAAATGTCATTCACAGTTTACAAACAATTATGAAGTTGGTAGTGGTTTTATTTATATTACAGGGTGGTGGAATGCCTTTTAAATACATTTTGTAACCAAAATAAATTCAATCGTTTTTAGTCGTACTGATCACTCTGTTCGCATGATTAACTTTCACTTATTCATTTTATACAAAACAGATTAAACAATAAAGAAAATTACATGTACCCATATATGATTAAATATCTGCATCGAAATCTCTGCAAAAATCACGCACTATAAAATGCATATATGAAATAGGGAAAAATATTTTCTGCTTTTAAAAAATTCTTTCCGTGAATTTGGCTTTACAGCCAAATTAAGACCAGAGACCAATAGGCGGCAATCAACTCGTTTCCCGCCTTGAATTAATTTTGACAGCGTTTTTCATAGCATTTCCCCTTCTGAACAGCTGATTCGCAGACAGGTTTTTTTTGTTTTTAAATGAGAATACTTGTGAACTGAATATACAGTGGATCTCCTTACTCTTTAAACTGTTAGAAGGAGAGGGAATAGAAATCAAAAAATCGAAAGAGAGAAGGTATAGTTTTTTCTAACACAAAGTAATGGTTGCCTATAGCCGCGTTCAGAAATTCCTTAATGTTCCTTAATAGTTTCTGATTAAGATTTAATTCGCAATGAATTCTTTGGGGAATTGGACTTGATTTTCGGAGTGTAATGAATTTACATTACCGACACGTGAACCATTCATTTCGAACGTATTTCAAACCAATTTCTAGGCTGGGAGAATGAATTTGATAGATTTCACTAATTCCATAATTGTACTATTTTTTTTTCAAAGCAACAGAAGGTTAATTTATTTACATAAATACAACTCACATATCTGACACTTTAAAATTGTGGGACATAGTCCAACTTAAAAAATATGTACATATAAGTTACGTCCCATATTTTGTTTGATTTTTAAGCTGATTCTATCTACTCCATTCCTCTTAAGCGTAAGTGTTCTGCCTTTCGAAATGTCTTTCTTTCTAGTGGCGGTGCATTTTGACATAACCGCAGCACAGGTGCACTCTCGGCGTAAGTTTTCGGATCATACGCTGGTACTTCAGGTTCGTTGTCCCAGTCTTCCGATGATTCAATTTCAGGTATTTCTTGTACTGGATTAGGGACAGAATTCGATGGTGCAATAGAGTACTTGAAACTTTCGAATGATTTTCTATCTTCACAAACTGTAACATGCCACTGCAAATAGAGAAAACATCAAGGGAGTCTCTAAGGTGATAACATTATACTTACATCCATTTCAGGCTTCGGGATAACATGAGTCGTATTAAAGGGACATTCAGCAAATTGAAGTCCGGGTCTGGTTTTTCTGCACATAATCAAATGCCTCGCAAACCGACACCGATCTATGAGGTGACTGCGCTCGTAAGGACACCGCAGCTTTTCGAATTCCTCTCCTTTTGTTTTTATCATATTTTATTCGTTGTATTTTGTATATTTGCTAGTTTTGTTAATTTAGCTGGAGATATAATTACTTTGTCTGCACTTTATATTTGATTTCTATGATCCTCTGATGGCAGATCTTTGATAACTCAACTGTTTATTCCAACTATTTTCGCTTTCGCCAATTGTTTTCATTATACGTAGGTATTTGCAAGTGATCCCACTTATCAAAATATTCATTGACCATAAAGTTCTGAAATATGCAACAAGACTGCAGCAAACACTAGACTTATTAATGGGAGATGTTATAATATGTGAATATTTAAGGGTAACTTTTCTGCCATAAAAACATCAAATAATTATTAGAAAGTGAAGCCACATATGTCACTTTGACAGTTTTAATCAGAGAACTTAATGGTTTTAATTTAGAAAAGTTCAGTCCTCTACTAAAACCGCATCTATGACCCTGCTTATCGTGTTCGTGTAGGCAAAACCCGCAATCGAATATTATTTTCAATTAGTGTAAAATAATACTGACTAATAGCGTAAGAATTGGATTGAGTGGAGTAAAATTTGTCTTACCATTTTGTGTAGCTTTTGAAAATTAAAAGTAGGAAGTATCTACCATAATTGATAAATCCATGTTTTGTCAATTATTGCTGTTTTAAGACCTGTAACGAACTCAGATCAGTTTACGTCAAGTGAACGAACCTGGGACAACAGCCAGTTGAGGTTAACAATTTACGTGATTCACTAAACATTTTTAAATCAACAGCATTTAAGTTTTTTTTGTATAAAAGTTATACGTACAGGATTCCTATTGACTTCCGAGGAACGGATGATAAAAGACCAGAATGCACAATTGTACAAAGTAAGTGCTGTCGGTAACAAAAGCAATCTTAAAGAAGTTTATCTCCGCAGAAATGAAAACACAAACAAGACTCAAGCAAGCCTGCAAGCACTTAAATTAGAGAACGTAGAACTGCATCGAGAAGGATGTGATTTACTTCAGCGAGTCAAAAAAGCCGAAGCAATGGTATCACGCATGGGGAGAGTTTTCACGAAAGGACAAATCAAACGTTTGATCAATCCGCATAAAAAAAGTTACTGGAACTATGAAGAAATTGCGGATGCAATGAACCTCTTTACCGCCAGTCCTCTAATGTATAAAATGCTCTGGCAAAAGAAATATCCATTGCCATCCCCGTCTACACTTAGAAAATGGGCGGCTACCCTCAAACTTCGACCAGGAATCCTAATTAGCACAATAAAACTACTAGCAGACAATAATTTTGCGACCACTGACCGACTGTGTGTGCTCACGTACTATGAGATTCGATTGAAGAAACCTTCACACACTGATGAACCCGATGACTCAGGTCTGCGTCCATACAAATACGCTCAGATGTTCATAATCCGTGGACTTGTGGGTGAATGGAAAAAGATTATTTATTATAACTTCGACTGCATGCTACCTGGGTTAATCGTAAAGGATATTATACGAGCTCTCAAAGAAATAAATTTCACAGTTGTCGCAGTCGTAACTGGTGTTGGGCCAAGAAAATTATCTCTGTGGAGGGAACTTGGAATTGATGAGAATCATTCATACCTCGAGGTGCTTGATGAAGAGAAGGTGTTTTTCTTTGCCAACATACCCCACTTGATGAAGAGATTGCGAAATAAATTTATTGAGAAAGGATTTTTAATAAAAGATAAGTCAATTACGGTCCAGCCACTTAGGGAGATGTTAGAGGTCGAGCCTTCCGAACTCTGGGTAAGCCACGACCTAACCCAGAAGCATATCGATCCAAAAGTCATTGGAAGTCACAACCATCACCTAATTACGCAACTCTTCTCCAAATCTGTGTCTGACACACTAAAGAAATGTGTGGCATTGGGAAAGATGTCGTCCCCGTATGCTATCGAATGTGCAGAATTTATACAAATTGTAGACGAGTGGTTCAGTTTGTTTAATGCGAAGTACAACGCTAGAGACTCTCAGAACCTATTTCTTTATGGACTTGCTTTAGAATATCAAAATTCAATAATTTCATTGATGAAAGATGTTATAAAAGAATTTAAAGTAATTGGTAGTGAGGAGGATATTCAACCACTTAAAAGGGGAATATTGCTTAACAATTTATCCCTGCCTTATTTGTATGTATATTTGAAAGACAAATACAACGTGCCGTATATTATTACGAATAATTTGAACGCGGACGACGTTGAGCACTGTTTTGGCATAAGGAAGTCACACGCTGGCATCGCTCATAGACCTACACCGCTTGAATTTAAGTACAGGCTAAGAGCTGGTATATTTGCAAATCTAGCTGTAAATAGTTTGTAAGAAAAGAAGGTACATAAAAAGACTCTTAAAACGTAGTTTTATTTTAATTATCCTAAAAATTAAATTCCACAAAGGGTAATGGTCCTAAATTAAGTCGTTAAATCACCAAACAAAAAGAAAACAAAAAAACAGAGCTACATATTCACACATATCACATTGCTACAAATTGGTTAACACAGCCGAATGAATTCTGTACTTAAACTCCAAGGCAGAAGGTTGCCCTTCCAAACTACTATTTGATCGTCTGATCATCAGCGAGTTTTCCAAATCGTCTTGATTAAAATAATTCGTTATTACGTACTTAACACTATGTCTTTCTTCTAAGTAGTTGCGCAGCTGCACCAATGAAGCATTATTCATCGCGATCCCCTTTTGGAAAGGAAGTAATGTCTTGCTCTTGATGCGTCGCATCGAGGAAATTGTGTCCGTCATCAGCGAAATTGTTGCATTTTGTTCCTCCAAGTCTAGACCGTATGCGATCGATCCCTCTCCGTCATGGTCGTTGGTACGTTTAGCATTAAAGACTTCCAGCCAATCGCTAAACAGCTGTATGATGTCACTGCACTCAATGGCATTCTCTGAATAGATTTTTCCGACAGACACACTTTTCCTTAGCGCGTTTGCAACTGGGTGCGATAGTATTTGCCAAGCTAATTTCACATTTTGCCTTGTGACCTTCTTCGCACTGAAATGTGCTTCCGTCAATTTGAAGTTCAGCTCTAGATCTGGCATGCCATGGTTCAGGAGCTCTCTTAACGGGTTTACGTTGATGTGTTTGTTCTTCACTATGAATCCGCTTTCAACGAAGTGGTTCCGAAAATTTTTAATAAGATGCGGAACGTTGGCAAAGAAGAACACCTTTTGCCCGTCGGCTAACTCCACGTATGGTCGATCTTTGTCCACCTCCATTTCTAAGCAGAGAGGTAACTTCAAATGCCCTATGCCAGAAACAACAGCAACCACTAAGAAATTGATTTCTTTCAACGTCCGTATAACATCCAACAAAATCTCCCGAAACTTAACACAGTCAAAGTCATAGTAAATAATTTGTTTCCAGCTGCTTACAAGTCCGCGGATTACTAATGCTTGTGCACTTTTATGAACTTCATTTTGACTCGGATTATCATCAAGTCTTGTGTGCTTCAAGGTGATCTCGTGGAATGAAAGTATGCAAAGTCTTTGACTTTCTTTGTATTGCCGACCGGAGAGCATTTTGACAATACTCTCGAGTATTCCAGGCTTCAGTTTCAACGTTGCTGTCCATTTCTTTAACGTGACTATTGATGGGAAGGGATAGTTTCTTTTAACCAGTTGTGCGTAGGCTTGCGGGCCGGCAGAGTAGAGCGAAGCGGCCGAGGATATTTCATCGTAAGTCCATTTAAATCTCTTATTTGGGTTCATAACTCTTTTTATCTGACCTTTTGTGAATAGTTGCTTAATTGAGGACTTTGCATTTTCTGCTTGTTGAAAGCGCTTCTGCAATTTCTTTATACGAAGTCTCAGTGCTCGATTTTCTTTTTTCAGTTTCTCAACCTCAGGCCCTGGAGTAGCTAGTGGATCTTCCCTAAAAATTTGGTTTACCAAATTAGAAATCAATATACATTACACACATGTGCTTACAATCTTATTATTATATCCCCGTCTGATTCTGGGACATATGGCTGAACATCTACTTCGGGCTCGCTAAAATGATTAGCGATTTCCATCACATACTTTCTAAAATAGAGAATTTCCAAACAACAAAATGAACAAAATTACAATGAAAAATTTTTGTATTGTAGTACCTGTTGTATGTTGAAATTGCTTCCTCTACTAATTCTTTCTGCTCCTTCCGCCTAATCACTTCTTCGCGTTTCGTTGGGGCTCTCCTTCCGGGAACATGCAATGAAGGTACAGCTCCTTCTTTAAGTTTTCTCTTATGAACTGGTATGTTCAAAAGCACGTCCTGCAGTTTCCAGTCTTCTTCTCCGAAGTGTTCCGAGCATACTCTAGCGATGTTGAGATTAATTTCTGTTTCTTGGCCACAAGCTTCTAGCCACTTTTGAGCAGATTGCTCATTTCGCGGGAAACAAAAGAATCGTAGGCCCTTATCATAGTCTTTTTTCCCTTGGTAGTTCTTGCAGCCCTGAACTGCACACCTGACCATCTGTGAAGCGAATTACAAGGAAATTATAGATTTTGAAACGAAAACTAGGCGCTGAAATGTAAACAAAACTTCTTTTGGAGAGTAAGTAAATTCCGTACCCTTCTATTAGATCTGTTCGCACGCAAGTCAAAATTCTGTCAAGAAGTGTAAAAACGAACGAGTCAATAAAAATCTGTCACCGTTTAAGAACAACAAAACGGTAAGAAAATAGTCACCAGACACCAGAAACCAATAAGTTAAAGTAAGTAACATCTCTCTCTTCACTGATTTTAGTCAAACTAGACAGGCTGTGAGAAGGTTTTAAATACTGGTGAACAAAATTAATTAAGGCTGCGTTTAATAATAGGTCTGTTCCCCTTCATTTGTGTACAGAAATTCGTAGTTGAGTAGTTTAGGTAAAAATATCTCTTGCAGAAAATATATCAAAACTTGTGAAACGATTTTTCGTAGAAATCAGAAACCAATAAGGAATATTGATCTCTGGTAGAAATTCGTAAACGGCTATCGGATGTATGAAATGTCAGAGGTTTTTTGGTTTCACTTTGACAGCCATCTGCTGCCCACAGATTTTTCTTCGGGAGCAATTCGTAGGAAGAGGAAAGATCCCTCTATCTCTTCTATGAAAAACTCAGCTAGTGGAACGCTTTTGTGTAGTTTGTCGGACAAGTTCGTAGACATTCGTAGCAATTCAGAGCAATTGGGACGGACTTTATAATTATAACAAATTTAATTAGGCCTTACTGGCTGCCACAGAGCACCTAGGTGGTTTGTGACTAGCTGTTAAATCGTATGTTGACATTCAATGTGAGTGATGCCAAATTTCCACTAGTAATGTGTTCACTAAGTGCACAATATAAACATTTTATTAAAGAATACGTTTTTATTTTAAAATAATAATCTTAAACAAAAAGGGCCATTTAAGTTTTGGTTTGGGGTTTCTGTCAGAAATAGTCAAAATCGTCATTATATACATAGCATGATAAATCTTAATGATACCGTTTATAATTGTACTTCTCTCTCCTCCCTTTTGCCCTATGCTCTTTATAGCTCAACAACATATCTCCATAGTCGTCTGCCTTCTCTTCTTTTCGATATTTTGAACTAGAAGGCTTATGCTCATTTTTTGAATCCCTGTATCCTTCCTTTTTGACTGATGTGTTGTCATCGTCTTCATCAAAATCATCTCCCAAGCGTTTTCGTTCATTTTTCCTGAATTCCTTTCGACTTGAAGGTAACTGACCAACGCAATTTCGAAGAACACTAGCTTGGGTGGAATATTTATTTGGATCGTATGTTTCGGCCTCTGTGTCATCCCAATTCTCTTCGCATTCGACTTCTTCTTGCTTGTGATCTTCTTTGTCAGGCTTAATCGGAGCTGCATTGTATTTATACTGTGCTAAGAGACCTTTATCAGGGCATGTTGCTACATGGCTCTAGAAACACAACAAATTGTCCATACTGATGTATATTTAGGTTTTGAGGTTACTTACTGAGAATTCTGGCTCCGGTACTAAATGAGAGACATTGAATGGACACTTGCATAGCTCCGCATTGGGATGGCTCAAACGGCACTTAATTAAATGCGGCTGAAGGCGTTTTCTGGCCATTCTATGTAGCTTATTGTACGGGCATTCAACCATATCATCTGGGCTTTCTGTGCTATACATTTTGGCTCTACACAATTGGAATCACTTTAAACTTGAAGAAATTACTGTTTTTATACAAATTTTAATAAAATTAACAATAATGCACATGCAAGAACTATAGTTCAGATGTTTTGTTTAGATTCTAAAGATAGAAATGACATATGGGAAAGGTTTGTTCGATTGGATTTGATGTAGTGGTAGCTTCAATTCTTATACGTTCGCTTTAGAAATCGATGAGTTTCATTGTTTATTGAAAACTTTGTTTACAAAATTCAGCTTGGCAAATTGAAGATAGGTCCGTTCCAATTGCTCTAAATTGCTACGAATGTCTACGAATTTGCCCGAAAAACTCAGAAAAAGCGTTCCATTAGCTGATTTTTTTCGTAGAACAGAGAGCTTATGAGACATCAACATATTTCCCCTCCCTACGAGTTGCTGTCGAAAAAAAATCTGTGGGCAGCAGATGGCTGTCAAAGTGAAACCAAAAACACCTCTGACATTTCATACATCCGATAGCTGTTTACGAATTTCTACGAAACGTCGTTTCACAAGTTTTGGTAGACTTACTCTCTGCAATAGATAATTTTACCCAAACTACTCAACTACGAATATCTGTACACAAATGAATTTGAACAGACCTAATATATTTATTATGTTTTAAAGATATAATTTGTTCTTCTTAAATAATAATAATACAATTTCTTTCAATCTTCACAACCGCCATCTACACACGAATTCCGCACACTATGAGGTGTTACTTTCAACTGTCACTTAAAATTACTTGACATGAAGTGTCAATTCGCTTAGTAAATTTGTCTCTTTCTCTTTCTTTTCCTTTTTCTGTTGTTCGCCATCCAAGATGGTACGTTCTGTCGAAATTAACAATAAAAAATCCCAAAATATCTATGCAATCCGAATCGAAAAACTATTTTACCCACATAAATATGAATCGCAATTCATTTAAAATTTTGACTACCACGAAATATTGAAAATTAATTGCTATATGTTTTGTGATTGAAAGTGTTTTTTATTTTCATTCGGATGGCAATACGGGATATGTTTTGAGGAATGTTTAACCCACAAAATATTAATTTTTGATGTGATATCCATTCCAGACGAAAGGTACATCAAGCTTTGGTAAACGCCACAATAAGACGCACACATTGTGCCGTCGTTGCGGACGCAGTTCATACCACATTCAAAAGTCAACATGCTCCCAATGTGGATATCCCGCCGCAAAGTTGCGTTCATGTAAGTCAATTTGAAAATGTAATTCTGTGATTTTGAGGTCATTTGTATATTGATTACATATTGTCCCAAGCACACAGATAGAGTAACTTTTCGACTAAAATTCGAGACCGGCATAGTATCATTCTGATTTTTGCTAATTTTGTTTTACTTGTACATTCTCCTACCGAATATCTTTATTTGGCATAATACAAATATTGTTTTTGCTCTTGCAGACAACTGGTCGATTAAGGCTAAGAGGAGGAAGACCACTGGAACTGGTCGCATGCGTTTCCTTAAGGTTGTGCGAAGACGTTTCCGCAACGGATTCCGTGAAGGAACTCAAGCTAAGCCCAAGAAAGCAAACTAAACTTTAAACCATTTCTTTTACAATAAAGTAACTTTTGAACGGATTCCTCTGATTTTCCTTTTAGAACTGGTCACGTTTAGGTCATTTGTAAGTTGTTCAGGAGGTCAGACATACCAACAATGGATTCTCTTTTTCTACTGACTGTGTTTCCTTATGGAGAGTGTTCGGCATGGAAACGACTGTTTTACCTAAATGCTTATTGATTGCCTCGAATAGTGAAAACCTTAAACATCCCATGGTTTACAAAGATTCCTTAATATAAGAAACCCACCCAATAAATAGAAATAGAGGATATTTGCTGCTGGATATTTGGAGAGTAATGTCGAATTTACCTAGTGGTTGTCATTCAGATTTTGCTGCTTTCCTTATAAAAATGAAATCAACTTAAATATATACTCACATAATGTAATGAACCAAGCGATTCCATTCAAGTCGCTCTTCACATGAGCTCATATTTAGGAGTTCGAACCACGCTAAATTGAGGGTTTATTTCAAAATAATCACATCTGTAACGGTTGTAAATAAAATCAGGTAAATTGTGCCATGCCATTTTTGGATCGATATTACGAAAACGAAATGAGTCGATTCCCATTGCGTTCATGAGTGGAATGCATTCCACAACACACGGCTCATGTTGTGAAAAGTTTCATCTTCAAAGTGCACTTTTTCCTAATTGGTTGGTGTGCTATGGTTAAAAAGGGCAATGAAAACTACGACTTTAAGAAGAGTAGATCTAATTAAACACGATATCAAAATTAAAGTGGTCAACAAATTTCGTCACTATCGCTTAGTGACCGACCAGTCACGTGGAAATAGCAATATGTTTGAAGTGAGTTATGAAAAAAATATTTCTTGGCTACAAAACCACGTCAATTTGTGGGAACAGCAACTGCTCGATACCCGTTGGGCAGTCCTTTATATAATTATTATTAGACCGCGGCCGCCTTGGCGTAGTGGGTAGAGTGCGACGCTCACACGCCAAAAGTCTGGCTGAACCCCTCGAATTTTTCACGGCACCACCTCTTTCGGGCTGCTGACGACACTCAAAGAGTATTCATTTTCTATGAAAAAAATCGCCGTTCGCAGTCGGCAAAAAACTGTAGGTCTTTTCTACTCGTGACGGAATAGTAGCGCGCACAACACGAGTAGTTGATGAGCAAGCTAGGCCCTGGTCCCCTGTGGATTGTCGCGCCATATAATTGATATTAATTATTATTAGACCATTCCTTTTCACATTTATAGCGGTGTCCCGAAAGTGATTTTAGTTTCTACATTTTGCAAGGAACTATTGAGCAAATCCCTCTACACTAAAGTAGAAAGAGATACTCATCTAAGTACAGTTTAAGTTTCTTGCCCACTACATATCCAACTCGGAGTTATTCTAGTTTCATGAATGAAGTCTGTTGCGAGAAAGAGTAAAATGAGTTGTGAGTCTAAGCAATTAAAAGATGCGAAAAAATGGCACTTAATTAGTAACACGCCAGAGTCAACGGAATTACCAACTCTTTCTTCATGGTGATTCCTCTAAAGTGTCTAATATTCAAATTCAAAATTAAAATTTACTGTAGCTTATATTCGTGAGAGAACAATAGCACGAATAATACAAGAACACAACGGGTAACCCTTAAGCCCACCTTCGGACGCACAGTTAAGTTAAGAGACTCTGCAACCGCATTACACGAATGTGAAATGCACTTTCCAGCTTAACTTTTTTGCTTATTACACCCACAGGCATTTAAAACCAATGTGCACCGGTACCTCCTTTCTCTCTTTTACTGTACACCTTCAGCCTGTATTGTGACTAAATCCCGGTCCCTTAAGGGTACCAATTGATCCCTTTAGCGCACAAATTATAAAATAGAAAATTCTAAGAAAGTTAGACACAGTGCCCCTTGTAAACGATGCACTATCCAATGTAAAGGAAACCACATTTTTGAGGTTTATGCTCACATTAGGGATATTTCCGTACTCGAATAAAGAACACAAAACAGAACAAAACAACACAAACTAACACAAAGTCCGTCCCTTATTTCGGAAAATGGGTTTTACATCTAGTGAGCGCTTTGTTGAGAGAGTAAAATATTTCCTCACCCTGCCCATTTGAACACAAGACATTTTTGTGGGTAGGTTGTTGGGTTTCTGTCAAATAAATTGGTTTGCGTACAGAGTTACGTGAGCATTGATCCATTAGGTTCGTTTCAATTGCTCTGAATTGCTACGAATGTCTACGAATTTGTCCGAAAAACTCAGAAAAAGCGTTCCAATAGCTAATTTTTTCGAAGAAGAGGGAGCTCATGAGAGAGCGGAATATTCCCCCTTCCTACGAATTGCTGCCGAAGAAAAATTTGTGGGCTGTAGATGACTGTCAAAGTGAAAACAAAAAAAAAAAAAAACTCTGACATTTCATACATCCGATAGCTGTTTACGAATTTCTACGGAAAGTCGTTTCACAAATTTTGGTAGAGTTACTCTCTGCAAGAGAGATTTTTACCCAAACTACTCAACTACGAATTTCTGAACACAAATGAATTGGAACCAGAGATAAGGGAGCCAAGGAGATACTCAACTCCCTCGTCTTCCGCCCTTTGAGGTGAACTGACAGCGTTTTTTATAAACCCCTGTCTGTGAATACGTGTGAGCTGTCTTGATTAGCTGATTGCAATCAGCTGAACAGTTATAGAGGTGAAATGTCTTGACAGGGAGTAAAATCGTAAGGGTGCTTAAGTATTAAGGGTGAGAGAGTATAAATCAGGTAATGGATATAATTTTCTTAAAACGCGAAAGGATAATAAAGTATGTTTCCCAATAAACCTGAAACATCACCAATACAGTAATTAAGTTCACAAACAATGAACCGCTTTAACTCTTTTAATAAGCAAGGATTTAACGCCAGTCATAAGTTTTTAATAATAAAAAGTACAATTGTTGGTTATAAATCTTTTTTCTTTTATTAGGTATTGAAATATAAGGAATGAAGACGTAAATACAGATTGATTAAAGGACTTAAAATACTTTTTGAAAAGCATTTCCACGCCACCCAAGAGGTATGCTTATGGCGCGTTAACCGATTTTTTGTTCACCGGGTGTTTGGTTTCCCCAAGAGGCCTATTGCACCCGAACTTAAATAAATTAGATATAGATAGATAGATAGGATTTCTCACACAACTACAAAATCCCTGGATTGGACAGGCATATGGCCAGGGGCAAAAACTGGTCTAAGATGAGCATCTCCTTGATTCCCTTATCTCTGATTGGAACAGACCTATTATCTCTGTGTATGCGTCTCAAATTTTGTTGTTGTGTTTGTTTTCAGTGGCGAAAATGTGAATTTGATATTTCTTAACGACATACTTTACACATTTGGTTTAGATGCGTTCCCGTACTTTGCTTCTTTCTCAGAAAGATTCACCCCCAATCCTCAACAAACGACAGGCCTTAGAATTTGGTATAGAAAGTACTGGAACACACCTATTTAGTTGGCAAATCATCATGGAACATTATACGGTTGAAAAACGTCTGCAAGTTCAATTGAATTCAAATTTCATTCAAATTTGTTTCCAAAATTGGCGTTTAGTCACTGCCTAAGAGTATTTAGACCATATTTCTTTGATATTCATCATCAGCCTGCCATATCAACAATTCAATGTTTAGTTAATAAAAAACTATGAATCCACATTTTCACTATGCAGAGTTCTAATGCGAGACAAAGAAATGTGCGTAGGGAAGAAAATATCGCTGCGACTAGAGTTTATGTTCCTGAAAACCCAAATCAATCATTCACACAGCGTTCTAAGTACTGGAGCACATCTGTGTCCGCACTGTGGTGAATTTCGAGAAAAGATCTTGGTCAACATCCCTACAAGAATAAGTTGACACAATAACTTAACCCGTTGGACAATTTTGTTATGGGCCGCAAACCACCTAATGTATCCCACAATTAATTATAGAAGAGTAAGTAAGTAATTTATAGAAGAGTAGGTTTCGTCGGTTTCAGCGCATAAGACAGACGTCACATAAGGCAGTAAAAATTCAAGGTAGTGTGGACTTCGTCTCCGCGGTAAATAGGGACAACAACATCAGTATCGAAATCAAACGCAGAATCACTCTTGCCAATCGCTGTTTCTTTGGGCTCAAGAGGCAATTGAGTAATGAAGCCCTCTCTCCAAAGACTAAGCTCGCTTTATATAACAGCTTGATCATCTCAGTCCTACTTCATGGTGCAAAAACCTGGTCATAACCAAAGGCAGATGAGGAAGACCTTAGTCTTTCAAGCGTTGTTTCTTTGGGCTCATGAGGCTATCGAGTAATAGAGCCCTCCCTTAAAAGACTAAGCTTGCTTTATACAACAGCTTGATCGGCCCCGTCCATATAGGGCGGAAACCTGGACTTTCGACTGCGTGTGATCACCACTGCTCAGATCGGAAAAGTCTTAGGGACAGCGCAACAGAAGATAACAGAAGTTGGTTGAGGTCCAGGTCCATTCCGTCCATGTAGTGCTACAAGCTGAAGAAGTTTGGCGAGCGCGGTATTTCAAGAACCGGACCTTTCTTATAGAAGGCTTTCATACTACTTCATATTCCAAGCGTAGACTTATGCTTATTTAAGGTTTCATGTGGTTTATACTTTTCGATATGACGTCAGCAAGGTTTTTCCTGGTGTAAAGGTAAAAGTTAAAAGTTCCCATCACTGACACATCTTTGTGACATGTATTTCGGTTGCGAGAACAACACTTCCATTGGACTTACAACAGTGTATACAGAGTTTATTAAAAAATAAAACAACTTCTCTTACAGACTAAACATCTCATTGCTCCAGGCTTAAAAACTACTATACAAAATGACTATTCTTATGGTTTTCTGTTATTTCTCCTCTGTTTATGTTTCTCTTAGTGCTTGCATTCAATTATCGGGTTCGTTAACTAAATGAAAATAATTTAATACTAAAACAATAAGCGTTGGAGGCTAAACAGTGAAGTACAGCCGCCTACTCTGCGTGCACTTTGCTCTCGGCCCCCAAGTCCTTCAGGGGCTCGTTATTGTTGCTAGGTTGATCACAGACTTGCTCTGGACGGATTTTATCTTGTGCTGCTCTACTCTTTGGCGTCCGATGCAGGATGAGTTTCTTGATATTCTGGAACGGCATATCGAAGAACAGGGTTAGGACCACCGATGCTATAAATATGCTGACCAGCTCATTGGTGTCCGCCTGAAATTGAAAATTTTACGTGTCGAATTTGTTGAAAATCCTTGACGATGATCTTACCATGAGGAAAAAGAAGTTATAGTAGTGATGTGTGTGCCGACGGCGCCCAACGTTGAAGAAAAACACAGGGAATTGTGTGAGATAGATGGCGTAAGACAACTTTGTTGCTATTTGAAAGCCCTTCCAAGAGAAGAAGTTCGTGAGGCGATCTGAAATAAAGTGTCATTAACTGAGGGTATTTAAGATGTCGCGTGCATCTCTTCTACTTTTGTATCCCATGTGAGAGACGAAAACCACCCAGCCAAAGAAGAAGCACCACGCAACTGGGGCAAAGGCGGCGTAGATTGCTGCATGTGTGGCATTATACACATAGGATATGTCGCCCATTGGGGCTGGCCCGAAAAGCGAGGCGATGAGACAGAATACTGCCGACGCCCAGCCTATGGTGAGCTGGGTTTTGGTAAATTTGATACCCTCCAATTTTCTCAATGCGTAGCCTAGTAAAATGCCCATGATGTAAACCGTAGATCTGTGAGGAGGGAATGAGTACATGTAGTCCGCGGTTCTGAAGAGTCTCTGAATTCTGAAAGGGAAAGAATATTTCAATCTGAACTTGATTTATCTCAAAGGAAACGCATACGTTGTTCCAAAATAAACATAGTTAGACAGCTCGTTAACTACCGTCGTGTAGTAGCGAGCAGCGGTTCCAATAACACAGAGTGAAATTAGGGTGAGCATTCCTCCGCGGGGCCATTTCCAAATCGCAAAAATCATAAGGGGTGCAACGGCAAAGAGCTCCGTGTCGATTCCCAAGTGGTGTGTATGCGTCAGACACTGGAGGAGGTAGAAAGGTTCACTAGTGTAAACGATTAGAGTTGAAACTCATACCATATCACCGAATCCGAAATAGTTGTGGATAAAGAGCAGATTCCTCCACCAGTGTTTTTTGCAGATATCAGAGTGGTGACCAACTACCAGATTCCACTGGGGACCAGAGCCCCACATCGGCAAGATGAACGTGCAGAAGACAATCAGGGCTGCTAGAGGTGGAACAATTCTGCAAAACACGGCTTAAGAGCGGCTACTATTTTGGCGGACGCAGCTTACCTCATAAATCTTCCGATGTACTCGTTTCTAAGTTTGATGGGTTGACCTTTCAGGAGCCTGCCGAAGAGCGAATATGCAGTCAACATTCCACTGAACATCAGGAATGGATCTGTGTAGAGGGATGCCGCTCTTCCAATTACCGTCCATGGGCGTCCCAAATCCTGTTGCATACGTTTTAAATTGTTTCCAACTAATTTTGTAAGAGTTTGAACTCACTTCAGACATTTCCGTTCGGTTGTTGAATGTATTAAAGAAGACGGCCATAGATTTGTGGGACATCAGCAACATGATGGCATTTAAGAAGCGTATTCCATGGACGGCTTCGATATCGTCACTGGATGATTTTGTACTGAAGAGTGACTTAGCATTTTTGTAAAGTGAAAACGCTGTCAACCATTGGTCTGCAAGAACATTCTAAATTCGATGGTTTGCGTGTGACGTGGTAGAAACTTACTCGGTTTAGCTCCACTGGATCGGAGCTCGTAAATCGTCGAGAGAATCGATAGCGATATAATGGCTAAAAAGAATTGCCTGTAGGCAAAAGTTGTGGGTATAAGCAAATTCAAATTAGAAATAGATCTACTTACACCGCCCAAGTCGTATTTCGATCCCAGGGAACGCTCTCGTTTGTCTGGCAAAGTTTAGAGTCGACGCGCACTTGAAATGAAATTCCTGTCGATGTTGTCAAGTTGCTGAGGTATTCCCTTACGACGTATTCAACATCTTGGGGTTGGCATGATGAGGGCACACAAACTCCCCAGCTGATGAGACTGTAACGTGGAACACGATGTCCGGGCTAGAGTGTGAGAAAGTATTTATAAATATTAACATTTTTGTGGAAAAGAGATTGGTTCCCAGTGCATTGATTTTAATGGGTGCGTGTGTGTTTATCGAACTCCTTAAATGTAAAAAGGGAAATATTTATCACATCTTCAAAGAAGTAGACGGTGAGTGGCCGAATTATGTCACACACGGAGGGTTTCGTTTTCCCCTTTTTTTTTTTAAAAACTTTAGTTCAATTTAAAAAACACAAGAGTCAATCACAATTATATTCCTAAATTTAATTGGGTGGCGCTACAGTCGACAGGGGGGCCAGGGCCTAGCCTGCTCATCAACTACTCGTTTTTTGCGAACTAATCTTATCTCACGAGTGAAAGGGACCTACAGTTTTTTTTGCCGATCCCGAACGGCGAAATTTGAGAAGCTTTCTATTAATTGATGTTACTAAATATACATATAACTAAAATTTCACAACAATCTTAAGGAAAGGATATGTAAGAATATGGCTGATATGAAGTGTAGGCGGGCTGAACATTTTTTGTATAAAAATTCACCTTTAAGTTGGATTATTGATGATGTAAGTAGGAAACTTATAACACATGTCTCTTTAGAATCGTTTTTAAAACCTAGGCACTTGTGTGGTATCGAATTTGTATTAGAAGTTGAGGTGAAACCTATTTTCAAAAACGAATTTGCATATAACAACAAATTGCAAGCGGCTTAGATTGCTCCATGTGTGGCATTACACATTAAGGATATAGCCCGAAAGACGATGGGAGGCAATAGCATGCAAAACATTACATGGTTCCTGAAAAAAAATAATACGCATTGGTTCTTGATGGACTGTAGTGCCAGCACAAGTGGCAATTTGACTGTTTTTGCTTGGTCTTGTCACAAGTTCTTCAAAATACATGACAACTTATCACATTGAGACCTGCGCTCAGTTGATTAAAGAATATGAAATAACGGTATGTAGAAACTTGAATCATATAATCTCACATCATATCTGTAGTATCTGCACATACTGAAATCTAATGTATTCCTTTATACATATAACAGATCACTCAATAAGGCCCGGGACATATTTGGGGCGCTACTAACAAAAAACCATAGTGTACTATGAATGATAATACACGTATCGCAATACCTCTTTAAGCCTGTTGCGCTTCTTACGTAGCTGGAAACGTATTGTTTCCGCTAATGTTTTGCCAATTTTTGTGCCTTATATTGGGAAAATTTAATTCCACTCCAAGAAATGTATTGCCATACAACCAACCATTCGACATACATATATAAGTAAATAAAAAGTACAAAGTTTGCCAATTTGTAATTAAATGTTTTTCTCGCTATCAAAATATATTCTCATTATTTTGTTGAGATTGTCGCTATTGTATTTGTCATATGGGAACAAACAACGTGTTGTTATTGTTACGTTAGACATTCTCTAAGATTTTAACTAACGAATGTGGAATTTCAGACAATCCATAATTAATGTGAACGTTTTCAGCCCGCCAGCAATGCAAATCTATTCGAAACTCTAAACAACCGGCGAAATGATCAAATAAATCAAATTGTCAGATGAGCATCATATATCCACACTCATATTGCCGCTCGGCATCTATTCGAAGGCCGGTTGGTGGCACAGCTAAAATTTGAAAGTTCACTAACCCAAAACTCTCGGAGATTTGGGTTGTCTTCTGCGCTCAAGTTCAAGGGCATACAATGTCTAAGACAATGCATACTTACGTCGTTGAATTCGCTGCGGAATGGACTGTGTGACTGAATGAGTTTGAAAAACTCTTTAAGCTTCTTCGATTTGTGCGGCAAAATGGGCTGAGCATATGCTAAGCAGTATTGTCCCTTAAATGATTCACTTCCCGGTGGACTCTGGACGCGTAAACACTGATCGAAGTCGCCGTGTTGGTTAATATTGCCATTGAGAATGCCGGATGTCAGCTTGCCGGTGGAGTCGTGCACTGTGGGAGAAAGTTAAGGTGGAAATGTTAAGTGTTATCTTTCATTATTGCAATTATTTAATTTGGATGTCAAAGTGATGTTAACATGAAAAAACAGAAATATCTTCGCGTAATAAATTGTCTCTTATGTTATTTTTTTTTAAATTCGAATAATTCATAGAAAAGGACACTTTTGTCTTCTTTTAAATGAAATTAATTGTATATAAGTTAGTAATATTATTGTATTATTGTATACTATTGTATGTCAACAAAAACAAATCATCAGATAATACATATTCTGAAACTGGTAAATTGGTTGGAAAGAATAAAACAGAAGTAAAGGTTGAGAACACTAGAAATGCAAGAGTTGATACATTTTTTATTTTACCGGAGCACCAAAACTAAAAATTCATCACTGAAGGTACAATTACGAAAGTGAAGTCCACAACCGCAACTTGAATTCTATGTTCACTGCCGGCTTTCGACCACCAGAAGTTCACCACAAGCAGTCTGGCACTTCATAATCGGAGGTCCATAGAATGTGTTATACTGGATGTTGTATTGTACTAGTATATCAGATTGTATCAGCAAATAGGCCATTTTAGCAAAAACTTTAGGACTGGCAACGGCGGCACTTATTGATAGTGATAGTTTGGGACGCGCTAAGTAACTTAAATGGATACTCGGCTTTGTGTCTTGAGTGTACTTAATTTTTAGCAATTTAAATCAAATTGAAAAAAAAAAAACGTAAACATTTTAAACGAATTTTAAGGGACTGAATTTAAATCTTAGAAAGTGTAACTCAAATTGACACCGCAAGTTATTTAACTACAAATCAAATCACAAGCTAATTCGAAATGAATGTCTTCATCCTATTTTGTGTCTAGGATAAGCACAAAACGGAAAAACCATGCAGAGCCTAAGAACATTTTCTTTAATCAGGTAAAAAACGTCTTAATTAAACTATTCATTCAATTGTAATAGCACCACACAAATGAATGTTGCCTCGAACTAAGTTACAGCACTAAAAACATCTAGAGATCCGGGGCAGATCCGACTACCTGTTGATTCTGTCCTTGGTAGTGATACAATCGCACTAAAGCACAAACGAGACCAAAACACGTTTGTTCATTCCTCAAAGTTTCAATTTTTTTTTTTTCATTTCTAAAATTGAACTCAGCAAAACTCACAATTCCAAGACTAACACACTAAATGCAGCAAGCTCCAACATAAGGCTGAAGTAGGTAAAGTTCGGCTGGTGTCCTTGGGACGAGCGCGCGCGTTGCACATTCTCATGAGACAGTGAGCATAGCCACAAACTGCATCTCTATGACGTACTGTGCTGCAATTGATCCAAACCGAGATGTTTGGCGACTCTGTGAATGCAGAGGTGTACACATGCGAGAACCATATTCATGCCAAAGTCATTATCGTTTTGCTATGCCGTGCAAGCTGGAGCCGGTTCTGGTGAAGCTATTGTCGCTGGTCCCAGACCTCTGATAGCAAGGTTCAAATTTGCGGAGTGCATGTATGGCGAGGCGACTGCAAGTTTCACGTGTGTAGACTTGACACTTGAAAGAGTGCGCTATAATTGCATAATTTCGTGGCTCACGTATTAACTTAGTCAAGAGTTTGGGAAGTCCAACTCGTGCGCGTATTTCGGTTAAATAGTGGAAATGAATATTCAAGTTCTTTCAATCAGTTAGCAATTTTCGTTGACTGAATCCAATTGTTACGAAAGATTGTAAATTCATTTTAAGCATTAGCAATACTCTCAGGAATCAGAAAGGCAAGATGTTTGACAGTGAAATTTGTATCAGTGGCTCGATGACCGAATTAAAGAGACTATTTTAACTGAAGGGCTGATCTACGGATTAAACTGTTCTACGGAAACACCCTTCTGAATGACTATTTGCTTTTAAGGATTCATTTAATTAAGTTTTGGTGATAGTTCCGATTTATTTTCCTTTGTGTCAACTACAAGAAACGAATTCATTCACAGATTTTGCAAGCATTTGTATGACACTGACCGGTGTCCATTCTCATTAGCCACCTCTGTCACGTATTACAATGTTTCAGAAGCGTCCCAGAATGGCGCGGCATGCATTTCAACGCAACAATTATCCGCATGTGTCGTCAAACTTAACCCAGGTAGGCTGACCTTGAAATCGATACTAATCCAAATATTTAGACTATACTTCTATAAAACAATAAGACACACATACAGGTTGTCAACTGAAAATTGCGGCGACCTTGCTAGCGCCATCGGCACACAGGCACAGCCAGCCACCGCCAAACGTTTGGTAATTAGAAACGAGACCCGCGGAATTAATATGCCACATGAGTGCTACCCTGTCCATTGAATTATGTAAGCATATTCGGTTTGCTAAGCCATTAGAAGAGCGCAACGTGTGCGCGTTTTAAACTTACTCTTCATTGCCCACAGCTCGAGGTTCTGCAATCCTGCCAGAAATTGACGTGTATCCCGTCGACACGCTGCTGACGCTGTGGGTGCGATTGATGGATCCAAAGGTTTGGCAAAAGCAATAAACTTCTCCCCAATCGAGCGTATATATTCTGAAAGAAAAATTAAGAAAAAAACATCCATTATTATTAAAATTGAAATTCATCGATTGACGTAACAGCTTAACCAATCTAGGCTGGGCTTCAGTCATCGCCGAATCGAAACACGAGCTGCCACCAACTCGGAGGAAGACACTAAGCTCCTCGAAGTACAGGCGAATTGAGCTTTGTTTGAGCTATGCATTCTGAGCACGTTCCAAGTCCAGATAAACCGATTGGGAGGAGTTTTGCCAATTCGGTAGGCTCCCCTTCGGATTATTAAAATATTCTAGCATACATTTCGTTGGATCTCGGACTTGAGAGGTTTACTTTTGAGCGTGTGTATCCGGGCGGAATAAATTTATTGCCTCGGATGCGGCTGATGTTTTGCTACTTCATTACGCATGCGGTGACACAGTGGCTGAGGTTTGATGTGCGGATTTTTAATGGGCGGAGAATAAACGTCGCCAGGACATCGCTCTTAGTGTAATGTTGGACACGTAAAATTCCTTAACTACGTGATTTAATTTCATGTCTTTCAGACGCGCCAATTGGGGTTTTCCCGGGGAGCTATTCTTGAATGCGGACAGACTCTGTGTCAGGGGAAGGACAATACAATGAATGTTCTACAGGGATGAATTGATGTTAGTTGAAATGAAGTTAGTTGCGTAATTTATGATGGTGCTGGAATGTTAGTGTTTCTTGTTAATTTTTTGCGAACGTTTTTCATTTAATTTAAACGTGCAATGTATAGCAGTATTTATAGCGATAAATATCACTGATTGACATTAATCAACAAAATTGACGAGTCCAGACACTTAAAATAGACTACTTAGAAGGCTTTGAAAGCACAAGGATTACATTGCTTACATTGTTGTTTTAAGAATCTACTGGACTTGGACTACAACTTGCACTTTTGGTGGAATTTTTATTCATTTTCATATCCAGTAGTAATCAGTCATATTTGTTTATTCCGCTAAATTAATAAACGCGCTAATTGACTTTCACTGAGTTGACAAGTTTAAGACAATAACCTTTGAGTCATTATTCTAAAGCATCAGAGGCTATTTTAGGAATGCTGCGAAGATGCGTAATAATTTACATAAATTTAAATAATTTGCGTAAATATTTCTTTAGTATGTTATCCAACAGATTTGTTGTTAATCGTTTATAGGTCAACTAATGACTTTAGGGCTTTTCATTGTGTTGTGTGACACCATAAATTGGTGATAATTGGGAGGATTAAAGCGTTCAATTAATACATTGTACTAAGTTGTAAGCGATTAGTAACTTAATGTTTTGTTATTGGAAGTGTTTTTGCTTTTGTCTGGACAAACTGATGATGTGGGCAGAGCGATAGATGATTGAGAATCGAGACTTAAACAAAGACATGATTCATTAACAAAGGATGAGGGATGATGAAGTAAGCAACCTTTGAAAAGAAAAGTCACCCAGATCCTGAACTTTGACTTTATCGGCGTGAATTGGGTTACGGAATATATATTGGATTAATATTGAAAATAAATTAACGACTATTGTCTAATTTTAAAGATTTAGAACTCCAAAAATAAGTCGCTTTATCTGTAAACGGTTGAAATAGTTTCATTTATGGAATAGTAAAACAGACTGACATGGACAGATGTGGCTTGACAATCGTTTCAACTTATTGCGCAGCTGGGACAGTTAAACGCATTTCGCTGGATGTGGTCTGGAAATAAAGCTAGTGGTCTTATCCTACCCTCTTGTTCGCCCCAATATTGCTTTGTTAGCTTACCATTTCCATGAAGTTCTTTCTCAGTCGAATATTGCACTAAAGTTGGGCAATATATTCTTTTGAAGTTTTCAAGTAACATACAAGTAACATAAGAGTTTCAATATTACTAAAGGAAATGATTCAATGGTGTTCCTTCCAATTTTATAGTAATTATTGGCGCTACAGTCCAAAGGGGAACCAGGGCCTAGCTTGCTCATCAACTACTCGTGTTGTGCGCGCTACTGTTCTCTCACGAGTAGAAGGGACCTACAGCTTTTTGCCGACTCCGAACGGCGAAATTTGAGAAGCTTTCTTAGACAGTTATTACTCTTTGAGTATTGTCAGCAGCTCGAAAGAGGTGGTGCCGTGAAATATATGAACTGGGAGTCGAACCTAGACCCTTCGGCGTGTGAGCGTCGCACTCTACCCACTACGCCACGGCGACCACTCCTTCCAATTTATACTAATTTTGTATTGACTTCAAATGGTAAAATTTCAGAAGCTTTCCACAGGCTCATAGAATTCTTTGGGGGTTGGCAGCAACTTAAAAGAAGTGCAAAAAAATAAGAATTAGTGAAAAGGACGAAAAACAAACCAGAAACCAATATATGAAGGAGACTACCCAAGGCTTCCTCGTCTTCCGTCTTTGGATTCCATTTGACAAAGTTATGATCCGTTCCCAACTTACATAAATAAGCCAACAAAAATTTGTAAGAAATCATAAAGTTCGTGAATAACTAGGGAAAATCTGCTTATCAATTATTAGTGAAGCTGTTCCTTTCACATTCATTCCTGTTATAAAAATAGCTCAATCGCATGAAAACGTTTTAGCTCAAACAACAATATAAAGTGATGATAAATAAAAAAATATTTTCCACACGCAACAGTTCAGAAGGGAGCGTAGCTTCTTCAGCAAGTCGTGCGTGCCATTGCTCTCGCAGAACCCACAGTTTTTTATCGATACCGAATGGCGAAATTTGAGAAGCCTTTTCCTTGGCAAACATAATTTTTCGAGTGTTGTCAGCAACCAGAAAGTGGAGATGCGGTGAAAAATGCGAGGTATCAAGTTCAGGAATCAAACCTGTGACCTTCGGTGTGTGAGCGTTGCACTTTGCCCACTATCACACCGCGGTAACACATACCTTACCTAAGAATAAAAGTTTTTCAATATATTTATAAATCCGTATGAACCAAATATTTGGGCTCGCCTAACCTCTCTTGTGTACATATTGAATTGAAAAATGATCTTTGATGTTTTTTTTCGCAATTGCTTGAGAAATGAGAAAGGCAACCAGGGAACAAGAACCAAGTTTCTGGAATGCTAACATTCCGACAAGTTTTGGCTCAGATATATGCTATAAGTAAACAAACAAACAAAATAAATATATTCGTTGTGATTTATTTTGACCTTGACACAAACATGTAATACCGTTAACACTTTAGCGAACCGAAAGCACCTTGAGTACATTTGTCGCCATAACATAATATTCCAAAAACAAAACAAATCAATTTATTATAAGACTTCCCAAGGGGATTGTCGATAAATCGTCGAATTCCTTTGGAAACAAAACAAATCAAGAATTCAATCCCGAATTTTAATTGAAAACTTGTCCCATTTCTCAATTCGACTGCCCTTTAATACTTTGCCTCATCACTCTTACTCCGAATCATCATTTCAGCAGCGGAATAATTCAAAAAGTACAGTTTTTTTTTTTACTGAATAAAAGGATATAACCCACAACCATGATCAAATAAACTGCGTAAATTAGCATAAGAAAATGGATAGAGTACATCACTTGAATGCAAATGCTTTAGGTTCGAGGGACTGTCAATGTTTCAAAGTATGCTCAAAGCAAATTTGCACTTCACTAGATAAGGTGTGACGGGGGGAACCCTTTTAAAGAGATTTATTTTGGATATTAATTAAGTAAACAAGTGAAGCATTAATTGTAGTTGGTTAAGTATATGAACCCGTCTTCCATTAAACAAATTTTGAAGACTTCCGATTGCCTTAAGTATGTCAATGTAATGCAAATTATTTATTCTTGCCAAAATAAGCATATTTTCTTTGTTGAGCTCACCAGCACATAATCACCACCTATCCGACGAAGACCGATGAGTGTGTACGTGTGGCTGCGAAAAAATAATGTTAATATTGCTTTTACGGCAGTTCAAATGTTTACCACCTGTGCGGCGAAGAATTTGGGCCAATGTTAGTGGTTTAAGGTTTCAATTCTTTAAGGGCATAAACATTTTCCGTAGATGACTCTATTGTGGGATTGTTCCAAGTACGCTGTAGTTCCACACATTTGAAACAAAAGGTGAAAAAGCTTAACCCTGTTTGTTTCAATTTAACAAACTCATAGCATTTTGCTTTCGATCATTTACGAAGGTCAACTAAGAATACAATTCCAAATAAATCAAATCAAGGACCGTTCAAAAGTATTCTCCCTTTGCCCACTCCTGCAGATATCAATTAAAAACTTACGCACATATGTACCTGCTCAGGCTTGACTGTGATCATAATCTCAAACAGTTATCTATTACGTTCCCAATATTGCATAGACAATTGACATGTACGAGCAAAATTTGCGTAAATGCTTGTCAATCGAGATCTTAAAGCACCTGGATTACGATCGGAACTATTTTATAATCAAAAACGTTGCACAAGCCAGCGTGATATGAGCCAAAAAATCAACGAGACAGTTTGATATGTGTCAAATAATCCTGATGACGTTGACGTTGTATTGTATTATGTATAAGTACATGATCAGTTTTCTGTGAACGCATAAAACCAAGCTACGTGCAGTGAATAGTTTCAAATTGCATAATTCGTATTTTGTCTTCACCTAAATCGATGGAAAAGAGTGGCATTTCTGGTTTTTAGGAACTGACCATTTGTGACATACTCCAACAACAGTTTTATTGTCAAAACGAACGTGTCCCATCAACCAGACCTGTATACTGGGTCAGATGTGATGCACATGTAAATGAACATCAGATACCAGTCCGTGTACTTGAGGCACTGCAATTTTCATTACAAACGCTTTTACTTTCGAGGGGGAAAAAGATAAATGAAACCGCAAGCAATTACTAGACCAACGAGAGTGGGAATGTCGTTGGCAGTGCTGTGCCGTTTGGTAGTCGGATCGGAATGGTGTCATTATTGATGTACAAAACAAGATATTCTGAAAAGAATTCGTTTATGGGCAGAAATGGCATAATATTTCAGGATAGACTGGAAAATAAGTTAATTTCGATCCAATTTGACAGCCTTGATATGGATTTTTGAAAACAAATGAAGGAAGGAAGCCCACATGAGGTGGCCATGTTTTGGAATGTGGAGAGTACCGAGTGGTAGATGTGGTTTAAGAAATAACTGACTTAAGTTAAATTTTGTCTCATACGGCAAATCTGTCGTTTTGAATGACACCAAGATGGTATTTTACGTCAATCTCGTTTTGGTTATTTTGTTGTGGAAAGAGTAACATAATCAGAAAAACTAAGTAATTAAATGTGATTAAGACCATTTCCTTAAAACGTAAATTAAGAAGTCTTTCTATTGCCTATAAGTCAAATATGTTATGGCAACAAATATGAAACCATTTTATTAAGGGTGTGTTGTACATTAAAGGTGTGTTATTTATTAAGGGTCAATTATATATTAAGGGTGTGATATGTACTCGTATTAACGAGTTAGCACAAGGTTTCTCCCATGATAAAACTTGTCAAACGCTGGACCGTCTCAAAGAGGAAGTATACAAATTTTAATTGTTAAGTATTATTAGGAAACCTTAATAGGAAACCACTGTTATTTAAGGGAGCATAGTTATAATGTGCAATTGCGTTACATTAGTTGCATGCTTCTGCAAAGACGAATTCCGTCACTATATTTTAATTTTCAGCGATTAAACGCAGAGTTTTGTCTCAACCGAAGTTTACGAAAATAAGTGCACTTTAGTTTTATCCCATAAAAAATCGATGTGAAAACCATGATATCTATACCACAAAAAGGTTAAGTAATTTACAACGTTGGACGCCGTGGCGTAGTGTGTAGAGTGCGACGATAACATGCCGAAGGTCTAGGTTCGACTCCCTGCTCAAAACCTCGAATTTTTCACGGCACCACCTCTTTCGAGCTGCTGACAACACTCAAAGAGTAATAACTGTATAAGAAACCTTCTTAAACTTCGCCGTTCGGAGTCGGAAAAAAACTGTAGGTCCATTTTACTCGTGCGAGAATAGTGGCGCCCACGACACTGGTCTTCCTGTGGACTGTCGCGCCATATAATTTTATTAGTATACAATGACCGTATATTTTAGGTAAGCTTTAGACAATTACTTAGACGTATTTTAAGAACATTACTGAAAGTCTTTAAGCAACGTTAGGAAAAATTGCGAATCAGGAATAAAGTTTCGAAAATATTTTTTTTCTAAGCTTCTTTCAACAATTATTTCTATCTTGTCCTAATTGTAAAACAGTTTGTACAAATTCATGATCAATTAGAGGTAATTTTATATATAAAAAATTGTACAAGCTGCATCGAATTTTGCTAAAAAACCATACAAAATTCTAAAAATTAAATTTCACACTTAAGTTCTAATATAAACCATAATCAAAATCCAAACAAATTAGAACCACCCTTGGTTTTCCCCAAACTATTAACTCAAAACTAAGGCGGAGAGTCATAAAATACGCAAGCAATCAATAATAGAAACAATTTGGAAGACTTAAGTCCTAATTCAAATAGTTGCAGCACGGAGGAACTTGCGCTTAAACTTAAATCTAATTCCAAACAATATAAATTTAATCAGACCGAATGCCTTGATAGCTACATATTTGACATCGTTTTCAAGAATATCTTGGCCTTGACAGCTATTCGATTGAAGTTAGTTAGTTACACCTTATGAACATTCGCAATCAAAAGCGACAACAGGAGTACCAATTAAGAGTAATTAAAACTGATCTTCCACCAAGCGGCCATAGCCCTGAAGAACAATGGCAAGCATGAGTGACATGCCACCGGGGAGGGAGTTTCAGCCTGACCCAGAATCCCAACTTAACAAGCATTACAGTTGGATCTGCGCACACTTTGGATATCAATTAAAACCGTCGCGCTGGACGGTAATTGAATTTGAATGTTCTTGACCAGAGTGCAAAAAGCAATTTGCAAGTCTTTCGTAACACCTTTCACAGCAACAGAAGTGTGTCTGAACGATTAGAGCGATTCTAAACAATGACGATACAAAAGTTTGCTGCTGAAACTAGTTAAAAACGTGAAAACTCACCCGCATAGTCAAGCAGTGGCGAATATTTTCGGTCACAGATGCAGGGATAAAAAAGGCATTAATGTGACATCTAATTGATTTGGAAGTGCAACTGGGATGGGACCACATTCACTTGTTGTCTTTGACGTTGACGTTCGTCGAGAGTCCATTGCTCCTGACGACGCATCATAGGCGACAGCAGTTCATCTATTTGATGGACTTTTTTTTTGTAATTAGTGACTAATGCCATTTCCGTGCGCAAGTTGTGTTTCTGCATCGCAGTTATATAAATCCACCAACTAATGTTGTCGTTTTTGCTCAATGAGTAATGTTATTTCTTCCTTTTTGTAAGAAAACGCACGGACTTTCGAAATGAAATAAAGCCAAAGCGGGCGATTGATTGGGGCATGGTAGAAGAAAATCCGATGACTAACAACCAACAGCGGACTTGGAGCTTTTGCTCCATATTTAGGTTTGATTTTGCTCTTTCGCGTGAGTTAATGTCGGCTTGGGATGTGGGTTTCATTTCAGAATGGGGGGGAAAGAAAAATTATTTGCTTCTTCTGTAACTGGTATTGCACTGGAATTTTGTAAGCCGGTTCCAGTTTGAAGGCTTAACGTAATTTTACGACTGGTATGAAGAAGCAAAAGGATTCAACTTAAATTAACTTTAGTTTATGGTAAAAGAAATTTGTTCACCTTTACTTTTGCGAAAATGTTTAACCACATTCTTTTAATTTCTGACAAGTTATTGTGGTTCGGAATTTTTAATTTGTAACTTTTTGAACTCCATTTTATTTTGGTGTAGTTCTTAAGCAGTATTAGAGTCATGCTTCGGAAACTAGAGATAAAATTGATCCAAATATTTGGTGGCAATTTTTTAAAGGAGCCTTACACAAACACTCCTCATGTGGCTGGATTTAGTAATATTTCAACTGTATGGATTTATTCTCAACTGTTTTAAGTCCTATAAGAAATATCAACTTATGTACATAATTTTCTAAAAAGGTATTATTTTTATTCAAAAGCATCTAATAATATCCTTGAATGAATTTTATGCTTTTCTTGTTAAGAATTTAGTTTAGATTTGGTGGATATCTTCAGATATTTTAAACCTGCTGCTTATAAACCATTCTTAAGATTTGAGATTTTTTTTTTAACATTTTTGCCGTTGAGCTGAAATTGAAATTTTCTGGAATCCCAAATGATTCGATGGCGCGACAGTCTACAGGGGACCAGGGCCTAGCTAGTGGGCGCTACTGTTCTCTCACGAGTAGAAGGGACCTGCAGTTTTTCGCCAACTCCGAACGGCGAAGTTTGAGAAGCTTTTTCTTAGAAAATTATTACTCTTTGAGTGTTGTCAGCTGCTCAAAAGAATCTAAGTGTTCAGCAAAGGATTGAACCTGGACCTTCAGCGTGTGAGTGTCGCACTCTACCCACTACCTCACGGCGACCACAAATCCAAAATTCCAAATTGCATATTGCCATGTGTGTAAACGGTTTGTATTAAGTAAAAACATTAACATTTAACATTTGAAGACAAATATTTTCTGTGATTTTTATGAAAAATAAGATTTTTTTTACAATTTACACGTTTGTCGTTGTTTAAAGGTGCGGTTTGTTTAATTTTCTGCATTTTACTTAATCTCATTCAAAATATTTTCTTCAAAGTTTGTGGAGTTTAAAATTGCTTTACACAAAAAAAATCTTATGATGAAAGTAAGATAAAAGGAGGTATGCATACTACGTTAGATCAATCGCAACAATTTGTTACAATTTGGATCTAAATTTTTAGGTAAGAAACTTTAAGGGTAAAATTATTACTGTTCACAAGCAAAACGGCCTATTCGGAAATTCTACACAAATTTGTACCCTCGACAAAGAAATCCAATATTATAAATTTTGTAAAATTTGTTCTATATTTTAATATATAATATTCCCATCCAAAAAATTGGTTCCTCTGTATTACAACATTACCGACAAATCGCTTGTGGTGTTGAATGTATTACCTCTTGAATGCTTAATCCTTAATAAAGCACATTTAAGGGCCCGTAATTTGAAGCCCTAAATCCAGAATAAAACTCAGAACGATCTTGTCTTATTCATATGGATTCCTAATTAAATCGAACAATTCTTTGTCTGCATCTAAACTTGTGCAAATTGGTAAAAGAAAATTAATATCCCTAACGTGGCTCAAAGCAAACATTTTTTTCTCTTTACACGCGCCTTTCTTTTTTCAGAAAATTATTCTGTGATGCAAATAATCCAAAAGAATGGAACACTTTTCCATACCCACTTGTCGACGATGCTTTGTGTTCTCTTTTCATTTATTGATTGTGTTATAGACTTCTTTTCATTGGATTATAAATTTGAGATTAGCATGAAATTAATATCCTCAAATTGCGAATAACTTTCAGGCGAAATCTCCGTTCATAGTGGCAGTATCATTATTGGAAAAACGGGTATACAAAAAAACATACGTCTGCTTATAGCTCACCTTTTTCTAACAACTCATATTCGTCAATCTCCTGATTTCCAGTAACATTTCTTGTGTCGGTAAGGTTCGTTATCGAATTGTAATCGACAACAGGCTGCTGCTCATCCCTCACGTCAGCCTGGTAGGACAGCTTCAAACTATAGTTCACTTTGTCTTCGAATATCGAAGCGATCTTTTTCTCCAATTTGCTATCACCTGATTCCTTCAACATCAATTTCTCGTTCAAATCACAATTATCCTTGAGCTGACATGTCGAATGATCTAGGGCGCCCGCACAGAGTGTACACACAACACCCAACAGGTACAGTGCTCTTAAGGTCAGATACATTTTTTGTGGCTAATTGAAATCACGATTTTATTGCGAAAATTGTGTCATATTCCACGAAAAACAATTTTTCACCACAAACACTTTACCGAAGAGGAGCGAGAAAGACCGAAAGAATTGAATTTCACGTCGCAACCGTATTGCAAAGACCGCCTCGTCGATCAAGTGGTGTACGTCCAGTACCGCTCCGAACTTGGGGAGGAAAAGCTTCGATCAGATTTGCTTGAAGTCGCGCAGGTGACTAAATTCACTAGTATCGCAGTTTATTCCGAAGTCGATTCTTTTTGCTAGCGTCTGCGGGCGGGAGTCGTTAACAGAGGCTTACGCAGGTAGCAGCAAACATCAGTGGCTACAGGTGAACTACTGCTTTCGTCTTGTGCAGCTGTATTTGTGAGTGGGTCTTGGAGTCGCACGTCGTCGCCGGTGCAAGCCTAATTTACGCTTTCGAGGTAATAGTAGTAAACTTTTGATAAATCGCAGCAGTCTCAGTCTGTCTGTTTTGTTTTTTGGACGAAGTGGCTATTGTAACACTAACCAATTTGTTGTTATTATTGCAGTTGATTGTAAGAAAACATCATCGAATTAACTTTATTGCTGACGAGTTTGCAGCGTGCGATTCGATTCGGATTGCAAGACATAGCAAAATTGCAAATATCTGACAATCTGAGTGGGGATCGGTGGTGAATGCTCCGACAATTGAGTGACTCGTGGAAAAGCTGATGCAGGTTTGAGTGCATTGTTTACTATCTGACTTCTTGTGAAATTTATGAAATTCATTAATGAATCAGGTATACGAGTAGGTAGTTTTTCTCACTTATGGGTGATAATGGGTAAGTAAGTAATTCGACTTTTTTGCATTTTTTGTCCTAATTCTTGGAATATACACGCGAACTGTAGCCTAAGCAAAACGATCTTGTAAAATCTTGCAAAAACAGTATATTTGATAGAAAGGATACATCTCAAATTTTGAATTTATATAGCCCGCTTTGGAAGAGAAGAAAGTCATGTTTCTTTTGAATAAAAGTCAAGAATAACCAAAGAATATCTAACACATTCATAGGAGGGTCACGATTTGTGTGCCAATTTATTATTTTTTTTTTTTTTGAGGCTTGGAATCACCAACAGAATCATTATATAACAAAGCGGACACCCGCATATAATGTAATTCTTTGGCCTTCCGGAGGAATCAAACAACAAATCAGTTCAAAACACACCCGCATCGAACGGCTGCTACCTATTCCAAGCAACGACGAGACATTGACAGAGGAAGTGCTCTGCAGTGGGCTTTCCTTCTCTACAGGCGTCGCAAGGAGTTTCATCACAAAGTTCAACCACGCTTAAGTGCTTAGCAAATGTGAAGTGTCTCGTTAGTTCACCAACAAGCCGTCTGCAGTCTTTCCTGTCTAGAGGTAACAAGAATGCAGCGGATTTCTTACATACGTTTGGGAACAAACGCTAGGCCAACGTCTTAGAGCGTCATGCAGCCTAGAGCATTATACATGGTTATAGTGGTTATTTGGTTTTACTTTCTACAGTCTCAATTATCGATTGAAGCCCTGACCAAGGACGCGGGCAGTCCCAAAATGGGTTTAGGCCCTATGAGTGCCTGTTTTGATCGTTGGTTGGCAAGTTCATCGACACTCTCATTCCCAATGATCCCGTGGGGTCCCGGAAGACAGACAAGGAAAGTCTTGCATGCCTGAAACAGCTTGGAAGTGATTAGGGAATTGAGTAAGGCCTTTAGCACAGCTTGGATGTTATACCAAATCTTAATATCGTAGTTCCTAGTCATTATATTCACGAAAATTTCCACTTGACGGCCATTTGCCTTCAGAAGTGTAAACTCTAATGATGTCTTTTTTCAAGAAGGCCCTAGTCCAAATCCCCTCATCGTCCTAAAGCCGTCTGTGAAAAACCAAATACACTCCCTACCTGATTCACTTTCTGGCAAGAACTTATCCTGGACGCAGGAAGGTTGACTTTCTACAAGCGGCGCAACTAGATTATTGGAGCTCTCGCATCAGACGGCATACTTGTGAGGTCATCAAAGCTCAGGTGTGAATTGAACTAAGAACCACTTCTTTTTAATCGAAAGACTGCCTTAATCGCGCATCATATGATGTGGCTATAAAGCGGAGAGAGATTTAGCAATGCATCAAGAACTGTACGTAGTGCTAGGAAAAGCTCTCTAAAACCAAGACCGTTTCTCAAAACTTGGTGAAAGTAGTATTCACGTATTCAAGAAACAGCTTATTCTAAAAAAACAACTGAGTTATATGAGAGAAGGTTTACATTTTAGAGTCCCTCGTGTTGCAGCGGACGTCTAAAAAATTGCAAATAATTCTTAATAATGTCTAAAGCTACACCTCTGGCGATGAAACTACAAAAGAACTTAACAAGCAAAGTATTTTCAGTCTTCTTTAAGTTAAACAGTCGTTTTAGCTCCAAACGTAGTGTTTCGTGCAGTTAACATTACAAAGAAAGACTTCTTGCAAACGGTAATTATATTTTGAGAAAAAGCTGCATTCATCAGCTTAAGGTAAGTTTTTTTGCTGATTATAAGTTATATCACATGAAAAATATCTTCACTTCGTACTGTAGAGCACTAAAATGTTTTATTACAAGACTGTGCCGGGATGAAGACATTTTTGAGACAAACTGAAGGTTATCCTTTTTTACTCATCGCGCACCAGTTACGCAGTCGTTCAACCACTAAAATCAAAATGTTGTGTCCAAAACTAAACCACATTAATAAGCCATCTCATAAGCACCAAATCGCATCCTTCACGAATTAGAAAAAAAGGAAAACTGCTCATATGCATCAAGAAAGACTAGCTTAATGATTTTGAGTCTCGCACCACAACCGTGTCAACCATGTTTCGATCTACACCACACATTTTTTCCAACAACTCTCCACGATTTATCTAGGGCAGCTATGGCATTAGTAATTGCAACCACTTAATGTGTTGCATTGTCAACCGTTTAGTGTCCATATTATTAACCCACAATATGGAGGACAATTTCAAATTACAGAAGCTGTTCCCGCCAAGTTTTATTTCGTCAATTTGCAGACCATAACCCTTGTCTTTTTAATCTCCATCTAAACTGCAATCAATTGCCTGCAATAATTAATCTCTAAGTGGCACTATGCGTGCAGCTGTCATATAAATGTGCCTCGTAAAGGCCACGTAAGGAGCCAAATATCTAATTACCCGACTTCATTCGTTATCTATCAACCATAATGCGGCCGTAGTGACAGTGTAGGCGGTGTTGTGTGACCTCACCGCTTCTCACATAAAATTTATTGTTTTATGATTACAAACAAAACCAAAAAAAAAACACCTCAACTACTCGGTTTGTGGATGAAATATGTCCACAGAAAGGCCCAACAAAGCACGCCACTGTGCGGCTGATTCTAAACCTATCTGTATATGAAAAGATCCATTCAAGCGAAGAAGCGCTCATCCACTTCAAGTTCAAGGTTAATTGCTTTGGATTTCGAGATGGGAACGCTATGCGTAGGCTCTTGAAAAGCCGTTGACTGTGAGCTAGGAAGTATCGAGTTTACACACATTGGCCCTACACCTCTGGGCATCTTAGGTGTAATTACTATCGATCCTATTGTGGGTATATCATAGTTTATGTGATCTGTATGGTGAGTTAAGTGTTTTCGAATTTTTGAATTTATTTTGTGTGAATTCACTTGGGTTGGTTTTGCGTACAGATATCACAAGCAGGAAGAAGCGTTGATGCGTATTTTGACCGTGAAACTAACAGTGCGCCGAATTGGCTTGGTTACGACGTAATAAACGTACTGTTTCCTTGCTTGAATTGAAACCTTTAATTCCACTTAAGCCTCAAAACTATTCTTGGTTATTGTTACTACGAGGTCGGTGATGGTTTTTAGTTGATTCAGTGAGTAATTAATCTTTAAAGACAAGAATCGTTAATAATGTGTGCGTTCTTGTGTGTTGCGCATCTTTGTAAATTCAAAAAGTTTCATGGCTTTCCTCTTTCTTATTTGTAATAAAAAATAGAATTTAATTGAAGCTAGTATTGAACATAATTAATTAATCTTTTGCTTAAGGTTATTTATAAAATAAGAAAATTTATTTAAGAAAGGAAGATTTTCAGTAGAGGGGAATTCAATTTTAATAGTCTCAACAGACCGTTTTTGAGTTTTCCATTATACGCATTAAACAGCAAAATGGTTTTTTATTGCAATGTTAGGTGGTGTAAAATGTCTACAATTAAAGTATCGCTATCGAATCAAAAAAGGAAACAGACTCAGAGAAGCATATCAAATAAAACGTGTATATGGTAAGGATGATGTGGAAGAGCGTCGGACCAACCAATCGTTTGTTTGATTTCGAAATTTTGATTCAAAAAGATGCAGTTCGCACAGATCGGTCTGTCACAGAAAAGGCAGCTAATGGAGCAAAATGGTCACAGAAGCTGTGAGTGGATTTGCTTAACATCAACCGTTAGGTAATTTGGATCCATCCTGAATAAGCTGCTTTCTGAAAGAAGCCACATGGATTCAGTTAAATGCATTTGAAACGTAAAATTATTTTTTCAAGTGCTTTCTTACAGTCGATGAATTTTATTAAAGGCTAGTGATCGATTACATGCCACAAAGGTTGGTTTGTCAACAAAACAGTATGTACATAAGCAAACTAACTGTTTGAAGAGATTTGAAGGAAATTATCTATTGTAAGCCTCAAGGACTTGGTACGATGGTCAATTAAAACTATTACTGCTCATAACACGTCGTTTAAAATGAAGCAATAACCAGAATTTGTGGCCGCAATGCGGTAATGGATAGAGTCCTACACTCACACGCCAAAGGAATCATATTCGAGTCTCGAACTGAATACTTCGAATTTTTAATCTCTCTTTGAGATACTGTTCGAAGTCGGAAAAACTGTAAGCTAGAAGTGGCTTACAGTTTTTCGTGAAGCTAGGCTTTGATCCCCTCGTCGTCTCATCCAAAAAGTATATGTGTAGTAACCAGAATTATCTTTTATCATCGTATTACTAGACCACACAATTCATTGATGGCTTGAAACAAATTGATGGAGCCTGGTTTAGTAGTCTTTGCGTATTTCTATCTTTGAAAGACTCTTTGACGGACGACTGAAGAGACGGGAAACTTACGTAGCCACTTATTTTGTTTAGAAACCATAAAATTTCTACACAGATAGAAAGGAAATGACCTCCATGCACATACTTTATTGAATTTGATTCTCTTAAAAAACGAAAGGCAGTGAAGACTTGCTGAAGGAAATTTCAGCAATTTGAAATGGTCAACATGATTATTGATTGTAGGTCTTACTTGCATACGGTTCAATTAAACGTTTTTATTGTATTTAATTCATGCAATCTTCTTCTTGTTGTGGGGCTACTGTCCGGGGTGGACCTGGGCCCCAACCAACATGGTTCTCCAGCCAACACGAGCTTTCGCCAGCTGCCTCCAGTTGCGCACTCCAGGTTGGTTGAGGTCCTTCTCTACTTGTGCGCGCCACCTTAGTCTAGGTCGTCCTCTGTTGTGTTGTCCCAATGGCTCGGATTCAAAGACTTTTTGGGCCGGAGCAGTGGTGTCCATACGCTCTTAAGCGTTGTATCCTTCTTCTTGTTGTGGCGCTACAGTCCGGGGTGGACCTGGGCCTTAACCAACATGCCTCTCCAGCCAGCACGATCTTTCGTCAGCTATCTCCAGTTGCGCACTCCAAGTTGGTTGAGGTCCTTCTCTACTTGTGTGCGCCACCTTAGCCTAGGCCGTCCTTTGTTGCGTTGTCCCAATAGCTCGGATTCAAAGACTTTTTGGGCCGGAGCAGTGGTGTCCGTACGCTCTACATGGCCCAGCCATCTTAAGCGTTGTGTCCGTAGAGGCTTGACCAGGCGCATGTCGCTGTACAGCCCATAGACTTCGTCGTTAAATCTTTTCCTCCAGTCGCCACGCAAATAGGACCAAATATCGCACGCAAAACTTTTCTCTCGAAAAGACCAAGGGCTTCCTCATCCGCCTTTGGTAACGTCCAGGTTTCCGCGCCATAAAGTAGGACTGGAATGATCAAGCTGCTATATAAAGCGAGCTTAGTCCGTCGGAAGAGGGCTTTATTACTCAATTGCCTCTTGAGCCCAAAGAAACAGCGATTGGCAAGAGTGATTCTGCGTTTGATTTCGGTATTGATGTTGTTGTCTTTATTTACCGCGGAGCCGAGGTAAACGGAAGTCCTTGACTACCTCGAAGTTTCTGACGCTCTGTCCGAGACGTCGATGTTGTGTGTCCACTCTTGATGACAGCATGTACTTTGTTTTGCCCTCATTTATCGCCAGACCCATTTTCATCGCTTCCGCTTCAAACGCCTCATTGATGACTCGCTGTGTTCATCCAATCACGTCAACTTCATCAGCGTAAGCTAGAAATTGAACTGACTTCTGGAAGATCGTGCCGCTGGTGTTGACTTGTGAGTTACGCACGATCTTCTCGAGGATGATGTTAAAGAAGTCACATGACTAAAACCTTTTTTGACATTGAAGGTCCCGGTGAGTTCGTTACCGACCTTGACGGAGCAGCGAGAGTTCTCCATCGTCATCCTTCACAATCTGGCGAGTTTGATAGGAATGCCAGAGCTAGACATGGCACTGTATAGCTCGTCTTTATACACACTGTCACATTGGTGGGACATCGGATCTGCCGTAATGTGAAAATCTGGTCTATTGTGGACTAACCTGGTCTGAAACCACACTGATAGGAAACTATCCGGTCATGGACAAACGGTTTCAGACGCTCACACAATACGGCAAAGAGGATCTTGTATGCGATGTTAAGCAGACTGATCGCTCAATAATTGACGCAGTCTCCTTTCTTCTGGACTGGGCAAACGACGCTGTGATTCCATTTATCGGGCATGCTTTCCTCCGACCATATCTTACAGATGGGCTTTTGCATGCGCCCAACCAACTCATCTCCAGCTGCTTTAAACAGTTCTGCGAGCAGTCCATCCGCTCCAGCAGATTTGTTCCATTTCAGCTTGGATATGGCTATCTTCACCTCGTCTTAGTCGGGGAGACGGAATTCTTGTCTATCGTCATCCAAATTGAGTGGAACATTCTGCCTAACAGCGGAATCGATGCCATCATCACCGTTAAGGAGTCTGCAGAAATGATCCCTCCAGCTTCTCAGCACAAGCTGCGACTCTACCACGAGTTGTCCATTTTGATCCCGGCAGGCTTCGGCCCGAACTTTGTATCCTCCGGATAGTTGTTTTACCTTTCGGTAAAACTTTCGGACTTCATTCTTGCCATAACACCTTTGCATTTCCTCTACCGCGCGCTTTTCATACTCCTTCTTTTTCCTTTTGAGAAGCCGGTGCTGTTCCCTTCTTCTCTGTTCGTAGAGCTCACGCATTAGAACTCTTTAATTCCAGCCAAAAATACTTAAAACTAGGTCACGGAACAGTTCCTTTTTGTTTGTTTAAAAAAAAATTTCCTAGTCCGCCAAAAGCTCTCTTTGATATATTTTTCGATTCCATTATTTATTGTTTTATAAAAAAAATGTTCATTAATAACACTTTTAGTAATTAAGAGAATAATATGTTTTATTATGAGCTTACACCAAAACTAAAAGTTAAACCGAAAACATAAACTGTATTACTACTACATACACACATGTGCATATATATATAAATCAGATGTACACTTCATATAAGACCTTTTTAACGATTCAATTGTTTTATTATTTTTTTCTTGTATAATAAATGCTTAATTTTTTTATTTTACTTCGTAAAAACTTAAATCAAACGTAATACCTTAAGCTTAGATATTTCGGTCGGTCAATGATTGCAGCTGAAATTTGGTCCGTTGTTAAATAATAAGCGACTGTCCCCAGAGGACCATCTATTCCGCGTTTAGAGGATTCGACGAGGGAGTTTCATTTGCTCTGTAGCCTCCAGAACTGTTTACGCTGCTTCGGAATATCTTGATAACGCTGAAGCGGAGGAAATTTGTTTCAGCTTTATCCTGTAGCAGTCTTAACTCAGAACAATAAACAAATGCTTCTGGGAAGACGAAACCATTATATGGCACCGTTTCATGGTACTGTGTGTTGGAATAGTAAGCCCCAGAAATAATATTGTTAACGGAGTCCATTGCTCTTGCAGTCATTCTGCTTTAGAATGAAACAATTCACTCTTATCATTTGCGACCTCATTAGATTAGCATTTCCTGTACTCGGACAAGGGACTTTGGTAAAGTCGAAAACAGGCCCGAAGGCATATTCAATGTGGTATTGCTTGTCTCCATTATTGAAACCTCTTTTTATTTACAGAAAACATCAAATTTTCTTTCATATCTTATTACTTTACGAAATTTTTGAAATATGAGGTTATTTAGGGTTTCGATTTTAATAAGGGAATCAATTACGCGTATTACTTTTACTTATGAAGCGGTTATCATCACGGTCATACAGTTGAAAGGGACGAAAAACAAAAAAATTTATATTTTACAAAACAACAAAGAAATCGTTTGCTCACTGTATTCATTAATGCATAGAACATTTTTAAATGACCACTGTATGTCACGTTGACACCCCTTGCCAGTCAACACCCTTTCTGAACTTTGTCAATCATTGAATAGCGAGTCATGCACAGCATGCAATGAGAGCCCTTAAATAAGCAAATTCCGAATCCACAAACTTACGCCGTGCGTTGTACTTCTTGGGTACGACGGCGCAGCGTTGCTATTTTGAATCGAAATGTCAATCGACACACTTAATTCGTTTCGAGTGTATGCCCATTCACACATCAGAGTTCAAGCGAAAATCAAAATGTTTGCTTTAAAGAGCCTTGGCTTCACAGAAAAGGGTGTGCATCGATGAATGAGCGTTGCATCGACTTGACCGTTGCATAAACGTCAATTAGCATTTCCAAGCAAATCAACCCACGATTCTCAATCGATTTTGCGGACGTCGGCGCATAATGAGTTGAAGAATTGTCCGTCTGCCTTGGACCACTTGCCGATGATGAATTCTTAGTGTACCTCCGTGACTGATGCACGCCATTTGCGAGCTGACACTGGCGAAATCAGTCAGCGCGTCTAATCTGAAAACGGGGCGACGAACAGCAGCATTGATAACAAACATTGGTGATTGTGACATTTGCTTGCTGAATGGGGCGTGCGGTGAGCGGTGGGGTTGCGTGTGTTTTTGTATGTTTTGTTGTCCCATTTTCAACGGTTTGATTACTTAAGTTTCCTCGCTGCTGAATGCGTAATGACGTTTGGATATGACAATGATGTGTATGAGCGCATTCGCAAATGTTTGATTCTTCGTACAGCGCTGATCCAATAAGCGGGTATAGAGGGGCGCAGGTTTGAATGACAGTTTAGTGTGATTTGATTGCAGGTGCGTGTACAGTTACAGGTATTTGACGTTTGATTGCAAATTAATCGCAAATTTGTACTGCCCACTGACCATATTTGACAGGTTTTTCTCCCACCGTGCCTTGGGGAGGTTTCCAAGACCTTGATTTGAGTTCATTGTCGAAATTTAATGACCTTGCAATAAACGGTGTGCGCACGGCAGCCAACGGAAAATCATAATCATCTTTTAATGACGTGTTTGCCGATGTGAAGCAGTAAATAGTCTGGACTGGCATGCAGTCTGTTTTGCACGGACTATGAACATTGGCGTCACGTAAATGCTGTCAAAGGTTGTTGGAAGAGCATTCTGGGGCTCGGCAGAGGCTTGTGTTGAATTGAATTTACACTTTGGAACCGCAAAATGAAAATATTTGCTATTTCTGTGTGTGGTGCGGTGATAAGGGGGCGAGTTCACCGCGGTTTCAGTGTGGCTGACCTGTGATATCTCTGGGAAATAGTGGAATTTGAATGATTCTGTGTCAAGAGGGTTCAACAATGATCAAAAAAATTTTTTTTCCCCTTTATTAGGTGTGCTTCTTCGATGTTTAATGTACACATAGGTTAGGAGTGCATGTGTTAGTTGGTACTGCATTCTATGGTGGATATCGAGTACATCAAGGAAGAGGTCAACTAGAGCTGGACTTTGGGCTAATTTCTATGTTAAATTAAAGACACGTCATACTGATGGGGGCTTGGCAGAGGGCATTATTGTATTGTACTTGTACAGGGGTAATATTTATTTTCGGTAATTAAAGGAAACTGGTTTTGGCTCTTCAACAAACTCTTACAAGAATTGTATTACGGCAGAAAGGGTGAAGGCAGAAGAGGACAAGAAAGATGAAATTGGATTTTATAATGTTTAACAGCGGGTTCGGGTATTACGTTCCTTCATCTCTTCGTACTTATTCTTTGAAAATGTTACGTTTTTTTCTGGGACCCATCCTTAAATAATAATCTTCGTGTTGAAGATCTACGAAACATAATGGAGGAAAGCACGCAAGTAATTGAGATAGATGTAGCCTGAAGTTCTTTTAGTTTCATCACTGCTTCATCATTGCTATGTTGCACTTGCTTTGAAAAAATCCTTTTAATTCATAAAAAATGATGGCGCTACAGACTAGACCAAGTGACTAAGATTCTTCAACTGCCTCTTGTGCTGTTAATGTTATTGTAGAAGGGACCAACAATTTAATGACGACTCCAAACTGAAAAGGTGTTCTTTTGTAAATAATAAACCATTTTCTCAGCCGGTGAATTTAAAAAAGAATTATAGATGTTTAAAAGTCAAACTCAGAGTTTCAAACCTCTGACACAAAGATTCTAGGTTTCACAATATTACAGCTTGAGTAATACAGTTTTTAGCATAAAAGGATTCACGAAGCTTACAAATTAATTCGATTTTCAAAAGATGGCCCCACATGCAAGTTGTTGCTGATCTTGGAAGTGATTTTCTACTTCATTGGAAAGGTGTGACATTTATCAGCAAAATTTTGTGCGCATTAGCATCTGTTTTAGACAACAACATTGTTTTCTTGCCTGCGAATATGTCAGAGCCGAGGCCCGTCTTGTAGAAATTTATGGTGTATCTGTCAAGAGCAATAAATTATACAGAGTTGTTTTGATTCTTCAAAAGTGGTAAATAAAGCATTCGATGCTTTAAAAGTGTAATGGCAAACCCAACAAGCTTAAAGTTGAAGAATTTGTGACTTTACTGGATCAACGCAAAGTGAACTGGCAGATTCGTTAGGAGTGACTTTGCAAACAATTTTTGTCCGATTAAGCAATTTGGATTTATTCAAAAGCAAGAAAATTGTGTATCGACCAAATTCAAGCCATGAGATGTCGAAAGACGATTTTTCACCTAGGAGCTGCTTCTTGGAAGACATAAAAAAAATGATTTATCTACCACATCGAACCTCGATGTGCATATTACGTTTGAAAAATACTACGATGAGTCAGAAGAAAAAAAGTGCTATGGAATGCCGGGTGAACCCATTTCATCATCTTCTACATCGGTTCAAAAGCCATGCATAAAGTTGAACAAGTCGAATATGGTTTACTATAAGATTTTAAAACCAGGCGAAACCAAGATAGTTTTGTGGTAGCACTCAAAGTGGATATTGAAGCTTGGCTCAATTATTAGATCGACTAGGGAGGACTTATTTTTTGAGAGATGGTGTTGGCTTCTGATAGGCAAAATATTTTCACGTTTTTTTTTCAATAATAAATTTGCACAAAACAAAAATAATATATGTCCGACGGTTTATAATCTCCTCTTAAAAACACATACAAACAATACGATTGATCTAAACAGCTGGCAAATCTGGTAAGCCTTTAATTTCAATCATGCGTACAAGCCTGAAAGATGTTCTGAGAGTGCTTAAACCCCAAATAATTACACGCTTAATTAGAAATCGTTAAATCTCAAATTGCAAGTAATTGTCTTTTGAAATCACTTCCCATGCACGGCACGTATGACAAGTTCACTCGAGCAAGACTTTTTTAATTTAAGTCGCTTTTTTTTTAACGTTTCAATGTCAAACTTTTCGCCAAAATCATAAAACGTAGTCTTGTGGCTTAAAGTTGGTTTAACATTTTGTATGAACATTCTTTTGCTCGTGATTCAATTGTTTTCACTTCAGGACAACGACACGTGCTTTGAATTAATGCGAAACAAAAAAATCTTTGTGACGCAACGAAAAGATTAACATTTTTCGGGACTTCTTTTACCCTTTGCGATTGAACGACAAGCAGAAAAATACGAAACGCAATGTACAATAGGATGCCTTTTTATGTTGTCCACCACGAGTGCCGTGAAATTAAATCAATCAGGTTGAACAGACTCAAACACCTGGAATGGGTAGAATGACCATTTGCTCAAGGTTTCGTTTAACAATTTAACGTGACAATTATGCAGCTGTAAACTCTGTATGTGCATGCTTGAAATAAGCAAACAAGTTGGTACCACTGAAATCGGTTGTTAAAATAACATTTAAAACATTACCAAATGTAGGTAATATATTTGCGTTCAATAAATTCTAAATTGATGTCTTCCTGTCCAGGATGTGTTTCTTTGGAATGCTTAGCTCAAAAAAATTCAAACGGAACAAGTATGCTCTTTGCAGATATCCAGACTAACATGTGTCTCGGCACCGTGTCTCCCCATTCACCGTCCTCAAAACACACACACATAAATCATGTTTTCAAACTTTAACCCAAACATTCTGTCGCAAAAATTCTTAAAGTTCATGAAGGTTATGTTTATGCAGATAAGCAGGGTATTGTCACAAATCTCGAATAGAACACGAGTCCACATTCAAAGGTCGGACTTCAAGACGTCTTATCCATCCATGCCCCGCCCTTCATCTTTGACTACGTACTTTACAAAGGCTAAGTCCAATCAACCTTGGGAAGACTTGTGGAGTAATCGTTTTTTCACAAGATTTTTTCAATTGTATCCTGGCAAATTACATTTTCAATCAGGTAAGAGAGAAGAGAGAGAATCTATTCGATAAGGTTGGAACCTTAATCGATTCATTCACGTAATCTTCTCGAGCAAAGTATAATTCAAAAAGTTATATTTTTTTTAAGACAGACTTAAATGTATTTAGAAAGCACATTTGAAAAAATATTTAAAATCTGCCAGGGGACCTTGGTTACTGAATTTTAGAATTTTATTTAGCTTAGGATCCTTGTCTAGATCTGCCCAGGACTGTACATCTATTTATCAGTTTTTAATATCGTTCATTAGTTTGTCGTGTCTACCATTATGGTGGAATTGGTTGAGGCGTTGGTTTAGTTTCGATTGTATGTAGCATCGTGAAACAAGATATGTAGGATAATGTCAGATGAAGGAATTAAGTTGGTAACAAGTTTATTTCGTAGTGGGAGAGCGGGAATAAGTTCGGAATCTAAAGCCCAAAGTTAAAATAGCAAACATGTAAATCGCCTTATTGTTGAAATATTTAAAATCCTACGGTCATGGATCGTCTAGGAGTTCTTAAAAGAGCTCTTAAGTGTGTGTAAGAGGCTTGCAGCCTGCATGTAACCCCTCTGCCTGCTGTTGTTGAAGTATTTTCAATTCGGATATCTGAAACTTCAACTATGCCTATTTATTTATACCTAAGGTTACGCTTCCGAAAATTGGAATAAAAGCCCATGTTCAAAACTTTCTGACTTTTTAAAATTTCCGTCTTTCTTAAACTCGTATTCGTGTATAGTTTAAATTGTTTCTTCACAACACGGGTAGAAGTGACCTCGCCTATCGGCTTATTGTAATCTTGTAACAAATTTCTTCAATTAAGTACTGGCAGATTTCCTTTTAGTTTCACACGGGTAGAAATGACCCCGACTGTCCGCTTATTGATTCTTGTAACAAATTTCTTCAATTAAGTACTGGCAGATTTCCGTTTAGTTTCAAAAATCACGTTTCTAGTTCTTCCGATGTCTGGCACCTAAACTTTTCATGTACTGTCCGCAATTTTGTTGTTCAATTTTCAATTTCAATTTTCATTGCGTCGTTTCTTTTAACTCTTTTTACAACTTTTTTTTATACTACTGTCTTAGGTAACATTTTTCTTTTAGTTTTCTGTAATATTTTGTGGTACATTTAGCAAATCTTATTATTTTGTTTATCATATGAAATGAGCGTTTTTTATGAAAATAAAACACTAATTATTAATGGGAAAGTAAAAACATTTTATTCAAAGTATTGGCCATTGTTTTCTACACATTTTGACCACCTTTCTGGCAATTTATGAATACCACGCCAATAAAACTGTTCGTCTTTTAAAGCAAACCAATCAAACACCCAATTTTTGACCTCCTCGTAGGAATCAAAGTGCTGCTCAGCCAATGCGTGTCCCATCGATGAAAACAAATGGTAGTCGGAAGGAACCAAGTCTGATGAATACGGCGGGTGGGGTAGCTGCTCCCAGCCAAGTGTTTTGATTGTATCCTGAACCAGTTTTGCTTTGTGTGCAGGTGCATTGTCATGGAGCAAAATTACCTTGCCGTGTCTTCTGGCCCATTCTGGTCGTTTCTCGTTCAATGCATGGTTCAAATTGAACATTTGTTGTCGGTAGCGATCAGTATTAACGGTTTCACCAGGTTTTAGGAGCTCGTGGTACAGCACACCCTTCTGGTCCCACCAAAAACACAGCATTGTCTTTTTGTCGAACAATCTGGTTTTGTAGTCGATGTTGATGGTTGTCCCAGATTAACCCATGATTTTTTCCGTTTAGGATTCTTAAAATAAATCCATTTTTCATCGCCAGTAACAATCCGATGCAAAACCGATTTTCTGTTGTGCCTTTGAAGCAAAATTTCACAAGTGTTTTTTCGGTTTTCCATCTGTCTTTCATTCAATTCATGTGGCACCCATTTGCACACTTTTGGATTTTTCCCGTAGCTTTTAAACGGTTAGAAATTGTTTGTTGTGCAACATTTAACATTGCTGCCATTTGCTTTTGACTCAAACTGTCATCTTCTTCCAATATCGTTTGCAATTCGGCGTCTTTAAACTTTTTTGGTGGTCTTCCACGTTCTTCATTTCTCACATCAAAATCATTATTTCTGAACCGTAGAAACTATCTTTTGCATCTGACAGAGCATGATCACCATGTGCCTTGACAAGCATTCGATGCGACTCTGCAGCACTTTTCTTCAAATGAAAACAAAAAATTATTGCTTTCCGCAAATCATCACTTTCTGATACAAAATTCGACATTTTTAACCCGATGAAAAAATATGATGTTGTCCGTTCAATGACTTGATGTATACTAAATATTTTTCACAGATGTTATAGCAAACAAACAAAAAAAAAATAAAGACTCGTTCACAACAAATGTTCCCTATCGAGACATATGCCTCTACAATTCTGCAAGTATTTTTATTATTTACAAATAAATTGATGGGGGCAAAAACTAATTCTCTCCTTTATCTCAAGATTTTATCCATTTTCGAACAACAACAAAATAACTTACCCCTCCTAACAAGTTAAAATGCAAGTGGCTTGATGCAGCTTTTTCATAGGCTATTAGAACACTGTGAATGTTGTAAATAGCTCGAGAGGGTGGTGTCGTGAAATTCGAGGTGTTTAGTCTGAGAATAGAACCTGGGAATTTTGACGTATGAATATCGCCATCAACCATTACTACGCGATTAATTACTAATAAAATACTGTATTCTTCCCGTTTGAACGCTTGCTACACTGTAACTGAGAGTCATGGGTATTAACTGTGTATAATGTTACCTCCCAAGTATTAAAAGAACCAATTCTGAACGTCAAATTTGGAGAAGCTTCACATATTCAATAAGTACATTTTGTACATGTTTAGAACAAATTATTTTTACTCAAAAATCATCCAATTTTGTTAACATCATATCGTACCCTATTACGATAAAAACTGTTAAGAATGTCGCCCAAAAGTAGGCATCAGTAGACCAAGTCACTCTCTATGTCAACTGCTATTAACAAGGTATACCTTAAAGCGTTGCATTTTAACAAACCAGATGTGCAGCTACATAACTTGAATCAGAAAGCATAGGAGTTACTGAACCTTACACCGTGTTGTCTTTGCAGATACTTCTAGTCAGTTTCCATCCGCACACGTCCCACGAAGCAGCACATTTTCCTTGCATGTTTTCTGCTGTTGAAACAACATCTTATCGCTAGTCGCCGGTTAGACAGACGGTGTTTGTGTGTTTTTGTTGTTGTCTGATAATAATCAGACTGGGACTATGAATAGAAGAGGGCTCGCCACTTCGAAATTCAGTGTTCGCTCAGAAGTCAGCAAACACACATCAATATTTCTGTTCAATAGTGAATCGGTTGGGGTAGTCCAGCAAGATGAATCTTCTTCTAGTCGTTTTGGCTTTGTTTATTGTGTATCTTTTGCAATTCTTGCCGAGATTATCAAACTTCCTTCGAATTGTTAAGTTCTCAAAAACTATTCCTGGTCCTGGCCCGTTGGAGTTGGTGGAGAATATTCGCAAAGGAAGTAAGTACAAACATTGTTTTTTTTTTGTGAAGTGAGCTATGTCTACGAGATGTGGGTGTATATTGAATGTATATCTAAGCAGCGTGAAGTGAACAATGATAAAAATACCTGACATTTATAAGTGTGCGATTCAAGTTGTGACCAACATATTGTATTTGATCTGTTATTGAGAATTTCGAATAGTCTCCATTAATTTACATGCAAACTTAGAATTCAGGTCCAAAGTCTACTGCGTGTTGTTCTACTGGTTCCGTATATCTTCTATTATATCGGGCTTGGCCTAATTTCTCGATATTGTGCAGTAAAAAATAAACGACTTATGAAGCTTGGTTTAATACTTGTAGTATTAAACTGGTTACAGTGTAAACAGCAACTGTTGTTTTACTTTTCTAAAAATGTATAAAAATGTAGGTGCAAAAGCACACATTTGTGCACGATCTGCAAAATCATGTACTTCTCTCTACGATAAGATAAGTGGTGAGGTTTGGTTCGAAAGCAGAAACTGCAGGACTTAATCTACTCAGTATCTTTGAGATATTTAATCTCAACTTTTTATCAGTGATTTGAATTTTTCTTTTTTTTTTCATTTTATTTTGAAGCTTTACTGGAAATGTTTTTGCTTTCTGTGTAGGGCACTAGTACATTATTGATACCCCCACATCATTTGGTCCAAATTATTCTCACTTGCATAGATCGACGCCTAGAAAACGAGTTTAAGAATTCAAACATACAAAAAAACATGAGATTTGCAAAACAACATCAAATTTTGTGAGTCGGCATATCAGTGCTACCATTTGTTATTATAAAGTTATTATATCATCGTGATTTAATTTGAAAGGAAAATCATTCTGTTGAGCCTGACATTTCCGGTTTTATGTTTAGGCAGATGCCCTATTTTTTGATTTTGTTCATATTTTTAATATATATAACAATTATAATGCTGTTATATAATTATTCAAAATAAAATCATTTATGATAGGAAAAACATTTCATACTTTTAAAAAGTACAGTAAAATGTCAGTTTTTTATAAAATCCAGTGTGATTTTGAAGTTTGTATAGAGTAAATTATTAACTTATACAAAAGAGAAAAATATTAAAATACTTAAAAAACAAAAACACTACATTATCGATATGGATGAGTTTTCTGCATCATTTTATAAAGAGTGTCGATTTTATATGCCTTAGGCCGGGATGAGTTCTAGGTAAAAGGAATTCTAACATGATTTCCACTGGTTTCCTCTTGTATTCATTATGATATTATATAAAAATTCACGTGTATAACATTTCAGGGATAAGTTCGCAATTATTACAAAACAAAAAGGATCTAAAAATTCGATTTCGTAGTTGATATTCTCTTGTCAGTACTTCAATAAATCGCAACAAATAAGAATCTGATACGGAGCAAGCACAAATCATATAAAAACAATCAAAAATAGCATATGAAAATGCATCGTTTATGAACAAACTCCATAAAAGCATCAACAAATAAGTTTATTTGGTTCATTATTCAGTAATCAAAAAGAAAAGGAAAAGATACGCATACAAATCTATTCATACATACTTGATATATATTTACCTGCACTTTAGATAACCGCCTAGCGGAACGCAAATGTCCGCTATAGCCAATTGCTCGGATCTTAAACTGCATTTTCCTGTGTCTTGATCTAAACTGCTAATATTTTGCAGTTTTGCCGCTGCTACTGTTTTGTAGCCTTCTGGTACTGTTTTAGTATGAAAATCCAACTTATTCCAAGCAACATGAAGCGTTGTCGTAACAAGGAATTACCTTTTTATGACTTCTTGGAATTAAATATGTCTTACCAACTTACGATCAAAGGGAACCCATAAAAAAATCTCAGAAACCAGTTATTTATTAAGTTGAATCCAGTCAGTTGAATCACCTCATAAGGTTGCAGTTCCTGCAATAAGGAGAGCAATCAATCAGGTTACTTAGCATTTAATTTTATTGCATTCTTGAGTATAAGTGACTGAAATCGTTTAATCACAGTGACAACTTAACTCACAAACAACTTCAACATCCCCTTTTATGCACTTCCTGCAAATTACTCATATTTGGCGCTATCACATTTCAAAATACTTCCGCCTTTTTGCAATACTGCAAAAAACCCTGAAAGTAAAGCGAAGTCTCATCCAAAAGTCGACTTACCCAGAGTAAAGTCTACGACGAAGCTGTTCAAATTATCACCACAGTTAAAGGTCGGTCATCTTTGCCTCTGCCACCGATTATAGTTCGCTTATATTATCCTTTTAACCAAAAGCCGAGCGAAAAAAGGTTATCAAATGCTGAACCAAAGTTCAAAACAACTTTTCGCTCAGACAACAAAGCGTGTGTATCAAGACTTACAGTTCAAAGTGCGACATTCGCAAGGAAGCAAAAGCGATGTGCCACACCCCGTTGCGAGGAAACAAAACAAAACAAGGCCAAATCACGAGCCATCACAAACTTTTTTTTTATCAATTGTAGACATCATTCATCTCACACATCGCTTTCTTTTTTTTTTAATTAACACAAAGTCCAACAGGCTCGCCACAGTCTCGTTTTTGTGTCTAATCGCCGTCTGGCGTTGTCGTTTCGCAAGTCATGACATGGATTGTTGTCTTTTAATGTCACATGTGAGGTTATCAATGCCCCTTTTCACTAATCCAGTTTTTGGTAGCGATCGTTTTAGACAAATTTGAGAAGAATTCCCTGCTCTATCTTATCTAAATCATATTCTTTTTTTTTTTTTTTTTTTGCAAAATTGATATTATGGAGCAGACGAACGCGTAAAATTCCAATGTTTACTTTTATAGTTTGTACGACTTGTGTAAATGTTTTTAACCAGTTCTCATAAATTTTTACACCTGACTCACAGTACAGCGCGATGTGTGTCAACAAATTTCTTGATATTTTTTAAATTACCTTTTCCTTCATTAATTCACATCCATTTTCAGAAATCCTCTACTGGCTGAAAGAACTTCGCCAGAGATGTGGGCCAACTTTCCGCATTTGGTTCGGCAAAGATCTCACACTCTTTATCACTGATCCAGATGACGTGAAGTACATTTTGGGCAGCAATCAAATGCTGTACAAGTCAAGGAACTATAAAATCGTCGAGCCATGGTTAGGAAAAGGCCTTCTGACCAGCGGTGGTGAATTATGGCACAGGAGAAGGAAGATGTTGACACCCGCCTTCCATTTCAAGATGTTGGGTGAATTCAAGCAACCCATGGAGGAGAACTGCAAGATTTTCATAAAGAAACTCGCAGAGAAGGCCAACGGAGAACCCTTTGACATCTATCCTTTCATTACTCTTTTGGCTCTTGATGTAATCTGCGAGACTGCCATGGGCATCAAGAAAAACGCCCAGATGCAAAGTAAATCAGAATACGTGACGGCTGTGCAAAAGTAGGTTCAACCAGTGTCAGTGATATCCACCTGCTAACGTAATTCGTTCATTGTAGCATGTGCCGCATTTCGCACAAGCAATCATTCTCGCTGTGGAAGCGATTCCCTCTGCTGTTCAGCCTAACTGCCGAGTATAAGGAACGACGAGACGCTTTGGCCATTCTCCATGGTGAAACCAACAGAGTTATTCAGTTGCGCAGAAAAACCTTAAAGGAGTCAAATGTCCTCAGCTTGGCTGATGCTGGTAAGTTTTCCATAACATCACATGGGCTTTGAATAGATCACAAAACTATGTTCATTTATGTAAATTAGAAAAAGTTGATGATGTTGGTGTGAAGAGACGCCTTGCGTTCCTGGACATTCTGCTGTTGGCTCAGATGGAAGGAGCCGAACTGACTGACACAGAAATTCGTGAGGAAGTTGATACCTTCATGTTTGAAGTGAGTTCTCAAAAATGTTGTATTCCAGCATTTTCTCATAACTTGCATTTTGGTCTATAGGGTCACGATACCACAAGTTCAGCCGTTTCTTTCGCCATCTACCTCCTCTCCCGACACCCCGCAGAGCAACAAAAGGCATACGAAGAAGCCGTAGCTATGCAGGGTCAAGAAAAAGATACAATGAAATACCTCGAAGCCGTGATTAAGGAAACCTTGCGCCTTTACCCTTCCGTTCCATTCTACAGTCGCATGATGACTGAAGACGTGCCAATTGGTGAAATGAAGGTGCCAAAGGGTACCAGTATAGCCGTCCTTGCCTACGTAGTGCATAGAGATGAGCAACATTTTCCGGATCCAGAAGCTTTCAAGCCCGACAGATTCCTCCTAGAGGAAAAGAACATGCACCCGTATTCGTTTGTAGCCTTCAGCGCTGGACCCAGGAATTGCATTGGTAAGACATGTAAACAATGGTCAACATGTAAGGTTACTAATATTTTTTCTACTTTCTCTTCTCTCAGGACAAAAGTTTGCCATGTTGGAACTGAAGTGCAGTTTGGCTAACATTTTGAGAAACTTTGAAATCCTACCCGTTGAAGGATTCGAAGCCCTGCCCTTAGCCGAATTGGTAACCAAGAGCGGTAACGGCATTCAAGTTAGATTAAGAAAGAGGAACCCATAAAAATACCTTAAGTGAATGAGTTTATAATAAGTCCCAGTAGGCAGTAGTGTTGTTAGTCAGGAGCATGTCAACTGTTTTGTTGTATGATAATTTGTTTTATGTAATGAAATACATATTAAGATAATATTGTGCCGTTGTAAGTACAATACGAATTGAAAATATGGTTTTCTTTTATTTGGTCTTTATTCGTTTTGGCTGTTCTTATTATGGTGCTATCCGGAATGACGATCTACAGAAAACAGCAGACAGCTGATTTTCATGAATTTGTTCAGTTTTGTCTTATTTTATCAACAAGACCAATGATGAGTTAATTTGTTCAAACTATTTATTTAAAGGCATAGAATTTAAAGTTGGCAATGCTATTTGAAGTGGTGGTTATTTTATCAGACGTTCGACGTTTTATTTTTAGGTTTTTTCTTGGCATCGCTAAAATTGAAGCCACAGAAACACCTAGCAAAGCGTAGATTTAGTGAATGGTTTTCATACATCATTGTGCTCAATCCAAATATACATTCGCAACCGAATTTTTATATGTGAAGAATGGATAAATCAATAAATGAACCTGTTTGTTTTTTAGCGTGATGGTAATTCTCAAATTTATTGGAAGACGCGGTAAAAACTGTCTGGTACTTTATGGCTTATCCCGTACTTCTTTTAAAACGATGTTAAAACGTTACAGTAAATGGTGACCGCTATAGTGATAATTGTCCTTCTCATCGATTGAACCACCATGGTATGCAGAAGCTATAGTTTCTTAAAGACTGAACAGTGTGCCACATAGTTCGTAAAACAAGTGATTTATTCAAGTAAAGATTTGGTAACTGCATAGTTTCACGTTACGCACATCGAAATTTTTAATAGAACGGAGTGAAATGGAAAACATTGTTCGGTAACATGCTGTAGTTTAAAATAAATATTTGTCGGGATTTGCAAATAATTTAGTATCGTTGGTTTTCATATTTATTCTGTTTACAAAAATAGTGTTTTACCTAAGAATTGAAGTTCAATTTAAAACAATTCTTTATCAGACGACATATTTTTAGCTTAAAGTGGCAGGTATTAAGTCATAGCAGGGACAAAAGGCTCCAACTAAAAGAGGGAAAGGATGTACGAATGAACATACGTTTTAATTACTTATGGAACGTACTGAAATTGGAGAAGTAGAGCTTAGTCTAAGGAGAGAGTCTCCACACCTAGCAGCTCGTCACAAGGATGGCGTAAGGGTGAATTAATTGGCAAATCCTAGCGAGGTCCGTATTGCCAGAAAAGAGAGGAATGCAACTAACGAGTTCATTTAAGCATTTCTTATTTAAATATCAATGAAACAGTTCTTGAAGTCCGGTGTAACATCGGTTTTCTAATGAGTGAATTGACTTCCTATTGCGTACTCACTGACATCATCGGTGTGTTCCAGTATTTTCTGTACCAAATTCTGAAGTCTGTCATTTGTTAAGGAGTGGGGTAAATACATATCTCTCAGAAAGAGGCAAAGTGCGCAACGCATTTAAACTAAATGTGTAAAGTATGTTATTAAAATATGTCAAATCTACTTTCACGATACAGAAAGCAAAAACAACAAAATTTGAGACACATACACAGAGATAATGGGTCAATGCTCACTTGGCTCTGTACGCACACCAATTATTTTGACAGAAAACCAACAACGTATTCACAACAATTTTTTGTGTTAAAATGGGCAGTTTGGGAAAATATTTCATTCTCTCGAAAGAGCGCTCTTTTATTGTGTAGAAATAATATTTACTTTTGTACTCTACTGTAATGCACGCTACATAGTTGATACATTATTATGTTGTTTATGTTTATGTGAACCACATAGTCTATGAATTGCGCTATCTGATCGGCTGATTTTCCTGAAAACTCTCCACTAGCAGTTCTCTTATAATCTATATAAGAATGTAAAATACAGCAAATAAAGAGTCTGTTACTGACCCCCAAACGGAAAGCTCTTCATCTGTCTCTTCTTTCGCGCCATTCTCTTACAGACGTAAAATCCATTTTTTCGGTATCGAAACGGACTTTTTGTTAGATCAATTGTTTTGTACTATTTTGTGTTGTTTGTTCGAGTATAGGAGCACAACTATTATGTACTTTACGTGTCATTCGTGACGTTTAGTGACAATAAGTGCCCTTCAATATTTTCTGCATCAAATTACGAGAGTTGCCTTTTTTATTTCGGGATTAGAGAACAAAAACAAATATTAATAATCGAAAATAGCTTTATTGTTTTTGAAAATATTCCCCATTAAGATCTATACACTTTTGCATGTGTTTAAACCAATTGTCGAAGCACTTTTGTCACTCTGATTGAGATATCTCCAAAACATACATTCTGAACGCATCAACCGCTTCTTCCGGTGTTGAAAAACGTTGACCTCTCATTTTATTTTTACGTACGGGAATAAAAAGAAGTCATTCGGTGCCAAGTCAGGACTTTACGGCGGATGACTCATCAAATCGTTGTTTTGGGGGCCCAAAACTGGAGTTGTTTGAGCCGATGCATGAAAACTCGCTTTGTCGTGGTGGAGAGTGATCCGTCTTTGGCGGTTGGTTTTCCTGATTTCTTGGAAGATAACTGGCAAACAAATGGTTGTGTACCACTCAGAATTGACTGTTCTGCGTTGTTCTAGTGGTACGGTAGCGACATGTCCAGTTTTTCCGAAAAAACAGGCGACCATTTGATTGGAAGTGCTTCGTGCGAGAGCAACTTTTGTTGGATTTGCCTCAATTTGAAACACCCATACAGTCGACTGCTGTTTACTTTCGGGCTCATACGCGTAAATCCACGATTCATCACCTGTCACGATATCAAAGACGTGTTTCGAAGCACCGCGATCGTATTTTTGGAGCATTTCTTTCGACCAATCGACACGAGCCTTTTTTTGAGCGATTGATAAATTGTGTGGGATACAACGCGAACAAACCTTTTTGACGGTCAAATATTCATGCAATATAGAATGTTGTCTCAATCTCGCGATAGGTCACATGACAATTTCGCAATATCAGTAGGCGCACAGCATCAATGGTTTGAGGAACAACAACTGATTTTGGACAACCTACACGAAATTCGTCTTGGAGTGAACTACGACCTCGGTTAAATTCACCATACCATCGATAAACACTGTTCCTTGATCTAGCTTCATTGCTATTGCACTATTGTTAAGTCAATCCACGTCGAAAGTTGTAAAAAATAATTGCACGAAAATTTTCACGATTTAATTGAATTTTTTGGGCGAGATGAATCTTTTAAGTTGCTGTAAACAACACAAATAGCGCTCGTATGTCAAATCGTTCTGAGTACGTATAATCTCAAAAATGTTAAACTTTACGATATAGCTGGCAGTTGACAGATTGCAACACTAGGGTTGCCCAATCCCGAAATATAAAAGGCACTCTCCGTATGAAGTTTATAATTTATTAAGGAGTGGGGATAAGAATCGCTTAAAGAAAAGCCAAGTCCTTGAAACGTATTAGAACGTAACTAGACGAATTGTGGAAACGATGCCATTCATAAAATGTATAATCTGAATAGGTGTGTTCCCGTTGTAGAAATTAACAATACCACACCGTACAACACAAATTGACGGGAATCTGTTGAAGTATGCCTAAAATGGGTTTTATTTCAGACCACACACATATCAAATGATTTCACAGGAAACCAACAGCCAAATAGGCGGGGTGGGAAAATAATTTACTTTCTCAATAACGCTCATTTAACATATAACAATTTTTTTTGTTATATGTTAATAACATATAACACCACAAATTCTTTTTGATTTACGTTGTTTTGTTTTTTATTGCGAAAACGGGAAAACAGGTTTGAGATTTGACAGAATATACATATGTATATATAAAACATCACTCAATAAGTTTTTATCCAATAAAAACGCATTTTTTAGACAAAATCGTAGTTTCCTTCAAGAGTGACACAATCAATTCAACGCCGATCTAATATTTCGATACATTTTTATCAGTTTCGGCGATCACCTCTTCATTTGAGTCATATTTTTTTCCGGCGATCATTTTTTGAGGTGTGAAAAGAGGTATATGTCGCTGGGAGCTAGATCTAGATCTAGAGAATGGGAATTAATTCAAAGCCCAATTTGGCCCTGGTAGCCGACTTGTGACCCAGTGCATTGCCTTTCTTCTTTTTCCGATTTTTTTGCGATTTCTTGCTTCAAATGTACCAATAATGCCATAGGTACATTTGATCCTTTTGCCTTTCTTAAAATAGTCGATGAATAAAATGCCGTGCGCAACCCAAAATATGGATGCCATATCCTTGTCAGCTGTGTTCGTGGTTTTTGACACTTTAGGCATGGTTCACCGGCTGCTTTCTACACCGTTCACTACCGATGTAGCTCAGTCAAAGTCCCTTCCGATCCTGATAGAACTGTAGCACGCATAACACGTGTAGTTGATGTGGAAGCAAGGCCCTTCTCGCCTTGTGGACTGTTGCGTCGTCGCATATTTTTTATACATATGTATATACCCAAGTAAAGCTTCGTTTATTAGTATTTGATTTAAACACTTTAAAATTGCCTAAATGTCCTCGAGGTTTAAACGTAACATTCATGCCAATATTAAATGAACCGATACACCATTATGTATACAAGTATAAACTAGTGATGGGCGCATTCGAATGATATCTCGAGTGATAATTGATTATTACAACATCTTGAGAACATCTCGATTCTCAATTAATCACTTTTAATCTCTCGAGTGACAACTAATCACTCGAATGACTACTAACAACTCGCATGGCTTCTAACTACTAACACAAGAGAACTCGATTGATGTATCAACAGCGCGAGAACGAGTAACAAAAAATTCTTGTCGAGAGCTACTGATCAGGAACATTAGGAGAATGAAAGAAAAACGCGAAAGAGAAAAACTCAAATATTACTCCACACTCAGTTCATTTCTTCATTTTCAGTTTGTGTTTGCTCTTTTGTACATATATCTTACCCGTAGGTATACAAGTATGTATGTATATCTAAAACAAAATTGAATTGTGTTTGTGTAAAGGTTGTGTATGGTGGACGGGGCTGTTTTTTGTTACTGCAGTGTTTCTGCTATTCGGTGTATTTAACGGTTTCTAAGAGCATTGTACAGTTTTGGTAAGTTTGATTTTATTGCTTCTTCGAAATTTGAAATACAGTACTCCCCGGATATAAGCAACCCCTTTAAAATAGCAAAACACTTTTGATAGCAACAAATTACATTCAGTTGAGATTTACCACCGTCATCCTATACAATTCCACCCGCGTTAGAACAACCCGGTTTTAAGCATCGCCCGCTTATTATCAAATAAAAATCTGAACAAAAATTGTGCTTTACCTGGTATCTTACCCTTTTATAAACACATTGAATTTATTTGCTCTGCAATTTGTATCTCTCTTCGTAGCCAATTCAACGGTATTAGTTACCCATGGGCATGTGCTATTATCCCGGGAGTACTACATTTACATCGAACACTGCATTATTACTGGCACTCTGGCTAATTGCTAAACAACAATTTTCAATTGCTGTATTAGTTGTAAATAAATAAAAAAAAATACTACATCAACTTCATGTGTATGCTAGGTTCATTTCACAGAATTTCAACATGAAACCAAGTGACAAAAAATCAATAGTATGGAATAATTTTCCAGAAGACCACAGATGCAAAACCTATGAATTGCAAGATCTGCAAAAGAACACTGAAATATTTTGGTAATACTACGAATTTGAAATGTCATCTTGAGCGGGTCCATCCTGTACTAATAGCAAATTCTAGCGATAGACAACAAGATGAACTCAAGATGAACCCCCAACTGCAACAGAAGCAGATTCTCCAGATGCAGAAGACGGATCGGTAAGCCTGAAAGGATCAAATCGACAATTCGTTGATAAAAATGATAGCAACCGACTATCAACCTCTGTCGCTTGTAGAAAACTCAGGATTTCTTGAATATTCATTTAAGCTTCAACCTTTGTATAAGCCACCAAATAGAAAAACTTTGATAACAAAACTTTTTCCAAATATTTATGCTAAAGTGGAGGAAAAAATCAAGTTAAAGCTGTCATCTGTGGATTTGTTTTCGGTCACTATTGATATGTGAAGTTCTGATAGCAATAAATCCTACTATACAGTCACCAGGCATTTTATTTTCAATGACAAGTTACCGGTGCTTGCAACTCGTGAAATGCATGAATCGCACACAGGAGAAAACATCGATAAGGTATTGTCATAGGTTTTCGTGGAATGGTGTATCAATACAAAAATATTTACAATTGTGTCAGATAATGCTACTACTGGTAAAAAACGCAGTCATTGGACACTTGAAGAAGCATCACCATCCTTGTGTGGCTCATACGCTAAATTTATGTGTAAATGACGCTGTCAATAACAATACCGATTTTTCTGACTTATTACAAAAATGCCGAACATTGGTGTGACATTTCAAACATAGCATTTCAGCTTCTGAAAAATGAAGAAATGTGCTGGAAAATATGTCACTGCCTCAATTAAAACTAAAACAAGATGTAATTACTAGGTGGAATTCGGCATTATTTAAAGAGTTGCAGTTAGTAGTCATTCAAATGATTTGTAGTCACTCGAGTGATTAGTAGTCACTCGAGTCTTAAGTAGTCATTCGAGTGATTAGTAGTCACTCGAGTCTTAAGTAGTCATTCAAGTGATCATTCGATTATTAAAATATCTCGATTACTAAAGTCTCGATTCTTAAAATCATTCGATTATGCCCATCACTAGTATAAACATACCAGATATACACGTATGAAGTGAGCGTCAAGATACAAATGTCTTAATAGGGAACATTTGTTGTGAACGAGTCCTTATTTTTTTTGTTTGTTTGCTATGACATCTGTGAAAAATATTTAGTATACATCAAGTCATTGAACGGACAATATCATATTTTGTACCAGAAAGTGATGATTTGCGGAATGCATTAATTTTTTGTTTTCATTTGAAGAAAAGTGCTGCAGAGTCGCATCGAATGCTTGTCGAGGCATATGGTGATCATGCTCTATCAGAAGCAACGTCCAAAAGATGGTTTCAACGGTTCAGAAATAATGATTTTGATGTGAGAAATGAAGAACGTGGAAGACCACCAAAAAGTTTGAAGACGCGGAATTGCAAACGATATTGGATGGCGATGACACTTTGAATCAAAAGCAAATGGCAGCAATGTTAAATGTTGCACAACAAACAATTTCTGATCGTTTAAAAGCTATGGGAAAGATCCAAAAGTGTGGAAAATGGGTGCCACATGGATTGAATGAAAGACTGATGGAAAACCGAAAAAGCACTTGTGAAATGTTGCTTCAAAGACACGAAAGAAAATCTGTTTTTCATCGGATTGTTACTGGCGATGAAAAATGGATTTATTTTAAGAATCCTAAACGGAAAAAATCATGGGTTAATCTGGGACAACTATCAACATCGACTGCAAAACCAGATTGATTCGGCAAAAAGACAATGCTGTGTTTTTGGTGGGAGCAGAAAGGTGTGCTGTACCACGAGCTCCTAAAACCTGGTGAAACCATTAATACTGATCGCTACTGACAACAAATGGTCAATTTGAACCATGCATTGATCGAGAAACGACCAGAATGGGCCAGAAGACACGGCAAGGTAATTTTGCTCCATGACAATTCACCTGCACACAAAGCAAAACACTTGGCTGAGAGCAGCTACCCCACCCGCCGTATTCACCAGACTTGGCTCCTTCCGACTACCATTTGTTTTCATCGATGGGACACGCATTGGCTGAGCAGCACTTTGATTCCTACGAGGAGGTCGAAAATTGGGTGTATGACTGGTTTGCTTTAAAAGACGAACAATTTTATTGGCGTGGTATTCATAAATTACCAGAAAGTTGGTCAAAACGTATAGAAAACAACGGCCAATACTTCGAATAAAATGTTTTTACTTTCTCATTAATAATGAGTGTTTCATTTTCATACTGGTATACCTGGTACATTCTTCAAATAGGTAAGTGCTACACTCAAACGTCCACGTTCGTTTTTAGGCACTAAAATGCATTTCTCTATGGGAGTAGTTCTTTTCACTTGTCGATAAATAACACTATGGAACGGTTTTTCAATTTTCGATCTTTGAAAGCAAAATCAAAAAGTTGCAGTTGGTGAAGAAACTTGACCTTGGTCTCCTCGTAGATTGCTCTTTCATAATACTATTATTTTATTAATTGTTATTCCCTGAAAAATAGCACACAAAATGAATATTCTCATTTAACCTTTAATTGAATGAGCTTCTCTTTATTTTGTAATATATTATATAGTCATTTGTTAAATAGAAATACAGATTGTTGATTGTTGAACAATGCTCTCTTTGATGCAGTTTAACTAGAAAACAATTTCTCTATGATATATATTCTGTTTTGTTTTTTTTGGGTTGGTTTTTGTCGTAAGACTAACTACATAAATCGTATATGATCGCCAATTACACACACACATTAAGCACTCTCAGATCGGAACGTGTTGCGTGTCTCTGAAAAGCAAAACCATCCTCGACCCATCCGAGAAACATTCTAGACATGTGGATTTGTCATCGTATAGGAATCTAAGTACAAAATACACATTTATACACATATAATACAAAAACTTTAAAAGATACACACATCTCTATACACATTTAATTTATGTAACAAATAAGGAAAGTACTTTCTACTTTTTGTTTTAATCTTCAATAGGAATACATCCAGTCCCCAAGTTATCCGTACAAATTCTAGTAAATTCACCTTTCCATAGTATATATGTATAATTCAATTTTTTTATTAAAAAAAAAAACAATCGTTTAGTTGTGAAAACCATGCTCGTACACATTCACTCTGCGCGTCCTTTCTTTTTTGTTTTCCCCTTTGTGTTGCATTTAGACTTTAAGTTTAGTTATTGTTCATCGACTTGTCGAAGGGGCTTATTCGCCTCCTCCTACAGCATTGCTAGTAAACCTTAGTAAGTAAATATAATTTAATTTTTTGCTAAATATAAATTTGCTAATATTTTGTAACACCGATATTGCAATTTAGTTTGCATCAAAACTTTTAGGTCAGGCGACTCTCATTTAATAGAATTCTTCAATAAATTGTTTAAAGCTTTAAAGGAAACTATGTAAATTGTGAGTTATTGCGATAAGGGCAGGATACTTTGGCGGAGTTGGTTGACGGCGCCTTTAGGAATTTATAGCCACGGTAAACAGTAGGATGTGCAGACGGGGTGGTCCGATCGCAGCTGGAAAATGGAGTCCCTTTGTCAGTGTTTTCGATTGCCGAACGGTGAACCGCCGTGACCATTGCCTGACCATCCTGAACCACCCCCGCCCCCATTACCCCCACCTCCGCCACCGCTGTAACTTCCTTTTCCCGTAGTGCTCCCACTGCTGACTGAACTCTGACGGCTAACGGAGCTTCTCCGTTGGGGAATGACAAACGGAGGTGGTGGCTGGGGGGTGTATTGCGGCGGAATTGAATTAGCCGACGCTTGTCTTACCAAAGTCCGTCCTGGGTTCGATGAGGGAACCTGAACAGAGCCACACCGGGACATGTTTCCTGTACGGGGGGGAATTGCTGGTGGCGGACCGGGGGGAGGACCTGCAGGTGGGCCAGAGCGAGACTTGGGAGCATCAACGGATGCCTGTGATGGCACTCGCGGCGGCAACTGTGGGAGATTTTTCGGAGTCGCGGATATTGGACTGCGGGAAGGTAGGTGCGTCGTGGACCGTTGTTGCGGCTGACCTGAGGTGGATGTCACGTTTTTTGACTGTGGCTGCACTGTAGATGTGGTTGTGGTGGGCTTCTGCGGCGACATGCTATGCTTAATGGTGACGGTCTGAAGCTTGCTAGCTGGTTGCTGAGGTAATGGTTGCTGCTGATGCGTATTAGCCTTTGGCGACACTTGTGGAATCAGCGTCCGTTGGCCTTGCCCACTCTGCTGCTGTCCATGTTGTGCCTGCTGTTGTTGTGGATGCTGCTGCTGCTGCTGTTGTTGTGAGTGAATATCCTGAATTTGAGGTGTGATGACGACTGGATTCTTTTTGTTGTCCTGCCCAGCGGCTACATACGAGAACACGCACAGGACCGAGTAACAAATCTGATCGGCCTTGAAAGAGACAATATGAACACAAACGACTAAGTACCTTTTCGATCGCATTTCGAATCCACAGAGGGATTGCGAAGCAAAAAGCAGTTCAACACTTACATTAAACTTTATTTTAGAAACAGAAACAAATGCGGAAGACTTATTTCATAGAGTGAACTATAATTTTGAATAAATTAAGTACAATTAGAGACACGCATGCAAGTACACAGTATATACACATAAGGCGTGTGACTAGCTCAAAGTAACGTCGTCTTCGTCTTCCGATCGTCGCACTTGCGAGTCTGGAGAATCTTCGGAGGCTTGAGATGTGTGTGAGTCATCGGATTCGCTGGTCGTTTTAGCAGTTTCCATTAGCTTGCGGGCGAACATTACTGAGAACAGTCTATGAAGGCATAGAACGGCTTCTGATGCCTTTTGTTTTCAGTTTTTAACAACAACAACACATTTAAACATAGAAATAATGAAAAAGAAAAAGAAAAAAGAAAATTAAAAGAAAAGAAATCATAAACAAAATGAATAAAAGTATACGCGGTAATGCTAAATGAAATCTAAGGTAAATAATGAGTATAGGAGGCACACCAATAGAGATTGAGCTAATTTAAAACTTGAAGCCAGTAACAACGAGAAACCAGGGGTGCACAAAATAACAGCCAATCGGAACTTACCATGGACGATTTGTATTTTCTTTGAATAAGTTGTCTGGTCTTTGGATCTGTAAATTAAAAAAAAAATGGTTGAGAACCAAAAAATTAATTGTTTATTAGGTCACCAACTGGAGGGAGTTCGCTTGCGGGTTTCTTTTTTACATTATGGGCAGCTTTTATTTTCTGTGTGTAAGTCAATAGTTGTGGCCGCCGTGGCGTAGTGGGTAGAGTTCGACGCTCACACGCCGAAGGGTAGGTTCGATTCCCAGCTCAACACGAATTTTTCGAATTTTTCACGACACCACCTCTTTTGAGCTGCTAACAACACTCAAAGAGTAATAATTGTCAAAAAAAAGCTTCTCAAATTCCGCCGTTCGGAGTCGGCAAAAAACTGTAGGTCCCTTCTACTCGTGTGGGAACAGTAGCTCGCACAATACGACTAGATGATAAGCAAGCTAGGCTCTAGTACCTCTGTGGACTGTAGCGCCACACAATTATTATTATTTTAAAGAATATTTGCAAGTATAAAATTCTCGATCATTTCGAAAGTTGGTTATTCCGGTCAATTACCATAGCTTAAAGAATGCTCGGATAACTGCAGATATTCTACATAATTATAAGAAATGAATAAGTAATTTTTGACGATGGTAGGCTTATACATTTGTATCAGGCGCAAGATTTTTTACGAATGGAACGTTTGCGATCTGTTCTGGATAATGCACCATGTCATTTGTCCTTTTATAAAGAACAGATGATAGTTTTTTACACTTAACATGGCCACCGTGGTGTAGTGAGGAGAGTGTGCCACTCACGCGTCGGAGGCCCCAGGTTCGATTCCCGAGCTGAACACGTCGCATTTTTCACAGCACTACGTCTTCCAAGCTGTTGGCAACGCTCAGAGAGTATTAACTGTCTAACTTTTCAAACTTCGCCGTCCGGGGTTCACAAAAGATACTATATATATAAAGAATAGTCGCGCGCATAACACGTGAAATTGATGACCAAGCTGGGCTCTTGTCCCCCTTTTGGACTGTCGTGCTAATCTAAAAACTGGAGCTTAGCTTTTGAAAAAAGGATTTGCCTTTGACAATGAAAAGCGCAGTTTGTTTAACTAGTTTTATTAGTTAAAACTAAGCTTAAAAGTTAAATGATTTGCACAGGCGAAAGGGATACTTCAAAAAACGAAAACAATATTTTTTTAAATCTTGATACGGGATAAATTGAAGATAAATGAAGATTAAGGCACTATTGGAAAATGTGAGCAATCTTGTTTGCGTAAACAAAACATTGTAATCAAATTTCGCCATTCAGAGTGGAAGAAATACATATTTCAACTCGTTACAGAACAAAAGGATAGAACAGGATAGAAAAATAAAGAACATAACAAATATTTATTGAAGTCGGTACTGGCTACCAGTACAAAGAATTATACATTTTTTTATAAGGTTAAATACAATTTATACACGTTATATATCAGTTTTGACGTATTGTGTTTCATTTAGATATTAGAATATATCTTATTTATATACTAGACATATTATAAGTCAGCCGCAATAAGTTGAATATTTGTAAAAAGTTGTAAATATTTGTCTCAATAAACGTCAACTTCAACAACTTGTTAAATGCTTCAAAAAGGGTTTTATTTGATTTACAAATATACAAATTTTACAATTGCATACTTACTATATTCCTCTAGCACGAATATTCCCCCTTTCTGTGTAAAGCACTTTCGAATATGATCCAGCCGAACGAAAAACTGAAAAAAGTTTTAAAGGCACTGATTATTATTTGAACGCACAGCAGTGTTTCTCAAAACTTAAAAACAAAACAAAAAACATAAGTAAATACATTTGAAAAACGTAACTGTGAATTAAAATAAAAAACTAAAGTATTGTTGTTCCATATCTTATTTTGTTTCTCTAATATAGAGCAAAATAAAGTTTGATAACCAAAACGTGTGTAGTATGTGGAGAGGAACAATTTAACCAAAAATTCGTTGGTTAGTCGTTAGTTGATATTGTGTGCAAGAAGTTGCAATAACTCTTGTGCTCATCATTCGCCTTCCTGTGATTAATTAAACCAACCAAAAACAAATGTCTTCTCATACTGTTATTGTGGTAGTGGTGCATGCAATTATACAAAAGCTTGAACATTTTTTAACTAAGCTCTAAAACAGAAAACAAAAAGCAAGGCCTATAAGCATTTGCTCAAATGAAAGCGCATCTATGTATATATACTCAAAGCACACATGTATGATATTGAATTGTTTACTTCTATGTGGAAAAAAAGTACTGAAAATTAAAAATGTTCCTGCTAAAGCGTTTTACAATAACAAAGGTTGTTTTTTGTGACATAATATTTGTTTTTCTTTTCTTTTAATATAAGCAAGCAACTTTATCGGGAAAAACAAATTTCTAATTAGCACTTGTGAGATGGTCTTAAAATTCTGTTTTTATTTGGTTTTTGTTTCTAGGTTTTTTTGTATTTTGTTTACTTTTAAGTAATATTTTGTTATTTATTTAAACATAAAATTAAGAGATTATGGATGTAGAACTAATTAGTTTTTTGAATTGTTTTGTTTCTTTTTTAGAAGAAATTGAGGGCAGTTTTTTTGTTTATATTTTAGTTATAACTTAAGAAATAGCCTAGCCTGTTAATGGGAAATAAAATAAGTTGTCTAATTCAAAGCAAATTTTTATAAAGGAAAAAAAAAATTTCGTGGAACTTGAAAATTAAGGTATCTCCTTTATAATTATTTCAAATCGTTTTTGTTTAAAACCATGCTACTTAGAATTTATTTAAAGGAGGACTTTAAGTGAATTTATTTTTTTTTACTTTAACAAAACGAAAATAGAGAAAGAGAACGAATGAAATAAAATTACCGTTTTAACTATGGGATATAAATTGAATGCAATGTGATATTTTTTTTGTACAAACTTTGCCTTGGTGAACAAAAGTAAAAAAAATCATATTGGATATTGGTTGGGTGAGGTAGACGGTTTTAAAAAATGTTTTTTTTTAAAGGTTGTTCTTCTGTCTTAAAAAAAGAAAAGAAAATTATATTTGTACATATTTAACTACAATCTACTTGCCTTAAAATTGTTGCTATACAAATAAAATCTACACAAGCAGAAAACAGTAACATTTTTTTTTATTTTCATAAAACCGTTTTTTCTTGTTTTTCTATTGCATTTTGGTAAGCAATGGTAACAAATACTTTCTACAAGTGTTGTGATAACGTTTTTTTTTTATTTTTCAATGTGGAAGTATTTTTGTTTCGAATGATCTTTTGAACAAACATAACTAATTTTTTGAGAAAACACTCATTTAACTCTAATAGCAAAGAAACTAAACAGAAATAAGAAGATTGTTGGTGATATTATTTTTTTCTTGTGTAAAAAAAAATTAATCGTAAGTTTGTTTTTTATATGATTAGTGGTACTGAAATTGAAAACAAAAATCTGGGGGGAAAAAATTCAAAGAGAAATGGCATTTAAATAAAAAACGAAATTTGTCTCATGAATATTGATACTGAAAGTTGTTGAACAATGAAGTGGAAAGTCTCTTGTGTGTGTAAGTTTTGGGTAAAATAAAATATCACAAAGAACCAAAAACAAACGAAAAAACACATTTTAATTGTGAATTGCTTTGAACATAATACAATAAATTAAGGAACATTTTGTTGAATAAAATAGTACCTCGAAATCCTGTTTTTTCAGATTTTCAGATTCGTTTAAAAAAAATTGGAGGCGAATACATACGCACGAACACAATTTGATTATTTTTATTTTGATCAATGTTTGCGTTGACAACACGCGTTTGTTATTTTTTCGAAGATTGCAGAAATGGTTGATAGTAGTAGTGGCAGTAGTAGTAGTAGTAGTAGGTAGGTAGTAGGTAGTAGTAGAAGACCAGTCCAAAAGGAAGCGGCAGCGATCCGCAAAAATAATGATATACAAGTATTTTGGTTTTAGTTGATTGTATGCTTTCTGTTTTTTTTTTTAAACTAGTTTTTTGATTTTATGTTAAAAATTTGTTTATAGTCTTCTAACTTCTTGAAAAAAATATATTTTAAAGTATGAATAAAATATATCTCCTCATATTATTCTTTGACGTGAAAAAGAAATGATAAAAAAATGAATGAAGGAGTGGAGAGTAAATTGAAGAAAAAAGAAATCGAAGGTACACAAAAATGTGAAGATTTAATGAATTAATCCTAGAATATTTATCGAAAAGAAAAATAACATAAACAAAAGAAATATAATTAATTAGCGAATGTACACAAGGACCATCTCAAAAGTTACCAATTAAGAATTTCGATTTTAAATTCAAAATTGAGGATATGACCAAAAGTTATTACATATCTGTATATATATATGTATATATATATAAAAAGAGACATTATATATTTTCCTCTTTGAATAAACATTTACATAAGAAAAATATGTCGACACAATATATAATGGAAAATTAAACCAAAGAAAAAACTTAAACAAATTGTATATCGAGATATTTGAAGAAGACAAAATCGAATATATATTTAGTCTGAAATGTATTTACATATTAAAAAAGGAGGAGAAAGGGAGCGAGAGATAGAAGAGAAAAGAAAGAAAACCAAAAACGGAAAAACTAAATGAAAATTAACACCAAATGTTTACGCGTTTGCAATACCACTCATCCGAATTTTCCGAAAAGAGTATAAATATAGCTTATTTTGCTGTGTTTCTATTTTGAGTTTTCCTTCGGAAATGAACCAAAATGATAAGAGACAAAAAATTTAAAAAACTTATATATGAAAAATAATAAATAGATAAATTTATTTATTTTATAATACGGACTTTTAAGTTGGTATATTTTAAATATTAGTAAATATATATAGCATTCAGTACATTCACTAGCAGATTATATATTTAGATTATTGAAAATACTTGTAGTTTAATTTAAGGTTGAAAAATATATACGTCTGTGTATGGGAATGTATAGCGGCAATTTAATAAGTGTTATGTAAGTGAATATAAAAACTTATAAGGTAGGAAGAGAAATGAACAAAAATTGTAATTTGAATAAGGAACTATACTGAATCCTGTGTGTTGTAACTGGCAACGATATCGTTTTATTCACTTACCATCGCGAAAATTAACAACACAAGAGATTTTTAGGTTTACACATTTTTAATTTTTTTCTTTTTAATAATGTAATATCCTGAATAAATTTTGATACAATAAGACTGTATTTGTATTATTGTGATTTGATTGTTATAAATTACTATTACACTCATCAAGGGCGCAATTTTCAAAATAAGTAAATAATACATAAGGAACTCTTAGCACCGCTTACAATGATGGTTTCGATTTATTTGACTCAAAATAGTGCAATCTACCATTAAAACTGGCATAAAGTTTTCATTGAGATATCGCACTTTTTTTTGTCATATAATCAGCGCCTTTTTTTCGTGGCCGCTCTTGCGAATTGGGTAGAGTGCGACGCTCACAAGTTGAAGGGTCTAGGTTCGATTCCTGGCTGAACACCTCGAATTTTTCACGGCACCACCTCTTTCGAGCTGCTGACAACACTCAAAGAGTAATAACTGTTTAAGAAAGCTGCTCAAACTTCGTCGTTCGGAGTCGGTAAACAACTTTAGGTCCCTTCTACTCGTGCGAGAACAGTAGCGCCCACAACACTTGTAGTTGATGATCAAGCTAGGCTCTAATCCTCTGTGAACTGTGGCGCCAACAATTATTATTATTATTAATGTGCGCCTCCAACGGCATTTACGCAGCAATAAAAGGGGTCTTTTTCGATTCAAGAACTAATTTATTTTGCCGAAAAGTAAGACAGCCAAGCTAATACTACAGGCGACATAATTCACACACGTAATTCATCATTGTACAGTGCATAGGTCTGAAATTCTTTTCTCTGCCCTTTAACTAAAGTTATCCTGTTAACATTTCGTGTCTAATCATGTATTTTACGTACAAACACTCGTAGTTAAATTGACATTTCAATCTTTTTTTAAAGTATGTTTCTTTTAGGGCAACTGATTAAACTTTAATTATTGCCCCTTACACGACGCAGGTCCTAGGTTTGATTCGCGCACTGAACCCCTCGAATTGTTCACGGCACCACCTCTTTCGAGCTGCTGACCACACTCAAAGAGTAAGAAAAGTCTAAGAAAGAACTTCTCAAACTTTGCCGTTCTGAGTTGACAAAAATCTACAGCTCCCTTCTATCGTGAGGGAACAGTGCGCAAAACACGATTATTTGATTAGGAAGCTAGGCGCTGACTAATTTGTGGATTTTTTCGTCATCAAATAAATAATATAGTGGTATATTGAACTCCGAATTAGAATTGTCAAAAACTGTGAATGTTTGTCCCCCTCCACCACACCTAGCAAGACTCTGTGTCTCAATTTAAGCCCAAAGATAATTATTTTCATTCTTTTCTTAAATCAGAGTCGCAATCGCAATTATAGAAGGGACTCAATTCAATTAAACGGTCATGGATCTAATGCAGTCTTAAAGGCAAAATTCCTAGAATCCTGAAAACTCTCAAGAAAGGGCGCCTTGATTCTTGCCGATAATATTTCGTTGGCTCTAATCAACGGCCTCTAATCAAGTGGTCGTCGTGGAGTAGTGGGTATAGTGCGACGCTCACACGCCAAAGGATCCAGGTTCGACTCCCAGCTAAACATAAATTTTTCGAATTTTTCACGGCACCACCTCTTTCGAGATGCTGACAACACTCAAAGAGTAAGAAAAGTCTAAGAAAGCTTCTCAAACTTCGCCGTTCGGAGTCGTCAAAAAACTGAAGGTCCCTTCTACTCGTGAGAGAACAATAGCGCGCACAACACGAGTAGTTGATGAGCAAGCTAGGCCCTGATCCCCCTTTGGACTGTAGCGCCAACAATTATTATAATTCTAATCAACGGCCTGCAGCTAAAAAGCTGTCCTTCAATATTCACATTTATGCTCAAACTGTGTCCAGACTTTTACACAAACCTCAAACAAAATTACCTTGAATAAGTTGAGGTAAATTTAAATATGGAAAATGGGAACACCAGTAACCGAAGATCTTAAGGTGTTTTTGTTGTTGCAAAATGTTTTCATCTTCAAAAATGCAATCCTTCAAAACTACACGAGCCCTGGAAGAAGATCTAAGCAAGAAACAGGATACATAGTTTCAGCGGGTACATATAAGAAGACTCGGACTCTTCTCAAATGATTCCTAGATCCTTATTAAGATGTTTTTTGTGTCTTGCTTACCCCTATGCAACCTTAAGCCTCATATTTTAAAAAGAAAGGGGATAAATACCGTTTAAAAACAAGACACCTTTCTTATTTACGGCAAACAGCGATTTGTTGTAGATTCGTGTTCTTCTCTAAAATTACATTTTGTAGAAGTAGGAAATGTGTATAACAAAACTTCTTTGTTCATAAAATACTATTAAAATGGATTTGAAGGATAAATGATTTTAAGTAGCAAATTATTTATGAAAAATCCTTTCCGCTCTTTATTCCATAGCTAAGGATGTTGTTATAAAATAAAGGAAATAAAATAACGTGTTAAGGAGAAGGAAATTAAGTTCATGCGATTGATGCAAAATGGTATTTTGGATAAATTTGAAAATCAATATATTAAGGTATATCAAAAACATATTATAGTTGTATCTATGATATAAAAACTATATCATTTAAATAAACTGAAAAACAAATATGGCCACGTATGCTATTAGGGATCGAAGTAAAAATAGAGTGGTTTTGCATTAAAAAATAATGTTATAATATGTTAAGGATTTTATATGCGCTATTTTCTGGCGACAAAAATGATTTATAAAAATAAGTGATTTTATTGATTGGTTTCTTTTTACAAATAAAAAATAAAACTAAATACAGAAGAGGGATAGATGGTAAATATATATCTTAACACTTAAAGAAAACACATCAAATTAGAAAAAATATATCAATATGCCTTAGATTTAAATATTTCATTTTTTTTAATTAGCTTTTACTTAAATAATGATTTTTTTTTTACAAATTTGTTTTTAATCAAAAAAATCATTGAGAAGGTCCTTGCTATTTGCATGTAAATATCATTTTGAAACTTTGTTTTTGTTTCATAAAATAAATAATTTTTACGTTTTTTTTTGGTCCGGAAAAAATTGTATTTTCGCAATAAACTCACGTAGCCATACGATAAATATATATAAATATATATTTGTATACATAAAATGAATTTGTACTTTGTTTTGGAAACAAAACAAACAGCAACGATATTTCAGGTGTAAATAATGTAATTTTTTTTGCTGTTACTTAAGATATATAAAATATTTTGGAAACTTTAGCAAATATGAAATGAGTACAAACAGCCTTACCTTACTATTCGCAAATAACAAACCAACACCCTCAAGGCAGACCTGCAAAAGACCACCCTCGCCGGAGTTCATATCTTGTACGGGAAACTCTCCGCCTAGTTCAGGTACATTCGTTGGAGTTCCACCACGCTCCATGGCTTCTTTGATACAGGTATACAGTTCCTTACACTGGGATTAATTTCAAGGGGCGTTATTTCGGTCACATGACAGGAAACTGAAGCTATCTCACCTTTCTTGTGTAGTATTTGTGCAGTTGTGTCTGACCGCCGTTGCGTCTCCACAGACAAAGAACTCTTGTCTTGGGTGAGAAGGTCATGTTCACTAGCCGTTCATACCACCATCGTTCCACAATTGTTCCATTTACAGACCTCAGAACCAGACCGTCATCCCGAACTTCCATAAACCGCAGGGGTCCTGAAATGTCTATCCCCTGATGCACGGTGAAACTTTGCCGGTGCAGGAGTCTCGAGCCCAGTGGTTTTAAATCAATGTCGTTTCCATTCTGCAAACGCCGACCTTATTAGCTTCTCCACTGAAAATATGAACCACTCCACTTACCAAGTTATTGATTTGATCAACAAGGTTGTGGACCTCCTGCGAATAGACAAGGCCAATGTGACTCTTCCCAAGCAAGCGTCGAACCTTCCGCTTGATTTCCTCTTTGTTCACGTTCAGCATTACTAGAATAGCAGTCAAATTATACAGCATTGTAGACAGCAACCTGTCTTCATCGTGTTCAAGACGCTTTCGCTCAGACTCGCTGAGTGACTTGTATCTCTCCATCATCTCGCCAGGACCCTGTAAAAGATAATGTTATTTGTTTGTGTTGTAATTTGAGATCTAAAAACTGGCAAACCTGATCCATTCCAATCATATCACGCTCCTGGCTGACAGCATCCAGAAATGCATCCTCCCAGAACTGCATTTGATTCCACAGCATGAGTCGGTCTTTTCCCAGCAGTCCTTCAAACAGGTAAACTCTAGGGCTATCAGGCGATGGCGAAGACGAGGTGTTAATGAGATGGCCTCCGGTGTAGCGAAAACCAGCACTAAGAGTCGACTTGCCAGACCATAGATTTGCACTCTTCTTTGTATCCTTTGAGGTATTTGTCTAAAAACAAAAGTTTATTTTTTGGTAGGGCGGATAATCAAGAATGAAATGCATTTTTTTGGATTTTGGTGATTTTGGTGTTGTTTTCAAAAAGGGCAAATTGACGAAGAGGGGAAATATTTAACTAGAGGGATTTAAAAACCTCAGCAGAAATGACAAATTTTTGGGTAGTTACTCAGAAGAGGTTGTTCGGTGACAAATTCGAGATGTTCGCTCTTGGAATCGAACCTCTCGCACTTTACCCACGACGATACGGCAACCAAAATGAAAGCTACCTTTAAGCACATTACAACAGGATCACAGTTCAAGAAAGCAGTTACTCGTTCAGAAAATGTTCATTTTGACATCTGAGGCGTGTTCCAGTAATTTTTGCACCAAATTATGAAGTCTGTCATTTAAGGAGCGCCCTTACAATTGTTTAAAGAGCAAAATCTCAAAAACATACGTAACCAATTGTGCGAATTATGGTACATGAATAGGTGTGTCCCCGTACCCAAAATACACGGCTCAAAACCATACAAAACAACAGAAATCAATTAGAAGTCTGTTCCCGTATGCCGAGACAGGGTTTTGAAACAAGGCTAAATTAAACGACTGTAGAACAAAATTACAAAAATCACGTACGAGGTCCATTCAAAAAATAAGGTGGATTTTCATATTTGGAGGGCTGCAAACTTTGGGTCATGATTTTTTTTTATTTTGTTATGTTGGTACATTTGTCTCGAACATATGCTTACAGTTTCAGCTACATAGCATATATATTTTATTTGTTCGGTGATTTCCTACTGTCGAAAAAACAAAGAATTTGTTTTCAATTTTGTCTGCAAAATGGAATTAAGTGCTCAAAAACAATTGAAATGTTTACGGTAAACAGTGATTGTACTTTGAGTTAGAAAATGTGTGCAAGTGGTACAAGCTTTTCAAAGAAGTTTGAGAAGAGATGATGATGAAGAAGCTTGGCCCGAATGTCTCTGCACATCAAACCCCGAAAAAAATGTTGAAAAAGTAAAGGAAATTGTAATGGAAAATCCTCGAATCACTATTAACGACGTTGCTGAAGATGTCAGCATATTGGTTCCCTCATGCCATGTAATTTTTTCGGAAGTTTTAGGCATGAAGCGTGTGGCATGGAAGTTTGCTCCAAAATTGCTGAATATTGACAAAAAAAAAAAAAAACGCATGAGTATAGCTCAGGAATTTTTAAATGAAATGAATTTTTGAATGAATCGATAGACTCAAAGACTGTGTTTTCCGGGGGAAAAAATTGTGTTTTTGAGAGATACACAACGAAACGCTAAGAGAGCTCGAGGGCATGCCAAGATGCTACAGAACTGCTTCGAGGATTGAAAGAAAACGTTGTAACATGGGTAATCGTATTATTATCAAAAAAATATCAAACTGAAATTTTCTCGCGTGTTGTGTCTCCAGTCAGAATAGGTATGCAAACATTCCAAAAATGAAAGGAAAACTAAGCGCAAATAGCACAAACCGCGTTGGTTAAAAGGAGCACCCGCCAACCTCGTAAGGTAGCATAAAAAGCAGAGTGCATGCGGGGAAATAATTACCAGCTTCTTCAGCAACCACTCAAGACAGTATAATAATAATAATAATAATTGTTGGCGCCACAATCCACAGGGGCCCAGGGCCTAGCTTGCTCATCAACTTACTCGTGATGTGCGCGCTATTGTTCTCTCACGAGTAGGATAGACCTATAGCTTTTTTGGCGACTCCGAACGGCGAAGTTTGAGAAGCTTTCTTAGACAGTTATTACTCTTTGAGTGTTGTCAGCGGCTCGAAAGAGGTGGTGCCGTGAAAAATTCGAGATGTTCAGCTGGGAATCGAACCTAGACCCTTCGGCGTGTGAGCGTCGCACTCTACCCACTACGCCACGGCGGCCACAGACAGTATAGACATATAAAAAATCACCGTTTATATAAAATACAGAATTTCAAGTATGAACTTCAGGATTAAGTGAGGGGTAAATTAGTAAGGAGGAAATGAAACTGTTTGTCTCCAAAAAACCAACCAATTTTTAAGACCAATCTCCATTTTGCACCGAAAAAGTGTAACCGAAGGGTGAGGCTACAAAAAGGGAAAATATTAATCAACCGAGCGCACACATGTTAACAAATCAAACTGTAGCCACATCCCCCCTTCGAGATCAAATTAAAAGCGTTTTCAATTGAAATTTTCTAGCACCAATTAAAAAATCACGCTTACTTGCAAGCAACACGCTATTAGCCTAAAGAAATATTTTGTTTTGAAAAAAAAAAGAATGTAAGAAACGAATGGAAATCAAATTAACTACTTACATTTTCATATTCAGTATCAGACACAGTTGAGCGGCAGCTTACGGAAGGCATTCGATGTCCACCGCCCAAATGACCAGATGGCAGAAGATCACTAACCACCGATAGTGCCCCCGTAGAGCCGGCACCCTAATAAACCAAAACACATACAAACATCATCAGAGAGATAAATACATAAGTATCTATCACAACACGAGCTCACAACATCAAACGTACGAATAGATGCATTGATTATTATAAAAAGGAAACGAAAATGGATGAATTTTGAAAAAAACTTCAATTTAAAACTACTGAATGATGCAAAGGATGCAAGAAGCAGAAGATGATGTCTGTGGAGAGTAGAGTCCGTGACAGAAATGGAGTCTAAATGGGCACGAGGCGAGGACAGTCTAAAGCGCGAACGAATTCGTATGAGTTTAAAGCCATACAACAACTATACGCTAAAGCTTCTTCTCTAGAGACGGCAGATTCTTGATGTAGTGTACTATGCTACGTGGACTTACGTCTGAGTCAAAGGAAGTCAGCTTGCTGAGGAGAACGTTTCGCTTTTGGGTCAGCATGTCCTTAAACATTTCCGTGGTGGACTGGCCATCCTGGCTGTCTGCCGAGGACATTCTTCGTTGCAAGCCGCGATCGCCCTGCGTTGAACTCTTGCGTGATTCCTGAGGAGAGGCCCATTCACTACCCTGGGCCGATGCATTCGGACTGGATGGGGAGGGCAGATTTTCGCGACTTCCCATTGGACTGGCTGCGTGGCTGGAGAGCAGACTAGAACTCATTTCGTTCGTTGAATCGGTTAATTCCTTGCTCCAGTAGTGTGTGTGTGCTATTTCCATCATTTGAAAGACGGACGCCATCCCACCAAGACCAAAATTGGAGTAGGTGCTGTCCAAACCAGAGGCTATTGCTTGCAAGCACTTCAGCATGCCCTTCCAAACGGGCTTTGTAACGCACTGCGACAAAACGAGGCTTATGTAAAAGCTGCCAGTCCGCCGGCGGTAGGATTACTCACCACATCGTCAATATGATCATCGGGAGCAATCTTTCGATCCAAGGTCTTGTTCAGCTTGCCCAGCACGAGCATCCGGTATGACTCATCCTCCATGAGTTTTCGCAGACGATTTAATTTCAACCAACCTACGCCTTCTCCAGCCATCACTTGATTGATGACGTCCTTCAAAAATGCCTGATTCTCAGAGTTGCTGTGTGAGCGCTCTTGATTCTGCTGTCGCTGGAGCTCCTCTTGATTCTGTCTCGGGCTGGAATGCCGGATCAGCGGGGTTCGCTCTACCAAGCCCTTACGTCCTGGGAAGGGATCAAACGAAAGGCCGCTCTTTGGCTTTTGCGCTTGCGCCTGTCCCGGCTGCTGGTAAACCTGGGTATGCCTCTGTTGTTGCGGTTGCTGGGATTTTTGCTGTTGTTCTAAACAGAAACTAGTCAGTTGCTATTATTTTTAACGTTACACACTTACTCTTCCCTCCGAACATTCCAGAAAACATGGCGGTCGTAGAAGAAGTCAAACCATTGATATCGCTGCCAATGGACGAGAAGAAGTCCCGGCCGGTATTTTGCATGAGGCCGCCTTGTTTCTGGGTAGCAACCTGATTTCCAGGTACCTGCAGACTGATATCGTGTTCATTACCCTTCATGAGGCCCTTCTTTGTGGCCGCTTCCTTGGCGGTTTTCGTGAGATCGCCCAGCGTAGACTTGCCCACGTACGTTAGGTCTTCAAACGTGTTCTTGCTCACCCCAGCTGCCTGTTTCGAGACTTCAATAGCCTGCTTCGAGGCTTCCCCAGCAGCCTTCTTTGCATGGAGCGTAAGCTATGGGATTTAATATTCGTATTAGAATGAAAGAAACATTTACAGAGGGACGCTAGCTACTGGGTCTTCAAATTTCAAAACGATTTTAACCAAATTGAAGACTAGAAGTGAGAGAAAATTAAAAGAAAAGCTAAATGCAAAAAGGGAACAACAACTTATAATAATTGAAATTGAAAGGAAAAAAATGTGTTTTTGCAAACATGAATGAGTGTGTAGCGGTTAAAGTGTCGATGGACTCGTTGGATGAAGATACCGTTGAATTAATGAGACGTTTATACTGAATGTGCAGATGGAAAATATATGCAGCTGAGTTTAAGCTTGTCAAAATCATAAAACAACTGACCAATTATGAAAGCTGAAAAGGCTGTATGCGACATTTAAAGCAATAAACAAAAAAACCCCCACCATATGCTCGACAAATGTGCTTCATTCTTCGCCGTAGTACCTACCACAATTCAGGTGTAAGCGACGGGTTATCCGATTAGAAGAATATTTGAAGTTAAACAATTTGTGGGGAAGTATTTCATGTTTATTCTGCCCCAACAGTTATTTTACCTATTTGGCAATTAAAGTTAAATAAGTGATTGGGATGTAAGGAAAGACACTTAACACGACCATAGTTGGAAAGTTTTCCATAAAATGTGTCCCAGAGCACTAGCTATGCTTTTTGGCCAACGTTTTACCACTTTCTTGTGCATTTCTTTGAAGTTTAAAAGCACTACTCTGGAGTACTCAGACTTGAAAACTGGTCCAGTCTACATGTCCAGGTTCAGTTACCTAAAAACATATATTCTAGGTATCGGGGTGAAGCTGTTGTACCAGGGTTCCGCACCTTCATTATTAATTGTGCGAAAGTGGTCAAGTGAGTTCAAGTGAGTTCAAGAGAGAGCATTGGAGACGACCCCCGCACCGGCGCCCCGGCTACTGCTTGTACGGGAGAAGCATCAAAGAAGTCGAAAAACTTGTTCTTGAGTTTTGAGCATGCCCGAATAAAGGTAAAAATGGCAGAGATCATCAGGCTTTCAACTGGTGTCATTTAAACCATTCTTCATGACTATCTTAACCATTCAAAGGTCAGTGGAAGGTGGGTGCCACGAATGCTCACAGCGCCTTAGAAAAAGGTGAGAATCACATGATGTAGAGAGCTTTTGGAGATGTGCAGTGAGAACGCGGACGATGTTATAAATCGAATTGTTACTGGGGACGAAACATGGGTTCACCACTATGACCCTGAAAGCAGACAAGAGTCCATGCAGTGGCATAAAAAAGGAACAGACCCCCCAAAGAAGTTCAAAGTCACTCCGTCTGCCGGGAAGCTCATGGCCACAGTTTTTTGGGACTCAAAGCAAATCTTGCTCATTGAGTACAAAAAACAGGTGAAACCATCAACGCCATATCCTACGCTTCTACTTTGCATAATTTGCGGGAGGAAATTAAAAAGAAAAAACGGGGTAAACTCGCAGCGGGTGTGTTGCTTCTTCATGACAACGCTCCTGTTCACACGGCGCGAGTTTCCAAGACTGCTGCGCGAGATTGTGGTTTCGAGGAAATCGAACATCCATTCTATAGTCCAGACCTTGCCTCTAGTGATTGTTTCCTGTTTCCAGATTTGAAAAAAAATCTTTGTGGAAAAAGATTTTTGGATAATAAAGAACTCAAGTCGGCAATAAATGGGTATTTCGCACAGAAAGAGGAAATTTATTTTTTTAAGGGTTTAAAAAAGCTTATCTCAAAATGAAACAAATGTATTGATGTTCACGGAGATTATATTGAGAACTGAAAACAATTTAAATTGAATACGCATTTTCCTTCATATCGATACCGAGAATACTTTGAACGCCCCTCGTACATACTACCTCGGTACTTCTGTGATTGAAAGCCGAGGCTTTCAACTTCAATTACATCAGCATAGCTCACACCTCAACCAAGCAGACGGGACATTGATAGAGTAAGTTGCTGTGTATTTTCCCTTCTCTAAAAGCGTCGCAAAAAGTTTAACTACAAAGCCCAAGCACACTATAGTTCTGAGCAGAAATGTGAAGTGTCCCGATAAGAGCCCCAACTGTGGATAGAATCCACGAAAAAGCAGTCCAGAGGTGGGTTCAGTGCCTATGAATGCCGCATTTGATTCTTGTCTTGCAAGTTCATCAACAATCTCCTTTCCCGTCATTCCGTTGTTATATCGGAAACAGATAACTCTTAGCGAATTTAATCTGGTGACCAGTTTAAGGGAAGAATTGGATTTCTGTACTATCTTGGAAAAAGTGGTAAAGTAAGCTCTTATGCACAGCTTGGCTGTCGCTACAGATACAGATGCTTCGCCTTTCACCAGTTCTTCACAACCTAGTTCATGGCCATTGGAATCGCAACAGTTTTCGCTTGAAAAGCCGACGCCAAGTTAAATTAAGAGGTGTAAGGTGTATGGTAAGTGTAATGTTCTCGTTTTTCGTCCCAGCTTCTGAGCACTAAATCGTCAGAAGTCGTTCATTAAAATCTAAGTACATTCCTTCTCTGACTTACTTTCTGGCCAGAGTCAGTTCTGGATACAGAGGAAGTCGACATATTGCCGCTGAATTGTTGGTGTCCTCGCATAAATTGACATATCCGTGAGACTCTCCTTTTATTTCTAGGTTTTTGCAGAAGAACAAAAGGACTTTAGCATCAAACATTAAAGATTATTTCGATGTAAAATAAATATTGCCTATTCAAAAATATTTTACAGTCTTCCGACAATTTTCAACCGAAATGCTTCCCGGCTTAATATTAATAGATAGCACTTCACAAATACAAATTTACATTGCTCGGCACTACAAAATACAAGTGACTAAAGCCAAGCTTCTTCAGCTCTTATTGTCAAATCAGAAAAGGAGACCTACTGCTATCTTTGAACGGTGAAATATAAGAAACTTATCCCTGACATTAAGATCACTCAATAATTATTGGGATGTTAGTGGCACCCCCTATATGTTCCAGGACTTATTGAGTGATCTGTTATTATATCTGAGGAAGGGGTCCAAACGAAGGACACGCTTCCGTAGAGAAACTTGACAAAAATCTTGCCTTGTGATGTGTTTTAGCAACGCGACGAAAAAACAACCGCCAATAATTAGAGTAAAAGCAAAATGATCTGTTCTGAAAGACTTTCAAAAGGAAACGGATGGCATATTCTATATACCGGATGTACGAGTTAATCATTGTACATCGAACTTCAAACGTATTCTCCTCAAGACCTTTTTTCTTTTAAATTTTTCTTGACAAAGACTTTTTCCGATTAACTTTTTATTTATAGTATCTGTTCAACGTATACGCAAGGAATGATCTACGATAGCAAAATAAATTTAAAAACGTTTGTTTCAAATTCCACGGGATTCAAATTTATACAAATAAATATTCCAACAAAAATAAATATGTATATACACTCCAAAACACGCCAAAGTTATATTCTTTCATCACTTAAAAATCAGCCCACCAAGGGAGAGAACTCATATTTGATCAACTACCCTATAACCAAAGCCTGCATTGCCTTTCTACTTAACTACTACTTAACTAACTCAAACTCCGATTTATGATATTTCCTGCATTATCTTTCTATTTAACTAAGACTTAAACCGTGATTTATGATATACTCTGCATTACCTTTCTACTTAACTAAGACTCAAACCGTGATTTATGATATTTTCTTTTTAGTAATAGTTTGGACACATTCCATCTACTCTAACTGAAATGAGATCTACAGGTCGTCAATTTACTTATGTTCCAACGTCAGCTTCAGGTATTTAAACAAAAATGAAACTAAATACAGCACGCACTTAGCTACATTTTGTGAGATATTTATTAGATAAGAATTTTGTGAAAGTCTGTGGCCGAATACTGAACTCTAGCGTGATGCGTCGTTAATGTTTTGTTGAAAAAAAACGTGTGTGTACAAACCTTTTCGAGAGGATTAAAAGGTTTCTCCTCTTCTTCTGCGGTCTCCTTTAATGTCGAAAATAACAACAAAAAAGAAAAATTAAAAAAGATTTATATACAAAATTCAAAACTCAAAACCAAATAAGAAATCAGGACGGAAGCACTGAACATGTAAACAGACACTGATTGCAATCCTGTCGCCAACTGGCGGGTGGGCGATGTCATAGAATCTTACCTTGTCGACGTGAGCTAGAATGCCCTCTTGACTGCTTTGTCTGGTAGTCTCTCTGACCAGCTCCTTGGCATGTGATGCGAAGTTCTCGAACAGAGATCCCTGAGATCCTTGACGCTGACTGCCACCCGGACTGCCGGAGCTTGAGCCTGAACTGGTGCGAGCTAGGATGTTGGTGAAGCTGGGCTGGCGAGCTACCGTTGGCGTTATCGCTGGTACCTTGAAAGAAATGTGAACACAATGATATATGGAGCGCGGCACGGATGTGTGTTAGCTAACCGTAGTCTTCCGTTTTTCCGCCAAACTTCCTTTCTCAAGATCTGAGGCATTCCGTTGCAGCTTTTGCGAGACTGAAAGAATATGCCTTAAAAGCGAAGATCGGGTATATTTTACTCTTGAGCTCACCTGGTGAAGTCTCGTCTTCCTCTTTGGACATCAGCTTGGCTGCCCCCTCAAAATCTGCTTTTGAGGGAAAATCGAATTCGGAATCACGATTGAAACTGGGCGAACTCAAGTCCGAACGACTGGAGGAAGAGGACTGTGGCGATTCGGGTCGATCCTCGTCCTCTTTGGAAGACTGTTCAACCATACCCTCGGGATATTGCAATTTACTTGGTGGGTGATACACTAAACTAGGATCTAGGTTTGAAGAGAGAGTCTGAAACGGGGAGACGTCGAACAGTGAAATAATATTTGCGATAAATAGTTGCTTTGAACTACCTGGGGCACATTATGGTGATGATGATGAGGTCCGAATACGTCGTGAAGACTTGGGGACAGGTCTGATGACACCATCTCCGAGACAAAATCACTGAGCGATGAGTAGGATGAGCTAGTGCTCTCGGCGCCCTCTGAGTCCGAGCCGCTCTCGTCTGTTGGTTGCATCTCAAGTTGCTGCAGGCTTCGTAAAGCTCCATTCAGAGAGCTTCCGTCATCCCAAACAGAGAATCGGATTGGCGTAAGGCTGTGAGCAAACCATTTGGCCTTGTCGCCGACCTGGATTGGATCCAGGACGCCAGTCTGCACTCGCAGGAAAGCAACGTTTGTTGGGGTAAGCGACCATTCTGAGAGGAACTCCACTGCCTGGGTGCGGGCAAATTTGTTGAGAAAAACAGAAGCTCTAGGGCGTGACCGCAGGAAGCTGTTGATTTGAAAAGCAACGACTGGGCGCGGATAAAGGCGCAGAGTACGAGTGTGCTCGGTGAAGTTTGCCAGAGTGTTTTGTGAATTGAAGAACCGCACCTATGAAGACGCATTAGACGTTGCATTCAGCAAACGACTTAAGTCTGCTCACCATGGCAACTCTTGTTGCGACGTCCACAGAATCCACGTCGGTCCCGTATAAAAACGGATTCACAGATGGCGGGGCAGCAGGACTTGGCTGGCGAGACGTGACTCCTTGGGCGGATATTGAACTGCGCTGACTAACCTGAGCAGACGTTGGTGACTGCAACGGCAACCGGGCTGATGAAACTCTGCAAACAAAGATCCAGTTTAAACAAGACAGCGCCTGGAGGTTATTTTAACTCACCCAAGGATCGGTGGTTGCTGAAGGCTGTCCCTGACTGAAGGCATCAACTGTTGAGTGGAAGCCGCTTGGTTGCTGGCAGACATTGAGGTAAGCGCCTTAAATGTACATAAGTTTACCTCATTAGTTTCGACAGTCGATTAAGTTGCGAATTCAAAAGATTATCGCGAAAACTAAATGCCAAATGCATGTTTCGCTTGTTCATGAGTAACTCAAGCACAATCAACGTCAGGACATCATGGGAACAGACTTCAGTGAACTCAAAGCGATTGACGCAAGAGGAATAATAAAAGCATTTAATGTAAAAGCAATATAGCAAATAGTTTTGAAGACTTTTGTTTGTCAAATCACCATCTCTTCTGTCCCAGAGAGACTCGATTGTGCCTGAAGTCAATCAGTGCATAAGTTTGTCATTTATTTTTTGAACTGACGCAGAAATCATGCAAAATACAAAATGATTCGCGACCAAAGCTAAGGAAACACTCAACGATACTCGAACACAATATAAACACAAAGGATGTACGAGTAGGTGAGTGAAATGCGAATAAAACGTTGAACATGAGCTAAATAAACTCGACATGAATGGGGTGTGATTGGGTTAAGTATATACTGTTGGACAAAATTTAATTAAAATTCAAATGATAAAAAATCGAATCGAATTCGAGGGGTATTCGGGAGGGTGTCTACTTTTATTTACAATTCACCTTGGTCAAGGCGAATGTTTTTCAATTGTGTGTGCCTACAGGATGGCGTTATGATAATGTGGGACAGACACGTGGTGCACTGGTTGAGATTGTGATAATGCAAGGTTATTGGTTGTGTTTTCCTGACAGATTTGGATGAAAACTCGGAAAACACTTGCACTTGTAAGCATTCGGATTACGAGTGTTGCATTTCAACATTTTTCATTTCATTTGTAGTAGTTGGACTTTTTCCTGGATGACATTTGTTAATATTGTTGTAATCAAACATTTTTCTTCCGTTTTTGTGAATAAAGTAAATATCATTCTTACGCAAGAGACTGTTGGGCTGTGAACTAAATAACTCCTCGCTTTCGAGTTGCTGACAACGTTCAAAGCGTGTTGAGCAGCGAATATTCAACCTTTCCTATTTATTCCTTTGTATATGCATTTTTATGAATTTGTAAACTTAAATAAAAAAATAAAAAAAACAACGATACAAGACGATGCCGTGTCATGGATCTTCCTCAAGATGTTATTTAGTGAGTTAAGTCCGATAAGTCTGCGCAATTACTTGCACTTATAGTTAACTTTGGCTTTCTATGTAAACTGTCTAACTGTCACTGAAGCCGTTTAGCTTGATATAGCGGTAAATGAAGGCAGGCGCGTATGATTTCTACTTGAAGGCTTTTCAAGTGGAAATCACCTACCACTTTTTACTCAACAATAATGACAACTACCTTACGAAAATTATAAGGTTGTGATATTAGATAACAAAGTTAAGTCTTATAATATAACAAAGTTAAGTTTTAGTGCGATTTTTGTCTCCGACTTGTTGTTTGGCACAAAAACATGAAGATGATGAGATCCTTGATAAAGTAAAAAAAAATCGTCTTTTCTTTTGCGTCATCCGCGATTAAGGAGTTTTAAGATTAAACAATGATGGCATTGGTTTTCTAATCGAATTCAACCATCACGGCCCTATTATGTAGCTAGGTCACATAAATCGGATGGGCGGTAGCACTTGAGCTCCATGGGTCTTTGTACCCAGTGGTCTTTGTTAGTACCCAGTGCAGAATGACATACGAAAATTTTACCTCCGCCGCCGTATCTGTCTTCAAAAACACAAAAGCACAATAGGTGTGTAGAAAGAGAGGGCCCAGTTTAGACTGGTTGGAAAAGCGATTTGACTGAGGCTCACATTCATTCTGGAGTATTGCGCCAACTATGAAGAACTTGAAAATGGGAGAGCTTGGAAATATAGAGAGCTTAGAAAAAATACCAATAACATCATAAAATTCTCGGCTTGACTGTGATGCCAAAGAGGAGTAAAACAAGTCAAATAAGAACTCTTTCTAGATTCTTTCATCTTAAGTGGATGAAAATATACCGCATCGAGTATTAAACCCTCCTTCTCTTCAAAAAACATTGATTGCAGCATTGTCTTTGTTTACTTTGGACAGACACTTAAACCGCATAATTTAAGAACAAGAATTTTACCAATTGCGCTGAAAAGACATTTTAGCTGAGGAGCCGAATTTTTAGTTAAATGGCTTCGTTAACAAACGGAAGGTTTGGCATTATCCATGTTCTTAAAATATATAATATACGGTTGGGAACACGAAAATAGCAACAGGCTTAAAATAAATTAAATAATGTAATCTTTTGAAAACTATTGCTCTTAATGGGTTACCGAGTAAGTATTTCAGACGACCAATAAAAATATATTTTATTAAATTTTGTAACATTTTACAATTAAGTTACATAATAACAACAAACAAAATTTAGTGAACATGAAAATAATTGTGTTATTATTATTTTAAAATTTATTTTAACAAAAGCAGTAACCCAAATTTGGAAAATAATTCAAATAAAAGTTGTGGAAATTTCGTGGAAAATTTTGCCATTGAAACATAGATTGCACTAACCGTCTGCAACGCTCAAGTCGTATGGCAACCCAAGGACTCCGAACAGCTTCCTTAGTTCGGTTTATGAGTTTGGTGCTATGGACACGCCTATGAATAGGCGTTCAATGGTAACATATTGGCATGGGCCAATATAGGTTCATTTTGCAATAAAATGTTTTGCCATTTCTTAACAGGTAATCCGAAAAATGTTCTTGCAAATTTCTTCCATTTGGTTCTGTTTTCTTTTTTTTCAAAAGTGACTATTTTTGGGAGGGGCATGGGCCTGTTCTCGTGAGGTAACACCGTTGATTGCGCTCAACAAGGCGAGCTGCCAACATTATCCTCGTTAGTTAGTGCATAGGTCTATTTGACATACAGACTCCTCGCGGTGGCCCCCGGATAGCTATCAGAACACCCGTTGTGGGGTGAACTAATGTATGCAGCTAACCCCTCGGCTTAAATAATGGGCCTGGCCTATCAGCCTGTGGGTTGTGCGTTAGGGTAACTTCCTCACCACGTAAAAACAAATTGTTCAGAAAGACTATTATAGACTTATAAGCCTCGGATAAGTACGGATCAACTGTTGACGACCCCAGCAAACGTTTTAAGGACAACGATTTTCGATTTTGTACGTGGAATGAAAATGTGAGGCCCTTAACAGGCCACGTGCAGCCGAACAACTTGCGGGAGACTTTGACTGCTACAAAGCAGACATTACCGCCGTCCAAGAAGTGCGATGGGATGGGCCCGGCAAGAAAACGATGAAAGACTGCGACATATAATAAAGCGATTTCTACAGAGAGTAAAGGCAGCGCTTATTCGGATGCGGTTTTGCTGTTTTGAGGCAGACTTCGTTCGAGTCTTGAGCTACGACCCCGTCAGCGAATGCCTCATGACAATCCGCATCAAGGCTAAATTCGGGAACATCATCCTAATATGTGCTCACGCCCCGACCGAGGAGAAGGATGACAACACCAAGGATGATATCTATGATCTCCTAGAAAGAACATATGATCGATGCCCCAGCAACGACACCAACATCATTTTAGAAGACTTCAACGCTCAGCTGGGAAATGACGACATCTTTGTTGGAATCATTGGTAAACACAGCCTGCACGACAACACATCCGGAAACGGACTCAGGCTGTTGGACTTCGCCTCGGGGCGGAATCTCTCTGTGGCTAGCACGCGGTTCCCACACCTGAACATCCACAAAGAGACCTGGCGACCCCTTAACAATCCACCGTCAATAAGATTGATCACGTTGCGATCGACGTCGCGCACTCCTCCAGAATTCTCGATGTCCGAATCTGCCGAGGTGCAAACATCGACTCAGATCATCACCTTGTTGTAGCCAAGGTAAGAGAACGGATATCGAAAAATCAACGGAGTCGAGACAGCCAAAAACGGTTTGACGTCGGAAAGCTACAATCGCAAACGGTCGCTGGGAACTTTGCCGACCGAGTCTCCCTGAAACTCGCTCAGAGTTCGACGCTGCCTACACTGACCATAGAAGAAGACTGGAAACTTTGCCAAGAAGCCATCAAAGAAGCTGCCACTGATGTACTAGGTTTCACGTCATCACTCAGAAGGAACCCATGGTTTGACAACGAGTGCAGGCAAGCGCATGCAGCCAAACAAGCCGCATATAAGGCAACGCTGCATCGAGCAACGATGGCTGTTCGTGAGCTCTACGAACAGAGAAGAAGGGAAGAGCACCGGCTTCTCAGAAGGAAAAAGAAGGAGCATGAGAAGCGAGCTGTCGAGGAAATGGAAAGGAGTTATGGCAGAAATAAAGTCTGAAAGTTTAACCAAAAGGTAAAGCAACTATCTGGAGGATACAAGGCTCAACCGAAGCTGAAGAGAATAACGACATCAGTAGCGAAATCAAATGCAGAATCACTCTTGAAAATCGATGTTTCTTTGGGCTCAAGAGGCAATTGAGTAATAAAGCCCTCTCTCTACGGACTAAGCTCGCTTTATATAACAGCTTGATTATCCTCGTCCTACTCTATGGCGGGGAAACCTGGACGTTACCAAAGGCAGATGATGAAGCCCTTAGTGTTCTCGAGAGAAAAGTTTTGCGTGCGATTGTTGGTCCTGTTTGCGTTGATGGCATCTGGAGGAGAAGGTTTAGCGACGAACTCTATGGGCTGTACAGCGACAGGCGCCTGGTCAAGCGTCTTCGAATTCAACGCTTAAGATGGCTAGGCCATGTAGAGCGTATGGACACCACTGTTTCGGCCCGAAAAGTCTTTGAATCCGAGTCATTGGGACAACGCAACAGAGGACGGCCTAGGCTAAGGTGGTGCACACAAGTGGAAACGGACCTCAACCAACTTGGAGAGCGCATCTGGAGGCAGCTGGCGAAAGATTATGGATCATGGAGAGGCATGTTGGTTGAGTCCCAGGTCCACCCCGGACTGTAGCGCCACAACAAGAAGAAGAAGAAGACTTTTTTGGGACTTCTTGCTGTTAAATGCACTTCTAAGAGTTTCCTTCGCACACTCATTTCGCTGATTTAAATCGAGATCTTTTCGAATTTGACTGGCCGACTTTCAGGTTCAAGTTTGGAGAGACGCAATATCCTTTTATCGTCCTGTAACGTTATTTTCTTTTTGCACCCCTAGTTTCTGGTTTGTCTACAAATTTAAAAGCATTCATTTTCATTTCAGCTGATCATAGTAAGTGTCTTGTATTTCCTTATATGATTTCTCATTTTTCCTAAGCTCTTAAATAATTTTTCATTTTTTCTCGGTACAGTGTTTATCAGGACCCATTTTGACAAAAAAAAAGAAACAAGTATTCGCCTTTATAAATGAAAATAAATGAATTTTGTATGTCTACTGATTTGGTTTCTTCTTTTAAGAATACCTAACAAAGAACTTTTTTTCTTAAAAACACTTTAAAATAAGGCAACACTACTAGTTCACTGTCAAATGCGATCTTTTACAGAAAAATCAACCAAATCAAATCTACTATCGTGGCATCTTTCCTAACAGGGATTGTTTTTCTTTCAGTGATAACCTTTTTTCCAACTCTGGATAAATTTGTTCTTACTGTGTGAGTTTACGAGGAAGAAGTAAAGCCCTTAACAGAGTTTTCATAAAGACACTGCTATTCCACACCTGTACATATATTGTTACAATGAACAGCTGCCGTTCCCACTAGCAGCAGCCGTCCCCACAGGCAGCCGTGGAAAACAAAATATCTAATTACCGATCGCCGCTCCAGCCAGATGCTGAGATAAGCAAAAATAAACTTAAAGTACAGGTGAACGCAAATTGCGCGCCTGAGTTTGTATTTATATTCCAAACAATAAGTAGTGAGAATAAACCTAATTCTGTTACGAAGAATATTCGTCGTTTTTATTGGTCTAAAATCTTCTGCTCACAGTTTATTCGAATGTTTGTGTTTTTCGTCAACGGGAAAGTAATCGAATAAATGCTGACAACGCTGCTGACAAATGCTGACAATGTAACATTGATTTCAAATTCCCATAATACAATCAGCCCGCGTCGGTTATTCGATTAAAAAAAGTTTATAAACTACGCTCAGGTGTAACAATATATTTTTAATATTTGATATAACTTCTTGAAGGTAATATTTTTATTTGTAGAATGATTTTGTGTTTTAACACAAAAACCGTTTCCGCAGTCTTCGATCACTCGTCCCCTCGTGACACATTTCTGTCAAAAAAAAAACACTGATTTCTAGATTGAGCCTCTGCATTCAAAGAAGAACAGATGAATATAAATTTCATATAAAATGGCTCGTTCCTTGCTGTCTGTTCATTAAGTGCACTCAGAAAGAAGTTCACACACCCCGCCATCCTGAAGAGTAGCAAACAAAACAAAATGAATTACTTTTACAAAACATCAAGGGACATCAACGTTACTGAAGAGTAAATTTCGGTTATCTATCTACATTAGAGTCTCTATATATGTATGTATACTTTCAACATCTAACAACATTAATACATCAGACATCATCTGACCACCTTGAAATAAAGGTTTTCTTCATCTAAACAAAATTTAACCAAAACTGCATGCAACACAATAGATAGGTATAGTATGTATGTAGAGATCAAAAAGATATAAATATTCAACAAAAATTAGTAAATGAAACGAAACTTTAGTTTCTGTTGAAAATAATAATAAAAATAAAGAATATTTACACCAAGTCCAGCTTGATCCATAAGTTGCATAGCCTGCTCAAAGTTTATTTTTTTGATATATTTTATAAATATATGTAATGTGTTGTGTTTTACATTTTTTTGTTTAAGATGAGAGAGCATTGGAAAAGAATGAAAGTAGAAGTAGAAGTGTGTGTTTAAAATATTTGACAGTGATTAATGAATTAATGTTTTAAAAGAAAATTTACAAAGAAACTTAAAATTATACATTTTTTATGATTTTAATTTTTCGAAGTAATAAATCAGAAGAGCACATTTAGATTTTTGAATTGTATTTGAAAATAGTGAGTCATTATGGCAAATAACTAATTTGAAGGCATAATAGAGATAGTTAGGGTTGTACTATTTTAATGAGACAAGTTTATTTATGTAGAAGTATAATCAAATTTATTCAAGGGGAAGTTTTTTACTTCGTTAAATATATTGTTACACACCAATAAATAAACTAAGATAGACATTTGATACAAATTTATTTTTACTGCCACAATGTAGACATCCATAATATAACCTCCTGATTCGACGTTTACAATCCGTTGAAGATGCACAATTTGTAGGGGTGTGAAATTTTTAACAATACGTTCTCTTTTTACCATTTGAAAAACTTATTCAAAAGGATAACGACAATAATTGAAATAAAAACATGTGCATCTGTCAATTAGTTCATTCATTTATAAACTTTTCAGTCTACCCTTACTTACTTTTTGATTAAAGTGTTTTTTTTTATATTTGAATATTGGTTGTTCAAATAATTGTTTTCTAATCTGGGGTAGTGAAGAAGTAAACGGTCGTTGATCATATCAATTAAATTTATTATAAGAGAGATTCCCTCACTGAAGCTTAGCATACATTCCTGCCGCAACAAAATATTCAGGCAGCCAGTCTTGCACAGAATGCAGTCAGTACCGAAATCAAACACAAAATCACTCTTGCCAATCGCTTTTTCATTAAAATCAGCAGCAATTGAGTAATAGAGTAATAGAGAATCTTGAAAGACTGAGCTGGCTTTGTATAACAGCTTCCATATTTCCGTCATCTCGGCGCTACTTAAAGCGGATGAAGGGATTCCTAATCATTTTGAAAGAAAAGTTCTGTTTGCGATTTTTGGTCCTGCTTGCGTTGATGGCCTTTGAAGGAGAATGTTCAACGACGAACCTTTTGGGATATCAACGTATGGGGTTCGGTGGCATGCGTTTGATAAAGCGTCTTCGCTTAAGATGTAGGTAGGTAGGCCAAATAGCCTATGAACAGAAATGCTCTGGCTCGAAAAGTTTTCTTGGGAAATATTTTCACCAAACTCCACTGTTAAATATAGTCACACAAATATCGCGGCTGTAGGGAATCCGCAACTAAACATCACTCTGTCCAACCATGGACATTATCCTTAATACGAAGACTAGCTTTTATATTTCGGGATTGGACAACCCTGTGATCGCCGTGGCGTAGTGGGTAGAGTGCGAAGTCAAGGTTCGATTCCCAGCTCAAGACGAATTTCGTGAAGGTCGTCCAAAATCAGTTGTTGTTCCGGAAACAATTGATGCTGTGCGCCAACTGATATTGCAAGATCGTCATGTGACCTATCGTGAGATTGAGACAACCTTAGGCATTAGTGGGACCAGCATACATTCTATATTGCATGAACATTTGACCGTCAAAAGAATTTGTTCGCGTTGGATCCCACACAACTTCTCCATCGCTCAAAAACAGGCTCGTTGGTCGAAAGAAATGCTCCAAAAATACGATCGCGGTGCTGCGAAACACGTCTATGATATCATCACAGGTGATTGATCGTGGATTTACGCGTTTGAGTCCGAAAGTAAACAGCAGTCGACTGTATGGGTGTTTTAAATTGAGCCAAATCTAACAAAAGTTGCTCTCGCACGAAGCACTTCCAAGCAAATGGTCGGAAAAACTGGACATGTCGCAACCGTACCATTAGAACAACGCAGAACAGTCAATTCTGAGTGGTACACAACCATTTGTTTGCCAGTTATCTTCCAAGAAATCAGGAAAATCAACCGCCGAAGACGGATCACTCTTCACCACGACAATGTAAGCTCTCACACATCGACTCAAACAACTGCATTTTTGAGCACTCAAAACATCGATTTGATGAGTCATTCGCCGTAAAGTCCTGACTTGGCACCGAATGACTTCTTTTTATTCCCGTACGTAAAAAATAAAATGAGGGGTCAACGTTTTTCGACACCTGAAGAAGCGTTTGATGCGTTCAGAATGCATACTTAGGAGATACCTCAATCAGAGTGGCAAAAGTGCTTCGACAATTGGTTGAAACGCATGCAAAAGTGTATAGATCTTAATGGGGAATATTTTGAAAAGCAATTAAGCTATTTTCGATTGTTAATATTTTTTTTCTGTTCTCTTATCCCGAAATACAAAAGGCAGCCCCCATATCTTCACAAATGTGAACACTACAGCTCTCCGTAGCTCTGTCCGGAATGGCAAAATATGTATAAGGAAGCAGAGTATGGAGTCGACCACTGTTGTAGCTTGTCAGAGAAAATACAGACCGTAAATTTGGCAAGTCTAGGAAATTATTTGCGGATAATAGGTGAGATGAAAACTGCTCACTTGTGACAAATGTCCAGAAATAGTCACGAAGACCCAAAGAAGAGCGCAGGATGCCATCCCCTTGATTAAATCATTACTATTGGCAGTTAGGTTCCGAAGTAATACCTAAAAGCAATCCCGCGGGGGAGTGGTTGAAGTAATTAGTAAGGAGACGTTTTCCCAAAATCGATTATTCGGGTCTGCAGGCTGCCTTCCGATTTATTAAGTACCTCTACAAGATAGACACATTCTTGAGCGCATCCCAAAAACACATAAAGCAGTTTTACAGGCAAATAATATGTTTATCTTTGTAAAAACGAAGCGATCATCACGTAGTTAGTGATTCGGCAATAACGTCGGAACTTATGCACGCTATCTTTAAAGAGGATTAATTAGGTAGAATGCGACGCTAACACTCCAAAGGGTATAAGTTCGATTCCTGGCTGAATTTTTTCACGGCACCACTTCTTTCGAGCTTCTGACAACACTTGAAGAGTAATAACTGTCTAAGAAAATATCTCATATTTCGCCGTTCGGAGTCGGCAAAAAACTGTAGGTCCTAGGCCCTGGTTCCCCCTTGTCGCGCCAATAATTAATTATTATGAAGCCTTTTAACTGGCGCAAAATTAATTTCTTAGCCTAAGGAACCAAGTTGGAGACCATTAACCCAATTTAAATAAAAGTCGAAAGAAATTTTAGCTAACAACTTACTAAAGGCTTATATCTTCTACGACCAACCATATACTTATGAACATCTGTTAAGTTTTCATTTTTTAACTGTCCTTCAAGTTAGTTATTTGCTTAAAAGAAAATCATAAAAATCATATACAAAGTTATTGACATTCAAAATATATAATTCAGATCCGTCCATTTGTACAGTTTATTTTTTTAATTTTTACGTACGAATTATATATTTTACAATTTTATAAACATTTTCCTTTTATTTTAAGTTATACATTTTATGTTAACACTTAGAGGCCAAGGAGGGAATGCGCTTAGAAGAAATCTCTATGCCATGCTAACTATATTCGTATCTTACCTGTTTAAGGTGATTTTTTAAAATTGTCCCTTCCGGTTCAGGAAGACCGGGAATCTCTTCCGCGCCACCAGTTGGCGGTGTGAGCTTCGTAGAATCCAAATCAACTACCCAAATATCATCTGGGAGTCTGTAATCAAGACTATGATCCTTAATATGAATTATCAAGAACAAATGAGTGAAAAACCAAAACACGAAATGACAAAATGCACATTACAAAAAAAAAATGTTTTGGGTGGTGTCATCGGGGCGTATACATAATATAATTCGTTGATCTACGTCCGTCTTCGTGAATTCCGATTTACCCAGACTAATAGCTTTCTTTAATCCTCTGTAATCATAACCTATAGTTTACACCTTAAATGGGGTAGTTGGAAGCCAAGACCGGATTCCGATTGTCGCGCAGATGGTAATTGCAATGTGATGCATTCCTGCCTAACTTTATGGACTTAACCTCTCATTCATTTCAACCCTTATCTAAATGTACCATAAGTTCCTATTCAAGGACGCCCAGCTTATTATAAGAAACGTATATAATGTGTACTTAGTTTACTGATGAAAATTGGGTGCAAAGTCTGAGTTAGGGTACAGCCCTGATTGGTCTTAAGCGGTTCTGTTTCTACTGAGTAGGAGGCTTAGTGGACTTTTCTGGTTCTGTATGCGGTTACAATCCAAACTTGTGCTGTGGTCCATAGAACTGTAGACGTACAAGAAATACATTCTTTGCTCCTTAGCAAAAATCATTGTCACTTAAGCATAAAGTCAGTTTGGTAACTGGTAAATCTGGGCACGGAATACGCGCCTAGCGGCAAAATGCTTAGCTGCAAAAACCAAATTTAAACACATGAAGCTAGATCATTTCACAAAGGCATTTTCAAAGCCAAACACTCCACTGCTCAGGGATTGCCGCTCATTAAATGGCCAGCTGTCGTTTGAACTTGTCACTAAGCCGCTCTGGCTCTTTGTCACTTGTCACTTTCCCACATGGTATTTTGTTACTTTGTCGTTTTCCAATTTATTGCTTGCTTCGTTTTCGTTGCCTCATTGTCGCTTTCTCACTTGCTATTTTGTAACTTCGTCGCTTACAAATTTTTCGCTTGCCGCTTTGTCACCTACCGCTTTGTCGCTTACCGCTTTGTCTCTTGCTGCTTTGTCGCATGCCGCTTTGTCGCTTTGTCGCTTTGTCGCTTGCCGATTTGTCGCTTGCCGCTTTGTCGCTTTCCGCTTTGTCGATTTCCGCTTTGTCGCTTACCGCTTGTCGATTTGTCGTTTGCCTCTTTGCTGCTTGCCCGTTTGTCGCTTACCGCTTTGTCGCTTGCCGATTTGTCGCTTGCCGATTTGTCGCTTGCCGCTTTGTCGCTTTCCGCTTTGTCGCTTGCCGATTTGTGCTTTGCCACTACCTGCGCGGCCAGGACCTAGTCCTGCATTACAGACAACTCTAAGAAAAATAAACTGTGTAGTAAGGACACCAAGGAAGGGGATCAGGAAAACAACATTCCAAATCTATAACAAAACATTAAAACTTCTACCCAAATGAAACAAGGTCAATCTGGTCTGGTGTTCTGTTTCAAGCAGCTGAAGGTGACTTGACTGGGTGCAAGCACCGTTTTATTTTCTATATGCATTTGGGGAAATGCCCGTTTGCCGGAAAAGTGTAATTTTGGAATCCTTTATAACTCGGTCAACTGCCGTCGAAAAATTGTGTGAATTCGTCAATATCAAACTTGGGAGGATCATGATAGTTTCACATGTCAATACTAAATTAACCAAAGCTATAGTTTACGAGACTAGAAAATTAAAACGTTGGAAAATAGCTAAAAATATCTCTCATATCATATATTACTCTCTTTCGGAAGACTACTTTTTCCCGAATATTATAGCTTTTGACGGAATTGAGAAAGCTGTGCGCGAACGTTTGTCCCACGAAATTGAAGGAAATTAAACCAAAAGTCATAAATTGTATAAAATGTATGAAAGAGAGCGTGTAGACCAAATAACACAGGCCATTGGTAAAAGGGACCACTTCTTAGTTCCAGTTACAGATCACTCAGTTAGTCCTGGGGCGTAATGGGGGCGCTAGCATCAGTTAAGATGAAAATCAACCAAGCCTGAAACTTACACACAGAAAGAATGAAATTTCACCTATACGTCAAAAGAAACAGCTATGCTTGAACAATGTCGTGAAATGAAACTGATCACACTAGCAATACTTCCTGCTCTTAACATTTAAATCAAGTCCTCGTCATCCCTCTTTCCATTGACGAGGATGAATGAAAAATCCAGCTTGAACAACTTCCCATAACACAATTTATTCCCTGGCTAATTAAAGCAGAATTAAGATCTACGAGTAAGACCCTACCACCGCACATACTTTACTCAAAGGTATTTGTCTTAATACATTTTAAGTTTCCAATCCAAAGTTGTGCCAGCTGCCATGCAAAGTAAAAGCCCAGGATTTAGTTGGGTTAAAAGCAACCTTTATCCAGTCACTTATATTTGCAATTAAAAACATCCGAAAAGTGTGATGACGAAATCCTCTCGACAGAGGGTTCCTTGCCACCAACGTATCTTCCTTCACCTTTTCATCAGAACACGTAACTTTTTCAACAGACATCCGTCCCTTGTCAAACTCTGATCATTTTTTCTTTGTATGTTCCAACACTGCGTAACACCCCCCTGCTTTCTGATAAGCCCGAAGCTTTATTTTTGTGACAACCCCCACTAAAAGTCAGGACCGAATAAAAGTTGTCCTTACAAAGAAAATACCCGCTGACTGAGAGGCGCTCATGTTCCCTTAGTGCCAAGTCATTATCGTTTTGTCGTTTCACACTTTCTGCTATGTTGCGTCCTTACAATTCCAAGCTCACCGTCAGCAGCACATAATATTGTTGCGAGGGCCGTGGCCCTGTCATCTCTGATGGCTTTTATCGAAATTACCCAAGCGGTGGATGAACCACTTAAGCATACACCACTCAGTTTTTCCTGCTTTCATAAAAAAATGATGTAATATCCTGGCAACCAGCGACGCACTCTCTTGTTCGCCGTTGTATCGATTTTCACTCCACACCTTACAAAGTGCCACCCCATGAGACACCACCGCTAGCGCCCTGCCCCTCTTTCACCAGTTACGATGTATACCACTCACCTGAAGTTCTTCTTGTAGAGAAGGAAGGTAGCTGGAACCCCAATCACAAAGGGAGTCGGCGCCAGGAGCAGTTGTTCCGCACAGCTCATACAGGTGGGCAGCAACGGTATCACTGGAAACATGTACTCCAACGGATAGAGCATGGTTACAAATGCCATAACCGACATCGAAAGGGCATTGTAATCCCGCGACTGAAATAATACCTTGTTCTCGAGTATGATCAAGGTCAGCACTTTTAGACACGTCTCCACGCCGAGGAGCTCCAGGGGCAGATGAAGCGGAAAGTCAACCAAAGAGAACCGTGTGTGGTCTGGCAATGCGAAGAGCAAAGGCTCGTGCACTGTTGGTGACAGGACCTCCACCTGTCAACGAGAGAGACACAAGGGTGCTTACGTGCCGCCGCATTCATGAGGGCGTCTGATTACTTACCTCAACCCTGGTTGAACCAGGCACTGGAACCGGCGTGGATAACAGCCTAAGGATCCACGTCTCGATTTCCTTTACATCGTGGATGACAATGGACGGAGTGGCTTCCGTCGCGTTTCCTGTGAGGACCGTCCAAACATTTTCTCTGTCAAAATAAAGGAAATTAGCCCACCGTCCGAGCATCGTTGCCAGAATCGAACCTATTATTCTTGTGAGAGGCCCCGACTCGTTTCGGGCTCGACGATTCATTGCACGCGTCGATCAGCTTCTTCAGTATGAATAGGCATTCGCGGAACGTGGTAAAGAACGGATGGTGCGAGATGATGCAGAGTGAGGTCAGTGATTGGTTGCGAACCTTTGTGCGTTTCCTCGAAGCCCTCGGTGAGGGTGAGTGACTGCCACCAGATTCCGAGTCGGCACTGGGAGCAATTAGGCCCAATTTCGGTGGTTGCTGGATGGGATGCGGTGTCTGGTGGTGTGGCGGATCCGAGTCACGGCGGCTGGGTACTTCACGGTCTGAATCGCTTGGCGCTACGTTACTTCTATAGTCGCTAGAAGTAGTCAAAATACCGTGACTGTTATAGATGGTAAATGAGAGGCGATACAATGGGATGGTTGACGGTGGGTAGGAAGTTAAGATAACTTGCCTGCTGAATGCCGAGTCGGAACTCCGTTCCATGCTCTTCCGCCACGACTCCCGCCGAAAGGCAGAACTGCGACGACCTCCCCGTGCAGCCACAGGAGCTGCGGCGGCAGCAGGAACGTGTTTCTCTACGGGACGGTAGAAATTTACACAAATGCCGTAGCGCGTCTTTCCCGAGTCCTTATCTGTAAGAGCGAAGACAAACGATGTTGCGTCCCGGACAGCAGATCCCGTCCGCCTGGGACCAACACTTGTGCAACCCTCCGGTTGGCAGAAGAACACCATGTCAAGTGGAAGTGGAAAGTCAGCATGGTCCGATGGTGGATACCGCCGCAACAGCTCCGGCATCTAAACAAAATAAAAACATAACGAAGAGTAAGCATCAGGCAATCCGCCGTTCAAACGAAAGCGAACCTGCACTGGTGGTGTTTTGTTGCCCGCAATTGTCCTCGTCGGGGGACTTGTTCGCGCACCAACAATGGCGAGGTAGTCCACCAAACGAGGACAGAGTGACAACTTTTGCTGTTCTGCCATTTTCTGGATTTTTCACTTTTCCCCACACGCTCCTCCGTGTCCTCCCGAATTGAGAGGCAAACGTTTCTTATAAGTTTTGTACTCTCTGCTCCACTTTATGTGTTGATCTGAAAGTGAAAAAGAAAAAACAAGAAACTAAGTAGGTTGCTTTGAATTCCCATATCTTTGGCTGTTATTTTTCTTCGAATTGCTCATTACCCTTCGGGGGATTTGCACTCACAAGGGTGCATTAGAATGAAAATATTTTCCTATTCCACGTACCTCGGGCGAACACGTTCCCAGAAGAACACACAAAAAAAATTGCAAACATCATTTCTCAAGACAGAATAAAGTCCGAACGAGTGCTCAGTGATGTGTTGAAGAAGAATTAGCAATAAGAAGGAACGTGTCAATGAAAGCAAACACGAGGACAACTGAAATGTCTATTCGGGAGAAAAACACTTAGTCTGATGAATAGAGCTTCGGACAAAGGACTGTTGATTGAAAGCATAAATGAGTTTCGAATTTTGCAAAACCAATAACTAATGGAAACCGAGAAAAGAATTGTGTGTGTCCTTTTGTAAGGTTTAAGGGCATAAATGAGAGAAAACCAATGTTATGTCTGTTAAGGACAAATATATGAAATGAGAGGAAATCACCGCACCACATACGGACTTAGTTGGCACTAACAGACGAATGCTGAATTTACTACAAACAAAGGGAAAGTAATAAACGCCTTTCTTCGCCAACAGAATAAATAAAACTCAGAAAGGATTAATCATCAATAAAAAACACCTCAAATTTCTACGTTTGGGATCGTCATTAAACTGTAGGTTCCGTCCATTCTTCAAAGAGCGTACACAAACAGAGTGGTTGTTGAATAAAATAGGCATTTTTCTTGGTGGAGGTTGGAAAATAATGCACTGGAGCTCTCAGTCTCGAAAACTGGTCCACTGTATCGCCAGACTTTAACCAACATTTAATGTAAATTCTTGGTCATCAGGAGGAAAACCCGCACGCACTCCTGTGGTAGAGAATCTACATTTTCAGCTTCATCCAGACCAGCACCATACAGACAGATTAAGTGCTCTGCAATGTTTTCACCTTCTCTAAAGGCATCGCATAGGCTACCATCACTAAGCCCAACCACACTTACGAGGGGCGTTCATTATATGCTCGGTATCAATATGAAGTGTGGTCGCCGTGGCGTAGTGGGTAGAGTGCGACGCTCACACGCCGAAAGGTCTAGGTTCGTCTCTCAGCTCAACACCAATTTTTCGAAATTTTCACGGCACCCCCTCTTTCGAGCTGCTGACAACACTCAAAGAGTAGTAACTGTCTAAGAAAGCTTCTCAGATTTCGCCGTTCGGAGTCGGCAAAAAACTGTAGCTCCCTTCTACTCGTGAGAGAACAGTAGCGCGCACAACTTGAGTAGTTGATGAGCAAGCTAGGCCCTGGTCCCCCTTTGGACTGTAGCGCCAACAATTATTATTATTATCGATATGAAGTAAAATACGAATTCAATTTAAATTGTTTTTATTTTTCAATATAATCTCCCCTGATATCAATGCATTTGTTACACTTTGACATAAGCTTTTTAAACCCTCAAAAAAATAAATTTGCAAAATACCCATTTATTGTCGACTTGAGTTCTTCATCCTCCGGAAATCTTTTTCCACGAAGACATTTTTTTAAATCTGGAAACAGGAAATAATCACTAGCGGCAAGGTCTGGACTATAGGGTGGGTGTTGGATTCCTTCAAAACCACAATCTCGCGCAGAAGCCTTGGAAACTCGCGCCGTGTGAACAGGAGCGTTGTCATGAAGCAACACACCCTCTGCGTCTTTTGTTTTTAATTTCCTCCCGCAAATTATGCAAAGTGGAAGCTTAGGATATGGCGTTGATGGTTTCACCTTTTTTTGTACTCAATGAGCAAGATTTCCTTTGAGCTTCAAAAAACTGTGGCCATGAGCTTCCCGGCAGACGGAGTGACTTTGAACTTCTTTGAGGGGTCTGTCCCTTTTTTATGCCACTGCATGGACTCTTGTCTGCTTTCAGGGTCATAGTGGTGAACCCATGTTTCGTCCCCAGTAACAATTCGATTAATAACACCGTCCGCGTTCTTACTATACATCTCCAAAACCTCTCTACAGCAGGCGATTCTCACTTTTTTTTGAGGCGCTGTGAGCATTCGTGGCACCCACCTCGCACTGAAATTTAAAAGGTTAAGATGGTCATGAAGAATGGAGTGAATGATAGCAGTTGAGGCTTGGTGATCTCTGCCATAAGCTTCACCTTTATTCGGGCATCCTCAAGAACAAGTTTTTCGACTTCTTTGATGCTTTTTCTTGTACAAGCAGTAGCCGAGGCACCGGAGCGGGGTCGTCTTCAATGCTCTCTCTGCCTCTCTTGAACTCACTTGACCACTTCTGCACAATTGATAATGAAGGTGCGGGACCCTGGTAAACAGCCACCATCACTTCATAAATAGTTTTTTTTTTTAATTTTTCCTTGCTTAGTGAGAAATTTAATTACAGCGCTATGCTCAATTTTCACCATCTTCGCCTCAGTTGCCATAAAACGCGAATTAATAATCACATTTATATGAAATTGTACATGAATTCATTAAAATGATAGTATTACTTGGTAAATAAGTCAATTTATATATATAACCGCAGCTTCACTGCAATCCCGACAATATATTGAACGCCCCTCGTAAGTGCTTAGTGAAAGTGAAGTGCACTGTTTATGCGTGTGAACTGTTCCGCCGTTCGAGTATCAAATTTCTCCGTCTCGTCATGAAACTGTAGGTCCCTTTCATTAATCAAACAGCGTTGAATAAAACAGACCGTTGTCACTTGTAAACTGTTACACCATTTAAGACCTTTATATAAGTACATAGAGTGCTATCTGAATAGCGTGAACTAATTATTACACAGGCCGTTCACCCGTACCCATAAAATACACTTAGACAGTAGTATTATTGAAATGAATTGAGGTTGAATTTGCATTCTTTTGTTTTTTTTTTTAACTTGCACATTCTTTTTGTGAATATTTTTTATACTAGTATTTCGGATTCTATTGCTTCATCAAATATCAAACAGTTGATCCAATTCTTTTAACAATTTATCTTCATCACAAATAATATCGTCGCATTCAGCTTCGTTTGACAATTGTAGTACCGTGTCTTCAATTGCATGATATACGCTAATATCTGCTGCAGAATGTGTTTAGTGAACAAAATTAAGGTATATTTTCGATAATATTTGGAATCACGTAAGACGGGACAATTATTCTTAGCAAATATCGCAAATCATTAGTGACTTCAAATCGCTCCCTCGCTTATATTTTCCGAATATTTTCCTTTTCAACTTTCGCAGACCTGTGCAAAACAATGCCGCCATGTTCGACTTTGTCACTATTTTATCATTATTTTGCTAAAAATATTTTCCTGCCGTCATGCAAAAACTTATTCCATCAGTAATATACTAATAATAATAATAATTGTTGGCGCGACAGTCCACATGGGGACCAGGGCCTAGCTTGACCATCAACTACTCGTTTTGTGCGCGCTGCTGTTCTTTCACGAGTAGAAGGGACCTACAGTTTTGGCCGACTCCGAACGGCGAAGTTGAGAAGCTTTTTCTTAGACAGTTATTACTCTTTGAGTGTTGTTAGCAGCTCGACAGAGGTGTTGCCTTCAAAAATTCGAAAAATTTGTGTTGAGTGATCGAACCTAGACCTTCGGCATGTGAGCGTCGCACTCTACCCACTACGCGACGGCGGCCACAAAATGTAGGTTTCATCAGTAATACAAACCCATAAACAAGAAAAAAAGTGCAAAAAAGTGCAGTGAAAAGGCCCGTTATTCGGAATGATACCGAATTTCGGATTGTACAAAATAATAGCACCATGTGCAAAAATGCATACATATGAGCAAAAGTCAATGGCATAGTGATGTTTTTTGTTCTAATTTTTGTTATTGGTTTATCACTTGATCGTATAACCTTTAATTTCAAGTACACAAGGTCGTGGCATGGAGTCGATTTAGGCCTGACATCGCTGAACACGGATATTCTTCCACGCATCCTGCACAACATCGCTTCATATACAGCTTTCTTTACATCAGTCCAAATGGGATTCAAGTCTGGGGACTGAGGCGGCCACTCCAACTTGAAGTCCATTGCTTGAAAAAAAGTTTGCTCGTATGGTCATTGTCTTGCTATAGAACCATCTAAGCGACATGGTAGCACGGTCTCTCTTATTATGGCAGGACGATTTCTCTCATTATGCTGACATAAACTCCAGTGGTTATCATCGGTTTTATCCAAAAAATGAGACTAGTACCATAATAGGAAAATCATCGCCAAACGTTAATTTTTGCTCCACCGTGCTTTACACTCTTGATAGTACACTCCGGTTGAAACTCTAGATTTTTTTTCGTCTACGAGCAAATATCCTGGTCCCAGGGGCACCAAATAAAACAATTTTAGATTCGTCCGTCCATAATATTAGAAGGTTCCCAGTTCAGGCGTTCTTTTGCAAATTTGGTTCGTTTTAGCAAATTGATTTTTGACAGTAGTGGTACTTTTCTGTGACTTCTGGCAGGTGAATTCTTCTTTACTAGCCCTCTTCTTATTGTTGATAACGCCACGGGTGAAATTAACAACTCTACGTAACGTTTGACTAATCGCCATCGGCAGGGTTAGTTTCGGTTTTCTTCCTCTTTTTTCTTCCGTTTAAACGTATATTTTGGCATTTGGAGTACAATGCACACCACGACCCATTTTACTTTGCTAATAACGCTGCACTTCTGAAATATTATCTATTTGTAACTACAATAATATGTGCGGATATCGTTTAAGATTTGATTTCTGCTTTCTGCCACGCATCAATTCCTCCTTACAACATCAATTCCCATTCCATTGTACTGGTCAGGGCTACACTTCAAAATCTAAAGCGTCAAATTATTTGTGTTCCCGTACTCGAAAAAACAACACAAAACAGTACAAAACAATACAAACTAACACAAAGTCCCTTCTCGTATACCGAAAAATGGGTTTGACGTCAAATGAGCGCTCAAGGGTAGGTAGACTGTTGGTTTTCTGTCAAATAAAATGGTGTGCGTACAGAGATAGGCGTGCACTGATCCATTATCTCTGTGTATGTGTCTCAAATGTTGTTGTTGTGGTTGCTTTCTGCATCGAAAACGTGAATTTGACATTTTTTAATGGCATACTTTACACATTTGGTTTAGATGCGTTCCCGTACTTTACTTCTTTCTAAAAAAGATTTACCACCACTCCTTAAAAAATGCGGACTTCAGAATTTAGTACAGAAAATACTGGAATACACCTATTGTATGCTTACCAAAGAAATCAGTTCACTTTGAAAACGTTGTCAAATCCTTAAAGCAAGTAATTGAACACCGCTGTTTATCGTTATTTTACTTCAATGCTGCTATTAAACATTAATTTAGCAAACGCGAATAGATTGATAAATTAATTACTGAATACCGAATTGCACTGAATTCATTCATCTCTGCATTCAAAGTGACTATAAGCTTAAGGATTAACCTCCCTCTCGACTATTTTCCTTTTATGACGGAACTTTCCAGGCTCCAATTTCCTCGTTTTATTACGGAGCCTTAATTAAATCCTTCACGTCAAAATCCACGCGCTTAGCTTACCACATTGTTGACTTGAGTCTATTCAATTTTATCGCCTGAACTCAACTTTGTGCGATTAACTTTTTATGCATCTAATCTGAACGAAGCAATTAAATTTGGCTTCCACCTAACACATGCGTCTCATATTCACTCCCCGAACCATTCAACAACATGGGTAGAAATACCCACATCGCCACTTCCAAGCATTCCCCTTTTGCACAATGACTTTGAGTTTGACTTTGACTTTGCCGCACAGTCTTGTAACTCAAATTGCAAGCTAAAATGATTTTAACAAAACAACGGCAGTTCCAACAATTGCTTCCTCCTCTTCCACTCATGCACCCAAGGACAAAGTATTCATCTACTTAAACCCTTTCACGAGCTCCCTTCAGAGTGTCGTCGACAGAAATAACCCAGCAACAGACCAAAATGCAATTAATTCAGCAAAAATAGTTCGGAATAATTGAATCTCATCCACTGGTCCCAATTCAAATTACGCCCATGCGCCGCACACACCAGTACGCGATACAAATCCTCAGGGTTAGTGTTCGCTTCTTACAGGCGAATAACTGTTCAGTGCATTAGTTTCAAGGACTTAACGTACATATATGGAAAAGGATACATTACAGCCACCAACCTTGAATGGGGGTAATTGTGGAACGAGAGTTGTATTGCATCCAACAATTTTCTTTGCGAATGACAGTATCCTTTAGAGTGCAAATATCTTAACTGACAAAGAACACACTTCGTTCACTCCCAGCAGTCATTCCCCTCGACCTTTCACTTGCAAAACTCAAATTGCTGGCACATGAACTTGGTCTATGGACACGTGGTCATGTCATTTGATCTCAGTGACGTACGCACCTACACGTCGACAGCGACGACAACACGAGCGCGGGACGAGTGAGTGACAATGTAGCGGGAGTTCCTGGACAAAACGTGTGCAAAACTTGTGTGTTGGAGACTTGTGTATGCAGATATTTCCCTATGGGGCTGTTGTCGCGTTGTAGTTGTCATTGGTCGCCTTCTTGACGGCGCAGTGCTCTTCAAGATGATATTTTGCAAAGTGAGCCCATTCCTAGTGATGGTAGTTTCGACTCGGTGTACAGCGTGCCCAAATCGTCAGGTTCGTTTTCGAGATTCGTATGAGAAAACTAATAAAGTGAGTTTACGAAGTGATTGAGTCTACTATGCTCAAATTGGGACACAGTGTCTGAATACGGTTGTTATGGCTCCTGAGATTTTTTTGTGTTTCTCTCAATTTCTGCTTTGTACGACGCATTGCTGCAGATAGTACATAAATTCAGATTTTTACTTGAGTCATTTTTGAAGGCTCAGGAACTTTTGAAATATTAGACAGTGTAGGGAAAGAGCACAACAGGAGTATTTGCTTAAGAAAAAAGACCCTAATCTCTTAATAAACTACTGCGCCATCTAATATATATTTGTTCACTACATTATTTCAGATATACATAGGTAAGTAAAGGACTTTCGGAAGTCACCGCCGAAAAGACGCCCAAAACTTGAGTAAAACGTTCCGATCTGGTCTGGGGCACCTAATACTTCCCTGCACCTACTGTATACAATTCAATAGCGACCGATAAAAATTATTAGTAATAATAATGCTGTGAAGATGGTGGTCGCCGTGGCGTAGTGGGTAGAGTGGGACACTAAGACGCCGAAGGTTCGGGTTCGATTCCCGGCTCGAATTTTTCACAGCACCACCTTTTTCGAGCTGCTGACACCACTCAAAGAGTTGAATCTTTATCACTCTTTTATCGCTATTTTAATAATCTAATGAGTTAGATTGCTGCATTTCTTCCTTCCGAGAACTTATCCCAAATACTCGCCTCACTAGGAATGCCCCTCCGTTCACCCTTGAGACCACCTTCTGACGTACAGTAAGGTTTAGAAACTAGTTCTTCGGCCACATGAATACAGAATGCTCAGCTTTTCCACCTCACAGTACATACATACCCTTATTTTTTTTTGTGTTTGTTTGCTATGACATCTGTGAAAAATATTTAGTATACATCAAGTCATTGAACAGACAACATCATATTTTTTCATCGTATTAAAAATGTCAAATTTTGTACCAGAAAGTGATGATATGCGGAAAGCATTAATTTTTCGAATGCTTGTCAAGGCATATGGTGATCATGCTCTATTAGAAGCAACATTCAAAAGATGGTTTCAACGGTTCAGAAATATTGATTTTGATGAGATGACACTTTGAGTCAAAAGCAAATGGCAGCAATGTTAAATGTTGCACAACAAACAATTTCTGAGCGTTTAAAAGCTATGGGAAATATCCAAAAGTGTGCGAAATGGGTGCCACATGAATTGAGTGAATGACAGATGGAAAACCGAAAAAACACTTGTGAAATTTTGCTTCAAAGGCACGAAAGAAAATCGGTTTTGCATCGGATTGTTACTGGCGATGAAAAATGGATTTATTTTAAGAATCTTAAACGGAAAAAATCATGGGTTAATCTGGGACAACCATCAACATCCACTGCAAAACCAGATCAATTCGGCAAGACAATGCTGTGTGTTTGGTGTGCTGTACCACGAGCTCCCAAAACCTAGTGAAACCGTTAATACTGATCGCTACCGACAACAAATGATCAATTTGAACCGTGTATTGATCGAGAAACGACCAGAATGGGCCAGAAGACACGGCAAGGTAATTTTGCTCCATGACATTGCACCTGCACACAAAGCAAAACCGGTTCAGGATACAATCAAAACACTTGGCTGGGAGCAGCTACCCCACCCACCGTATTCACCAGGCTTGGCTCCTTCCGACTACAATTTGTTTTCATCGATGGGACACGCATTGGCTGAGCAGCACTTTGATTCCAACGAGGAGGTTGAAAATTGGGTGTCTGATTGGTTTGCTTTAAAAGACGAACAATTTTATTGGCGTGGTATTCACAAATTGCCAGAGAGGTGGTCAAAAAGTGTAGAAAACAATGGTCAATACTTTGAATAACATGTTTTTACTTTCCCATTAATAATTAGTGCTTTATTTTTTTAAATTTAATTTCATACCGGTATTCCTGGCACTGGCAATGTGTACCTGTACCTCCTTCCCCTCTCTTCCTCTATACCGTCGATCTTAACCCGGTCACTTAAGGGTTCCGAACGATCCCTTGAGCAAACGCCAATTATCAAAAAAACAAGTTAAGAAATTATCAAAAGAAAGAAACCGCTTCTCTCGCTTTCGTATAGTTTTGTTTTCCCTATAATACACAATAAAGCATGCACACTTCGTTTTGTTAACCATTTTTTTATACAAATTTCCGGCTGATGTGCACTCGCAAATTTGTTATAATAGAAAAAGTTTAATATTAAAATTATGTCCTACTACGACATTAGCGCTTTTTTAATATCAAGAATAAGCTTTCCAAATTTGCACATTGACGTTTTATCGTTTGAAACGACTTCTTTAACCTTGTCTCTAAAAGGTTTTTATGTAAATTTCTATGAAACATTTTGTGAGGATATAATTCGTTTTTAATTTGTTTGGTCAAAATCCCTTGAAACTTTCCTTTGAATACAGAATTTAAGGTATTTTTGGATACTATATAATTCATTTTTTGAAAAAAAAAAAAAAATACCTACGGATAAGGGAACTTTGCAATTGTTACCAAAATATAATTGTATTTCTGGATTGAAGAAGATGACGTGCATTGCAACTGAAAAGACTCCAGATTTAAATGTATACTCGTATGACATATTAAAACGTACCGCCTAGGGATTGAAAAGTATTTCTTTCTTAATAGAATTCCGTAAGAGGTAAGACCCCCTCAATGCCATATAAAGAATCTGAATGCGAATTCGTCTAAAGCATGATGATTCCCCGAAAACAATAGAAGAACGTTTAATCCAGAAATATAAAAATACGTACAGAAGTCCCAGAAGCTTAAAAATCTTATCATTCGGACAGGTTTTCTTAAATGTTCGGAGAGTAGTAGCAGAGTAAATGTGAGAAATATTGGGTTGGCAATTAAGTAACTGTGGCTTTCACTCATAAATGGCTTTAGTTCAATTTTATTATTTGATAGTATTAATCAGTAAACAAATTCTTTTTGAATCGGTTGTGTAAATTTTGTTTGGCGTCTGTTGAAAAATGAAAAATCTAAACGAACATTTTCGTAACATCTTGCTTTCTTATATGCGGAAAGCAAAAAAGCGCACCGTAACCTTACAAAAAGTTATGTGATGTTTATGGTGACGAAGCTTTAAAAGAAGGGCAGTGTCAAAATTTGTTTGCTGATATTCACCGAGAGAAAGTAATGTTATCAGTTTATTGGGTTTGTAAAAGAAATTTCTACTTTTAACTTTTACCACCCAGCCAAACGATCAATTCAGATGTCTACATTGAACAACTAACAAAATTGAACATTGTTGAAGAAAAGCGGCCGAAAATGACAAATCGAAAAGGTTTTGTATTCCTTCATGACAATGCAAGACGGCACACATCCACCATATAGTCCTGAGCTTGCACCATCTGATTACTTTCTATTTCGATCTTTGCAAAAAACCTTGAATGGTAAAAATTTTAGTAATGATGTCGTACCTAATTCAGTTTTTACTGATAAAAACCAGAAGTTTTATGAACGTGGAAATATGATGCTGTATGTAAAATGGCAAAAGGTCATTGCTCAAAATGGGCAACACATTTCAGAATAAATTTATTTCGTACCATGGAAAAATTGTCTTTTATAATAATAATTGATGGCGCGACAGTCCACATTGGGATCAGGGACTACCTTGCTTATCAACTACTCGTGTTGTGCTCGCTACTGTTCTCTCACGAGTAGAAGTGACCTACAGTTTTTGGCCGACTCCGAATGCCGAATTTTGAGAAGCTTTTTCTTAGACAGTTATTACTCTTTGAATGTTGTCAGCAGCTCGAAAGAGGTGGTTCCGTGAAAAATTCGAGGTGTTCAGCCGGGAATCAAACCTAGACCTTTCGGCATGTGAGCGTCGCACTCTACCCACTACGCCACGGCGGCCACAAAATTGTCTTTTATTTTCTTTAAAAATCCGCAATTACTTAGATGCTAATGTAAATAGAAAAGTCGAAGGTGTTCTTCCTTACTTTTGTCCTTTTATAACTATGAAACTTATAGAAAAAACTAAAGTCGCTCAATTTCGAATTATTTAATTCACATCCGATAGGAGTGTAATAGAGTGACCTCGAAAACGGAGTTAGATAGAGAATTGCAATCAGCCCCACCCCTATGATATCAATAAAAAAATTGCAACTTTTTCATCAAATTTTTATAAGCCGTCTTCAGTGACTAAATGTAAATCGTCGTATTTGACTGAAGTCTTCTACTTCTACTTCTTCTGGTGCGATATTAGCATCCCTACTTTCTCTTCTTTTTTTTTCTGTTCTTTTAATGAATTAATTCAATCATTAGGTCCGTTCTAATTGCTCTGAATTGCTGCGAATGTCTACGAATTTGCCCGAAAAACTACGAAAAAGCGTTCCATTGGCTGATTTTTTCGTAGAAGAGAGAGCTCACGAGAGAGCAAAATATTTCTCCTCCCTACGAATTTCTGCCGAAGAAAAAACTGTGGGCAGCAGCTCGGCAGCAGATGGCTGTCAAATCGAAAATAAGGAAACCTCTGACATTTCATATGTCTGATAGCTGTTTACGAATTTGCACGAAAAGTCGTTTCACAATTTTCGCTAGAGTTACTCTTTGCAAGAGAGATTTTTACCCAAACTACTCAACTACGAATTTCTGTTCACAAATTAATTGGAACAGACCTATTATTTCCATGACAAATAAGACCTTAAAGAAATAAAACTCATTATACTAATCCAAAACATATCAGATTAAGGCTGACTTCTTTTTTTCGAATTTAATTCGCCCGATCCCTTCATTTGAAAGTCCTAGAGGGTTCCCATGCGATTTTCCCGAAACACAAACTCCCAATGCAGAAGACGAGATTCTCTTCATTGAACCGTACTTGTTGTAAATTTAGGCATATCTGGTCATCGGGGAATTTTTAATTTCCCTGTGGTTTCGATTTGTATTCTATTCATAGCCAGGAATGTGACGCATTTCTCGCAAAATGTTAAACCTCTCTCCTATTGGATATTCGCACAAATTGAATAGCACTCCTGCCAGCTAATACCCGCTAGGTATTTATGCGCACCTCCAGCAGCGGCAACAGCAGCCAGACTGCAAGTAATAAGACTCCACAAAGGAAATAAGTAAACTCTTGAATAATTGATGAGCAGAAAACAAGACGAATGCAAAAAAAAGTTTAAAATTGTTTACATTCCATTAGACGGTATCAACGAATTTCCACGAAGATTCCGTCTCACACAGGCGAATGGGAATTATTCAAGGTATGAATTGTCAACAAGGAAAGAGCGCCGATATTATACGGATTGTTTTTTGGACGCAAACGAAGGAACGCTTTAAAATCAATATTCGTCCTTGTCGGGATGATATTAAAAATTCCAATTAAACCAATAAAATGTGCAGCAGAAAAATGTATTTTCTTTTTCTGTGCGAGGGTGTACATATGCCAACATGTATGAACATTTTTCTTATGGATTTATCTCAAAATTTCGTGGGGAATGCCTTTGCTGAGGGTGGCGAAGTGCGCATTTGAAGTTTTTTTTTCATAGAGGTAGCTTCTGGAAAAAAAATTTCATACAGGGAAGTGTGAGGAATGTTGTTGAGCAATAATATGTGAGGTTCATTACATCCTGTTAGGGAATAAGAAAGTATGAGTAAGTGCCAGTTCTGTAGACAGACACGTGTATCAACAAAGTGATAATTCTCTTATTGCCTTTGGGGAATCAGTTTGAACTTTCTGAAATAACGAGTAGATTCGTTGTGAGTACAACATTAAGACTCAGGGAAGATGAATATGCAATCTTGAGACACGTCTATACACAGTACTTTTAAGAAATGATAAGAAACTGCTCTCTAATAAAAGGTCGGTGTAGTTTGCGTTATCAAAACTAATTTACTGTTTATTTTTTAGGTATTCAACATAAAAAAAATATTTTATCTGATTTTTTCAAACAATGCAAGCAAAAGTTAATTTAACCTAGAAGCCACGTAAGCATCCGACTAGAGGTTAGCGCACGTAATTGCTTGTTGCATAAATTAATAATAATAATAATTGTTGGCGCGACAGTCCACAGGGGGACCAGGACCTAGCTTGCTCATCAACTACTTGTGTTGTGTGCGCTACTGTTTTCTCACGAGTAGAAGGGACCTACAGTTTATTGCCGACTCCGAACGGCGAAGTTTGAGAAGCTTTCTTTGACAGTTATTACTCTTTGCGTGCTGTCAACTGCTCGAAAGATGTGGTGCCGTGAAAAAATGCGATGTGTTCAACCGGGAATCGAACCTGGACCTTCGGCGTGTGAGTGTCGCACTCTACCCACTACGCCACGGCGGCCACAGTTGCAAAAATTAGACAGCTTTAAAATTTGCTTCCGCTAACGACTTATTTTATATTTTAAACTTGTTAAGAATCAAAAACCATTTGGCTCCTTAATTCTGCTGTATTTTCAATACATCGAATGTTGACAGTTTTTGACAAGAATTTTAGATTTTATACATATTCGATACTTTATATTTTACTTATTCGTTACTGTGATTTTTTTTTTCAAATTTTGATAAAGGGCCCTATTTAGACAATCATTTCCATTTAACTGATGTCAAGACGCAAAAAACTAAATCATGTACCTGAAACTGAAACTGGTAAAATTCCCACAGTTGTATCATTTAAACAAACGATTAAGTTAATTTGTTAGTTTAATAGCGGTTTTAATTGCAGTTAGCAGCGAATCAACATTGTGAATTATTTTTAATATAACAATTTGGAGTGAAAATTTGGTTAATTTTATTTAAAAGAAACTTTGTCGTCCAGTATACATCAAGTCATTGAACAGACAACATCATATTTTTTCATCGTGTTAAAAATGTCGAATTTTGTACCAGAAAGTGATGATTTGGGGAAAGCATTAATTTTTTGTTTTCATTTGAAGAAAAGTGCTGCAGAGTCACTTCGAGGCATATGGTGATCATGCTCTATGAGAAGCAACATGCAAACGATGGTTTCAACAATTCAGAAATAATGATTTTGATGTGAGAAATGAAGAACGTGGAAGACCACCAAAAAAGTTTGAAGACGCCGAATTGCAAACGATATTGGATGGAGATGACACTTTGAGTCAAAAGCAAATGGCAGCAATGTTAAATGTTACACAACAAACAATTTCTGACCGTTTAAAAGTTATGGGAAATATCCAAAAGTGTGCGAAATGGGTGCCACATGAATTGAATGAAAGACAGATGGAAAACCGAAAAAACACTTGTGAAATTTTGCTTCAAAGACACGAAAGAAAATCGGTTTTGCATCGGATTGTTACTGGCGATGAAAAATGGATTCCTTTTAAGAATCCTAAACGGAAAAAATCATTGGTTAATTTGGGACAACCATCAACATCGACTGCAAAACCAGATCAATTCGGCAAAAAGACAATGCTGTGTTTTTGGTGGGACCAGAAAGGTGTGCTGTACCACGAGCTCCTAAAACCTGGTGACACCGTTAATACTGATCGCTACCGACAACAAATGATCAATTTGAACCATGCATTGATCGAGAAACGATCAGAATGGGCCAGAAGACACGGCAAGGTTGCCCCATGACAATGCACCTGCACACAAAGCAAAACCGGTTCAGGATACAATCAAAACACTTGGCTGGGAGCAGCTACCCCACCCGCCGTATTCACCAGACTTGGCTCCTTCCGACTGCCATTTGTTTTCATCGATGGGACGCGCACTGGCTAAGCAGCACTTTGATTCCTACGAGGAGTTCGAAAATTGGGTGTCTGATTGGTTTGCTTTAAAAGACGAACAATTTTACTGGCGTGGTATTCGCAAATTGCCAGAGAGGTGGTCAAAATGTGTAGAAAACAATGGCCAATACTTTGAATAACATGTTTTTACTTTCCCATTAATAATTAGTGTTTTTTTTTCAAAAATTCATTCATTCATTTCACACTGGTATGCCTGGTATAACCACATATCTGATCTTTTGGCAAGATCAGGTTCTACAAGATTTTGTTCGACTTTTATGAATTTGAATTTGTAACAAATGAAATGGTAAATCTAACTGGTCACAATTTCCAGATTATCAATAGTTTCAGTTACTAGAACTCCAAGTTATAGCATTCAAGAAAATTGTACATACAAAATTAATATACTAACTTTGGAGGGTATACAATTATAAAATACAAAGGGATTTCTTATAGGGACTTAAATTTAATTTGTATACGCACTCTAATTATCAAACTGTCACAATACATTTTTATCATTGTATAGTAAACGAGCAGCATCAAAATAGCAAATAATAAACAATTTCTAACGAAGTTAAATCATTGGCTTGAAAGAGCTCAGGCGCAACAAATAACACGAAATTGCAACTGATTCGGCCGAAATATCCGACCGAGTCATTGAACATTTAGTTAAACATCGCTGCGAATAATTTTGCGGGGCTGTTTGTATGAATATTTTGATTGCTGATAATTTGTTTTTGGACTAACTCATATAGTTTAAAAAAAAAAATAGTCACCGGTAGGGGAGTCAAATGTCTCAGGCACCTTTGAATGCTAGATTTTCATATTAGGAAACTACTAAGAACTTTTTTGTAGCATTAAATCAACTTAACTGTGCTAAATCAAAATATGTATCGGAATTTAACAAATTTTACTCACACCTTACTAGAGCATAAGCATTTTATGACACAAAATATAAAAACCGGAGCAACTACCTTTGTTTTACTTAATAAGGAGTTGAAGCAGTAGAATGTATCACTAAGTTGAGGAGATAAGCATTTGAAAATTTGTATTTGTATTTAAGGCTGCACAACGCCATCAGTCGTTTCAGGTCTATCCAGGTTCAATACTCAAAGTGCAGAGCTTATTAAAATTATATATATATATATAATAGTGCCAGGACTGACATATAGGGGGCGCCACTAACAAAAAATTTATATTAGGTCCGTTTCAATTGCTCGGAATTGCTACGAATGTCTACCCAAAGCGTTCCATTAGCTGATTTTTTCGTAGAAGAGAGAGCTCATGAGAGAGGAAAATATTTCCCCTCCCTACGAATTGCTGTCGAAGAAAATGTGTGGGCAGCAGATGGCTATCAAAGTGAAAACAAAAAAACCTCTGATATTTCATACATCCGATAGCTGTTTACGAATTTCTACGGAAAGTTGTTTCACAAGTCTTGGTAGAGTTACTCTTTGCAAGAGAGATTTTTACCCAAACTACTCAGCTACGTACACAAATGAATTGGAACAGACCTATTATTTTTAGGAAGCACAAGCTTTCAAATGATACCCATCAAATTGGACATGACAATCTGATTATACAACAAGTTTCAGTGTTTCAAAGTGTTCAATGGTTCGTAAATAACATTCAAAATTCGTAAATATTAGTTGAATTTTCGATGGACGAAGGGGAAATCAGCTCATCGATCAAATGTGAAGCTATGCATCTCCTTCCTCATTTATCCCTGTTAGAGACATGATTGATTTAATGAAAAGAAAAATAAAATGTTCTCACATGAATTCGACAGGCTTAGATCATTCCTTTAGCAATTATTGTTCATGGTGTTATTCCCTCACGACAGACTACTGTACATTGGTGCTTACGAAAGGTAAAA